>CM070775.1:153652521-154252521 GCA_036346955.1 Dipus sagitta
AGCAGCCTTTCCAGCACGCACTGGAGAAGAGCACGCTATGATATGAGGACAGCACTGCCCATGCAGGGACCAGAGTGTCCTCTAGGACTCTGCCTGCCTAGTAGACCCAAGAAGTACCTCTTGGTCCCCAGCTGAGACCTGGCCTGTCCTAGCAGTCCTGCCCTGGGTCACACAGGTACAGAATCATTTTTTCTCAAGTTCTGCAACATCAGCCTTAAACAGGCGCCCACACTCAGGAATCGGAGCAGATGTCCTCTGTGATCTCCCAGAGACTGTCATTTTTCATACTGACACTTGGAAAAAACTGTTTCATTTACATTTTGCCGAGCAAGGAGTCTGAACAACAGGGAACTAACTAATTAGTCAACTTCTTCATCTGAGGGGACACTGGACAGAGGGCAGGAGGGACAACTCATAGGGCTTGGGTCTCTGGGACTGAGTCCTGGATAAAGGCACGTGGAGGTACGTGGGGATCTAGCAACTGCTTGGGATAGGCCACCTACTCCCAGGTCTTGCTGGCTGAGATACAGATGCCCTAGGGCACTAGGTCAAGCACCAAACAGCACCTTATCTCCCTCTCCCCCCTCCCCCATCTCTCTCTGCCTTTTTCCTCCTCACTGCAGGTCTGCCAGGCCCAGACATCAACACCGCCATGAACCTCCAGCCCATATCTCAGTTGTGGTCAAGATGCAGACATCCCACTCCTGACTCTCCGGGCATGTGCCCAAATGTGCCAGATTCTTCCACAGGGACAAACAGGGCTCACCCAGGTCTCCCCAGCCTACAGTCCACACTTGGTCACCAGGGTGGGCCCAGCTCTACAGCTTGTCCACTTCCCACAGCCACTGAGGACCTTGGGACAGGGGCCAAAGCCAACTCTCAGGAGAGGGGGTCTCAAGCCCCAGCAATGTGCCCCTATAGCCCAAGAATGCTGAACAGGGACCCCACCCAACCCTGAAGAGTCCCCCAAACCAGAAGCAGGAGCTGCACAGTCCCCCAGTGGCCATCTGCTCCTGCCCTGGCCTGGGTGTCATATACCTGTACGTATACACATGCCCAACAACTCCACAACAGCCCCTTCCCTGGCCACAGGGCCTGGAAGATACAGTGGGTGGGTGGGAACTCTGGGTAAGAGAGCTAAGGCACTGGGAGGTGGCACAACCCATCTCCATCATGTCCCACCCTGGGCCGCCCGCTGTGTGTGCCCACCCGCCAGCACCAGTCTGGAGCTGTCGGCCCCTGATGGAGTGCCTCCCATCTCACCAGCTGCCGCTCCCCAGGATGCTAACTGAGCACAGAGCTGATGAGCAACGCACCCGTGCCCCAGAAATCCATCTTGATCCACCAACTGCTGCCCACCCCCACCGTGCCCAGTGTGGGCCCCCAGCCCTGGAACTCACCGTCAGGCTATCCCCCTGACTCCAAATCGCCTACTTCTAGTGCTTAGCCTACATGCCCAGGCCCTAGACCAGGCAGGTTCTAAGAGGTGGACCTGGGATATAGCATGGCAAGCAAGAGGCAGCACTCAATGGGGAGAAGCTGAGGTGAGCCCTTGCCCTTATTGGGCCACACTGAGGGCCACAAGACCCAGGAGACATGTGAGTGGAGCTACCTCACCAGCACTGCCTGTAGCAGTCTCCTTTCCAAAGGAGGAAAGAGGGCTGTGGGCCTGAGGCCTGGGACCACAGCTCCGACGCACACAGAACTCTTTCTTCAGCCCTCACCTCAAGGTCCACCAAGCAGTCACTGGGGTGCTGGCTGAGCCAGATGTGGCTTTGGCCATGGCCTGAATGGTAATGAGTTCAGCCCAGACAGGACACTAGCAAGCTGCCAGCCCAGCCAACAGACATCCAGCCCCCACCCCCGCCACACACACACCCCAGCAAATCCCGACCTGCTACAAGACTGGGGCACACAGGGTAGACAAGTGCAGGAGGAGGCAGCTGCCTGGACCCTGGGGTCTCTGGCAGAGAAAGAAAGTCACTGGCCAGTGCCAGGGCTCCCTCTAATTTCTCACACCCCTATAGGGAGAGCCTGATCCCAGGCTGCTGGCGGCCTCCGTCTGTGGCAATGAGGGGTGCTGCCACGGCTGGCTCAGGTTCTCCTCGGCCTCCTCACCCCATTCACGTTCCTAATGCCCTGCACTTGGGAACAGTGGAGTCCAGCTGAGAAGATGTAGCACTGATGGGAGCCCTCCACCTTCCTACAGTCCATAGGGACATGGGCCCACTGGAGTGCTCTCACCAAACCTCTGTCCACACAGATGGCAAATGGCAAGACCAAATTTGCCCTCATGAGCAGGAATGTGGTTCCTGCTCATGACTCCTGAGGCCAGACACCCATCACACAGCCAGAATGATCTCCTGATAGCAGCCTGTCAGTGAGCAATAAAAATCAGCAGACACCTAGGCCCAGGGGGTCTCCACCCCCAGCCCTTGCTTCAGAGCCAGGAGCTGGAAACCACACAGGGCACAGCTGCCCCAGGGCCAGGCCCATCTTGATACCACAGTGGGCTCAGCTCCTCCAAGATGTCCACAGGTCCAGCCATGCCTACCCCACCCTCCTGCCTCAATGCCAGCACCTGTGAAGAGCTGAAGCCCCACCTTCAGGGCTCCCCTGGACCTATGCTGGAGGCAAAAGAGCCAAGGAGGAAAGGGCTGATATGGCATGTACCCCTCCACGACTAGACTCGATTCAGCCCCAAACTAAAGGACCCTAGGCCCATCACTACCCAGGGTCCCACTCATCCAACTCCCTCAGGACCTGCATCCCCAGGGTCCTCCACCAGGGCATCCTGCCACCAACTCATCACAGTAAAGAAAGGGATTCCTATTTACTGAATGCTGGAGTTCTAACAGGGGTCCCCACAGCAGAGCACTACCAGGGTCACAAAGCCAGGACCCAAGAGGTAAGGCCAGTGCTGTCTCAGACTCATTCTGAAAAGCACTTGTCCTGGAAGGTTCCTACACCCCAGGCCCAACCAGCTGCCTGGCAAATCGGTGCTACAAGCCGTGCCGGCCCGAGTACCATGAACACCCTCTTCACATCTCCAGTTCTCAGGGAAACTGCTGGATAAACATTTTGCCGCAGCGGCAGGCAGCAGCTGGCATGGTGCCAGGCGGCACCGAGCTGTTTCTCCACAGCAAAGTGAGCCCCAGCAGGCCCAGGGAGCGGGTGCCAGATGACAGCGGCGACCGCACGTCCCCCACCGCCAACACATCCATCGCCCCGACAGCTGCCGGGTGCCCATTTACCTTCTCCAGCACATTGAGCAAGCGGCCTGCTGACGGCAGCCCATCGGGTCTGCACGCCCAGCTCTTGCCGCCTCCCAGGCAGCATGCAGGCAGCAAGTCGCACAGGCCATCCAAGGCTCATCTCCGCATCTCCCCAGGCCCAGGGTTCCCATGTCCCTTTCCCAGTGGGCTCTGTGACCAAAAGACAAGCAAAGGCAGGGGGCAGAAAGGCACGTGTCACTGTGCAGATGAAGCCCCAGGGCTGGAAGTCACTGGGTGCTGCTCAGGACAGCCCTTCTGAGAGCACAGCTCATCTGGGTCCTCACAGGGTGGAATAATGAGTAAGGGTGCCCTGCTCCACTGAGCCTAGGTGGGTCTTTTGCCACAGCTCACAGTCCCCAGCCCTATCCTCCCTCCCAGAAAGCCCCTCTTGGCAGTCAAGGAAATCAAGGCTCATGTGCTCACCAGCTTCCTAGGGAAACAGGTTCAAATAAAAGGATCCTCAGGATCAGCCTGGACCCCCAGCCCCACCAGTGCCACATCCCGTATCCTCACATCATCCCACTCAACTCAGCCCCATGGCCACAGTGCTGCCCAGGCTTGTGCCTGCCCCGGGCTTCAGGTCTCTCCTATGCCAACCCAATACTCCTCCATTCCCTCTGTCTACCCCACTTCCCCCAGGGACCCCTTCAGACTCAGCCCACTGACCCCACCCATTGCTCCTGTGCTAGGTCCCAAAAGCTGTGGTCTCCTGCGATCCACCTATCCCGTTCACCACCTGGCATGTGGCATAGTCTTTCATTCTGGCCCCTACGAGAAGTCCAGATAAGAGTGAGGGGGTGGAGAGATGGCTTACTGGTTAAGACACTTGCCTATGAAGCATAAGGACCTAGGTTCAGTTTCCCAGTACCCACTTAAGCCATATGCACAAGGTGGCACATGCATCTAGAGTTTATTTGCAGCGGCTAGAGGCCCTGGCGCACCCATTCTCTCTTTATCTGCCCCTCTCTCTCTAATAAACAAATGTAATATTTTTTAATAAAAATAAAGGGCTGGAGAGATGGCTTAGCAGTTAGGGCACTTGCCTGCAAAGCCAAAGGACCCAGTTTGATTCCCCAGGACCCACATATGCCAGATGCACAAGGTGGCACATGCATCTGGAGTTCATTTGCAGCAGCTGGAAGCCCTGGCACACACATTCTCTCTATCTGCTTCCTTCTCTCTCTCTCTCTCTCTCTCTCTCTCTCTCAAATAAATGAAATAAATAAATAAAGAGTGGAAGGGTATCTGGGGATAAGGATCTGGGGCCCAGGAACAGACCCAGCCTCCAACTAGAACCTCTGAAGGCCTGCCAGACCCGGCCACAGGCAGCTAGACCTGCTCCCAAGCAGGCTCCGAGTGGGGGAGGGCCACCATCTCCCTAAGTCCTGTGCCAAGAACCTAGATGGAATTAAGCTGGGCTTGGTGTCACATACTGGTAACCCCAACACTCAGGAGCTGAGGCAAGACAATCACAATGAGTTATAGGACAGCCTGAGCCATGTAAGTAGGAATCTTTCCCGTCAGCCTGGGCTAGAGTGAAACCCTACCTCGAAAAACAAACAAAAAATGAAGGGTATGGAACACAGGGGAAGGGAAGAGAGGAAAGGAAAGGAGGGGAAGGAAGGGGAGGGGAGGGAGAAGAAAGGGGAAAGGAAGGGGTGGGGAGGGAGAGGAAGAAAAAGGGAAGGGGAGGGGAGGGAGAAGAAAAGGGAAAGGAAGAGGGGAGGGGAGGAGAGAAAAGGGGAAGGGAGGGGAGGGGAAGAAGAAGAAGGGGAGGGGAGGGGTGGGGAGGGGAGAGAGAAGAAAAGGGAAAGGAAGGGGAGAGGAGGGGAGGACAGAGAAGAGGAAGGGAAGGGGGAGGGGAGGGAAAAGGAAAGGGAGAAGAAGAAAAGGGAAAGGAAGGGAGGATAGAAGGGGAGGGGAGAGAGAAGAAGAAAAGGGAAAGGGGAGGGGTGGGGAAGATAGAGAAGGGAAAGGGAGAGGGGAAGGGAAGGGAGAAGAAAAGGGAAAGGGAAGAGGAAGAGGAAAGGGAAGGGAAAGGAGAGGTAAGCCGTGGGCATCAGAGAGTAGAGCATGCAGCTCCCAGGCTATCCTGCTGCATTCCCAGGGACACCTCTGCCCACCTGCCCAGGCCCCTGCCAGGCCAGGGGCCAGGTCTGGGCTGGGATCCTCCTCTGGGGAAGTGATGAGCAGGAGGAAGGAACAGCCAGCCACAGTGGGGTGGTGCCTAGCAGCCCACAGCAACTAGTACAGGAGGGCTCAACGGCTGGAGCTGGCCCTAAGCCTGGCCCGGGTGTGCCCAGGCAGAGGGGATGCCAGAGGCTGCCGGCCCAGTTCCCCCCACTTGCCCCCCCTCCATGGCATTTCTAGGAACCAGCCTGATGCAATCCCACAAGGTTCTGAAAGTGGAAGGCAGGCCACGGCAGGGAGCTGGCTGCCCACATGACAGCCTATCTCTGTCCAGGCCTGTGTCCCCTCCTGTACCATGTGCCCGGTAGAACTGGGGCTGGCGCTGGGGCTTAGAGGCTCAAGCCCTGGAGCTCGGTGAGTCCTCAATCCATACTCCCCCCCAAACTCTCATGCAGCCCAGCCCCAGTAGGACAATCCATCCCAGAAGACAGAGACCAGGAAGCAGAGGAGCACCACCTGCTGGGGAGCCACCAGTCTCCTGGGCACTGGGGGGCCAGGATGGGCCAGCGATGACCCCTCATACCCCAGTGGAAGACTGCCCAGCTTCCTCTTTTGTTGTTTGTTTTTGAAGGAAGAACTCAACACGCTAACAAAACAGGAAACTCAGCCCCAGCATGGGCTAAGCCTAGGCCACAACCATGCACTACAACCACTGAGCCCACATCCCTGTCCCCTCCATGGATAGGCAGGGGAGTCCTTTTCCCGTCTCCTCCAGGCCCAGGCCCCACCCATAGTACCACCCCTGCTCCCACACATTGACCTGCCCATTGGGAGTTTAGGATCCACACAGAGGACATGAGTTCAAAGCCATGGTCACAGCAGTGCTACCTGGATGCTGCCTGAAGCTAACACTCACCTGACAAGCAGAAAAATCTAGCACCTAAGAGGCTCCAGCAGCTCTGCCCATAGGCCTAAATGCAGGGAGGGTGTCCCCGCATCCCTTGCTTCAAGTCCACCCAACCCCAGCCCCACACAGGAACCTTGGGGCCGGCAGAGGGACTGGGTGATGGCCAGGACACAGCATCTGGGACACTCTACCTGGGAACCAGCACCAGGGAACCAGCCTGTAAGCAGCACTCAAGAGCCCCTTAGGATTGGCCCAGCCTCAGAGCTCCTCACCAGAATGCCTCGGGGATGGGGTCAGAAGAGTCCATACAAACAACTAAGTGGGGCTTCGGCCTGTGCAACCAGGGGCACTACCCTCCGCCCCTGGAAGCTAAGTCAGACTCTGACAAGAGCCTCCTACATCTACCTAGGTGGCCTCCTCTAGGCAAGGTCCCGGGAGCCAGAGCAGCACCTCCAAGGGCCAGGCCATTCTTCCCCTGCTCGGTCCCTGTCAGTCAGCAGAGAGCTGTCCAGCTAGCACACACTCCCTACTCCAAGCTCAAGGTCCCTTCTTCCTCCATGCCAGCATCTTCTGGTTTCTCCTAACCCACCAGATCCAGCCATTTGCTGTGGGTCAGGGGACACTAAACAATGACAAGCCTGGCCAAGCGGACAAAAATGGGACTCCCAGCTGGAAGCTCTGTCAAGGCAACTCTCATGGGACTAGACTCAGCTGAATGGCACAGGGCTCTGTAGACATGAGGCTTTGAGGGAGTACCCCAAAACAGTGACACAGACACAACTGTAGCCCCACAGAGAGTAGATTTGTAACCTGAGGGCTGAAACCAGAGGCCACATGCCAAGTTCTGCTGGACCTGCAACCTGACCTCAGGTTGGCTTTTAGACACTGTAGAAGTTCACTGACTACAGATCTGAGGCGATGGGGATGTATGACAGCACCAATCAGCCACTCACCAAAGCAATGACATAACCCTCATTATCCCTGATGGTCTATTGAGCCAGCCACCTTGCTGCCAGCTCCAGCCTTTAGCAGCTCAAGCTCACTGCCCCAGACACCAACTTCCAACTGGGCACATGGCCCAGCAGGCTTGCAAGGTCCAGCTGCAGATCCATGGACTGCCCTAACTTTTGCCAGCCACTCAGGATGGGCACCCTATGCCCTCTGCCACACTTTTGGCCCAGAACACAAGTGACCATCATACCTAGGAAGCAAGGAGAAGCCTGAACCTGGGTGCAGACACAGCATGTAGAACACCATCCCTCTCCATGCCCACAGCCCAGAAGGCAAGGGCAGCCCAAGGGAGCCAGCACAAGCAGCCAAGGTGGGACTTGAAAGTTCAGCTGAGAAGCAACGTGCGCAAAGCCCTGGCTGCGCAGTGGAGACCCTGAAGAGCCAAGTCCAGCCCTGTACAGTCCACCCCAGCCAGCAGTGCCCAAGTCTGCAACAATGGTAACAAAAGGCAGGGAGGACCCAAGCGCCTGAGGGGCCATGCGCATGGCCCCCAAGGGACAGCTGCGGCACCTCTCCCTCCCTCTCCACCCCAGTCAGATCAGTGTCTTCAGGCTGCGGAGGGTCAGCCCAACAGGGCCTGCTGAAGACTGTGTCGGGGACACATGGGTTGGGGGCACTAAGAAGAAAATGAGAGCTCCCAGGGCAGGCCTTCCTCAGCAAGCAGAAGCAAGCCAACCACATGGGATATGGCTCGCAGGGCTACAGCAGGGCCCATTAGGAGGGGCCAGTGTAAGAATGTGACAAGCAGGTGCCATCAACCCACACACACCCAGACAGCACCACCTGGGGCTGGAAGACATGGGGGAGGGCTTGGAGATAGGACCCTCTCTTCTGGCCTGAGGCTAAGTGCCAAACGGCAGTGTGTAGAGGCTGATGAAGCTGCCTGGACCCCAACCCAGACGGGATCCCTCTCCACTGCATAAGGAGGGACCCCGTACACATCACCCTCCTCTCCACCAAGTCTCTACCCATCACCACATCCATTACATAAATGGGGAAACTGAGACCCAAAGAATTCAATGACCTCTTGCAGAGGGATAGTGACAGAGTGGCCAAGTCAGGTTCAAATGTAGTCACTGGATTTCCCTCTCTGGGCCTTATGTCATGTCCCATCTAGTCCCTTCACAAGGCCCAGCCATGGGGGGAGGCAATCTGTCACTCCCAAGCCTCAGAGGGCCTCTTGCCTGGGAAATGCCCCAGTAAATTGCGGTTCAGGCAATTCTTGCACCAGTTCCAACTCTGAGGGTTAGACAATACACATCTGCCAATGAAGCAGACTGGGTGCAGCAAGGAGAGGAGCCAGGGGTGAGGAAAGAAGGTAAGGGGCCAGGTGTGATGGTGCACGCCTTTAACCCCAACACTCGGGAGGCAGAGGGAGAAAGATCGCCGTGCGTTCGAGGCTACCCTGAGACTACATAGCGAATTCCAGGTCAGCTTGAGCTAGAGTGAAACCCTACCTCAAAAAAAAAAAGAAGGGAAGGGTTCCCCATCACCAGAGAGAATGGAGAGGCAAGGCATAAAGAAGACCATGACCTAGGGACCTGGGCACAGGCGGTGGGACTCCTGGTGAGACAGGGAGGCACAGGGAAGCAAGTAAAAAAGCAGTGGGGGGCGGAGCAAGTGAGGAGCTCCCCATGGACCACAGGCCATAGCCTCCTTGCCATTTGTCCTGTCAAGCCCCAGCATATTGTCCTCCTGCAGCTGCCAGATGCAGCCCTCCACATAGCTGACCACATCCTCCATCCCTGCCTGGGCCCTCCTGGGGCCCACTGAATCTCCTCTCAGCATCTTCTGCCTCCTCCCCCAGCTCCTGTGGTTTCCAGGCCTGCTCTGCTATGAGTTCCTATACATCCCACAAAACCTCATTTTGTGACACCTACTTTTGCACCCCCCCCCCAATCTACTGTGTCTGGGGTCTTCCTTTCACCCTCAAGCTGTGGTTATTTCTCTACCAGAGTGCCAGCAAGGAGTGGTGAACATTGGCAAGGATTACCAGAGCTTCCGGAGGGAGCAGGTCTGCAGGAAGAGGAAGTCAGGAGGGGCCAAGATGCCGCCCTGGGGCAGGAGCAAGTGACTGCTCATATGGCCTTGAAGCTCACTCTGGGCAGGTGGGAGAGAAACCAGCCCATGTGCAGGCTACCAGGTGAGGGGCCACAGTCACAGCAGGGACCGGGCTCAGCTAACTCTTCAGCGCCAATGCAAACATGCCCCAGCTGGGACCCCACAGGCTCAGAGGCCCCCCGGCCTCAGGAGTCCAGGCATGAAGCAGGCACAGGGCCAAGCAGAACAAACCAGCCCCGCTTGCCCTCAGAAGCCCTTGGGCAGTGCCCCGGCTGCCAGCCTGCCAGCCCTGGAACGGTAGCAGTGTCCTCACTGCCTTCCAGGAAAGCCAGGAGGGAGGCTTCAGCGTTTGCTCCACCCTCAGAGCCGCTGGGCAGCCACCCACTGCAGGCCCTGCACAGGGCCTCATCCTCCAGCCAGGAGGCCCCAGGAGGCTGTGACCTCCACCCTGTGGGGAGAGCTGGGCCTGCACACACCCCCTGAAATATGCATGAGGCCTCATGGAGAGCAGTCCCCCTGTCCAGCAGGCACAAGCTCTCTGGACAGAGCCACCAAGCCCCCTGCCACTTGTTGGAGCCGGGCAGCCCCCAGGTCCAAACCCAGGAGCTGAGCAGACCCAGGCCCAACCCTGCCGCCCTCACTTCTCCGCTGACCCGTGCAGAATGAGCACTGACCTCGTTTGTGCAGCCAACCCTCCTTCACGATGGCCACGTCAGTCATGGTGTCTGTGACCCCCACAGGCTGGGGTGGCCCCAGGACGCTTGGTGTCTCGTAGCAGGCCTAGCCCAGCCGACCTGGCAGCAGCCTCTGGAAGTCAAGGAAGTATGTAAGAAGGTGTTCTGCCTGGGGTCAGCTGTAGGAAGCCCAGAGCTCCACAACCACTTCAGCCCTCCTCTCTGACCTGCCCCCGGCCCCTCCTCACCCCCTTCTGCCTGCTTGACCTCTCCCAGAACAACACTGCATGAAACCCCATCAGAGCTGGATGCTGCTCCCAGACCCAGGCTTGTGGGCCTGGGCTGCCAGTCTTTGCCCGCTTCCTGGCCCCAGTGTGAACATTCCGTGCCCAGATGGCCCTGCAGGGCAATGGACTGCCCAACCTGCTACCCCAGCCTACAGGCCACCTCCTCCAGGCAGCCCTGATGGCAACTTCTCAGGCCCATCCTGGTGACCGATGTCCTAGTCAGTACATTTTCCCTCATAGGCTGGGGACCCCTAGGGCAGCACATAGGGCTTCTCCTCCCTTCTTCCCAGTTGGGAAACAAACCCTAACACGAAGGTGGTGGTGGCAGCAGCGCAAAGGAGAGCTCAGAGCTCTCCTAAAAGCTGCCAGAAAAATTCAGAGTCCTCCAAAACCACATACCCTGTTCTTCTGAATCTGGCTCATTCATTCAGCCAGCATGTACCAGGCATCTCTGGTTTTGCCAGGCCCTGTGCTGGGCACCAGGAACAAAGACACGTTCAAATGGTGTGTTGGTGAGGAGCACCCAGAGCAAGAGTGGTTTGCAGACCCACAGTCACAGCATTCAGGAGTCCACAAGTGGAAAAGGCGCCACACAAGCTGCAGTGGCCCACCAGCCAGCTTCTCTGAAGGACACTTGCCAGTAGATTCTGCAGGGTCCTCCCTATTGGTTCCCTGCTAAAAGAACTCCTAGGCATGCCTCAAAACCCAGAAAACCAACTTCTAGATGTTCCTCCTGCTGGTAGACCTAGGAGAAAGCCAAGCCACCTCTATGGAATGGATCCCAACAGGTCTTCTACAGCCACCTCTTTGCTCCAGAAAGCACAGACTAGGCACCCAGAGTCATTGTTACGCTAAATATGGAAGAACAGGAAGGTCTCACTGCCTTATGTCAAATGCCAGCACAAGGAAGACCACACACGAAACAGAAATCATCCTTGGCTGGGCAGGCCAGGGGCATCAGGAAGCCAGACTGAAAGCCAGCCAAGGAGCCCAGAACGAATAGTGACCACCAGGGGCTCTGTGGCAGAGTGGGCGTGGCCTAGAGCTGGGCTGCAAGACCTCTGGATGTCCCTCACCCCCACCCAGGTCTGAAGCCTGCTATTGACAGTCAGCTGTCCAGGGCCATGTAAAATATATCCTTGACACTTGTGATTGTCAAGACACAGAAACCTCCACATCAAGCAGCCCTGGGTATGGGATCCCCTTCCACTGTCTGCACTTGGACGGCCCTGCCATCAAGACATATGGCTGCTATTGTTGTTTATGTCACAAGGCTTAAAAAAAAAAAAAAAATCTGAGCTCTAAAGAGTTCCGGCCCTGAGGGACAATGGCAACGCTTAGCTGCCCCCTCAAACCCGCCAAGGCACCTCGCCCTTCACGGGATGAGGGGCTCTAAACATCAAGCCCAGAGCAGGCCAGGGGCCCAGGAGTGAGGGAGCCCTCTGGCCACAGAGAGCAGGCCCAACACCCTGTAGACCCTGGGGTTCCACCATGGACTTCATGGACAATTCCACCAGCTGGGCCAGGATCCCGGATCTGAGGACCAAGCCCCAGCTGCCCTCCAGGCCCCAGCTCTGGACGAGGTGGGCAGCACCTCCATCCAGAGCGCACCCAGTCCAGGAAGCAGTTTCCGGGACCAGGACGGCTAGCAGTCCTTTACGGACCAGCCTGGGCGCCCTGCCACCGCGCACAACTTTCGGTCCGTGGGAAATGCAGTCTCCTTCGCAGGGCCCCGCTCCGCGCGGAGGCCGCGAGGCGAGCTTCCACTGCTCGGAGCGCCCGCCGCCGCCGCCGGGCCGGCCGAGCGCCCGGGTCCCCAGGGCGCCCCAGCCCCGGCCGCGCTCGCTCGCCGCGCCCCTCTCCCCCGCCTCGCCCGGCGCGGCGGCCACCCAAGGTCACGCGGCGGGCGGCCCGCACCCCGGCCGGCGTGGGCCTCCTGCGCGGCCGGGCCCCGGCTCCCCGCCCAGGCCGCCGCTCGGCCACTTCCTGCTCCGCTCGGCGGCGGCGCCGCGGGCCGGCCGGGAACAAAGCGACGCGCCGTGGGCCGGAACAGGGCGCGGCGCGGGCACTCACCGGGCCGCCGCGTGCGGGCGACGGGGCCTAGCCGGGCCGCGGCCTCCGGCGCCCGCCGCTTCGCATCCCGCGGGCGGCGCGGGGCGGGGCCGGCTGGAGGCCGCGGCGGCGCGGACGGGCGCTGCTGGCCGGGCCTGGGGCCGCCCGAGTGCCGGCCGCCGCGCTGCTCGGTCGCGCCGCCTGTCCGGGGCTCGCGTGCGCCGCTGCGCTGGGCCGGCTGCCCGCCGCTCGGTCCTGCCGCCGCCGCCGCCGCCGGCCCGCCCTCTCCCCGCCCCGCGCCCGCCCCGCGCCGCCCGCCCACATCCGCCTCCGCCGCCCCGGGCGCCCCCAGCGCGGCCCGCGGCCAGGGCGAGGCGCCCCGCGAGCGCGAGCGCGGCGGCGGGAAGGCGCCGCCCTTCGGTGGCCCCGAGCCAGGGCCTCGCCGCTAACGGAGCCCCGCGGTAGGACCAGCCGGCCAGCCTGCCCCAGGGCCACGTCCTCTCCGGCCTCAGTTTCTCCTTTTCTAAAGTGATTGGGCACGCCTAGGCCTAGCTTCGCCTCGATGGTGTTGGAGGGACCCAACCCAAGACCCCACTTGGGGGTGGGGTGAGGAATGGGTTAGTCTGACTTTCACGAGGCACCCCACGAATGCAGGTCATCCCGGGAGCTCGGCAGGAGCGGTCACCAGTGTCCTAAAGGGCACAACTCAAAGCTCTTGGAGGATTGGAGGAGGACTTCGTAGGTGACCAGACAAGGAGGGGGTAACTGGCCTAAGTTCAGACGAGGACCAGTGAGTTGGAGGCCGACTCAAGCAAGGGTGGAGCCGAGTGAGCCAGGACCCTCACTTTGGACTCAGATGGGCGAGGCCCCTGGATGCAGACCTGGTTAGTGAGGACACAGTCACAGGATTCCAGGTGGCTTCGCCCCTGACCTCTATCCCTGGTCCTCTCCCCTTGGCCTACCCCAGAGGTTCTCACACGGCCCTTCCCCCATTCCAGGGGCCCAAATTGATATAGACCCTTTTGTGAAAAGAGAACTCTTGATACCGTCTAAGGACTAGTATTTTTGGGAGGGGGTTCATTTTTGTTTTTCAACTCAGGATCAGAGTCCACTTAAGTGGACAGTAAGCAGGCAGGTTCAGCCCAGCCTAGCACCCTGGAGGGAGCCCCTGGCTAAAATTGGCGTTCCTTCCTTGACTCCAGGGGCTGAGTGAGAAGGCTTGGTTGAAGAGGATTCAACTCTGGCTGGGCGTGGTAGTGCATGCCTTTAATCCCAGCACTCAAGAGACAGAGGTAGAAGGATCACTGTGTGAGTTCGAGGCCAGCCTGAGAGTGAATTCCAGGTCAGTCTGGGCTAGAGTGAGACCCTCTCCTCCTACAGGAGCAACACCCACTCCTTGGCCAACAACAGCTGTCCCAGCTCTGAGTGCCTCTGACTTGGATCCCCGACCCAACGGTTTGTCCTCAGAGCCTGGGCTTCACACATCTTTCCATAACTCACCCTGCAAACCTTCACTCCAGGACACTCCTCCTCCAGCCCCCCCACCCCCCAACCACCCAGGGCTGGGCCAAGCAAAGCAGCAGGGAGTGGCCACTGAGAGTCAGCAGGACGCCCTCTTGTGGAAGAGATATCAATTACTGACTACTCTCTGCAGGCTTCCCTTCATGCTCCTAATGGAACCCACGGTTGCAGCAGGCACGCCATGAACCCTACTCCCATGCAGTGCCCAGTTCTGCCTTCCCTCTGTGTGGGTCTGCTCTCCCTTGAGCAGAGCCACTCCCTCTTCTTGAACCCCTCTTCAGCATTGCCCCCTAGGAAGTTCAAGGACAGCTGACATGCTCTGAAGCCAGATTTCTTCAACCAAAACTGCTGTCCCTCCTCCCTAGGCACAAGGACCTTCTCCTGTCCTGTCACCTTCTGCAGTGCCTGGACTCTGCAGCCCTGGGCAGTACAGGGCACCTCTCTCCTATTATTGTTTCCTCCTCCTTTAGCCCATTCTCAACTCAACAGGGCTGAGCTAGGGAAGCAGTGCTGGGTGATCATAATGGAGAAATGGGAATGAAGGTATAGGGTCAACAGGTGCCATCTTACAGCCACCCATTACTTTATATTAGGCCAAGGACCCATCAGTGGACACTATAGCCTTGGCCCTCATAAAGAAGCAGATATGCACCCTACTTACCAGAGACCCCTGCAAAGGGCCAAGCAGGAGTGGAGAGGGAGCTGCAGAAGAGGTGGAGAAAGACCACCGCAGCTAAGGAGGTAATCTTTGAGCAAAGCCAAGAATGAAGAGGAGCAAGTGACAGGGTCTTTAGGAAAGAACATTCCAGAACCTGCACTTTGCAGTATCTCCAGGATATGCTCTGATTCCAGTTTTGCTGACTGGAATTATTAAAGTTATAGAAGCTCAGAACCAGGCACACCAATAGAGGTAGTCAGATCTGTGTTCACCCTTAAGTACAAACTGGGCCATTCCTGCTCAAATAGGTGGAGGGAGGGAACCGGATGCCAGCCCTCTGCTGCCCCTCCACTGTTCTAGTGACCAGCTAAGTGTAGTATTAACTCCAGCTTCCCTGCTGAAGTTGTCAGATTTAGAAAATAACAGACATCCAGTCAAATTTGAATTTCAGGCCAGGCGTGGTGGTGCATGCCTTTAATTCCAGCACTCAAGGGGCAGAGGTAGAAGGACTGCCATGGGTTAAAGGTCAGCCTGGGACTACATAGTCCATTCCAGGCCAGCTGAGGCTACAGCGAGACCCTACCTCGAAAAAAATTAATTTCAGATAGATGAATAAAAATTTGGGGTGTGCATGTTCACATGTGTGAGTACAGGCATGCTTGTGCCCTGGTATGTGTGGAGGTCAGGGGATAACTAGGCATCAGGCCCTTCCTTCAACTTTATTTGAAGCAGGGTCTCTCCCTTGCTCTCATTTTTCACTGTTGTGTTTACTAGGCTGGCTGGCTCATGAGCTTCCAGTGGATTCTTTCTCCTGTCAACCTTCTCACAGTAGCCACACTGGGATTAAAGCCTGCCACAGTATCCAGCTTCTATGTAGGGTTTTGGGATTCAAACTCAGGTACTGTCCACTCTGAGCCATCTTTGCCAGCCCCTAAATGAATAACTAGGAGGTGGAGTGAGACAAGTTCTTAACCACATAGCCCAGGCTGACCTTGAACTTGAAATCTTCCCATCTCAGCCTCCTGGGATTACATCATGCCTGGTTGTAATAATTTAGTAGAGCAATGTTACTTTCCTTCCTATAGAATCCTAGATCATAATTTCTTTTTAAACATTTTTCTGATTTTTATTTGAGAGAGAGGTAGAAAGAGGCACTCCAGGGCCTCCAGCCGCTGCAGACACATGTGCCACCCTGTGCAGCTGGTTTACGTAGGTCCTTCGGAATTGAACCTTGGTCCTTTGGTTTTGTAGGCAAGTGCCTTAACTGCTAAGCCCTCTCTCCAGCCCTAGATCATAATTTCTATGGGCTCCAGGGCCCCTGGCTTCACCTTAGGCTGCCAACCTGCCAGCTTAGAACAGGGTTCCTGGGAACTCTCTCCAGCAGCCAGGAGTACCATACCTCATATCTGGGTGCTCTGTTCTGAGAAGCAAAGCTGGGAACTCCCCCACTCACCTGTCCACAGATGTCTTCTGGGAAATCTATCTACACACCTGACAACAGCCGTGGCCGCTTTACTCTAGGCAGCCACTCATCAGAGCCACGACAACCTATGTAAGGCTTCCTTCCCACCTGCCTTCCACCATCCTTGGTTGTGCTGCTGAACCCCCACATCCTCCATCCCAGGCCTTCTGGGGAGCACAAGGCTGGAATTCAGGATGGGGCTAGCTAGCCCCAGGGGAATGTGGGGCCCAGCGGGTCATGTCGGTTGCCTGACCTATCCCTCACCCAAGAGCTATAAGAGCATCTAATTAGCGGCCTTGTGAAGCTGATCTGAGAACTGTCCGGAGCGACTTCAACCCTCCCAGTCAAGGACAGCCCTTCACCTATACCCTAGCGATAAGGGTCCCCAGCCAGCACCGCAGCCCAGCTAGAGGGACCCAACCCCTCCAAACTCAGGCCTCTATTGTTCCGGCCATTTCCTTCCAGCCCCCAGAAGAGCCAAGTGACTCCTCTCTCACCTTCCTTGAAACACCTAGCCCAGGGCGCCTGCCCTGGCCCCTCTCCATGTCTCCTTTCTGACACATTCCTGCCAAGTCCGGAGGTCTCTTGCCCCTGTCGTTGCTCCCTCCACATCGGCCCCATATGCCCTGTCCTGTGCGCCTAGCCGCCAGCCCAGGGTCCAAGAGGGCGGAAATCTCCTGTGTCCGACTCCGGGGTGCAGACTCCGCTCTGGGTCTGACCGCGGGTCTACTAAGTTAACGGGAAGTCCAGAGGACAGAGGCCCCGGCCCCTCGGCGTGGCGCCTCAACAAGGGGCTCCACGCGTGGTCCGGCCTGCGCCCTCGGCGACTGGCCGAGCGCGGGCCCGGGGAGAGGTAGGCGCCTGGGAGGTGGTCCAAGGCGGACAGCCCGCGGGCGGTGCACGGAGGCCCGGGCGGCAAGTATCGCGAGAGAGCCCCGCTCCCCCGCAAGCCGTGTCCCGCACCGCGTCGGGACCCAGCGCGCCGTCTGGATGCGCGCGGGGCCGACCCGGTAGGGCGGACGGGGAAGGGGTGGTGAAGTGACCTCAGAGGTTCCGCCGCTCCGGGAAGTCGCCTCGGCCCGCCCCCTCCAGCCCCCGCCCGGAGTTTCGCTCTCCGGGGCGGGGCAAGAGGCGGGCGGCGCCTTGCTGGCCAAGTTGGAGCGCGCCGCGCCCGGCGTCGTTCGGGTCCCCGCGCCCTCCCCGCCGGGGCGCGCCGCCCGCAGCTCCGTGCGCGCCGGGCCGCACCGGGAGGGCGGGGGGCAGAGGGCGCGCCGTGCCGGCGGGCGGCTACCGGTGAGCGCAGGGGGCGGGCTCCCGGCTCCTCCCGCCGCGCCGCCCGCTCCCCGCGGCCGCGCTGCCTTAAATGGGGCCGGCGGCGGCGGCGGCAGCTGGAGGCGGCCCGGGCGGGCAGCGACGCGGCGACTCTGGCGTCGGGGGTCGCGGCGGACCGGCGGCCGCCCCCCAGTGAAGCCGGGACGCGCGCCAGGCCGGCACGGGTCGGCGCGGCCGGGCCCCTTTGCCGCGCCCGAGCCCCGCCCCGGCGGCGGAGTGGCTTCTGTTTACTTTCGATCGAGTTTTTCCTGCTCGGGGCAGGTGCCCAGAGCGGCTCCGGGCCGGCGCGCGGGCGGGCGTCGCTCCCGCTCCGCTCTTTCCACGCTGCCTGCACCCGGGAAGGGCGCGTCGAGCTGCCCCGGGGGCGACTGCTGGTGGCGGCTTCTCCAGGCGGGCTGACCGGCGTCCCGTTCGTGCCCAGGTGATGACGGCGGCGACATGGAGTTTCCTGAGCACGGCGGGCGGCTGCTGGGCCGCCTGAGGCAGCAGCGCGAGCTGGGCTTCCTGTGCGACTGCACCGTGCTGGTGGGCGACGCGCGCTTCCCCGCGCACCGCGCGGTGCTGGCCGCGTGCAGCGTCTACTTCCATCTCTTCTACAGGGAGCGGCCCGCCGGCAGCCGCGACACGGTGCGGCTCAACGGCG
This sequence comes from Dipus sagitta, assembly GCA_036346955.1. NCBI lineage: Eukaryota > Metazoa > Chordata > Mammalia > Rodentia > Dipodidae > Dipus > Dipus sagitta. The sequence goes on from CM070775.1 coordinate 153,670,535, forward strand.
ACATCGTCACGGCGCCTGCCTTTGGCCGCCTGCTGGACTTCATGTACGAGGGCCGCCTGGACCTGCGCAGCCTGCCTGTCGAGGACGTCCTGGCTGCGGCCAGCTACCTGCACATGTATGACATCGTCAAAGTCTGCAAGGGCAGGCTCAGGGAGAAGGACCTGGACCTAGAGATGCATGCCTCTGAGGCAGTATGTGGCCAGCCACCACGCCCCCTGCCTTCCTGGACCCCTGACTTCAGTCCAGCTACAAAGAAGGTTAAGTCCCCGCCCCTAGGGGTCAAGGCTGTCCTTTCTGTGCCAGCATCTAGACCTCCTTGGCAGGCCCCACCAGAGTCAGGGCGGGGCCCTTGACCTGTCACTGAAGCCTAGTGCAAGGCAAGAGCCAGTCCACCCACCCTACATCCTCCAGACACCCCTCTGCAGCTGGGTACGCGGGTCCCAGCCACTGGTGAAGGGAGAGCGGGACTCACTGTCTGAACAGGAGGCCAGCAGCCCTCAGAGCCCCTCCAGCCCCCAGCCCCCAGCCTGTGCTTCTGCAGGCCAGGCCCTGGCTGCGGACCTGGAGCCAAGGCCCATCGGAGGGTCAGACAGCCAACAGCTGGGGCTGGATGCAGGACTGGTAGCAGGCACCGAGGAGCTGGGTGGCAGCAGGCACCTCTGCATCTGCCCATTGTGCTGCAAGCTGTTCCCTGGCGCCCATGCCCTGCAGCTACATCTGAGCGCCCACTTCCGAGATCAGGATGTCACCAGGGCCCGGATGTCCCCCGATGGCACTGTGCCCACATGCCCACTTTGCAGCAAGACCTTCTCGTGCACATACACACTGAAGAGGCACGAACGGACACATTCTGGGGAGAAGCCCTACACGTGCATGCAGTGCGGCAAAAGCTTCCAGTACTCCCACAACCTGAGCCGACACGCTGTGGTCCACACTCGGGAGAAGCCCCACGCCTGCCGCTGGTGTGAGCGCCGGTTCACACAGTCTGGGGACCTGTATCGTCATGTCCGCAAGTTTCATTATGGCTTGGTCAAGTCCTTGCTGGTGTGATGGGCTGCTCTGCATAGCCAGGGTGGAGGGCAGAGAAGGGGCAGGACTTCTCAGATGAGACTCTAGGGCCCGGGGAAGCTCAAGCAGGTGTACGCCCTCCCCTTGCCCCAAGCTAGAAGGCCCCACCTGCCCATTGAACAGTTATGCTGCTGCTCCCTGGATGGGGCCCATGGTGACTCACAACCTTCCTCGGGACTTACCCTCCCCCTGCACCCCACTCTTCACTCCTGAGCACAGGTTGCGCCCTGCTCAGGCCAGAATGGGGTCTTCCTCAGTGTTCCCTCCAGCTAGGCTCTGGGGGTGTCTGATGGTGCTGTTCACTGGGCTTGGGCTCAGCGATGTGAGGTGACATGCCTGTTCTCTGATGCAGAACTTCCTTGACCACCCTGCTGGGATGTTTGAGGGTACCCTCGTAAGCCTGATGCCATGATAGAATGACTCACTTGTCAAGAAAGTCATTAGCAGGAGTGCCGAACAGGGTGCTCCGAGGGAACAGGCCGCTCCTGGTGAGTGGCAGCAGGAACCCCTGTTGGGAAGGCCTTGAGCACAGCAAGTACCAGCAGGGGCCATGGAGACGCAGCTGGCCTGGTAGGGAACACAGCCCCAGTGAAGACCCTGGGGCAGTAGGAAGGAGGGCAGCTAAAGCTGGCTGGCCCTGGAGTTCCTATCACTGGGGTGGAACATGGGCCCTGCAGAGCATACCATCCTGCTGCACTAATTGTAACCTTACTCAAAGGAAGTGGAGATTTGGAAATGGATTCTCATCAGACCCAGGTAGCCCCCCAGGGATGCCATACATCTGCTAGTGGGTGAAGGCCGTGCCCCTGTTAGAGACTGCTGCTGGTCCCCAGCAGGCCTGCCTTTGAGGCTCATTCTCCTGCCTGCTGGAGTTCTCCCCCGAGGTTATGGTCATCCCAACAGCCCTGAGCACCAGGCCAAAGGCTTTCCTGCTTATCAGGAGAGCTGCATGCAAGGTTTCCCCACAACAGTCGCATGGGCAAGGAGGAGGCAGGCGCCTCTATCCACAGCCTTGAGGGTGTGGAGGACTGTGTCCACTGGCTCGTTGCTACCAGAACCTGGATCATTTCAGGAAGGGAGTGGAGTGGGGGTAGCCTCAGGTTCGGGTTGACAGGTGGCAGAGCTGCCTGGACACTTGGCTCCCTCCTCAGCCCACTCACACACATACCAGGCCTGTCTCTGCTGATTGGAAGAGGCCTGAAGGACAGTTGAACTGAGTCTTAAGTTATTGTGTCTTTGATAACACTTGATATATTTATTTGTCCACTTGGTCTAGAGCAAAGTGACAGTTGGTCTTCCCTGAGGTGGACAAGACCCATCATTCACTCCCTGTGAGCTCTGGGCTCTCCTGGTATGTCCATAGGAGGACAGTGAGTCAGTAATGCTCCAGGGCTCCCAGGCCCTTGGCCAGCTGCAGCCAGGGAGCTAGAGAACAGGGGAACCCTTGCTTCTGGCATCCTGGCTCCCAACTCCCACCTCTGGAAAGGCTAGCAGGACCTCGGGATTGTGCTGTGTGCTCCATGGCCTGGGTTTCTGCCTGTGCACGCATGCAGAAGGCTGCAGGTGAGCAGCACAGCACCACCCAGGCAGAGAGCAGTGTGTCACTGGTTTTCCCCGAGTGCTTTCCTGGGGCAGGGAGCCTGCCCTGCCTTGTCAACACTGGACTCATTGTCTTTGGTGCAGTTACTGTGAAGTTAACATTGAAGGGAAGTGACCCATTTTAAGTTATAATTGGCATGGTTCAGATAAGACATGTGCGTGCATACATGTCTGACACACTACTTGTGTGGAGAGCATGGGGGAGGCGAATGGGGGCCAGGTGCAGCCTGCTGTGTGGGCCAACTCAGGCACTGCCTGTGGTCTTACCAGTGCTCTGCCACTATAGGGGCAGCCAGTAGTTAACCCCAGGGGACAGTTCTTCCCACTTAGGTTTGGCTGGGATGTTTCTTTGCACACCTCTATGCTGCTCCTACTAGTGAGTGTTGTCTTCCTATTTCACATGCCTTTGTCCCTTTCTTGGTCATAATGACGGTTATAATAAAGCTACCATATGTTGAAAATGGCTATGGTTATTGCTGACAATGGGAGAGGCCAGAAGGGTGGGCACTGCCAGGCTGTGGAGTTGGGTTGGGGATAGTCTGGGGTTCTCTCCCAGACACCGCCAAGTGTTCATGCCCCATGGGGTGGGTGGCCTGGGGCAGAGTTGTTTGACAGATGGTACCTACTCTCTTTAGGTTTTCCCCCAGTGAAGTTTGGGGAAAGACAGGGTTTGAGCTCTCTGACTCTGTGGTCCTGGTCCTCCAGGACTTCTGCAGACAATCTGCTAACTGCCCTCTCCTTTGCTCTCTTCCCCTGCTCTCTTCACACTTCCTTTGGAGTGGAACTGGACTGAGCCTTCTGGGCCCTTCCAAGTGGGGGCCTGGGCTCTGGGGCTAATGGCTTGGGGATCTACCAGCTCTCCCCATGCTAGGCATTAAGCAAGTGTGTATGTGTCCCCTATGTCCTCTTCAGGGGCTCCAGCTTCCTTCTTAGCAGATCCTAGGGCAGGTAAAGCAGAATGGCCTTGGCATGCCATCAGCGTTGTCCTGCCCAGAGTGGGTGGGAGCTGCACTTGTCACAGGGGCCCTGAGGTCAGGCTGAGCTGATACCGGAAGGGCCTGCCACTTCCTGGGCTAGCTCCTGTGGCTTTCCCAGTTCTGGCCCCAGACGCAAGTCTTTCTGCTGAGAGGTGGTGCCTAGCCCTTCACTGCCCTGCACCCCACCCTGCCTCCCACTAAGCCTGGACAGGAGCCACTGTCCAGCCAGAGGCCCTGTCATGTTCCCAGTTGGGCCCATGACTCAGCCCAAGTCTTAGCTGGGAAGAGGAGGAGGGAGATGTTGCCATGCCAACAGGCAGGCATCTTGTCTCCTGGGAGAGGGGGCTTTCTGGGGCCCCTCCAAACTGCTCAACTATGCCAAGTTGAGCTGGCACTCAGCTTTGCTGGAGCTCTCACTAAGCTTCCCACCCCATCATGGGCAGCACAAGCCCACCCTCTGAAGACCATCCAGCCTGACTGGTAAACTGAGGCATGTGGAAATGACCTGACAGCAGCCCACAGTTTCAGCCAATGGTGGCAAATCCAGGATGTGCCTGCTTCCCACAAAGCATGAGGAACCTCAGCGGTGTGCTGTGGTGGGCCCAGGACTTCCCGGGGACTGCTGCTCTGTAGGACAGGACAAAGCAAAAGGGAGAGCAGACGTATTCCTGGAACCCCAGTGGACCACAGATCCAGACATCCAGCCAGGCTGGCACAGAGCAAAGGTGCATGGGGTGAGAGGTCATGTGAGCAGATGTGGGTGTGGGACAGGCCAAAGCAGCCCACAGTGCAGGGCACAGGTGAGGCCTAAAGAACAGGTGTGAAGCAGGGGCAGCTGCTGCCTTCCCCCACTACCTAGCTGTGGCCTTGGGCGCTCTGAGCTGCCCACTCCAGTGTCCGCCTGGTCTCACCCCTGTCCAAAATTTGCAGATAGCACGGATATATCTATACATCCCCCCCCCAGGAGCCTCAGGCAAACACATAGGACAGGAATATGGCTCTACACTTGACCCGCACAAGAGAAAGGGGTAGACGCCAAGCCCATCTCCCCAGACAGTCGAGACTAACTACACAGTAATGGCCATGATTACCCCACCCCCACTTCACCCACTACCACCATCACCTCCACACTGGCTCCACTTGCATTGCTGCCTCTGCCTCCAATACCTTCATCATCTCCACTACTATCATCTCCATCATGTCACGCCAACACTGCTTCCACCTCCATAACCTCCCCTACCTGCACCACTGCCTCCACTGTTAGCTCCTCACCACCAGCTCCACCTCCACTTCCATTGTCACAATCACCTCTGTCGCTTTCATTGCCTTCTCTACCACCTCCACTAATGCCACCACGTCTACCTTCACTACTACTAACCCATGGCTTCTACTTCCACTATGGTCACCTCTGCCACCTCCATCACTGTCTGCACCACCATCTCTCTTACCTCTTTACTACAACCTCTACAACCATCATCTCCCCACCATCACCTCCATCACTTCCACTGCCCTTCTGTCATTCCTTCCACCTCCATCTCCACTCCACCTCCTCCTGTCACCTCCACGCCAATACCACCATTATCACCACCACCAGTACCTTCATCACTACTTCTACCATCATCTTCACCTCCAGCACCATCACTACTACCACCTCTAGCAGGTCTACCATCACCTCCATCCCTGCGGTTTCACTACTAGTCCTCCACCACTATCACTAACCACTTCCCTCACCACCATCAAGGTCACCTTTATGGAGGGTCCCCCAACTCTAGGCCAGCTTCCAAGCTGAAGAAATGCTCTTAGTTATCTACAAGCTAAAAAGGCTGGAAGAAGGGGTAACCTCCATCCTCCTCTCCATATGAGGGCTCTGCCTGCCTCTCTCCTTGGCCAACGTCTTCTACTTCCCTAACCCTCCATGCTCCCACCCTGACCCACCCGACACCAACCTGTCAGTGTGTTACCCCTGTGATGCAGCCTGTGCACTCCTCACTCACTAGCACCTCCTAGCGCACAGTGTGCCAAGAGGCCTGTGTTATTCATGGTGACTTCCATGCCACTTGGGACCTCCTGCTTCTGTCCCACCTGTTCTGTCTTAGCTCCATGCCACTTTCTCCTTTCTGCCTCAGTTGTCTAGCTTATAAGATGCAACAGACATGGTCCTGTGTGAGGTGGGTGTGGAATGCCAGTGAGCAGAGTCAGGGGCTGCCAAGGGTTGCTGCCCTGCCTCCCTCTGGGGTCACTGTGAGTCATAATAGGACCAGGCTGAGGAGATGGGCAGCAAGGTTTTCCAGGACATACAAGGCCCTCTAGCATGAGGGTATACCAGGACCTGTGGTGACTGCAGTGTGGTCTCTGCTGATAGGCATTACCTGGCTATGTCCAGCTCCTCAGAAGCCAGATTCCCTCCTCCCCTCTTTTCCTCTCCTCCTTAACCAGCTGTAGCAAAGGATGATGGGTGTCCTGTGGCTACAGCTGGGGGTTTGAGGGCTGCAACACTGTTCAAGGCTGGAAGGCTAAGCAGTTCTCTAGGCTGGCAGTGGCATAGGCTCTGTGTCCACCAAGGAAACCAGGCCAGGATACTATGGCATTAAGGTATACACACACCCATCCACCTGCAGGTCTGAGTAGTAAGTGTCAGCTTGGAGAAGCCAGTAGATCTACGGATCCAGGAAGTCAGCTCCCTGAGCAGGATCCAATGGAAGGGGAAGCCCTGGCCGTGCCTGCCTGCTTAGCCAGGTGCTGGAGCGGTTGTTCTGTGTTCTTGCACGGGCTGTATTCCCAGGCTCAGGCTGCCATGACACTGCAAGATAGGGTGCTGAACAACAGACATGCATGTTCCACAGTCACGGGCCACGAAGTTCTGGTGTGGCCAGGACAGCAGGTTGACTCCTGAAGCCTCTCTTCCCGTGTAAACTATGAGCTCTCTGAGTGTCCCCACAGGCTCAGCCTTCCATGCATGTGCTTTGTTTTAAGGGCATAGCCGCATTGGCATAACCCATTCTAGTGACCTCATTTTACTTTACTCACATTTTTAATGGTCGTATCTCCAATTTAAGCATGTGAGATCCTGGGGTTAGTACTGAAGCCTGAATGTGGGGGCGGGGATACAACTCAGCCCACAACTTGTGTTCAGGAGGATTTGGTAAGCTAAGAAGTCAGAAGCCCAGACCCCCTCCTAGCTCTGCCCATCTGCCCAGCCCAGTAGTAGTTGCTGATATTCCCATTTGCCCTACAAAGTACCAGACACACCCATAGGCAGTTGGCTGACCAAGGGGACTACTCCCAAGGGACCGGGTCCAGGTTTTCTCCCCATCCCACGCACTCATCACGTCCTGCTCTGCACCTTAGGACAGGCCCTGCAGGCCTCCTCCTTCCAAGCTGACCCTGCACTGTGGGACTTACTGACTGTCTTCACAGGCTCAGCCTGCTGTGCCGTGTCCACCAGCCAGGTCAGTAAGCAGGGGTGGAGTGGAAACATCTCTGGCTCTTTTGTTTTTTAATTTTTAATTTATTTTTTATTGAAAACTTCCATAATTATAGACAATAAACCACAGTAATTCCCTCCCTCCCCCCACTTTCCCCTTTGAAACTCCACTGTCCATCATATCCCCTCCCTCTCTCAATCAGTCTCTCTTTTATTTTGATGTCATGATCTTTTCCTCCTATTATGATGGTCTTGTGTAGGTAGTGTCAAGCGCTGTGAAGGTCATGAATATCCAGGCCATTTTGTGTCTGGAGGAGCACGTTGTAAGGAGTCCTACCTTTCCTTTGGCTCTTACATTCTTTCCGCCACCTCTTCTTCAATGGACCCTGAGCCTTGGAAGGGGTGATAGAGATGTTTCAGTGCTGAGCACTCCTTTGTCACTTCTCAGCACCATGGTGCCTTCTGAGTCATCCCAAGGTGTTTTGTTTTTTGAGGTAGGGTCTTGTTATATTCCAAGCAGACCTGGAATTCAGTATGCAGTCTCAGGGTGGCCTCAAACTCACAGTGCTCCTCCTACCTCTGTCTCCCAAGTGCTGGGATTAAAGGCAGGTGCCACCATGCCTGGCTTTTTAAAAATATTTATTTAAGAGAGAGAGAGAGAATGAATGGGCATACTAGGGCTTCCTGCCACTGCAAATAAACTCCAGATGCATGCACCAATTTGTGCATCTGGCTTTACGTGGGTACTATGGACTTGAACCAGGCCCTGCAGGCTTTGCAACCAAGCTCTTTTAACCACTAAACCATCTCCCTAGTCCTCTCAGTCTGTTTCTTACCTCTTCTCTTGTACTTCTTGAAGTACACACCTTCTGGGTTGACCACCCTGTTCTACTCCCCCACCCTCCAGTCTCCCAACCTCATGTCTCCCCTTCATGTGATGAAGGGCCTGGCTCCAAGCATTCCCTCTCTCTCTTCCCCATCTCCCAACCCTACCTCAGGCCCCCTATTCCTGTGTGCAGATAGATCCATTGGCCTAGAACAGCACCTCCTCCTGAGTACTACTGCCCCAGCAGCTTCTGTGGCCTGGTCACAAGTGCAGATATGTTGACTGTCACTTTTTGCCACCTATCCCTCCTCCTCATGTGGGGTACCACTCCCCTGCCCCATGTTGCCTCCAGGCCTCCCTCACCCCCAAGCATCTTGGCCAAACCAAAGCATTGAGCAATTCCAAACATCCTCTTCTTGGTGCAGCTTAAACAGGGGAAGGACAAATGTCTCCTGGACACATGACAGGCACTCTGCCTCAGTCATACTAAATATAGTAATATAAGTCCACCCAGAAAATTAGCATTGCTGGAGTGTATTGTTGGAATGTTGGAATAACCCCCTAGATAAAATGGTGACTTCTGGGGGCTGGGGAAATGGCTTAGTGCTTACGGCGTTTGCCTGTGAAGCCTAAGGACCCCAGATGGATTCCCCAGGATCCACGTAAGCCAGATACACAAGGAGGCGCGTGCATCTGGAGTTCGTTTGCAGTGGCTGGGGCCCTGGTGTGCCCATTCTCTCTTTCTATCTGCTTCTTCCTCTCTCTCTCTCTCTCTCTCTCTCTCTCTCTCTCTCTTTCTCATAACTAAATACATAAAATAAATATTTTAAAAATGTTTTTTAAAATGATAACTTCTGGATAAAAACACATGATAAAAAGTGACTTAAAGCCAGGTATGGTGGTGCATGCTTTAATCCCAGCACTTGTGAGGCAGAGGTAGGAAGAGCACTTTGAGTTCAAGGACATTATGGGATGACAGAGTGAATTCCAGGCCAGCCTGGGCTAGAGTGAGACCCTACCTTAAAAAGGGGGGGGGTGACTGGAGAGATGGCTCAGTGGTTAAGGCACTTGCCTGCAAAACCTAAGGATCCAAGTTCAGTTCCCCAGTACCCTCGTAAGCCAAATGCACAAAGTAGCACATGTGTCTGGAGTTTGTTTGCAGTGGCTAGTGGCCCTGGCACATCCATTCTTTTCCTCTTTCTCAAATAAATAAATAAATAAAATATTTTTAGCAAGTGACTTAAGGTGTAAGTTCAAGGCCACCCTGAGACTACATAGTGAATTCCAGGTCAGTCAGCCTGGCTAGAGCGAGACCCTACCTTGACAAACCCCAAAACAAGTGACTTGAAGACTAGAGAGATGACTCAGCAATTAAGTGCCGTTGGGGGCGGGGGAGTCCTGTTCAAGCATGAGGACCTGAAGGGGGCCTAGGCCTTCCCATGTTCAAACTACAGTTCCCACGTAAAATATAGCTGGGTGTGGCCTCATGTACCTGTAACCGCAGTCCTGCAAGGGAGCAGAGACCCAAGAATCTATGGGGCCCCACAAGCTCCAGAATTTGTAAAATGAGACTCCTGCTCAAAACAAGACCAGGCAGGAGAGTGATAGAACAGTTCACCAGATGTTCCACTCTGGCCACCACAGAAGAGCACCCCCTGCTGCTCCTACAGGGTGCCCCAAGAGTACATACAAGTGCATGCACCACACACACACATGCAGTGCGCGTGCATGCACACACACAATAAAAAGTCTACAAACACATTTTTTAAATATTTTTATTCATTTATCTGCTAACAGAGAGAGAGAGAGACAGAATGAGCACACCAGGGCCTCTTGTCACTGTAACAAATTCCAGAGGCATGTGCTACTTTGTACATCTGTCTTTACTTGGGTATTGGGGAATTGAACCCATACCATTAGGCTTTGTAAGCAAGTGCCATTAATGGCTGAGCTGTCTCTTCAGCCATACAAACACATTTTTTAAAAAGTGACTCTGAGACCCAAAGAATGAGTGAGGATAGGTGGGAGCTGGACAGAAACTGCAGCCAGTGGGCTGTGTGCCAGAGCCATGGGTTTGGTAGACATGCAAACCCAGTGTGGTTCCTTCTGCTCCCCCCCCCCGCCCGCCGCCCTGCTAGAGCGGGCGAGAAAAAAGAGAAAAGCCAAAAGCCACAGCTAAATGATCAAGATGTTAACTGCAAATAACCTTGTTCAATCACAGAAGCCAGAACGTCTGGTGACCTTCTGATGACATTGGGTATGATGCCCTGCTTGACTTTTGCCCTGCAGTACCAAGCATACAGACTTCTGAAAGGGACATGGATGGGAAGTCCCTTCTGGACACATCACCTCCCTGCCATCGACACCCCTCCTCTGCCCTAGAAAAGCTAGCCCTTTGTGTACTGGGCACCAAGGTAGGGCTTTGAAGACAGCGCCCTCCGTCATCTCAGGGGTGGCCTGATTCAGAAGCTGATTTCTTTCCCATTGGCTCTTCGGGGGCAAACAGACAAAATGGTGAATAAGGCTGTTAACAGAAGTGCTCAGTATCTCCAATCACTGGGAAATGCAAACTAGAAGCACACCAAGATCCCATCACACACCCACACGACGTCAGGAATGCAGCAGGACAACAGACAGCAGCAGGATGCAGAGGCACTGAAATTGCTCATCGCGGCTGGTGGAAATCTCAAACACGGCGCCACCACATTGCAAAAGGGACTGGCTTCAACAAAAAAGAAAAAGATAGTCTCTCACTAGCTACGCAGCTCAGGCTGGCCTCAAATTTCTGGGTCTCTTGCCTCAGCTTCCCAAGTGCTGGAATCATAGGTGTGTGCCACTATGTCCAGCTGGGATTTGCAGTCTCTGCAGAAGTTAATCATACACTTGTCATTGACTCAACAACCCTATCATGCTGTTGCTCTGGAGTGAAAAGAGATGTGCACCCTCAAGGGGGCTTTCACTGAAATACATAGTAGCTTTAGCCATTACCCCCTTACTGTTGCAGCTAGCTTTACGTTGCTGGCACAAAAGCACCAAGCCAAACACAGATGATGGGAGACAAGGGTTTATTTTGGCTTACAGAGTTGAGGGGAAGCTCCATGATGGCAGGAGAAAATGTGGCATGATCAGAGGCTGGACATCACCTCCTGGCCAACATCAGGTAGACAACAGCAGCAGGAGCCTATGTGAAACATTTGGCAAGGGGAACGTAGCTACAACACCACAAGCTGGCCCCCAACAACAGCACTTTCCCAGGAGGCTCCAATTCCCGATTGCCACCACCTGGGGACCTAGCATTCAGAACTCATGAGTTTTGTGTGGAACACCTAGTTCAGACCACCACAACCACAAAACTGGCCATTGACAGAAGGCAGATTGTGGCAGGTCCAAGGGCAGTGAGAATAGCAGGAATGGGGTGCTGTAGTCTGTGGTGGATATTGGGAATTCGCTGTGCCTAAGATTTGGAATATTTTGAAACTTTTTGTAATGAAAGACTTAGGGGCTGGAGAGGGGCTCAGTGGATAAAGCATGTGCTGTGCAAGCATGAGGACCCGAGTTCGAATCCCCAGGACCCATGGGAAGCTGGAGGCTGTAGTGTGAGCATCTATAATCCCAGCACAACTATGGCAAAAAGGAAGGCAGATACAGAGCTCAGGGCCAGCTGACCTGGTTTGAAAGCAGCAGTGTGAATAACGAAAGACCCTGCCTGCCTCAGACATAGTGGAGGGCAAGGTCGAATACCCAATAATGTCCTCTCAATGCCACACATGTAGCATGGCATGCACATGCCTGCACACACATGCTCTCAAAAGAAAATACCTAGATAAAAATATATAAAGTGAGCTTGGCATGGTGGCACACGCCTTTAATTCTAGCACTTGGGAGGCAGAAGTGGGAGGATGGCTGTGAGTTTGAGGCCATCCTGAGACTACATAGTGAATTCCAGGTCAGCCCGGGCTAGATCGAGACCCTACTCAGAAAAACAAAATAAAAACATAAAGTGTCTGGAGAGATGGCTCAGCAGTTAAGTGCACTTCCTGTGCACACATGAGGCCCTGAAGGGGCCTGAGACCAAGTTAAAATTTCCACAACCCATGTAAACACCTGCACATGGCCACGCATGTCAGTAATCCTATGGGGAGCAGAAACTGGAAAAATGCTGGGGCTCATAAACCACAAACTCCAGAATCAATAAGAGACTCTATCCCAAAGAAAAACATGTGGGTGAGTGATGGAGGGGGTGGCCCTATGTTGTCCTCCAGCTGCTGCAAATAAGCCCATGGGCATCACCGGCGAGCTGCATGGGCACATACACGAGCATATACTACATCACATGCTATACACACACACACATACACACACAAAGATGACATTTTGTTGCAGATTAGCAGAGATATTACAAAATACCAGATTGGGAAGGCCAAGATCAGAAAGTCAACAGACCTTACATGCACAGAAACCTTGCTCATCTCTTCTTCAATCCCAGGGCTGGAGAGATGGCTCAGCAATTAAAGGCATTTGCTCATAAAGCCTGACAGCCTGGATTCCATTCCCATGTAAAGCCAGATGCACAAAGTGGCTTATGTATCTAGAGTTCATTTTCAGTGGCAAGAGGCCTTGGTGCGCCCATTCATTCTCTCTCTCTCTCTCTCTCTCTCTCTGTCTCTCTCCTTGCAAATAAATGAAAATGTTTTAAAAACACATAAACAGGGCTGCAGGGATGGCTTAGCAGTTAAGGCATTTGCCTGCAAAGCCAAAGGACCCAGGTTCGATTCCCCAGGACCCACATAAGCCAATGCAGAAGGTGATGGATGCATCTGGAGTTCGTTTGCAGTGGCTGGAGGCCCTGGTGTGCCTACTCACTCCCCCCCCCATCAAATAAATAAATAAAAATAAAATATATTAAAAAATAAAAATAAATAAAGCAAACAAATAACCAAGAAAGGATAAGGGAGAGAAATAGTGTTTAGAACATATATATGTAAGGTGTTTTTAAAAACTATTTTAAAAACAAACAAACAGGGCTGGAGAGATGGTTCAGTGGTTAAAGCCCTTGCCTATAAAACCTAACAACCAGCATTCGATTCCCCTGTACCCACGTGAAGCCAGATGCACAAAGTAGCCCATGCATCTGGAGTTTATTTGCAGTGGATGGAGGCCCTGGCATGCCCATTCATTCTCATTCTCTCTCTCTTGCTCGCTCCCTCTCTCTCTCTCCCTGCTTGCAAATAAATGAAATATTTTTTAAAAAAAGAGCAATCCCATCACAGGGGCCTCATCCTCATGACCATATCTAAGTTTACCCACCTCCCAAAACCTGTCTCCAAACACCATTACCTTGTGGGTGAGGATTTCATTTGAACTTGGAGCATGCACAGGAACACACACACACACACACACACACACACACACACACACACAATGTCCCTAACTCTGACATGTGGTTCACTGGTGAAGCTTTGGGGCAACAGCACTCATTTGTTCCAATAAGTCATGTGGAGGATAATCCAAGTCACGGTAACACTTTCTGGATGCTTCCACACTATAGTCCTAAGATTCTTGACTGTGAGTGGGTACACAGAGGTAGGAAATGACTAAGCAAGAGCTGGAGAGGTGGTTCAGTGGTTAAAGGCACTTGCTTGCAAAGTCTGACAGCCAGAGTTCAATTCCCTAGATCCCATGTAAAGCCAGATGCAGAGTGGCAAATGCATCTGGAGTTTGCAGTGGCAGAAGGCCCTGTCTTGATCATCCTCACTCACTAGGTCTACCTCTTTCATTTTGTCTTTCTCAAATAAATAATAAATAATAGAGCCAGGAGTGGTGGCACACACCTTTAATCTCAGTACTTGGGAGGCATAGGTAGGAGAATAGCCATGAGTTCAAAGACACCCTGAGACTACATAGTGAATTCCAGGTCAGCGTGGGCTAGACTGAGACCCTACCTCAACAACAACAACAAAAAAAAAAAAAATTGAAAAATTAAAAAAAATTTTTTTTCTAGGTAGGGTCTCACTCTAGCTCAGGCTGACCTGGAAGTCACTATGTAGTCTCAGGGTGGCCTTGAACTCACAGTGATCTCCTACCTCTGCCTTCCAAGTGCTGGTATTAAAGGCGTGCACCATCATGCCCGGCTAAAATTTTTTAAAAATAAAAGAGCTAGACATGGTGGTGAACGCCTTTAATCCTAGCACTCAGTAGAGTAGAGGTAAGAAGATCACTGTGAGTTCGAGGCCAGCCTGAGACTATATAGTGACTTCCAGGTTAGCCTGAGTTAGAGTGAAACCGTACCTCAAAAATAAAAAAAAAAAATTAAGCCGGGCATGGTGGCACAAGCCTTTAATCCCAGCACTCGGGAGGCAGAGGTAGGAGGATCGCCGTGAGTTCAAGGCCACCCTGACCCTTCCAGGTCAGCTTGGACTACAGTGAGACCCTACCTTGGAAAAACAAAACAAAAAAAAATTTTAAAAAATTTTAAAAAGATTAAACAGGGCTGGGGAAGATGGCTCAGTGTTTAAAAGCACTTGCAAGCGCAAGACCTACCAGCCAGGTTTAATTCTCCATCCACCACCATGAAGCCAGATGCAAAAAGTAGTGCAAGCATCAACATTCATTTGGAGAGGACAGAGGTCCTGACATGTCCATACGTGTACATTTGCAAATAAAATTTTTTATTGTTTTATTTTTGAAAGATAGAGAGGAAGAGGTTGGGGGGGGGGAGAATGGGTGTGCCACGGCCTTGCAGCTGCTGTGAACGAACTCCAGATGCATGTGCCCCCTTGTGTGCATGTGTGACATTGCACACTTGTGTCATTGTATGTTTGGCTATGTGGGGCCTGGAGATTTGAACATGCTTTCTTAGGCTTTGTAGGCAAGTGCTTTAACTGCTAAGCCATCTCTCCAGCCAAGAAAATTAATGTTTTATAAAAGAAAACGACTAAGGTATCAGGACACTTAGTAAAGCATTCCTCATTACAGGAAAACACTGACAACTTTTTTTTTTTTTTTGGTTTTTTGGTTTTTCTAGGTAGGGTCTCACTCTAGCCCAGGCTGACCTGGAATTCACTATGAAGTCTCAGGGTGGCCTCGAACTCTCAGAGATCCTCCTGCCTCTGCCTCCCGCGTGCTGGGATTAAAGGCATGCGCCACCACGCCCGGCTAACACTGACAACTTAACCATCCATTGACAGGAAACCTACTACACAAGTCTGTCTATCCACTGAATGGGATACAATACCACCATCAAAACCCAAGTACGGGGCTGGAGAGATGTCTTAGCGGTTAAGGCACTTGCCTACGAAGCCTAAGGACCCATGTTTGACTCCCCAGGTCCCATGTAAGCCAGATGCACAGGATGATGCAAGCACACAAGTCGCACATGCAAACAAGGTGGTACATGCATATGGGGTTCAATTTCAGTGGCTAGAGGCCCTGGCATGCTAATTCTCTCTCTTTCTCTCAGTCTCAGAAAAAAATATGGCCAAGAAAAAACAAAACAAACAAACAAACAAAAGAAAAAACAAGTACCCCACAATGATCTTGGCTATCGCTAAGTGAAAATCATAAAGTACAGAAGAAAAGCTATCTTCCCTGCATGTAAAAATGAGGGGAATGAATGTGTGTTCATGAATATGCATTCACACATGTATGAAATGTTTCTGGACAGGTATTAAAGAAATTTGGGGTGTATATGAAAAGGGAGCTTGGCAGCTGGAAGACAAGACAGAGAAGTAGCCTTTTGCTGCTCCATCTACTATGACTGTCAAGATTAAAATGAAACTTTCTGGGCAGGAGAGATTGCTTAGTGGTTAAAGCACTTGTCTGCAATGCCAAAGGACCCAGGTTCAATTCCCCAGGAACCACGTAAGCCAGATGCACAAGGTGGCACATAAGTCTGGAGTTCATTTACAATGGCTAGAGGCCCTGGCATGCCCATTCTCTCTCTCTCTCAATCTCTCTCTCTCAAGTAAATAATAATAAAAATCTTGTTAAAAAGTTAAACTTTCACTGGGCATGGTGGTGCACCCCTTTAATCCCAGCACTTGGGAGGCAGAGGTAGGAGGATTGCCATGAGTTTGAGGCCACCCTGAGACTACATAGTGAATTCCAGGTCAGCCTAGGCTAGAGCAAGACCCTACCTTGAAAAAAAATTCAACTTTCTTAGCTCTGCCTCCATTTTTCTGCTATTGCAGCAACATTTCTCCTATGACTTGACAAGAATGTGCTCTGTGTTGCCCTTTTCCCTATCACACTCTATTCTGTTACTAGACGATAGGCATTTGGGGAGATGATCTGCTCAATGGTAGGGTGTGCTTTGCATGCTCAAAGCCCATGACTCTATTTCCAGAACCTGAAAATAAAACAGACACTGGGGGATGGAGAGATGGCTTAGTGGTTAAGGCACTTGCCTGTGAAGCCTAAGGACCCATGTTCAACTCTCCAATCACATGTAAGCCAGATGCACAAAATGAGGCCATGCAAGTTTGCACATGTCCATTAGGTGGTGGAAGCATCTGGAGTTTGGTTGCAGTGACAGAAGCCCTAGTACACCAATTCTTCCTCTCTCTCTCTCTCTCTAAAAAAAAAAATTACATATATATATATATATATATATATATATATATATATATATATATTGGGCTGGACAGATGGTTTAGCGGATAAGGTGCTTGCCTGTGAAGCCTAAGGACCCAGGTTCAATTTCCCAGTACCCATAGAAGCCAGATGCACAAAGTGGGGCATACATCTGGAGTTTGTTTGCAGTGGCTAGAGGCCCTGGAGTGCCCATTCTCTCTCTCTCCCTCTTTCTCTCTCTCTCAAATTAATAAATAAAATATTTTAAAAATAGACATGGAGGGGGGCTGGAAAGATGACGTAGTGGTTAAGGCCTTTGCCTGTAAAACCTAAGGACCTGGGTTTGATTCCCCAGAACCCACATAAGCCAGATGGACATGGTAGCACATGCATCTGGAGTTCATTTATAGTGGCTAGAGGCCTTGGCACATGCATTCTCTCTCTCCATCTGCCTCTTTCTCCCTCTCTCTCTCTCTCTCAAATAAGTAAAAATAGATGCCTTTAATCCTAGCACTCAGTAGAGTAGAGGTAAGAAGATCACTGTGAGTTCGAGGCCAGCCTGAGACTATATAGTGACTTCCAGGTTAGCCTGAGTTAGAGTGAAACCGTACCTCAAAAATAAAAAAAAAAAATTAAGCCGGGCATGGTGGCACACGCCTTTAATCCCAGCACTCGGGAGGCAGAGGTAGGAGGATCGCCGTGAGTTCAAGGCACCCTGACCCTTCCAGGTCAGCTTGGACTACAGTGAGACCCTACCTTGAAAAACAAACAAAAAAAAATTTTTAAAAATTTAAAAAAGATTAAACAGGGCTGGGGAAGATGGCTCAGTGTTTTAAAAGCACTTGCAAGCGCAAGACCTACAGCCAGGTTTAATTCTCCATCCACCACCATGAAGCCAGATGCAAAAAGTAGTGCAAGCATCAACCATTTGGAGAGGACAGAGGTCCTGACATGTCCATACGTGTACATTTGCAAATAAAATTTTTTATTGTTTTATTTTTGAAAGATAGAGAGGAAGAGGTTGGGGGGGGGAGAATGGGTGTGCCACGGCCTTGCAGCTGCTGTGAACGAACTCCAGATGCATGTGCCCCCTTGTGTGCATGTGTGACATTGCACACTTGTGTCATTGTATGTTTGGCTATGTGGGGCCTGGAGATTTGAACATGCTTTCTTAGGCTTTGTAGGCAAGTGCTTTAACTGCTAAGCCATCTCTCCAGCCAAGAAAATTAATGTTTTATAAAAGAAAACGACTAAGGTATCAGGACACTTAGTAAAGCATTCCTCATTACAGGAAAACACTGACAACTTTTTTTTTTTTTTTTGGTTTTTTGGTTTTTCTAGGTAGGGTCTCACTCTAGCCCAGGCTGACCTGGAATTCACTATGAAGTCTCAGGGTGGCCTCGAACTCTCAGAGATCCTCCTGCCTCTGCCTCCCGCGTGCTGGGATTAAAGGCATGCGCCACCACGCCCGGCTAAGACTGACAACTTAACCATCCATTGGCAGGAAACCTACTACACAAGTCTGTCTATCCACTGAATGGGATACAATACCACCATCAAAACCCAAGTAAGGGGCTGGAGAGATGTCTTAGCGGTTAAGGCACTTGCCTACGAAGCCTAAGGACCCATGTTTGACTCCCCAGGTCCCATGTAAGCCAGATGCACAGGATGATGCAAGCACACAAGTCGCACATGCAAACAAGGTGGTACATGCATATGGGGTTCAATTTCAGTGGCTAGAGGCCCTGGCATGCTAATTCTCTCTCTTTCTCTCAGTCTCAGAAAAAAATATGGCCAAGAAAAAACAAAACAAACAAACAAACAAAAGAAAAAACAAGTACCCCACAATGATCTTGGCTATCGCTAAGTGAAAATCATAAAGTACAGAAGAAAAGCTATCTTCCCTGCATGTAAAAATGAGGGGAATGAATGTGTGTTCATGAATATGCATTCACACATGTATGAAATGTTTCTGGACAGGTATTAAAGAAATTTGGGGTGTATATGAAAAGGGAGCTTGGCAGCTGGAAGACAAGACAGAGAAGTAGCCTTTTGCTGCTCCATCTACTATGACTGTCAAGATTAAAATGAAACTTTCTGGGCAGGAGAGATTGCTTAGTGGTTAAAGCACTTGTCTGCAATGCCAAAGGACCCAGGTTCAATTCCCCAGGAACCACGTAAGCCAGATGCACAAGGTGGCACATAAGTCTGGAGTTCATTTACAATGGCTAGAGGCCCTGGCATGCCCATTCTCTCTCTCTCTCAATCTCTCTCTCTCAAGTAAATAATAATAAAAATCTTGTTAAAAAGTTAAACTTTCACTGGGCATGGTGGTGCACCCCTTTAATCCCAGCACTTGGGAGGCAGAGGTAGGAGGATTGCCATGAGTTTGAGGCCACCCTGAGACTACATAGTGAATTCCAGGTCAGCCTAGGCTAGAGCAAGACCCTACCTTGAAAAAAAATTCAACTTTCTTAGCTCTGCCTCCATTTTTCTGCTATTGCAGCAACATTTCTCCTATGACTTGACAAGAATGTGCTCTGTGTTGCCCTTTTCCCTATCACACTCTATTCTGTTACTAGACGATAGGCATTTGGGGAGATGATCTGCTCAATGGTAGGGTGTGCTTTGCATGCTCAAAGCCCATGACTCTATTTCCAGAACCTGAAAATAAAATAGACACTGGGGGCTGGAGAGATGGCTTAGTGGTTAAGGCACTTGCCTGTGAAGCCTAAGGACCCATGTTCAACTCTCCAATCACATGTAAGCCAGATGCACAAAATGAGGCCATGCAAGTTTGCACATGTCCATTAGGTGGTGGAAGCATCTGGAGTTTGGTTGCAGTGACAGAAGCCCTAGTACACCAATTCTTCCTCTCTCTCTCTCTCTCTAAAAAAAAAAATTATATATATATATATATATATATATATATATATATATATTGGGCTGGACAGATGGTTTAGCGGATAAGGTGCTTGCCTGTGAAGCCTAAGGACCCAGGTTCAATTTCCCAGTACCCATAGAAGCCAGATGCACAAAGTGGGGCATACATCTGGAGTTTGTTTGCAGTGGCTAGAGGCCCTGGAATGCCCATTCTCTCTCTCTCCCTCTTTCTCTCTCTCTCAAATTAATAAATAAAATATTTTAAAAATAGACATGGAGGGGGGCTGGAAAGATGACGTAGTGGTTAAGGCCTTTGCCTGTAAAACCTAAGGACCTGGGTTTGATTCCCCAGAACCCACATAAGCCAGATGGACATGGTAGCACATGCATCTGGAGTTCATTTATAGTGGCTAGAGGCCTTGGCACATGCATTCTCTCTCTCCATCTGCCTCTTTCTCCCTCTCTCTCTCTCTCTCTCTCTCTCAAATAAGTAAAAATAAAAATAGACATTGGAACGCTGGAGAGATGGCTTAGCGGTTAAGCATTTCCCTGTGAAGCCTAAGGACCCCGGTTTGAGGCTTGTTTCCCCAGGACCCACATAAGCCAGATGCACAAGGTGGTACATGCATCTGTAGTTTGTTTGCAGCAGCTGAAGGCCCTGGCATGTCCATTCTCTCTCTATCTGCCTCTCTCTCTCTCTCTCTCCCTCTCTCTCTCTCTCTCAAATTAAAAAAAAATTAAAAAAGGTTAAGAAAAATAGATATTGGCAATTCTCCCTCTGCTCTCTGTGCACCTTGTACCACCAACCCCACCCCATGGTTCATGCCTTCAGGGAACCATGTTATATTTCTTCTACATCCTCCCTTTGCAAATATAGACCCCTCACTGCCTCCCCTCACAAAGATCAGGTAGGCTGTGTGCACACTGCTTTCTTCACGTTTCTCCACTCCTATGCAGCATTTCAGTGGGCTTACACCTGAGATGAGTACCTGAGTCATCCCCAGTTTTGTTACTGTGAGCAGGCTTGGCAAATAGCCTTGAACATCAATGAATGGCACACCTTCCAGCATCAGCTCTGAGAAGTGGGACTGCTGGACCATGGGGAGGGAACTTTTGGTCCCCTCAGAATTTCCCCACACTACCTGCACGAGAGATACCCTACCTCTACTTCCCTGGCAAACAGTTCCCTACAGTCCTACCTGTGCTGCCAAACTTTGTGGGAATGTTCCAAATCCGACAGTGCATGCAGTTAGCAGCTCTCCTGAGGATGTTTTCTACGTTCGTGGGTTATTGGCTCTCATGTGGCTGAACTCTGCTCATCACCCTGCTCCATTTTCCTGTTGGGCTGGTGCACCTTGATGTTAACTCACCAACTTAAAACTTTTATGTATAATTTTATTACTGACAACTTCTATACTTACAGACAATACCATGATAATTCCCTCCCCTCCCCCGCTTCCCCTTCACAACTTCACTCTCTATCATATCCCCTCCCTCTCTCCGTTAGTCTCTTTTTTATTTTGATATCATCTTTTTTTCCTATTATGAGGGTCTTGTGAAGGTATTGCTAGGCACTGCGAGGTCATGAATATCGAGGCCAATTTCTGTCTGGACAGTTGCATTGTAAGGAGTCGTACCCTTCCTTTGGCTCTTACATTCTTTCCGCCACCTCTTCCACAATGGACCCCGAGTCTTGGAGGGTGTGATAGAGATGTTTCAGTGCTGGACACTCCTCCATCACTTCTCAGCACTATGTTGTCTTTTGGGTCATCCCAGCGGTCACCGCCATCTGAAAAGAGAAGTTTCTCCAACCAGAAGTGAGAGCAGCATTAATATATGAACATTAAGTGTAGTGTTTACCGAGCAGTTTGGTGAGCATAATATATGCATTTAACCAGACAAAAGCAGACTTTATATCCCTAAGGTGCATGACCTCCCCTGCCATAGGATTTTGATTAGGTTTTCAGTATCAGGCATGTATTCCCTCCCACAGAGTGGGCCAGTCCAGTTAGAGAGCAGTTGGTTTCCCCATAACAGACATGCCTCTATTGCACCCGTTGGGTCATTTGGCCTGGCTGGCCAAACTTGAGGCTTCCAGTGTCCACTGTTTTCACTGCTGATGAATTCTGTCTCCCATAGGGCTGCATGCAGTGCAGCTTTTTCCAGCTTTCAGTCAGCTGGCCTACAGGAAGAGGTTTTCAGCTCAATACCAGCTTGATTTCTCAGTGACCTTGCTGCCCAGGCATGTGAAGTCTTCAGCAATAGGGACTTACTGTCTGCTTCTCAAGGGAAATCAAGGGCCTTGGCAATAGCCTATAATATTTTGGAGGCAGCAGAGACCTCCCTGGCCAACAAGTCACTGGGAGGTATCCCATCCCCTGGCACTGAAAAATTTCTAGTAACAATTATGGCTTCTGGATGTGCCATTGTGCAAAAAGTAGGTTTTCATATGTCTTATTCAGAATATCTTGAATTTTGATTGACCCTCCCCCCCACCCTTCTTTTACTCAATCTCTCCCCTGGTCTCACTTAGACCTTTCCACTCTCTGTAATCTGTTCCTCTACTTACATATGTACAATACCATCCCCTTAAGTCCTTCCCTCTCCTCCCTCCCTTATAGCCTTTTTCTAGCTTACCAGCCTCTGCTACTGATTTGTGGTTCTAGCTCACACACATCTAAACATTTGTAGCTAGGATACACATACGAGAGAGAACATGTGATGTTTGGCATGTCACTTCCTATGTCAATATGTTAAAGGGTTTCCCCTACTTTTTCCTCTAGCAATTTCAGAGTTTCAGGTCTGATATTAAGGTCCCTGATTTGGACTTGATTCTTGCACATGGAGAAAGAAAAAGGATCTATTTGCATCCTTCTACATATAGATATCCAGTTTTCCCAGCACCACTTGTTGAAGAAACTGTCTTTTCTTTTTTGGGGGGTGGGGTTTTGAGGTAGGGTCTCACTCTAGCTCAGGCTGACCTGAAACTCACTACGTAGTCTCAGGGTGCCCTCAAACTCATGGCAAGTCTCCTACCTCTGCCTCCCCAGTGCTGGGATTAAAGGTGTGCATCGCCACACCCAGCTGTCTTTTCTCCAGTGAATATTTTTGGCATTTTTGTAAAAAATCAGATGGCTGTAGCTGTCTGGATTAACATCTGGGTCATCTATTCTGTCCCATTGATCTATGTGTCTGTCTTTGTGCCAGTACCATGCTGTTTTTGTTACTATGGCTTTGTAATATAGCTTAAAATCAGGTATGGTGATACCACCAGCCTTACTTTTGTTGCTCAAAATTGTTGTGGCTATTCAAAGTTTTTTGTGCTTCCAAATGAATTTTAGGATTTTTTTCTATTTCTATGAAGAATGCCATTGGAATTTTAATGGAGATTGCATTAACTGTGTAGATTGCTTTTGCTAAGATTGACATTTTGACAATATTGATTCTTCCAATCCAAGAACATGGGATATCTTTCCATTTCCTAGAGTCTTCTGCAATTTCTTGCTTGAGTATTTTAAAGTTCTTATTGTACAGATTCTTTACTTCTTGGTTAGGTTTATTACAAGATACTTTTATTTATTTATTTATTTATTTAAGGCAATTGTGAATGAGAGAGATTCCCTGATTTCATCCTCCGCATGTTTGTTGTTAGCATATAGGAAGGCTACTGATTTCTGTGTGCTTATTTTATATCGTGATACATTGCTAAAGGTGTTTATCAGCTCTAACAGTTTGCTGGTAGAGTCTTTAGGGTTCTTTATGTATAGAATCATATCATCTGCAAATAATGATAATTTGATCTCTTATTTTCCAATTTTATCCCTTTTATGAGGGTCTCTTGCCTTATTGCTATAGCTAAGACTTCAGTACTATATTAAATAAAAGTGGGGACAGTGGACAACCTTGTCTTGTTCCTGAATTTAGTAGAAAAGCTTCAAGTTTTCCCCCATTTAGTATTATGTTGGCTGAAGTTTTGTCATAAATAGCTTTTATTATGTTGAGATATGTTCCTTTTATTTCCAGTCTCTGTAAGACTTTTACCATGAAGGGATGTTGGATTTTGTTGAATGCCTTTTCTGAATCTATTGAGATGATTGTGTGATTTTTGTCCTCCAGTCCATATACATGGTTGATTACACTTATCAATTTGCATATTTTGAACCATCCCTGCATCTCTGAGATAAAGCCTACTTGGTCGGGATAAATAACATTTGTGATATATTCTTGCATTCTGTTTGCCAATATTTTGTTAAGAATTTTTGAGTCTATGTTCATGAGGGAGATTGGTCCATAATTTATTTTCTTTCTTTCTTTCATTTGTTTTTCTAGGTATGGTCTCACTCTAGCCCAGGCTGACCTGGAATTCACTATGTACACTCAGAGTGGCCTTGAATTCATGGCAATCCTCCTACCTCTGCCTCCTGAGTGCTGGGATTAAAGGCATGTGCCATCGTGGCCAGTTTGTAAATTTCTTTTTTTGTTCTGTCTTTGTCTGGTTTTGTTATCAGGTTGATGCTGGCTTCATAGAAGGGATTTGGTGGGATTCTTTCCTTTTCTATTTTATGGAAAAGCTTAAGAAGCATCAGTGTTAGTTCTTCCATGAAGGTCTGGTAAAATTCACCAGTGAATCCATCTGGGCCTGGACTTCTTTTAGCTGGGAGACTTTTCATAACTGCTTGGATCTCCATTCTTGTTATAGGTCTATTTAAATGGTTTGTTTCATATTGATTTAATTTTGGTAGGTCATATGAGTCAAGGAAATGATCAATTTCTTTCAGATTTTCAAACTTAGAGGCACATATATTCTTAAATTTTGTCCTTATGATTTTCTGAATTTCTTTGGTATCTGTTGTAATGGTACCCCTTTCACCTCTAATTTTATTATTGTCTCTTCTCTCATTCTTCTGGTCAGATTTGCTAAGGGTTTATCAATCTTTTTTAATTTTAATTTTAATTTCTTTATTTGAGAGAGAGAGAGATACAGAAATAGGCAGGTAGAGAGAGAAAGAGGAGTGAGTGAGAGAAAGAGAGAGAGAGAGAGAGAGAGAGAGAGAGAGAGAATGGGCACTCCAGGGCCTTCAGCCACTACAAACTAACTCCAGATGCGTGTGCCCCCTTGTGCATCTGGCTTATGTGGGTCCTGGGGAGTTACACTTGGGCCCTTTGGCTTTGCAGGCAAGCACCTGAACCACTAAGCCATCTCTCCAGTCCAAGGTTTACAATCTTGTTTATCCTTTCAAAGAACCAACTCTTCGTTTCATTGATTCTTTGGATTTTTTTTTTTTTTTAGTTTCTATTTCATTAATTTCTGCCCTAATCTTTATTATTTCTTTCTATCTACTGATTTTTGGTTTGCTTTTTCTTCTTTTTCCAAGGCCATAAGGTGAAGCATTAAATTGTTTACTTGTGAACTCTCTAATTCTTTTTTTTTTTTTTTTTTTTTTTTTTTTTTTTGGTTTTTCAAGGTAGGGTCTCACTCTACCACAGGCTGAGCTGGAATTCACTATGTAGTCTCAGAGTGGCCTCAAACTCATGGCGATTCTCCTACCTCTGCCTCCCAAGTGCTGGAATTAAAGGCATATGCCACTATGCCCAGCTAATTTCTTAATAGAGGCACTTAGAGCTATAAATTTCCCTCTTAGAACTGCCTTCATTGTGTCCCAAAGGTTTTGGTATGTTGTATTCTCATCATCATTTGATTCTATGAATATTGATTTCATTTTTGATTTTTTTCAATGACCCATTCATCATTCAATAGTGTACTGCTTAGTCTCCATGAATTTCTGTATGCGCTGTAGTTTTTCTTGTTGCTAATTTGTAGTTTAATCCCATTGTGGTCAGACAGAGTATAAGGGATTATTTCAATTTTCCTATACTTCTTTAGATTTTAGATTTGCTTTTTGTCCTAATATATGGTCTATTTTAGAGAATGTTCCATGCACTACTGAGAAAAATGTATGTTCTGCAGTATTTGCATGGAATGATCTATAGATATCTGTTAGGTCCATTTGTTCCATGACATCATTTAATCCAGATGTCTCCCTGTTTATTTTTTGCTGGGATGACCTATCAATTGATGAGAGTGAGGTATTGAAGTCACCCACTACAATTGTGTTTGGTATTATCTGTGACCTTAAGTCTAATGGTGTTTGTTTGATGAAACTGGGAGCCCTCATGTTAGGTGCATATACATTTAGGATTGTAATGTCCTCCTGTTGGAATGTTCCTTTAATCAGTATAAAGTGACCTTCTTTATCTTTCCTCACTAATGTTGGTTTGAAGTCTATCCTGTCAGATATTAGGATAGCAATGCCTACTTGTTTCCTAGGCCCATTTGATTGAAATACAGTTTTCCATCCTTTCACTTTAAGACAGTGTGTATCTTTTATTGAGAGATGAGTTTCCTAGAGAGAACAAATGGCAGGATCCTGCTTTTTAATCCAGTCTGCAAGCCTGTGTCTTTTCATTGGGGCATTGACGCCATTGATATTAAGAGTTATTATTGAAAGGTATGTATTTATTCTCTCCATTCTTCTTGTTTTGCAGTGCTTCCTGTTTCCCTTTACTGTGTTATTTTAACTGTTATTTGAGAATGGTTTTTTTCCTGTTTCCTCATGTGTGTTCTTTGCTTTCTCTTCAGCATGAAGGAGTCCTTCAAGTATTTTCTGTAGAGCTGGCTTGGTTGTCATAAATTCCTTTAGCCTGTTTTTGTTGTGGAATGTCCTTATTTCTACTTCAATTTGGATAGATAGCTTTGCAGGATAAAGTAATCTTGGTTGACAGTTGTTATCTTCCAGAACTTGGAATACATCATTCCAAGCCCTCCTGGCTTTTAAAGTTTGTGTTGAGTAATCTGCTATTATTCTAATGGGCTTACCTTTGTAGGTGACTTGCTTTTTCTGTCTAACTGCTTTCAATATATTTTCTTTGGTTTGAATGTTTAGTAGTTTAATTATAACATGGCAAGGAGAGGTTCGTTCCAGGTTTTGTCTCTTTGGTATTCTCAAAGTTTACTGTATCTGCATTAGCACCTCTTTCCCAATTTGGGGAAGTTTTTCTTCTATCATTTTGTTGAAAATGCCTAATACACCTTTGGATTGAAATTCTTCTCCTTCTACTATACCTTGAATTCTTATGTTTGATCTTTTTACAGGGCCCCAAATATCTTGAAGTTCCTCTTCATACCTTCCTATTAGTTTGTCTTTCTCTTTGTTGGACTGCCATCTGATCTGGTAGTTTAGATATTCTATTCTCTCCTTCATCCATTCTACTGGTGAGACTTTCCACAGAGTTTTTTGACTATGTTTTTCAGTACTAGAATTTCTGCCTGTTTTTTCTTCAGTATTTCTATTTCCTTACTCATGTCTTGTAATGATCTCCTTATTTCATTAAGCTGGTTTCCTGTGTTCTCTTGGAATTCCTTCAGGAGTTTGTTTTCTTCTTTTTTTCTTTTCTTTTTTTTTCTTTGATTCCTTTGATTTCTTTGAGTATAGATAAAATCATTTTTTGTAATCTTTTTCAAGCACTTCATCTAAAACAGTCTCATTGGGGGTCATTTCTGATGGATTTATAAATTTTGGTGGGGTTGTATTGTGTTGATTCTTTGTGTTTCTTGTATTATAATGTAGCAATTTTTGCCTCCTGAGTTGTTTTGATGTTTGGGTTTTCTAATTATCTGTGGTGCTCTTAGACTTGAAAGTCCACTTTTATGTACCTTCAGAGTAGGAGTTTAAGGTGCCAAGTGTGGCTCTTGTACTTCACTCCAACCGCAGAAAGAATCCTAGGTGCTGAGTTTGCCTGCTATTCAAGTGTTCTAGTGGGCTGGCTGGAGCAATTTACTGGCAAAATTCTAAAATTCAACTGAGCAATATACACATTCAATAAAAACCAGCACAGAGTATGCAAGTGTGGGGATTGAAACAAGCAGATGACATTATAAAGCCAAAATCACTAAGGGTGTGTGTTGCTCTACAATGAATCCTGTCAACTAGGAAGTTGAGATTTCTGTTCTGAAATGGGTTCCAGGTCAGCCTGGGTCTGAATCAGACCCTGCCCCCAGTAATGACAGAAGAAAAAGACAAAGACCCTATGAATCTGAAAGCACCAAAGACAGCAATATTCAACTCCCAAATACAACTTAATTGAAAATGGTGAAGCCAACCATGAATATGTAACTCATAACTGGCCCTGACATAGAAAGAGAGTTTAGCACTTCCAGTGTAGGCCTATGCACCTGCTTTTTTGTCAGACAGCTTCATTACCTTTTGGGGTGGCTTCCAATCTCACCAGTGCTGAGTGCCCACCTTGATCCCTCTGTGTTGTGCTGTGGAGCTGGTGCTCTGATCAGCTGTGCTGGATGCCTTGCCACTGGGGGCTGAATGCATTCTTCAGAGGTTAGGGTTAGGGTTGGGGGATGGGAAAGTGCAGGAAGCCTGGAGTTGTACTGGAAATGCTCAGCTGGTCCCACCTGTGTCCCTTTCAGCAGCTCGTTAGCTGATCTCTGCTATCTCCCTTTCAGGTTTGAAGAGGTTGGAAAATCCCCTTGTTTGGTCTGTGCTCCTGCAGCTGGGTGCCAGGCCAGGCAGGCACATGAGTCCATGTGGGCCACAAGCACCTCCACAGGATTCTGGCTGGTTTTCCCCTTTCTGGTAGATCTTGGTCTCTCCTGCTTCTCTGCTGTGACCAATAAATACTATACACCCTCACTTTTCAGAAGAAAAGTGTATTTTGCTGTGGTTTTGTGTAAATCCCTCTCTAGGCTGGTTTGGTGTGACTGTTATGCAGCCATTTTATCTGGAAGTCCCTTTTTTACTTAAAAAAAATGTTTTTATTGATTTATTTGCAAGCCAAGAGAGAGAGGAGGGAGAGAGAAAGAAAGTAAGAGAGAGGAAAGAATGAGAATGGGTGTGCCAGGGCCTTTAGCCACTGCAAATGAACTCCAGATGCATGCACCACTTTGTGCATCTGGCTTCTCATGGATACTGGGGAATCAAGCCCAGGTCATTAGGCTATGCAGGCAAGTACCTTAACCACCAAGCCATCTCTCCAGCCCCTCAGCAACTTTTTAAAAAATGAGTTTTTGATTTAGTTATTAGATACAGAGAGAGAGAGAGAGAGAGAGAGAAACAAAGAGTGAGAATGGGCACGCCAGAGCCTCTAGCCACTGCAAACTAAACTCCACATGTATGCGCCACCATGTGCATCTGGCTTATGTGGGACATGGAGAATTGAACCTGCCTCCTTAGGCTGCTCAGGCATGTGCCTTAACTTCTAACCCGTTTCTCCAGCCGCCAACTTTTGTTTTCAGCATCTTAATGCATTTTCCTTCCCTTCTTTTCCATTTCCTGACCCCTTGGTGTGAAAAGAGGGTCAAAGCATGGTTCCACCTATGGCATTGCTCAGATGAGCGCCATCGTATGTTATAATGCACACCTTGACTCACCATCCTTCTGTGCACATCCTCAGGTGGAGGTGTTGGGTCCCTTTCTGCTGCTGTCTGTACCCTCCTGCAGTCAGGTCACTTGGGGCCAGTGAGTGACTGTGACCAGTTTGTGCTCACACAGGACTGGTTGCTTTCATTTCCTTTTGCTCTGGGTTTTCTTGACTGCTATTGTGTGCTTATCTTCTGGATGAGCTGGCTCCAGAACCACCCTCCAGGTTTCCCAGTGAAGCAAAGGCTGCACACTGGATTCCACGCTGGGTTCCCAGTGGCACGCGGCAGGGGCCCTTTCTGTCTCCTCTACTCTTACTAGCCTGGTTTCTTTCCACTCGCCAGCTGCTCCTCGTCTGGCTTCTCCTGGCTCTTTTGCCTCTACCTAGTCCTCACACTTGCATGCATCCCTGAGCCTCACTCCTGGCTCTCTTAGGGTCTGTTCTTAGTCTTTCTTAGGGACACTCAACCTTCCCCAGTGCGACAAACTTCATCTTGCTAGGCCCCCCTAAATGGTCCTCCCACCGATCCAGGGGGGCAGGGAGCCTTCCCTCCTTAGGGCCTTTGCACTTGCTTATTCTAAGGAGGGAAAAAAGGGTCCTCTCCCAGATCCTCACAGCCAGGCTTGGAAACTGAGGGCTAGGGACCTGAGGTTGTGGAAACCTAGGGCAATCGGGAAGCAGAGGCGGCTCCTACCAGACACTCCCCACTCGGACCGGGATCTCTGTCTCTCCCACCATTTGGGAAGGTTCGCAGCAGGCAGATCTTCCACACAGCTCGCTCGCCCCGGCTGCATCGGAGCATTGTGCTCTGATAGGGCTCCCAGCACAAGAAAGGCGCAAGGACAGCAGGGTGCCACTTTGGGAAAACAAGGTGACACCTACAGGTTGGGACTCTTCCCGTCTCCCCACCACCCGGCCAAGCCATGCAAACGCAGCCCCTGCGCAAGCGCACTCTGGCCCCTCCCCCAGCTTTCCGATCACGTGGGAGTTCAGGGTGGAGTTGCACCAACAGCGCCCCGCGGAATCCTGAGCTCCAGAGACCCAGGTTCCGTTTAGCGGGTTCTTTCATGACCCTCGTCTTTCAGCTTTCGATTGATCACGTGGTAACTTGTGCGCTGTCCAGCAACCTTTCCGCAGAGACGTCCCAAGAGGACCCAGACCAGGTGGGCTCTGTCCAACTCTGTGTCTACAGAGCTTCCATGGCTGCCTGACAGCACCTTACGTGGAGCTGTAGGAATGATTGCTGAGTGGATGAAAGGAAGGACACTGACTGCTGGAACTTGTTGCTGGTCCTTTAAGGTTCTCGTGACCCTGAGGTCACCCAGTGAGACAGCAGGAACTGAGGCGGAGAGGACCTGCAGGGAGCTGCAGACCAACTCCGTCCTTGGTGAATGTCGAGGACAGACTGTCTATGCAGAAACACAGCTCTCACCTCAAAGGGACTAAGTTGACTTTACAGCCATGTGAGTGACCGTGGTCTGGGAACACTATTCAGGTTACCCTAAATACCATGTTCCAACA
This sequence comes from Dipus sagitta, assembly GCA_036346955.1. Lineage (NCBI taxonomy): Eukaryota > Metazoa > Chordata > Mammalia > Rodentia > Dipodidae > Dipus > Dipus sagitta. The sequence goes on from CM070775.1 coordinate 153,700,836, forward strand.
TGGTGGCAGTTTCATGAAGCTTTTATAGTTACAGAAGAAAAGTCACAAATCAAGGTCTTTCTCAAATACGTTGGTGGGGACATCAAATAGACTTGTTACAACAAAGTGGGGAAATTTTTCTGCTATAGATTTCAGTTTTTTCTTTTTCTTTTCTTTTTAATATTTTATTTTTATTTGAGGGGGGGGGGATGAGAGTGAATGGGCATGCCAGGAACTCTAGCAGCTGCAAATCAACTCCAGATGCATGTGCCACCTTGTACATCTGGCTTTACATGGGTCCTGGGGTATCAAACCTGGTCCTTTGGCTTTGCAGGCAAGTGCCTTAACTACTAAGCCATCCATCTCTCCAGCCCTTCTTTTCTTTTTTATGTTTTTTTTTCCCCCTAGGTAGGGTCTCATTATAACCCAGACTGACCTGGAACTCACTCTGTAGTCCCAGGCAGCCTCAAACTCACAGGGATTCTCCTACCTCTGCCTCCCAAGTGCTGGAATTAAAGTCACGTGACATCACACCCAACTCTGTTTCTCAGTTTGAAAGCCTTGGTGTAGGGAGCAGAGATGTTATGTCCCACGGCAGAGACAGTAGATGTCCCACCTCACACAGAAGCCAGTGGGTCTTCCTTCACTGCTCACTGTGTTCCTGCCCTTCTGATATGAATGGTGTCAGCCCACACTGGTTAGGGCAGTCTCTCTCCTGTCTCCTAATTCAGTGCTGACTTCTCACAGTTATACTGTGACTTCATATTCTACCAGCCACCAGGACATCACCAGCCCAGCCAGGTGGACATGTGACAAATGAAGCAGAGACCTGGTGCTATGGCTAGCCAAAGACAACAGGGTTGGCTGAGAGAGGCAGAAGAAGGGTCTCTCCCTGGGCCCTCTGAAGAGAGGTATGGTCACCTTGACTTGATCCTTCCAGTTTCCAGAACTGCAGGATGTCTTCTTGTTGCTCGAATACACTCAGCCCTCAAGCTTTGGTTATAGAAGCCTGAGGACACCAAGATCAGCAAGTAGCCCAGAGCACTGTGTCTAGGCCGGAACGAGGAAAGTGGGAGGAGCTTTCTTGGCATGGAAGTTCCTACTTGGGGACATCAAGCTGCACCCCAGACCTCCTGGGTCTTGACGTAGTGTTCCCTCCCCACTCAAGTGGTGCTTTTCCAGCTGTGACACTGCAGTCATTTCCCCAGTTGGCACAGAAGCTCCTTCTCCAACTGTCACTTTGCAAAAAGGAGGAGTCCGGGGCAGCTGAGGGTTGTTTCTGCTCCAACACAAGGAAACAGTCCCAGGAAGACTGAGAACCAGGACTGCCCTCCTGGGATGCTTCATGATCAGGATGGAAGAAGGCACAGCCCCTCAGTGATGCTCCAAAGCCCCGTGAGACCGAGGCTGCCCCTCCTTTTGTTCTGCTGAGAGGACAGAGTCTTCTGTTGGTCCCTCTGTCAGTGTAATGGTGTGACTTCCCAGAAGGGCCCTGCTGAGCCTCTGAAGGCCCTTCTCCCAACCCACCTGTTTCTGTGTGCAGGGTGAGACTCTGGCCCAAACTATTGCCACCTCTTTCCCTCTAAAATGACCCCTAGTGCAGACGTGGTCAGTGCAGTACTAAGATGGTAAGACTGGCAGTGGTGCTGGTTGGGGCAGCAGTCAACAGGCCATGTCTGAGACCTTGACTCCTGTGGACCAGTATGAACAGAGTCCAGTGTCTTCTACCTGCTCTGCAAGCTGTCTTTTCCCCAGCAGGGAACGGTGCCTTACTAGGGTGCAGATATCTTTGCTGTTGGCAAGATGTGTTCAGTGGTCACTCTCATTAGGTGGGGGGGGGGGGACTGACCGCCTTATTTTTTTTAATTTTTAAATTGATTATTTATTTATTTATTTTACAAGGTAGGATCTCACTTTAGCCCAGGCTGACCTGGAACTCACTCTGTTGCTACAGGCTGGCCTCAAACTCACAGCAGTCCTCCTACCTCTTCCTCTTCAGTGCTGGGATTAAAGGCATATACCACCACACCTAGATTATTTTTTTAAATAGTTTATCTATTTATTTTAGAGAGAGAGAGAGAGAAAGAAAGAAAGAGGAAGAGGCAAATAGAGAATAGACATGCCAGAGCCTCCAGTCACTGCAAATGAACACCAGATGCATGCACCACCTTCTGCACCTGGCTTACGTGGGTACTGGGGAATTGAACCTGGGTCCTTAGGTTCACAGGCAAGTGTGTTAACTGCAAAGCCATCTCTCTAGTCCTTTTTATAAAAAATTTATTTGAGAGAGAAAGAGGAAGAGAGAGAGAGAGAGAATGGGCACACCAGGGCCTCCAGCCACTACAAATAAACTTGACGCATGCGCCACCTTTTGCATCTGGCTTATGTGGGTCCTGAGGAATCAAAACGAGGTCCTTTGGCTTTGCAGGCAAACACCTTAACTGCTAAGCCATCTCTACAGCCCTAGTCCTTTTTTTTTATTTGTGACATAGGTTATAGTCATATCCTCCCCTCTCCCCCAGTCCTCATTTCCCTGAGGGCCCTCCTCAGTGGGGTTATTGATGTTCACTGTGGGGCAATTGCGGTCTCAGTCTCTGGGGGTATTTTGATTTGTATTCATCGTTTATTTGAGAGAAAGAGAGTGAGTATGGACACACCCAGGGCCTCTTGCCACTGCAATTGTCCTCCAGATGCATGCACCACTTTGTGAGTCTGGCTTTATGTGATACTGGAGACTCAAACCTGGACATGAAGGCTTTGCAAGCAAGTGTCTTTTAATTGCTGAGCTGTCTCCCCAGCCCCGACCTCTTTATAAAACCTGTGACTGCCACTGTGCCTACTGCCTTGGCTACTTTGCAGTGGTTCCAGAAACTCACAGCCAAGTATCATCTAGTCTACTCTGGATGTTTTTGGTAGCATCTTCCTGCCACATAAAGGTCCTCACCCTCCCCATCCCGAGGTCTCATTGGGACATCCCGCCCCCAGCCACACCGCTGTCTCCCCATGTGTGACCTATACCTTACAAATCAACATAAAACTGTCTAAATGGGGGCTGCAGAGATGGTTTAGATGGATTAGGGTGTGACAGGCCTGAGCCCACCTGAATTCGTCCTCCAGAACCCACATAAACAGCTGGGCATGGCCATGTGCACCTGGATATTGGAGCATGGCTTGGTTTGCTTACCAAACATCAGCTAAAATGGCAGCTCTGGCTTGAGTGAGAGACCCCATCTCCAGGAACAGGGGGGTGAGTGAAAGGGGTTCCTGTTGTTTTTCTCTGCCTCTGCCTACGTGCGCCCAGAATGCACGCGTGTATACACACTCCAAAAAAAGTCCTCATGGTGGGCACGCCTTTAATCCCAACTCTCAGGCAGCAGAGAGAGAAAGAACACTGAGAGTTCAAGACCACCCTGAGACTGCATAGCGAATTCCAGGTCAGCCTGGGCTACAGCGAGACTCTACCTCAAACTGCACCCCTCCCCCATGTCCTCAAGCTCTCCTTTCATGGCAGGTAAGACAGATGACTGAAGTACTTTCTGGATGTTTTCTTCATGCCAAGGGCTGTCCTTCGCTGTGGCCTCCAAGCACCTCTAGGCAGAGAAGCTCACCTAAGCTATGGCAGCAGTCTCCCTCAGACCCCTGAGTAGGCCACTTTGATGTGTTTTGCTCATTTGTTAACCAGCTGCAACTGTGCCCCATGAGGCCATGCGCATGCCAAGGGAGCTGAGGGTAAGCAGCAGGCGTCGACACCAGGAGAGGGAACCGGCTGCTGCCACGGATGCTGTGCCTTCAGGATGTACTCGGCCCAGCTCATATATGCGGTTTCCATTTAATGACAGGAATGCCGCTGTGCGTGTTTAATTTTATGTTTGTGCAGATCAAACATCACCCTGTGTACCATGAGCATCTCATGGAGCTGCTCAGTGTCTTGATATTACATCTTCAAGAGCTGGTGGCTAAGCCAGGAGCTTGACCCAAATGGACCATTGTCAGTTGAGAAGAGCAGGACCCCACTCTAAGCTTCTGGCAACTTCCTGTGGCTCTCCTGACGGGGCTGTACTCAGAATCTACACCTTCTCCAGGAAGTGTAGCTCCCATACAGGTCTCCCCTGTGTTAGGATACCCTGGCCTGGACCTATGAAAGAGCTCACTTTTGCTTAGGCTCATTGCAGCCAGAAACTTTGTGCTGCCTGAAACCAGGCTGTACTGGGCACCCTCTGTACACACAGTGTCCAAAATGGCACACAAATTGTAGCCACTTGTCTCTCACTTCATGGGTAGGACTAAGTAGAGCCCTAGGAATGTCACCACCTGAGAGAGCCATCTCTCATTCTCTGGCATACTGTCTTATTGAGGAATTTAGTGGGCTTGGCATTTCCCCAGAAAATCAGGTCCGAGGGGTATGACATATGATAAAGGAGGAGGTTTAGCTTAGTTCTGGGAAATGTCCATGTAATTAAGACCTTGTGGATAGAAGGCAGAAGAGCGAACAATCCGAAAGACAAAGTCACATCATGGGCTGCTGCCTCTCAGCAGAAAGGCAAGCTCTGTTGATGTGCCATACTAGTTAGCATTGAAGGGGAAATACTTGACAGGTCGATGACTGTATACTGTACACCAGGTGCCAAGGGTGTGATGGTGTGCATCATAAGGGCAGAGTGTCTATCCAGGCATGGTAGCGCATGCCTATAATCCCAGCACTTGGGAAGCTGAGGCAGGAGGACCTTAAGTGTGAGGTCAGGCTATTCAAAGAGTGACGAGTGAGAACCTGTCTCAGATAAATAAAATAAAATGGCCTCCTAACTGATTCTATAACTTGGTTGTTGTGACCAGTGCAGCAGTAAAAATGGGTTTCAAGCATTTTTGCAGTATGTTGACATAAGTATTTGTGGATGTTCTACTCAGAATGCACCTTCTCCAGGCACTGAAACCTTCAGTCCATTCTGATGTGAACCGCCTGCACCATATTATTCATAAGTCAATCAGCCAATAAAAGACGATAGCATCTAGAAAAGCTGCCAGTGTCAGACCCAACTAGATCTATGATGATCTAATACCAGACTTCCAGTCCCACCTGCATTGCAAACATAGAAGAGCACAATGGCAGGAGGGTGTCTGTTTCTGCTGAAGCAAATGTCCACAAGCGTGTGGGCTTCAAGCAGCCACGGCATCCTCTCACCGTTCTGGAGGGGCAGACGAGAGTGAAGGTGCTGGCAGGGCTGCTCCTACTGGAGGCTGTAGGGAGGATGCTCCCTGCCATTTCAGAGGCCCCTGCATCCCTCAGCGCATGCTCCCTTCCTCCCTCTTCAGACTGTCCTCTCAATGCTTTGGTCTCACGTCCTTTTTCTGACTCTAGCGCTCTTGGCTCCCTCCTGTGAGGACCCTTGTGATTATGCTGGGCTCCGTAGGTGATCCAGGGCCATCTCACCTCAAGGTTCCTAGCTTAATCATGCCAAAGCCCCCTTTGCCAAACAACACATTCATAGGTTCCAGAATGAGGACACAAGTCTCCCAAGGGCACAAAAATAAAATTACCACTCTGTGGTCACTAGCTGTGACATTCAGTTCATTTCCCCCTAGACTTTTCCTGTAGATATTGGGCCCAGTGTAGGCCTTGTGCTAGTTGCCCAGCTTGTGAAACTTCAGTGCACTCAGGACCCAAGGAGAAAACCAGGGGCAGGTTGCTGTAGGAGGACTTGGGCCTTTTGGCACTTGATGTCCAGAGTCCCCTACTCTGACCTTGGCAGCCAAGGCCCGGGGAGCAGTATCACTTTAGGGATGGACATATTAATCCCAGAAAACTTTGCAGTTCTCCCCCAGTTAGTCACCCTGGACAACCCACTCTGACCCTTGGAAAGGCTTAGAAGGAGACTTAACAATAGACATTCATGACTCCTTCCCCACAGCCCAGCATTTCAGTCGGTTGAGGGACTTTGGCTCTATGAACCAACTGGTGTTTAGGAGATGGGTGAGTCTCAATGTCCACGTACAGGGCCTTGGTCAGGTTCTGCTCCTGCAAGCAGCCAAGCAAACAGTTAGGGCCATTCCCAGATGCCCAGCTGTGCACATGGGCACATCCGTAGGTGCTCCCATATAAACACATTTGGCCCACCCAAATGTTCCTATTCTTGGTCTAACCCTCCAAGCACTTATTCTCACAGGCTCCAACCAATACAGATTGGCAAACTGCTGTGAGACCCAAGTGCTGCTGGGCTGTGACCCCGTTGTTGGTCCAGAGACTGCAGTGGTATGCTGGGTCTGAAGAAGGCAGGCATGCTTTCAGGGTGCCATGAAGGAAGGCCAAGGTCTTCACAAGGGCCAGAAGAGGCTTCTTTCCGTGGTGAAGGAGGAGGGAGTGGTTACTTTTGTGATGCTGTGACAGCTGCCTGGCAGAAGCAACTTAAGGGAGGAAAGATTTATTTCGTGGGCTGGGGAGATGAGCAGTTAAAGGCACTTGCTTGCAAAGCCTGGTGGCCCAAGTTCAATTCCCTAGTACCCACATCAAGCCAGATGCACAAAGTGGTACATGCATCTGGAGTTCATTTGCAGTGGCTAGAGGCCCTGGCCTCTCTCTCTGTCTCCCTCCCTCTCCTTCCTGCAAATAAATAAATACAAATATTTTAGGGCCTAGAGAGATTGCTTAGCAGTTAAGGCACTTGCCTGCAAAGCCTGAGGACCCAGGCCCAATTCCCCAGGACCCACATTAGCCAGATGCACAAGGGAGTGCACATGTCTGGAGTTTGTTTGCAGTGGCTGGAGACCCTAGCATGCCCATTTTCTCTCTCTCTCTCTCCAATAAATAAATAAAAATATTTTGAGATGGGGAGGGGATATGATGGAGAATGGAATTTCAAAGGGGAAAGGGGGGGGAGGGTAATACCATGGGATATTTTTTATAATCATGGAAAATATTAATAAAAATTGAGAAAAAAATATTTTAAGAAGAGATTTATTCTGGCTCACAGTTTCAAAGGGTTCAGTCCATCATGGTGGAGCAGAGAAGATCGTGGTGCTGGGAGCCTATGGGGGAGAGATTGTTCACACTATAATCAACTAGGAAGTAGAGAATATGACAGGAACCAAAGGCCAGGTATACCCTTCTAAGTCCTACTCTAGTGACCTACTTCCACCAGTCAAGTCCCATCTCCTAAAGGTTCCACAGCCTTCCAGAAGCTCTACCAGCTGGGAGCCAAGGCTCAAAGCATGAGCCTGTGGGGCCGTTTTCTATGTGCCTGGGGAGTGAAGTACTTTAGCTTCCTGTGTCTCCTATTTGTCTCTGTTCCTCACCAGGCTGTGCAAGTGACTGCCTTTAAGTTCTGTAGTGTGAACGTCTTCCCTAGAACATGCGGAATAAGGATAGGTTGGTGTTATATTTTGTTTGGTTTTGTTTCTGAGACAGGGTCTCACTCCAGCCCAGGCTGGCCTTGAACTCAGATGGTCCTCCTACCTCAGCCTTCCAAGTGCTTGGATTAAAGGCGTGCACCACCATGCTCAGGTTGGAATAGGAGTTGTGTAAGGCCACCACAGTGTCATGGGAAGCTGGGACACTGTCACCCAACTGTCATGAATTCTCCAGCCATGCCCTCCATCACACTCTACCACTGCTGTACCTTCAGTCTCACCCTGCTCTGTCCATGGCCCACTGCCCCTTCAAGGAGGTCATCAGACTTCCATCATATGTGACAACCAGATCTATTCGTAAGATCTCCCTCCTGGGGCTACTCTGCATCCTGGTCTGGACAGTTAGAGTGTTTCTGGGAAGCAGTGTCTACCATAGATATTGGACACATGTCAAAGATATGCTTTACCAGGCATGGTGGTGCACACTTTTAGACCCAGCACTCAGGAGGCTGAGGTAGGACTGCTGTAAGTTCAAAGCCATCCTGGGGCTACAGAGCGAGTTCTAGGTAGACCTGGGCTAGAGTGAGACCCTGCTTTGAAAAAACAAGCCCAGAGTGGCAACACACACCTTTAATCCCAGCACTCGGGAGGCAGAAGTAAAAGAATCTCTGTGAGTTTGAGGCAACCCTGAGACTACATAGTGAATTCCAGGTCAGCCTGGTCTACAGTGAGACCCTGCCTCGAAAAACCAAAATTTAAAAATAAGAAGATAAGAGATACACTTTTGTGGATGTGTGTGTATACTTTGGGGTACAAAGCAAAGGAATGTTGAAGGGCTGGAGAGATGGCTTAGCGGTTAAGCACTTGCCTGTGAAGCCTAAGGACCCCCATTAGAGGCTTGATTCCCCAGGACCCACGTTAGCCAGATGCACAGGGGCGCACACATATGGGGTTCGTTTTCAGTGGCTGGAGGCCCTGGCGCACCCATTCTCTCTCTCTCTCTGCCTCTTTCTCTCTCTCTGTTGCTCTCAAATAAATAAATAAAAATAAACAACAAAATTAAAAAAAAAAAGAATGTTGAAGTCCCAGAAGTCTGAAAAGCAGAAAACCAGCATGTCTGAGAGCTGGACAGGTGGCTCACCAGAAACAGCACGGGGCACATGAGCATGAGCATCTCAGCTCAGATCCCTAGGCTCCGTGTAAAAGTTGGAGGCTGTGGTGGGCTATAATCCCAGCATGCCCATGGGCAGCTGAGAGGTGGAAACAGAATTTCTCAGCAGCTTGTGGGCCAGCTTGCCTGGCAAGCCCAGGGGTCCACATGAGAGACCCTGCCTCAAAGAACATGGAAGCTGAGGACCAACACCTGAAAGTTGTCTCCCCACACACTGTGGCACACCCACACCCACACTTATACACATACACACACACACACACACACACACACACACACACACAAGCTGGTCAGGGTAAGGGCGTCCAGTGGAAGCTGCTCTCATAGAGGACTTGGCCACCTAGCTCCTAAGCCTCCTAAAACCTTCTTCCTCTAGTTGCTTGCTGGTTTCTCCTTGTGGTGGTTTGAATAGAATAGATGGCCCCCAATATACTTCAGTTGTTTATTTGTTTGTAGTTTGCATCTTTAGCCACCTGGCTGGAGGCAGTGCCATTGTGTGGATCTTAAGGTGTGGTGGTGGGTTTCAGATTTCAATCTAAAGATATGCAAAGTGTGCCTAGCAGGAGTTCCTGAAGTGTGCTGTGCTGTGTGGCTTTTGGCTTTTTGGCTTGAGCTTCTCTCTCTTTGCTTGGGCCTGTGAAGGCAGGCCAGTTTCTTCTGCCATTATGGAACTTCCCCTGGATCTGTAAGCTTCAATAAATCCCTTCCTCCATAACTGTGCCTGGTCTGGAAGTTCATCTCAGTGAACCTGAATCTGTCTGATACACTCCTGCTATATAGTTCAGGTCTGCAACCTGTGTTGAAAGCCTTGGGCCCCAGTCTGTGGTGCTACTGGAAGGAGCCTTCAAAGATGGAGCCTAGTGGGAGGTCTTAGGTCTGCACTTTCCTCCCTCCCACCCTCCCTCTCCCCCGCCCTCTCTCTCTCTCTTCCTAGTGAAGGAAGGCCCAAAAGCAGTGAATTCAACTGACCACAAACAATGAGTTTTGCAAAATAGTTTACTCAAGAGGCGGCCAAGCATACAGAGACAGGAGGCTTACTTGGGATGGAGAAATGGAGGTTGGATGGACGGATGTTTGGGGTCAAGTGGCTAGGAAGGTGATCAGGTGGGTGGGGACTGGCTAGTAATGCTGCCTGGGCACACATTCTGGAAGTCTTGAAACCCTGATAGACTCCGAGTGAGTGGAGTCAGGAGGTTTTGTCCTGGTGAGTTGGAGCAGTGGCTGCTGTGTGGACAGAAACTCTGTGCAGGTGCACCCTGGAGGCTGTGTGGGACCTTCTGGAGAAGTTGGTTTGGGAACTATAGATAATTCCAGAAGGCCTTGAGCCCTTCTGGGTGGGTATCTCAAAGCAGGCATCAGATTCCCATAACCCAAATAGAAGTATGTCAACACAGAGTGTGCAGCTCTGGCAGTGACAGCATGGCAGGACGCCCCAGCTCACTGTGGCCTTTCAGCAGAGGCAGGGAGATTCTTGCAGACAGGCACGCAAGACGCAGGATCCTGGGGGACTTGACACTGGCCGTGACGGCCAGGGTGCCTGGAGCTGACAGCGATGGGAGGGCAGAAACATACACGCCTTAATGGAGTCTCACTCGGAGAGAGGTGGGAACCAGTTGAGTGCTCCATCCCCAGACAGCAGGGTAGCACAAGATTTCTTTTTTCTTTTCGTTTTTTCTTTTGCTTTTCTGTTTTGTTTTTTCGAGGTAGGGTCTCACTCTATCCCAGGCTGACCTGGAATTCACTATGTAGTCAGGGTGGCCTTGAACTCACGGCGATCCTCCTACCTCTGCTGGGCACCACACCCGGCCTCGCACAAGATTTCTGACCTCAGGTTGTGCTGAGGGCACACGGGACAAGTGGGGAGGGGAGGCAAACGGTTTGGTACATCTGGGCAGCTATGTGCCTGGGACAGCTAGGGGGCAGTCCGCTGTTCATCGCAGACCTGGCCAGTCAGGAGCTCTCGCGGTGCACCCACCCCAGGTCAGGAGCTCGCAGTGCGCCCCGCCCGGCCCTCTTCCCCGCCCCTCAAGCCGCTCCCGGCAGTGCGCAGTGCCCCCTGGCGTCAGTGTGGCGCAATGGCACCCGATCTGGGCTCGGCATTCAAGTCCCCTTTTTGGCTTTCGCCCCACCGCTCCCTGGAGCCCACTTCCGGGGAGAACTCAGCCCTTCTACACCACCGATCCAGTGCGCTCTGCCTCCGTCCAAGGGCTGCCGAGTCGGGCTGGTAAGGACAGAGACCGCACAGGGCGCCAGAGGAGGACTGTGGGGACTGAGGGTGGACAGGAGTGACACCACAGCTGTAGACCAGAGGGAGGGGGCCGGACTGGGGTCTTCGTAGGGACACGGAGAGATTTTTAAACAGGAGTGGGACTCGCCTCGGAGAGCACGCTTTTATCAGTGAGCGGAGAATGCGGAAGGGAAGAGCTGACAGGGTGGGCTCGGGGACGGGAGTCTGTCCTGCTGTGGCTTCAGGGAGGAGGGACCGGACGGGCCACACTCCGGAGAGGCGTTGGTGGTGATCTGCTGGAGGGAATGAGGAGTGAGGAGGGGGCCCCTGGCCAGGGTGTCATCGAGACAGTGAGTGGGGAAAGGGAGATGGTGATCTGGGACCCAGCACAGCCGCGGGGTAGCACTAAAGGAGCAGAGAGACCTGATGGGGACCAGGGTGCAAGAGCTGCCAGCATAGGCCAGGCATGTAGCCATAGGTCATTGGTGGCCCTTCCGGAATTGTGACCTTCCAGGTCTCTGCAGGTTGGTGATGAGACTAAAGTCTGCATTGGGGAGTGGCAGAGCAAGCAGGGCAAGGACATAGGGCGTCATCTTCTCCCAGGACTGGGGCAATGCAAGGAGGCCTCTTGGGCTCTCATCCCTGCTAAGTGCTACATGGGTTCCCTTCAGCTGCCAGCGCCACGCCCCCAGCTGAGGCCTGAGGTCAGCTCCCCACTCCCCCAGGCCTGGCTCAGCACTCATCTCCTGGAACTTCAGAGCAGCCACTGGACACTTCTGGGGGACTCCCTGTGCCTTCACCTTCCTGAAGCACTTCATGGGTGGGCTAGCGCCATCGGAACCTCTCCTGGGGACGAGGTTTTGTGTGTGCATGTGTGTGGATGGTGGACAGGGGTGCTGGTGTCCAGAAAGAGGGCAAGGTAGAGGTGCTGGGACAGGGGATGTATCCTGACTCTGTCTTTGCATGCCCCACAGTCAGGGCATGGTGACTTAGAGGCTGTGAAGGCAGGTAAGCTTCCTGTAATAGCCACCAGACCTGCTATCATCGTTCCCTGTCCCTTCTGAGTGCTCCTATTGCCTAGGATGCTGCCCAAGTCCCTGGATAGTATTTATGTTTGCTCAAAAAAACAAAAAAAGGCCGGGCGTGGTGGCGCATGCCTTTAATCCTAGCACTTGGGAAGCAGAGGTAGGAGGATTGCTGTGAGTTCAAGGCCACCTGAGACTACCTAGTGAATTCCAGGTCAATCTGAGCTAAAGTGAGACAAAGAAAAACCTTGAAAGTCAGGCATGGTGGCTCACATCTTTAATCCCAGCACTCAGGAGGCTGAAGTAGGAGAATTGCTGGAGTTCGAGGCTAGTCTGGGCTACAGAGTGAGTTTCAAGTTAACCTTTGAGACCCTACCTCAAACAAACAACTGACCAACTAAACAAACAAACAAACACATTTGGGTTGGACAGATTGCTTAGTGGTTAAGGCAGTTGCCTGCAAAGCCAAAGGACCCAGGTTCAATTCCCCAGGACCCACATAAGCCAGATACACATGGCACATGCATTTGGAGTTCGTTTGCAGTGGCTTGATGCCCTGGTGTGGCCATTCTCTCTCTTTCTCTTTCCCTCTCTCTTGGAACTGAACACTGGTCATTAGGCTTTTCTGGCAAGCGCCTTAACCACTGAGCCATCTCTCTAGCCAGGAGCTTTCTTTTCTACTTGGAGCAAATGCACCAGTTCTTAGGGTCCTGCTGTTGGCCAGAAGCCTTTAGTGCTTTGAGACTAGCTACTCAATGCAAATCCAAACCCAGAAGAACACCAGGGCCCCACACAGACCTGCGAACAGAGTCTGTGGAGCAGAGTGTGAGGCTCAGGAGGAGACGGGAAGAACCAGTGTCCTGAGGACAGACCCAGCCACAGCCCACAGGCAGCTGCTTCCTTACCAGTTTCCCAGAGCCGTGGGGTACTGGGCCTGGCTCTGTGTGGGGGGATCTGTTCACCACCACATCTCACTTTCCTCTTCTGCTCATCCCTGGGAACCACTTCCATTCCCTGGAGGTGCCTACACACTGACCTCAAACACTAGGCACCAACTTGGGCCTCTGTCCAGCCCTGAGGCTACAACATTCTTGTGCCCAAACCCTCAGGACTTGGACACACCCTTAGTGCCCACACGTTCCTCAGGGGACTTCTGTTCTCCTGACTCTTCCCTAAAGAATATAGCTGTGGTGGGTTGAATGAGAATGTTCGTTCCCATAGACTCAGGTGTTTTATTAAGCTTGTCACTTGGGCCTCCAGCCACCTGGCTGGAGGAGGTGTCACTGAGGGAGGATCCTGGGGTCCAGCCCAAAGGTGTGGAGAGCAGTGTGAGCTCTGGGGGTCCTGCTGCTGGTGCTGGTGTTTGCTCGCTGCAGTTCTTCTCCCTGCTGAGGCCTGTGAAAGGGAGCCAGCTTCTTCTGCCATTGATGGAACTTCTCCTGTACCTGTAAGCTTAAAATAAATCCTTTCTACCCATAAACTGTGTCTGGTTTAGAAGTTCTTCCCAGCAACGTGGAGCTGTCTAAAACAACAGCAAAATCTCTTGGGCAGTATGGTGACACTCACTCCCATCCCCAACCCCACCCTGGAGTAAAGTCCACAGTACGTTTTCTGTTAACGCAGCCTCCTCATTAAAATCCTGTCTCAGGGCTGGAGAGATGGCTCAGCAGTTACAGGCGCTTGCTTGCCAAGCCTGAAAGCCTGATGACCAGGGTTCAATTTCCCAGTACCCATGTAGAGCCAGATACGGAGTGGCACATGTGTCTGGATTTTGTTTGCAGTGGCTGGGGCCCCTGGTGTACCCATCCTCTCTATTTGCCTCTTTCTCTCTCTCAAATAAATAAATAAATAATGGGATGGATAGATGGCTAAGCCATTAAGGCACTTGCCTGTAACGCCTAAGGACCTAGGTTTGACTCCCCAGAACCTACATAAACCAGATGCATATTGTGGCACATGCATCTAGAGTTTGCAGAGGCTAGAAGTCCTGGCATGCCCATTCTTTCTTTCTAATAAATGAAATTTATTTGAGACACACACACACAATTGGTGCATCAAGACCCCTTGCCAGTGCAAATGAACTCGAGACATTTGTGCCATTTTGTGCATCTGGCTTTACATGGGTACTGGGGAATTGAACACAGGCCAACAGGCTTTGTAAGCAAATGCCTTTAACCACTGAGTCATCTCCCCAGTACCCCCTCTTTTTTTCTAAGAAAAGATCTCATGAGCTTGGCATGGTAGTACACACCTTTAATTCCAGCATTCGGGAGGCAGAGGTGGGAGGATTGCCGTGAGTTTGAGGCCACTCTGTGGATACATAGTGAATTCCAGGTCAGCCTGGGCTAGAGTGAGACTCTGTGTTGAAAAACAAAACAAAATCTTCTGAAGCCCAGGCTGATCTCAAACTTACTATGCAGCAGAGGCTGGCTTTGAACTCCTCATCCCCCGCCCTCCTAGGATTATAAGCATGTACCACCATTGCCAAAGTTAAGTAATTTTAGTCTGTAGCTATTGGGCTTCCTTTCCCAGTTATGTCCAGGCAGTTATCTGCCTGTTCCTAACTAATTTGCTTACTTTCACTGTCAGGAAAATGAGCCCTTTGTAGAGCATATGAGTTACAATGTTTCCCTAGCTTGTTGCAACCTTTTGATTTTAAAACTGTTGTTTAGGCAAATGGTGCCATTTGTAACTTGATTAAACTTTTCAGAAATGCTTTTGTTTCTTTTCCTTTCTTTCTTTCTTTCTTTCTTTTTTTTTTTTTTTTCAAGGTAGGGTCTCGTTCTATCCCAGGCTGACCTGGATTTCACTATGTAGTCTTAGGCTAGCCTCAAACTCATGGCAATCCTCTTACCTCTGCCCCCAAGTGCTGGGGTTAAAACCATGCCTGGCTTTTTTTTTTTTTTTTTTTTTTTTTTTTTTTTTTTTTTTTTTTTGAGTCAAGGACTTACTCTAGCCCAGGCTGACCTGGGCTTTGTAGCTCAGATGGGCCTCAAACACGACCATCATCCTTCCTACCTCAACCTCCCAAGTGCTGAAATTAAAGGTATGAGCCAACAGAGTGCTTTCTTGTGGTGGCTGTATGCCATGCATGGAAAAACCTTCTGCATTGAGATTACTGAATAGTCTGAATTTCCTTCTAATGGGTTTTGCATGTACACTTTTGGAACTACATATGGAGTGTACTTCTCAAGGAACAGGCTACTTCCAAGTCTGGGTTTCCTAGTGGCTGCCCAGCTGTTCCAGCACCTTCTATTCAATAGTCTTCCAGTACCCATGGATTCTACATGCTGAAATACTCACACACTGAGTGGCCAAACAGACCTTGTTTCTGTGTGTTCAGTAAACTATAGCAGAATGTTCTAGTTGGTCTTATGACAGATTCTACTCCCTGGCAGGGCTAGAGTCTTTTTTTTTTTTTTTCCTTTTCCACAGTTCTATGCACTATCCATTAAAAAAATTTCTTATATGATATATATGTGTATATATATATATATATATATATATATATATATATATATCATGATCATAATCCCCTCCCACTACTCTACCTTTTCCCCCTCCCTAGCCCCTTCCACTGAATCCCTTCTTCTTTCCAAGTCTCTCTTCTATTTTGATGTCATTGTTTTCTTCTCCACCTATTATGCGGGTCTTTTGTAGGTGGCATCAGTCACTGTGAGGTCATGAGTGCCACAGCCACTTAGTGTCTGGAAGACAGTACTGCAAAGCACTCCTCCCCTTCCTTGTGCTTTTTTTTTTTTTTTTTTTTTTTTTTTTGTCTTCTTCAAGGCAGGGTTTCACTGTAGCCCAGGCTGACCTGGAACTTACTCTGTAGCTCCAGGCTGGCTTTGAACTCATGTCAGTCCTTCTTAGTCTCCTGAGCACTGGGATTAAAGGCATGCACTACCATGCATGGCCTGTTCTTACATTCTTTCTGTCACCTCTTCCACAATGAACCTGAAGTCACAGCAATGAAAAGTTTGACTAAAACAGAAAACTGCTATCAGAAGTAGGGTTGATAATGGCTCAAAGGGGATTGTTGCTTTGAATACCAGATCATGTTGTGCAGAAACCTCTTAAGTGCTTTATGGGAGAACTTTGGAAGAGTTTGGAGATGCAGGCTGAAGCAGACCTAGAATACTGTAACCGAATTTTGAGTGATTTTGGTGGGAGTTCAAAAGACTAGAGTGCTGATAGGAAGGTGGACCATGAAGGCCAGGCTGGTGAGATTTCACATGGAATGAGAACTCTTGGAAATTGGACTAGAGGCCACTGTTACAGAGTGGGAAGTGACTTATCTAAATTTGTTCTATGTTCTGAGACTTAGGTGACAGACTAATTAAGCTGACGGAGCAAATTTCAAGGCAGTCCAGAATTCAAGTGGTGGTGAGGCTATATATAGCTGGCTGCTTAAAACTAAAAATATATATATATATATATATATATATATATATTATTGTTGTTGTTTTTTCAAGGTAGGGTCTCACTCTAGTCCAGGCTGACCTGGAATTCACTATGTAGTCTCAGGGTGGTCTCAAACTCACAGTGATCCTCCTACCTCTGCCTCCCTAGTGCTGGGATTAAAGGTGTGCGCCACCACGCCCGTCAAACACACACAAACACACACATATATAGCTTTTAAAAATATTTTATTTTCATTTATTTATTTGAGAGAGAGATACAGAAATAGGCAGAGAGAGAGAGAGAGAGAGAGAGAGGGAGAGAATGGGTGCTCCAGGGCCTCCAGCCACTGCAAACGAACTCCAGACACATGTGCCCCCTTGTGCATCTGGCTTACATGGGTCCTGGGGAGTTGAACCGGGGTCCTTAGGCTTCTCAGGCAAATGCCTTAACCGCTAAGCCATTTCCCCAGCCCTTTATTGGGCTTTTTGAAGCAGGGTCTCACACTAGCCTAAGCTGACTTGGAACTTACTTTGTAACCCAGGATGGCCTTGAACTAACGACAAACCCCCTGCCTTAGCCTCCTGACTGCTGGGATTAAAGGCATGTGCTGCCATGCCTGGCTTAATACTTTTATATTTTATGTGTATTTGGGGGGATGCAGGAAAGAGAATGGGCATGCCAGGGCCTCTTGTTACTGCAGAACTCCAGATGCACGTGCCACTTTGTGCCTCTGGCTTTACATGGGTACTGGTGTGGTAGTTTGAATTAGGTGTCCTCCATAAATTCATGTGTCCTGAATGCTTGGTTCCCAGCTGATGGCAATTTGGGAGGTGGACCCTTTGCTGGAGGTGTGTTATGGGGGTGGGGTTAGGGGTGCTATAGCCAGCTCCCATTTGCTAGAGTTAGGCTCAGTCTCCTGCTGTTGTCCAGCTGATGTTGGCCAGGAGGTGATGTTCAGCCTCTGCTCTACCATTTTTTTCCCTGCCATCATGGAACTTCCCCTTGAAATTATAAGCCAAAATAAACCCTTTTCTCCCATGAGCTGATTTTGGTTGGGTGCTTTGTGCCAGCAACAAGAAGGTAACTAAAACAGCTGTAGAATCAAACCTGGGCTGGCAGGCCTTGCAGGTAACACCTCTAACCACTAAGCCATCTCCCCAGACCCAGCCAAGTTTTGAGTGAGAATATACACCAAAATGCAGATAGGAAAGGGTTAGAAAATTTGTAGTTTTTAAGAGCAGGAAGATGGCTCAGCAGTTAAATGCAAACTTGCAAAGTTTGCCGGCTCTAATTCAATTTCCCAACACCCACATAAAGCCTCTCAGGCCAGACCTGTTTGCAATGATAGGAGATACTGTTTCAAAGGTCACTCCTCTGACCTCCACATGTGCAATGTGGCACGTGCACATTCATATGTAAATAAATAACTAAAACTAAAAATTTTATTTTGGTTTTTCAATGTAGGGTCTTGCTCTAGCCCAGGCTGACCTGGAAGTCACTATGCAGTCTCAGGGTGGCCTTGAATTCACAGCAATTCTACCTCTGTCCCCCAAGTGCTGGGATTAAATGTGTATGCCACCATGCCTAGAAAATAAATAAAATTTATTATTATTATTTGTTTTTTTTGATGTAGGGTCTCACTCTAGCCCTGGCTGACCTGGAATTCACTATGGAGTCTCAGGGTGGCCTTGAACTCATGGCGATCCTCCTACCTCTGCCTCCCGAGTGCTGGGAATAAAGGCGTGTGCCACCACGCCTGGGAAAAAAATTTATTTTAAAACTATTTATTTATTATTAATTTAACTTATTAATAAAATTTATTTTAAAATTATTTATTTATTTATTCATTTGTGAGGAGAGAGAAAATGAATGAATATGGGTGTGCCAGGGCCTCTTGCCACTGCAAACTAACTCCAGACACATGTGCCACTTTGTGCATATGTCTGTAAGTGGGTACTGGAGAATTTAACCTAGGCCAGCAGACTTTTCAAGCAATGTTTAAGTACTGTACCATCTCCCAAGCTCAACAAACAATTATTTTTTAAAAAATAAAGAAGCCAGGGCTGGAGAGATGGCTTAGCAGTTAAGGTGCTTGCTTGTGAAGCCCAAGGACTCAGGTTCGATTCTCCAGGTCCCACCTAAGCCAGATGCACAAGGGGTGCATGCATCTGGAATTCGTGTGCAGTGTCTAGAGGCACAGGCACATCCATTCTTTCTCTTTCTCGCTCTCTCTCTCTCTTCCTCTCTGTCTCAAATTAAAACAAACAAATAAATAAAGAAGCCAGGCATGGTGGTGCATGCTTTTAATCTCAGCACTAGAGAGGCAGAGGTAGGAGGATCACTGTGAGTTTGAGGCCACTGTAAGACTACATATTGAATTCTAGGTCAACCTGGTCTAGAGCAAGACCCTACCTTGGAAAACCAAAGGGCTGGAGAGATGACTTAGAGGTTAAGGCATTCACCTGCAAAGCCTAAGGACCCACTTCAATTCCTCAGGACCCACATAACCCAGATGCACAAGGTGGCACATGAGTCTGGAGTTTGTTTGCACTGGCTAGAGACCCTGGCACTCCCACTCTCTCTCTCAAATAAATATTTTTAAAACCCACAGAACTTGGATGGGATGAGGCAGTTGTGTGGCTAAGGTGATGGACTGCTAAAGAGAGCCTGGTAAAGCACACTTCTGCCTGCCTGTGGGTGTGTTCACAGGGAGGGTCAACTAAAGAGGAAAGGCTTGTCCTGAATGTAGCGGGCACCATCCCACAAACTGGGGGCCTACAAGGAATAAAGGAAAAGAAAAGATGCCTGTGGCACAGGCATACTCTTCCTGGTCACTATGATATGAGCTTGGTGCGCTGTCACAACTTCACCACCTGAGGGCCTGAAGCTATGAGGCAGGATAAATCTTTCCTCCCTGTCAGGCACTTTTGTTACAGTAATGACAAAACTAACACATACACAATTTACTATTTAACCATCTCAAGTGCACAGTTTAGGAGCATTAACTTTTTTGTTGTTGTTTCTTCGAGGTAGGGTCTCACTCTAGCCCAGGCTGACCTGAAATTCACTATGTCGTCTCAGGCTGGCCTTGAACTCACAATGATCCTCCTACCTCCCAAGTGCTGGGATTAGAGGTGTATGCCACCATGCCCAGCTTCTAAATTCCCTAAGTTTTTGAGGTCACACAGTTGGGCACTACACGATTAGTTTCCTGGGGACTTTGTGGTATATAATAGCTCAGACTGTGAGTTATGATAAACAGTTGACTACATTACTTTATAGGGACCCAAAAAGCCACCTTTGCTGAAAACACTAACTCTACAGGTGTCTGACAGGTGGCTGGAAGGAGCTTAAAAGATCTGGCATCTGCCATCCTCTGCTGCCTCAACCTCTGGGTTCTAACAGCCCTGCACGCAGACATGTTAGTCACTGAGCTGGTCTCCCCTGCTTTCTTTTCAGCAGCTGCAGCAACGTAAGCATGGAGAGTCCTCTGGTGTCTACCATCCCTAGGACTCCTGGGACTTAGTCTTTCAGAAAAAGAAGAGTGTAAGTTTTCCCGCCCCAGCAAACCTACACCTCTCCTCCTCTTCTGGCCGGTCAGTGTGGGCTCCTTTCTACCCCCCACCAAAGCCCCATTGAAGCCTGACCTGAATTTTCTACATGCTTACCTCAGCCTGGTAACAGATGAGTGCATATCTGCTCATGCCTGAACTCCCGGTTCTTTCAGGTACCACTCAGAAGTAGGACTGCTGGATCATATGCTAATTTTTCATTTTCTGAGCAACTGCCATGTTTCTGTCATGGAGGAATCATTCCACATTCCCATTAACTGTGTACAGGGCTCCCGCTTCTCCGCATGGTCCTCAGCAATTGTTCTGTCTGGGTAGTAGCCAACTTCAGTGGTGTGAGGTATGATCTCATTGTATATTTTGTTTTGTTTTGAGGTAGGGTCTTGCTCTAGCCCAGGCTGACCTGGAATTCACTCTGTATTCTCAGGGTAGCCTTGAACTCACAGTGATCCTCCCACCTCCGCCTCCTGAGTGCTGGGATTAAAGGCGTGCGTCACCACACCTGGCTTCATTGTCGTTTTGTTCACATCTCCCTTCTGACTAGTGGTGTTGGGCATTTTTTCATGGGCTCATTGGCTGTGTGAAATGGGGAGGGAGGAAGGGAGACATGTCTACTCAAGCTCTTTATAGATTCTTTGTTCTTGCACGTTTATTTCCTCATGGAACATTCACTTGCCCATGTGTTCATAAAATATCTGGAAGAGAAGTTACTGGGTTACATTCAATGTATGGATCAATCTGGTGTAACTGGGGCCTCACCTTTTCTTGGTTTTCCCTTCTTGGCCTCTAGGGTTCTTAGTTTGATTTGAGAGGGCTATCTCCCCTACTCAGCCACTGTCATTTCTACATGACCAAGACTAATACTACTCTCTGTTCTCAGCTCCCAAATGCCACCAAGAGTGCTAAGCTCTCAGCCTCTCCCTGTCCAGCACTCAACTGACCACCTCCAAACCTGCTCTCCTGACATGTCCCAGCCCAGTGGCAGGTGCACAGCTGGCTGGGGCCTCAAGAAGAACCCTGGACTCCATTCCTTTTTCCCTTTGTCCTTCACCTTGGAGAAAGTCAGAAGCAGAAACAGAAAAAGAAGTCTATGAAATGCCATTATCAAGGGGTGAACAGGGGTGGGCACAGCCAAGAGGATCCTGTGAAATGTCCTAAACTTACCAGGAAGCTGGTGGCTCAGGGTCAACTGACCTAGAATGGGAAGGGGCCCAGCCATTTTCTCCCCAGGTCCTAGCAAATCTGCCCTCCTCCTCTGCCTCCACGACTTCCAGCCTTGGCCCTTTGCTTGGATGACAGGCCTCCCCTTCCTGCCCACGTGGACACTCCGAGCTTTTTCCAAGGCCTTCATCTAGGCCGTCGTCTTGGCGGGCACAAACCCTCAGTGCCACATTGTCCTTGGGACGGAATCAAAGCCCAATCACCAGGCAACAAGTGCCTCCTCCCATACGGGCTTCCCGTGCGGGTCTTTCTAGTGAGCCATTAGGGAGAGCTCGGAGCTCACTCCACCTGCTTGGTGAGGGCTCCCCTCTACCCTTCGGGTGCTTCCGACCCCTCCGTAGTCCCGCCCCAGGGCACAGCCAGGAGACTGTGACCCCAGGCTACGGTGTACAAGCAAAGTGGACAGTCCACGCAGCCGGGACGTTCCGCGGTCAGCAGAATAAAACCTCCATTCCCGGGTCTCACCACCACTTAACCTGTCCTCTATTTCTGCCCGGTGTGCACTGTCGTCCCCCAACCCCCAACCTGGAATGCAGGAATGTCCCTGGGACAATTCCTCCGCCACTCTCCTAAGCGGCCCTGCCCCGCCCCGCCCCGCGCTGATCTCTTCCCCCTCAGCTCCAGGTACTCGGGCTTCCTGCTCTGGAGCGCCAGGCACCTGCCCGCGAGCCGCCCAGGAGAACCAACCCCGCACTGCGAGCGCCCCAGGAGTTCCCGCCCCGCCCCACCTCTGCCGGGGCGGTCCCGCCCTCAGTGGGCTCCCCGGTAGGACGGGGTCGTTGCCCACCGCCCGATCCCCATCCAGCCTCCCTAGCGCGAAGGAAGAGTTGGGGCGGAGAGAGCTGGGTCTCACCCTGCGACCGGCGCCCTGCGCCTCTCGCTTGCACCGACGGGCCAAAGGTTGGGGGCTGGGCGCGCGGCTGGAACCTAGGGCTCCCGGGCCGTGGTTAAGCGTCAACCCTCGGGCTCCGGGCCAGGACGCACGGCTGCGGGGCGCCAGGTCCCGCCCGACGCCCAGGGGCCGGTCCCGCAGCTCCCGGGGCGGGCGAGGGCGAGGGCGCGGCCGCGGAGGTGGGAGTCGGGTGCCCTGGGTGCGGGCAGAGCTGCTGGAGAGGGTGAGAAGGGGACCCGGGTCGGGCGGAGAGACCCGGAAGGCCGCGGCCAGGGGTCCGAGAGGACGGGTGGGGGTGGGGGCGGGGGCGGGGAGTAGGGAGAGGCTGGGCAGGGGCCCGGGCCGCTGGACAGGGTGGACAGACAGGTAAGCGCTGGGCCCGGCCGAGGGGGCGGGAGGGCCTGTGCCGGGGCCCCGGCGGTGGCGCGGGGCCGGTGGGCTGGCCCGGGAGGAGGGAGGGGAGAGGAGGTCCGCCGGGGCTGGGGCGGGGCCGGCGATGTCCGGCTCACCTGCGCGGCCGTGCCGCCCTAACCTGGTTTCCGGGGCGGGCCGGGCCCGGGGCGGGGCGAGCCCGGGGCGGGGCGGGGCGGGGCGTGCCGCCGCGGACGTCAGGGGAGCCGCCGCGCGAGGCCGCCGGCCGCCGCTCTGCCGTGGGCTCGGCTCGGGGCTGCCGCGGGCGTGCGGGCCGCGCCGGGCATGTCCTAGGCGGCGGCCCCGCGCAGCGCTCGGCCGGCCGGGCAGGCAGGCGGGCGGAGGGCCGGGCCGCGCCCGGGGGGAGGGACGGCGAGCCGCGCCGAGCCGAGAGAACCTGCCGGCCTAGCGGAGCGCAGGTAGGACGCGCTGGGCCTCCGGCCCCGGCACCTGCGCGCGCCCGGACAAAGGCGCCGGGAGACCGCGGCCGCCGCGCACACCTGGCCCGGCGCTGCCCGCCGCCGAGGCCTCCCAGGTCTGCGCACCGGCGACGCGGCCTGGCTCCGCGCGCGGCCACGCGGCCTGCCGAACGGGTAGACCTGGGCGCCCGGTCCCCGCCCGCCCGCCCGGGATCGGCCGGCGCTGATTCAGGAGACGACGCCGCTCCCTCCCCCGCCGGGCCTGGCGCGCCCGCCTCCAGGCCTCCTCCCTGCCGCCCGGCCCCCTCCTCCCGCCGTCCCTCCCTCCCTCCTTCCCTTGCTCCGTCTTCCTCCTCTCTCTCCCCTCCTCTCCTTCGTTCGCCGCCGCCGTCTCCCTACTGTCCCTGTATCCTCCGGGCCTGTCCGCGGCCCGAGGGGGCCTCGGTCTGTCCACTCCTTCCAGCCCCTCCTGCCCAGTGCCCCTCCGCGTCCGCAGTGCCACCTCCTCCTTCACCTCCAGGCGATGGCTGTTCTGGTTGGGGAGGCTGAGGCTACATCTTTGGGGTGTTTATTATTCTCCCTCCTAGCAACGATGACCAGGCCTGCCCAGCCCAGCTTGGCCCCCAATCGGCTGCAAACTGATGGGGAGCAGCCCGGGCTCTCAGGCCTTTCCGGGGTAGCCTGCCTCTGGCACAGCCCCAGTGAACAGGCTCTAGGGCTTGGCCTCTCCCTCCTCAAGGGAAATCCCCATACCTGCTGGCCACAATTAAACTGGCAGCAGATGAGGGGCTGGGCTGGGCCAGGACACAATTTGGGAGCTCCCTAGAGAGCCCTGCCACCTCTACCAGCAGGACTTGGGGTTATTGGAGGTTGAGCTGTGGAGACCCTGTGGGGTCCATGGTCACTGGGGCATTGATGCCTGTGTCTTTGGCCAGCAGTCCCTCCCTCTCTGAAGGCTGTGCCTAAGGAAGTTGGGACCCTAGGAGGGTGCATTCGCCACCTGGAGGTACCTCTCAGGTGGGTTTTCTTCATCTTCCTCCTGCTTCCTGAGGGGATGGTGTGCTAGGGAAGCATGGTGACCTAGGCATTCGCAGGTGAACAGAGCCTCTTCTGGGTCTTGCCCACTACCCACTTGGATGGGAGCTGAAACCTGGAGGTGCTCTGCCTCTGGGTGTGGCCATTTGGCATTGCAGGACAGGGCTTGTCTCTGACCCACAGCTGGGAGTGACTGGTGTGATCTGTGTTGCTTCCTGGGAGGCATGGGGTGGGGGTGGGGCTGTGTGACTGTCCTTGTCTCAGCAATGGTCCCTACCTGTCCAACGGCAGCACCAGGGAGTCTTTCCCCATTCCCTTCCCTCTCCGCGCATGTCTCCTGTGCTGTGGCCCTTCTCTGCTCCCCCAAGGCCTCCATTTTACCTCTGTCACATGTTTCTGCTTTCACTTCTTTTTTAAAAAAATTTATTTTATTTATTTGAGAGAGAGAGGAAGGAGGGAAGGAGGGAGGGAGAAGGGCAGATAGAGACAGAGAGAATGGGCACTCCAGGGACTTCAGCCATTGCAAATGAACTCCAGATGCATGCACCTCTTTGTACATCTGGCTTACGTGGGTCCTGGGGAATTGCACCTGGGTTCTTTGGTCTTGTAGGCAAGCGCCTTAACTGCTAAGCCATTTCTCCAGCCCTGCTTTGATTTCTTTCTTTCTTTCTTTCCTTTCTTTCTTTCTTTCTTTCTTTCTTTCGTGTGTGTGTTTTTCGAGGTAGGGTTTCCACTCTAGCTCACGCTGACCTGGAATTTACTATGTGATCTCAGGGTAGCCTCAAACTCATGGCGATCCTTCTACCTGGAATTCACTATGTAGTCTCAGGGTGGCCTCAAACTCACAGCGATCCTCCTACCTCTGCCTCCCGAGTGCTGGGATTAAAGGCGTGCGCCACCACGCCCAGCTTGCTTTGACTTTTTGATGAATCTTCTTGGCTAGTCCTGCTGTTTCTGAGGCTCCTCTGTCTCACTCCAGCTGTTTCTTGTGAGTTTTTTTTTCCCCCCCTGTGCTGGTGTTCAAACCCAAGGTCTGACACCCACCTGGCAAGTGCTGTGACACTGAGCCACACCCCAGCGCACACCTATTGCTCTCTATAGTGTGAGCTGGGTCATGACACACAGGGGCTTGGGAGCTCCAGACTGGCATCCTGGGCTTGGGCCCACACAGAGCACCTAAAGATCCATGCTTGGATTCATGCTCTGCTTTTGAGGTTAGAGTCATGTTTGAACCTGGCATACATTTTCATTTTGCATTGGCCCCTATAGGACTATTGGCTCCAAGGACTTCCTTCTTGTCCCAGGACTTTCAGAATGTCCTACTAGGAGAAGCTGCTCTTGTCAGAGTGCATGTTTTGGAGATCCCTGTGGACCATGCTGAGTACCACTTGAGAGGAGCTACTTGGGTCCAATGGACATACGGGTTCACACTCGGGGCAATATGGCTGGAGTTGCGCAAACCCTGGCCCCTAGAGAGAGAAAGGATGTGATGGGGACTAGAGGACAAGGGAGGTCCTGAAACCTTGATGGCAGATGTGGGTCCACAGGTGGATGTGGTGGGCAGGGCAGGTTATGCCAGAGTTTGCAGTGTGACCTGGGCCACCACTGGGGAATGCGTGATGTGCTTGAGCCCAGCATCTCTGGAAGCAGCCAGCTTGAGCCTCAGAGGGCAGGTCTGTGATGGCCTTGGGTAGGTGTGGGGGACTGAGGCCCAAGCTAGGAAGTCCCATAGCTGACCATTCTTCTCCAGGGCCAGACAGGCCTCCGCAGTGTCAAGATGAGCGTCACATCATGGTTCCTAGTGAGCAGCAGCGGCACCCGCCACCGGCTTCCCCGTGAGCTCATCTTCGTTGGGCGCGATGAGTGTGAGCTCATGTTGCAGGTGAGAGAGGGCTCCTCTGTCCTGGGAGGGCAGGGGCCTCAGGGAAATAAAGACACCCCCAAGCTGCCGCAGGATGTCTTGCTGAGGCACTCTGAGTACGTCCCAAGTCCAGGCATCACTAACTGGACTCACAGGTGGGCATGTGCTGGGGAGTGGATGTACATTGGTAGGTACCAGCTCCTGTCCCTGTGTATAAGACTTGTTTATGACAGAGCATGCTCAAGTCCAGGGTCCCGGAATGGGTAAAAAGGTGTCCTTATACTGATGAAGCTAAGGGCATATCTTGGAAGGCACTGAAAAATGGCTTCCATGTCTGTGTCCCACCGTAGGAGCTGCCTGAGCGCAGACCTGGTGGTTCTGTTCCTGAATATGTCAAGGTGAAGTTTGGTGCTAGTGACCTTTCCATGGTTCCCTGGCAGGAAGAGAGGCTGGCATGGCTGGGCACTTCTCCACGCTGGGTCTGAGAGTCTAACTTGGCCTTTGGGGGCTCATGCATCTGGCTGCTTGGGAACAAAGAGTGTGGGGGTGATATATTGACTCTGTAGGGTCCATCCTACCCTGGGTGTCCTTTTTCTATGTGAATGATTCAGGTCCTTATAGACCTAACCTGCTTCCACTCCAACATGGCACATGGGCCCTCGGCTTCATGCCCCCCTTTAAAAATATATGTATGTGTGTGTGTGTGTGTGTGTGTGTGTGTGTGTGTAAATTTGAGAGGGGGAGAGAGAAAGAGTAAAGAGACAGAAAGAAGGAAAGGGGGAGGGGGAGAGAATGGTTGTGCCAGGGCCTCCAAGCCACTGCAAATGAACTCCAGATGCATGTACCACCTTGTGCATCTGACTTACCTGGGTCCTGGGGAATCGAACCTAGGTCCTTAGGCTTCACAGGCAAGCGCCTTAACTACTAAGCCATCTCTCCAGCCCCTCTTTATAGGACTCTTTGTGACCATGTCTAGTCTGGCTGAGGAGTCTGCTTGAGTGTAGGACCACTGCTCAGTGCCCCTGGCTGTCCTAGGTGGGTACTGGCTCCGCTCACACCTTGGCTCCCATGTGCAAGGTGGTCTGGGCTTGGACTGGGAGCACAGCCAGTTGGGCAGCAAGTGTTGACTCAACCTCTGTCCAAGGCCAGCTCAGCCCAACACCTGTTACTGTCTAAGAGTTTGTATCTCCTCATTCACATGCTGAACATGGTCCCCAGTAGGATGGTATTAAGAAGTAGACCTTTAACCCTAACCCTAACTCATGGCAACTTGTTCACTCTTTATGACAAGTGGGGTCCCAGATAGAAGGTGGTATTTTTGAGGCCCTCTGTGGTATCTTAATTTTGTACTCCCAGCATCATAAGCAGTGAGTTTGTGTCCCATACAAAGTACCCAGCCTAAGGTATCTTGTCACACTGGGTGAACTGAGCTTAGTTAGCATCTGGCTTCTACCCAGACACCCTCCAATGTGCCTGGATTAAACAAACCCAGTCACCTCATTGTTGGGGTGTTCAGACTCCTAGGTCTCTTGAAGAACACAGCCCCCCTGCTGTCCATTCTTATTTCTGGCAGGTGGAGAGGAGCCAGGAATTCTGAGAAGGGCTGTGTGAGCCATATATTTCCCACAGCCATCATGTGGCCTTGCTGGCATAGCACGAGACAGTGTAGACCAGGTACAGAACATGTGGCTGTCAGTGGTGCTTATTTACTTAGAGATGCCGAGAGGTCAGCTTCTTGTAATTTTCACACATCATAAAGTAGCTTTTGGGTGGGGAAGATGACTCAGTCCATCTAGTGCTTGCTTTGCAAGCCTGAGGACCTGAGTTAGGTCCTCAGTACACATGTAAATGCCCAGTGTGGTGGTGCGCACCTGTAATACCAACCCTGGAGAGGTGGAGGCAGGCTGGAATTCGCTGACCCTGTATGTAGTCTAGCCTAATTGGCAAGCTCCAGGCCATTGAAAGATCCTGCCTCAACAAAGAGATGGATAGCATACCGGAGGATGATACCTGAGCTTGTTCTCTGACCTACACATACACACACACACACCCCGTGCATGCATGCACAGAAGAAACACACACACAGCTTTTGAAGGCTTTTAATCACTTAACAGCATGAAGATTGTAAGGCAGGAAGGAATAAGACAGGTGGTTCCACAGGCTCTGCCCCACACTTGGGCCCACAGCTCGGTCTGGTTGGTTCTCCCATGGTGTGTGATGGTGTTGTCTACATACCAGCATAGCAGTGGCCATGCCATCTTTCCCAGGGTGCCCTGGAGGACCTCTTGGAGGAGGAGACACCTTGGGGCCTTTGGGAGGAGTCAGAATTAAGCCTAGGGTTCTGGGGACCCAGCATGGGTACTCCTGTCTGATCCCTGTCCTATCCCTGCATGCAAGAACCCCCGCCCCACCCCACTTCTGTGGAGAGACCACAGTGTGCCAAGCGGCCATGGGGCCTGGTCCTCAGTGCTTAGGCCTGTCGGTGGTGGAGCCCTGAGCTCAGCTGGAGCAACAGCTTCTCCACACCAGGCAGCCCCATGTCTGCCCTTTCCTGTTCTGGGTGCAGGGATGGCTGTGTAAGAGGCATCTCCATCTCACCTGAGGAACCTAGCTGAAACTGGGGGGGAGGGGGAGTCGTGTAAGTGCAGAGTGCATGCAGGAAGGCCAGAGCCTCCCAGCTCCCCGCAGTGGTGGCCTCACCCTGCCCTTGCCCTGGCCCTGCTGCCTGGCTCAGCCATCCCCTCCTCTTACCCTCTCAGTCTCCGTGCTCCTGCCAGCCTGCTCCTCCCCTCCCTCCCTGCAGAGCTACCCCTATTAGGAAGCGCCTCACCTCCACACAATCACTCTGCCCTCTATCCCCACCCTCTGGCCCATGTCCTCATAACCCAACCGTCCTTTTCCTGTCCCAGGTGCCCTTTCTGTGCCTCAGACCTTTGCCTGTGTGGTGACTCCTTCCCTAGCTTTTCCCTGGCTCCTCTCCTCATGGTCCCTCTGTCCTCTTGACTGCGTAGTGGCCAGATGATTATATATTATCTTGTACCTGC
Organism: Dipus sagitta; assembly: GCA_036346955.1. Lineage (NCBI taxonomy): Eukaryota > Metazoa > Chordata > Mammalia > Rodentia > Dipodidae > Dipus > Dipus sagitta. The sequence goes on from CM070775.1 coordinate 153,729,435, forward strand.
CCTGACCCCATCTTCTGACCTCCTGTGTCTGCCCTGAGACCTCTCAAAGTAGCCCCGGTGTTACTATTGTCCCCTCCACTTTCACCCTTGCCAGAGTCCCTGCCTACCACTCCCTTTCCTGCTCCCTCACCCTCTACCTGAGGCTTGCAGGATCTGGTTACACATCCACCTCCTGCCCAACTCCACCACTCCCGTCACAGCCACTCCCACAAGCCAGCTTCTCCTTCCATTCACCTCTCTGCTCCTGAAAAGTCCCCAGCCTCCCCTTTGGATATATCCTCATCCAGCTCCTTCTCCATGTCAGCACATGCTCCCTCTGCTGCAGGCAGGAGACATGCACATGACAGCTCTCACTCACTGTGTGGGAAACAGTGCAAGAAGGCAGTACTGTGGGTGGAGTTGGGGGACCCAGAGCTGACCAGACCCAGCAGCAGGGAACAACAGAGTAGCTGAGGGCCAGGAGGAAGGGCCTTGGAAGGAGAGAGGTTGCTGATGGGGGGGGGGGGAGGCTGTGGGAGAGAGGACTGTGGCAACCTGAGCAGGGCCAAACCAAGCAGGAGAGGCCATAGCTCGGACCAGGTAGAGCAGAGGGGAGGAGTTGTGTTCTGTGGCTGCATGTCATCCACCAGCCACACTTGCAGGGCCTGCAGTGTACTCAGCATAGTGTCTAGTGTGGGCCTGATGCAGAGTCAGTGCCCAGCGGAGATATGCTGCATCATACAAACATGCAGGTGTGCATGCAGGTGCCTATGTGCCCATATGCACCAACGTATCTATATGCAGCAGCCAGGCTTTGGATATTCACATCTTAACTCAGAGCCACTCGCGTAGCCTTGGAATCCCTACAGGAATCCAGCCAGCTGCCGCCGGTGCCTGTGACTCTTTGGTTGGGTTGGAAGAAGGGTGTGCCCAGAGCCTGGGTGTGACCACTGCTGGCTCTACACAGCCAGGACAGGGCTTTATGCCATGTAGGGCATCACATGTGCAGTTTGGACACCGTCTTTCCTTTTTTACTACTTATTTATTTTTTTTCAAGGTAGAGTCTCACTCTAGTCCAGGCTGACCTGGAATTCACCATGTAGTCTCAGGGTGGCCTTGAATTCACAGTGATCCTCCTACCTCTGCCTCCCGAGTGCTGGGAGTAAAGGCATGTGCCACCACGCTGGGCCTGATCTTATTTTGAGTCAGAATTTTTTTGTCACTGGTTCTGGAGCTTGTGGGGCTCTGTTGATTCTCAGGTCTCTGCTCCCCTGTGGGACTGGGGTTACAAGCAGGCCTGGCCATGCTCAACTGTTTTATGTGGAGTCTGGAGATTTGAACTTGGGCAGTTTCAGGCCATCATGCTTGTGCTGGAAGTGCACCTAACCACTGAGCCATCTCCCCAGCCCTCTGCTTTCCAAGACGGTCTCCCTTGTTTTTGTTTGCTGCTGCTTGTCGGTCAGTCTAATTGGCCCCCAGCTTCAGGACTCTCCTGGCTGTACTTCCCATTGCCAAGGGAATCACAGATGCTTGTACCACCTTTTTAAAAAAATATTTTTATTTATTTATCTGAGAGAGAGAGAGAGAATGGGTGCACCAGGGCCTCCAGCCACTGCAAATGAATTCTAGATGCTTGTGCCCCCTCGTGCACCTGGCTTAAGTGGGTCCTAGGGAGTCAAACCTGGGTCCTTTGGCTTTGCAGGCAAGCGCCTTAACCGCTAAGCCATCTCTCCAGCCTTTGTGCCATTTTTTTGTGTACAGCTTTAGATGGGTGGGGAATTGAACTCAGACCTGTAGGCTTGTAAGCAAGTGCCTTTAACAGGTGAGCCATCTTCCCAGCCTGGAAATGTGTCTTTCTAATAAGTGAGCATAGGTTATTAGGCCTTCCCCCACCTCATGTGTCTGATATTCTTCCAGCTTCATCATGTGTCTGTGTTTGCCTAATTTCTGCCACATGGTGTTCCCTTCCAGGCCCTGGACGAATTCATTCCTGAGTGTAGTTGCCCAGAGCTGCCCTCCTAGCTGGGCTGGCTTCTAGCCCCTGAGCATGTGGATGTGGCTGTATGGAGTTTGTTTCTGGCCTTAGGTATTGGTGGAGGGAGATTTCTGGCAGGGATGCCCTAGATTCCTGGCCCCTCTGCAATCTGGGAGGGGCTTGCCAGGAGTGCCAGCAATAGAGGTGTGGCCCTGGGAGTGGGAGGGCAGCTTAGGCCTAGTATGAATGGGGCCAGTGGGTACACTGTGTCAAGTCAGAGAACTTGGAAACTGAGGCAGGGTGGGAAGCATCCTGCTGGAAGGGAAGGTAGGCTAGGACCCAGGCCAGGTGTGGACATGATGTGGCTGGTATCTGACTGGCTGATAGGGAGGGAGGTTTGGAGGGGTCCCCAGGCCCAGGGCTCCCAGAGAGGCCAGTCTGATGCTCCTCTTGGGCCAGGGGAAGCACAAGGAGTTACCCTGGAGCATAGCTGAGTCAGAGTGATGGCAAGGGTCAGGTAAGACCAGGATGGGGAGTGGCTATAGTTTGGGGACAGAGTGAGATCTGCTGACTACAAAGACCTGCAGGGTGGGTATCTGGGAGTGACCAAGGGCATGTTGGGTGGGCATTCCTACAGGATAGAGCAGGCTGAAGTGCCCGGAGGGAGGTATAAAGGGTTAGTAGATGAAACAAGTTGTCAGGCCCACAGGGTCTAAGATTTGGGGGCAGGGAACAGTCTAGGCCAAAAGGGTCAGTTGGATATCCTCCAGAGATCAGGTGAATATCATCCCATTCACCTCAGGTCAGAAGGCCCTGGTGGTGTTCTGGGCCATACCCCATAGCTCACCCTTCTGTCCCCACACCACCCTTAGGTCTGATGCTTGCCCTGAGGCAGTGAGTCCCTCCTTCCCTAAGGGCTCATGTGTCTGGTAAGACATGGAGGGGGTGCTGGCCTGTGCACAGGGGGGCTGCAGGTGGAGGAGAGCCCCCACCATAGAGGCCGAGGTGGGATTCCAGTGGGCAGGATGGTGCTGGCCTGGCCTCAGACTGTGCTCTCGAGGGCCAGAGGAGGAGGAAGCAGGCAGCCATGGGCATTGCTGTGGATGAAGACTTTGACTGGCCCAGGTGGGACTGGAGCCAGAAATCTCAAGGTTGATGACTTTCCTGGGAGGACTGAGGGTCCAGAGTATGACTTCTGCCCATCTCCCCTCCTTTTGCTGCCTTTCCTAGCTCCCACTGCAGCCCTATCATGACCCCCCCCCCCAGCCCTGGAGCCCACCCTGTTGCAGTCCTGTCTCTAGTACCTGCCCTGGTGCCCCTGCTGGGTAATGGAAGTGAGGCTTCTGCCAGCTAGATGGTCATTAGTGGAGGTGGGCTGGGCCAGGCCTCATGTCCATTCCCCTGCCTCTGATCAGTACCTGGCCCTGGGGAGTTCTAGTCCTTGGGATGGGTGTGCTCCCAAACACTGGTTGTTTTGGGGGAGCAGAGCAGAGGAAGAGTGCCTGAGAGGAAAAAGGGCTGTGTGGTGGTGGCAGGTTGCCTGGGAAGCCCCGAGTGACCAACTGGATGGCTCATGCCCTGGCTTGTGAGCTGATAGCCTGGTCCTGGGCCACCCTGCGTGGCAGAGCACTCCTGCATTAGGGGTAGTGTTGTTACTCTCACATTGTGCTTTGGAGGTAGACCTTGGTGTCATGGGGATGCTACCTGGATCTCTTGCTGCCATCAAGGGGTCAGTGGCTTCCCTGGCTGGCCCGTCTTAGGCTGGGCTCCAGGTCTTCAGCTTCTTAGGTGGGGGAGGAACAGTAGCGACCAGCCAGGTGGCTACTACCCAGACAGCACTGCCCCCAGCAGCACAGCTGATCCATGTGTGGGAATGGAGGTGGGCGTGGCACTCAGTGTCTGGTAGCTGGCCTGTGACCTGGGTGACATGGGCCCACTCCGGAAGCACCTAAGTAAGTAGAATATGACCCTGTCCCTGCCTGTGTTCTCAGGGGAGGGGTGGGGGCAGTTCAGCTGTGGCCCTCCAGCTGGGCAGCTGAGGCCAACCATATGAGGAAGCTGGGATGACTACTCAGGAGGGGCCCTAGGTTAGAAGGCAGAGTTATTCAGGATAGAAGTACCCTGTACATGTCAAAATATGTGTGTGTGCTCAGGTGTGGGCAAGTGCTGAAAATGAGTCCCGCCTGCCAGCCTGGGAGCTGGACGGGAGACCAAGTGCCACAAGTGGTACATATGTGTTTATTACATAGGTTTTTTGTGTGCCCCTGTGGGGCTGTGCCAAGGGATAACCCACATGTTGCCCTTTCTTGCTTTGGTGGACCTAGTCTAGTCTCCCCTGCCAGTCCTTGGGAGGAAATAGCCTGTCCTAGATGACCAGAGGGTTCCCGCTGTCTCCCACACTGACCCAGGAGCTAACTCCCGGTTGGGAGCAGGGTGCTGGGAAGGATGGCTATGGAGGGAGGGGCTGGGGTGGCAGCAGAGGGTAGGGTGACTCTGATGTCTTGCTGAGTTCTTGTGGCCTGCTCCAGTGGCTGAATGGCTGTGACAGAAACATACTGTGGGGCTCAGGGGAGTCGGTGTTGGTGTCGTGATGGGTGTGGGCAGCACGGGGACCATCTGTATTCCTCTCCAGTCCCGTAGCGTGGACAAGCAGCATGCTGTCATCAACTATGACCAAGACCGCGATGAGCACTGGGTGAAGGATCTGGGCAGTCTCAATGGGGTGAGTGCGCTGTGTCCCACCCTGGCCCCACCCCACCCCGACCATGCCTACCCAATCAGCAACAGAGACCAGGAAGACTCTCCGGGCTGGACAGAAGACCCTTCTGGTAGGCAAGGGAGGCACTGAGCTGGGAAGTGAGCCTCCATTCAAGTATGAAGGCATGTCCTCTCCTGTGAAAAGTTACCAGGGCAAGTGGGAGGTCGCAAGTGCAGGGGTAAAAGGAGCTGGGTGTGGTGAGCTAAAGAGAGGGAAGGCTTCTCTGGGGCCTTGTGTGTTGAACTGGACAGAGAGCCTGTCCAGAAACCTCCTTTCTTTCTGTGTTTGATGGATGGAGGGCCATCACAGTTTCAGTATGAAAGCCAGCTGTCAGCCTCTGTCCTGCACCCTCACCCTTGAACCTGCCCTTCAGGTGACAGTCCTCCTTCACAGGCGCCTCTTGCAAGCAGGCCTTTCTGTGCTGCCCACTGGCATGAGAGGGTCTGTGGGGTGGCTGGTCCAGTGTCATCCTGCTCTGACCACTTGGGTCCTGTACGTCCTGCTGCCTTAAAGGTCTGCTGGCTCATGGGACATGGAGCACAGCCAGCCACAGGCCGACTTGCTCAGCTCCTGCCCTCCTTCCTCCCCAGACATTTGTGAATGATGTACGCATCCCCGACCAGAAATACGTAACACTGAAGCTCAATGATGTCATCCGCTTCGGCTACGATATCCTTTCACTGAGGGACTCCCCTTTGCTCCTGTCCCAGAGCAGGATAGGGGCCTGCTGGATCACAGTTGAGACCCTCAGGCCTAGAGGGTACCAAGTATGAGTCTAAAACTGGACTCTCCCTACTGGTGTGGAATTTCATGGGCCTCCAGCCCCTGCTGCCTACCCCCTGGTCTTGGCCTGCTGCCTGCCTACCTGCGTGCCCAGCCTGAGGTCATATGGGCTAGGGCACAAGCCTTACTCCTTGGGATCCAGAGTCCTGGCTGGATGGTCTTTGCTGCCAGCATAGCGGCTGTAGCTGGGCCTCCCCCACCTCCGAGAGCGCTTGAGTCCGCTCACTGACACTGCACTGCACTCCAGCACCAGCCTTGTACTCTGGGCACAGGTCCTTCCCTCTCCTCCTGCGCTGTTCTCCTTAATAGGCAGCCACATTCCAACATGTATGTTCTAGAGCGTGTGCAGCACCGTGTGCCCGAGGAGGCACTCAAGGTTAGTACCAGACAGGCCCCCCCCAGGACCTGCCCCCCGACCTGTGAGGCTCATCCCCACCACCAGACGGGATCTGCCCCTGCTGCCATCTCTCCTGGGGTGCCATGTCCTGGCTGCAGCTGCTGTGAACCAGTACCGCCTGGCCTGCCCCGCTGGATAGCCCAGTCCAGCAGGTGGGAAAGTGGTTATTATCCCCAGGTTGAGGCACAAGCTGTCTATGGCAGGGGAAGCTGGCAAGGGTAGTAACAGATGGTGAAGCTGGGGAAGGTAAGGGCAGTTGTTGGCCACTAAAGCTGATGGGGCTTTTTTTTTTTTTTTTTTTTTCCTTTGGAGCCCTGTCAGACCTGGCCTTGGGCCCTGGGAGGTTTTGTCTGTGTCTCAGACACAACCATTCACACTGAGCTAGGAAAGAGAGAGCCATGGGAGGGAGATACCAGGGTCACCTGGAAGGAGGCCCAAGCCCACTGGGGTCAGAGTGCACCATGGGTGGGTCAAGCAAGGTGGGGAGCCAAACCATACCCCCTCACGTGGCCCCTGGGACCCTCCCAGCATCTTGAGTACAGAGATAGTCCTAATAAGGCCACCAAATGGGGACAGAAAGGAGGCAAGTGGAGACCACCAGAGGGCAGAGGGCCTTTGGAACTGTGTACTGGAGTCACATTGACCTGAGCCCTGTTTGGGTTGTGAGGGTCCTGGGGGGATATGGCAGGTAGACGTCTCCTTGCTCCTCACCTTGTGTGGGTCATGGAGTTCTGAGCCCCACTGTGAGCCTTGTGTGGTTGGTTTTACCTCAGCCAGTTTTCCAAATGTACTTGTGCCATGCAGCTGCCTACCTGCCCTGGGAATACTCTCTGTAGGGCCTGGGGGTGACAGTCTCTAAGGCTGTCTGCTTGTAGTCCCTACCTGCTCTCTCCTCCCCCAGAAAGCAACCTCCAGCTGTCCCCCAAAGCTCTGTAGGCCTAAGCCCTCCCCATGGGGCCCATACCCGGAGCTGCTTCCCAGGTGCATGGGCACCCCATCCCTCACCATGCCTGCCTACCCACAGCATGAGAAGTATACCAGCCAGCTGCAAATGAGTGTCAAGGGCTCCGTGCCCAAGATGGGTGAGGTGCTTCCAGAGCATACACCCTACTGCGAGTCCTCGCACCCCAGGCCAGAGAAGGGAGACCGAAGACCTGGAGCAGGTACGCCCTGGGGTGGGGCAGGAACTGACAGGGAAAGGGTGAATACACACAGCTGACCCCAGGCCCTGCCCACCTCTGCTTCTGCCTCCTCGCACTTTGCCCACTCCCTCCACTATATGCCATCCTTCCCTGATCTACCTCTCTTCCTCCCCAAATACACGTTTTCCCCTGGCCCCCATCTTACAATCGCCTGCTCATGGCACTGCTCAGCAGCCAGGGTCCAGGCTTGCTCACACATGGGCTCTTTTTTGTTCATATGTGTACATACCTGCCCATGCACGCCCTCTCAGGCCCAAAGGCTTCCTGCAGTTGATGGGCCACTAGGCCACCCTTGTGATCTGTAGCAGGTAGGTGGAGGAGGGTGGTGTGTCTAAGCTACCTGAAGTCAGGTGTCTGGGCTTGATTCTTCAGATGACGTGGCCATCAGGGATGGGATGGGTAAGTACATACTGATGTGTAGTTTGTGCCTTTGAGTAGCCATTGTAGAGGTGGATAGTGGCCTCTGGGTCGGGGTGGCACAAGTGGGTAGTCTAGTAATAGGAGGTATGTATGACTCCTAGCTGGGTTTGCAGTGGCCGGGAGTGTTCTGCATGGAAGAAGGTTTGTCCAGGGACCCAGACTCCCTGTCCCACCAGTGTTAGGAGGGTGACTCAGCTGCCCTAGCCTTCACCCATATCCACTGTGTTCTCTGGGTCAGCCTTCATATCTGGCATCTGGTTGGTATGCAGGTGCACCCTGAGCAGCAAGCCTTCCACCTCCAGAGCCCAGCTCTTGCTTACTGTTGGGAAGAGCACTGGGAACTGGGAATGTATCCAGAAAGTCACCTGAGCTGCTCAGAGCACCTGTCAGTGTTCAGGCTATGAAGGCACACAGCTGGCAATAGTGGCTCAGAGTTGTCCCCAAGGTTGTAGCAGGTGTGGCCAGCTGGGCAAGTGAGTTCCTCAGCCCTGCAGAGCAGACACAGCAGTTAGGGGACCCAGGGTGGGTTGGGGCCAACAGCTGGTAGAGCACTGCCCAGCAGTGCATACCTCCTGCCTAAGGGGTCCCTGGGTACAACATTGGGTCAAGAATTAGATTCTTAGGCCAGTGGGAGGACGGGAGAGGTGATTGGATGGAGAAGTAAAATTGAAGTGCATGATACTGTTAAGAATGACATAATAAAACTCACTATTTTGGGCTGGAGAGATGGCTTGGAGATTAAGGCGGTTGCCTCCAAAGCCTAAGACCCCAGGTTTGACTCCCTTGAACCCAAGTAAGCCAGATGCAAAAGATGACCCTGTGCACAAGGTGGAGCATGCATCTGGGGTTTGATTGCAGTGCTAGAGGCCTTGGCATGCCACTTGTCTCTCTCACTCTCTGTCTTGCTCTCATAAAATAAATAAATGAAAACATAATAAAACCCATCATTTTGTACAATGAATATATGCTAATTGGGGGGGGGGAATCCCAAAAGACTTGGCCTTTTTTATGCAAGAGAGGGGAAGAGAATTGGCACACTAGGGCCTCCAGCCACTGCAATTGAACTCCACATGCATGCGCCATCTTGTGTGCATGTGTGACCTTGTGCACTTGTGTCACTGTGTCTGGCTTACATGGGACCTGGAGAGTCAAACATGAGTCCTTAGGTTTCACAGGCAAGCACCTTAATGACTAAGCAATCTCTCCAGTCCATATACTGATTTTTAAATAGGGTCCCTGGGCAGGAGGAAGCATGCATACATGACATGTAGGGACATCTTCCATTTTGTGAGGACACTTGGTGCCTGACAGTTGACCTGGCCTCAGGACCCTGCTGCCTAACTGTGTGGGCAGCTGGGCCAATGACATAGATTGTGATGGCTCCAGGGTAAACTGGGGTGGAAAGGGCTTGGGACTATGTTTGAGCATCAGAGCCAGCACTCTGCCTTGGGGCAACTGAAGTCCACTTCTAGCCAATAATTCAAGCAAATGTACCAAAGTGGTTCAGCCTCAGAGCTACCCATTTGTGGTCGAGAGAGGCTGGATCTGGGTGTGGGCTCCCACTATCTCACTCTGGGATAGAGAGCCTGGCAGAGCTGAGGGGCTGCCTGTCCACCCCAGGGAGGCCTGCTGCCTGGGACTCTCATCTCCCACCAATAACCCTTTCTGCATTGCCACTTGAGAGAAGCCCGGGTAGCACCAGGACAGGGGAGTCCCAGGAGGGCTGGTGGTGGTGTCTCTCCACAGATGCTAAAACAGACTCAGGGTGTTCAGCAACTGGCCATGGGCTTGGGCAGCTGGGGGTCCCATCTTGAAGCTGACACCAGGGTCTGGCACCAGAGCTGCATGTTGGGAGCCATAATGACCCAGAGTCTGAACTCTCCATCTCTCCCAGAGGCGGTGGCTTACCGCACTCCCCTGTATGGGCAACCCTCCTGGTGGGGTGAGGATGACAGTGTGGCTGCGCCTGAGGACCGGCGCCAGGAGGAGCCCTATCCAGGTGGGTCTCCGTGCCTAGGCTGTGAGTCCTCCCAGCACTGTGGAGATATGGCTGGGTTTTGGGGTACCTGAACAGGAGGCTGCAGGCAGTGGTGGGGTGTGCTGTCTTGAGGCCTTGCCTGAGGACCTCTTTCCTCACTCAGAATGTCCTAAGGAGCTGGTGCATCAGGGTGGTGAGCTGGATGGCTCTCGTGCCCCTGTGGATCCACCAGGTCACCCATTCCGGCGAGAGCCCAGCTACTTTGAGATCCCCACGAAGGAGACCCCCCAGCTCCCACACCCTCACGAGGTGTCAGAACAGGAAGTGCCCACAAAGGACCGGGAGGCAGATGGTGGCCGGCCGGCCCCCGTGGTGCAGAGCCATGCTTCCTTCACTATTGAGTTTGACGATTGCAGCCCCGGCAAGGTGAAGATCAAGGATCACATCACCAAGTTCTCCCTGCGCCAGCGGCGGCCCCCTGGCAAGGAAGCCACACCTGTGGAGATGGTCTCTGCGGAGACCAAGGTGGCCGACTGGCTGGTACAGAATGACCCAAGTCTGCTGCGCCGGACTGGTCCAGGGGATGACCGCCACAGCACCAAGAGTGACCTTCCCATGCACACCCGTACCCTGAAAGGTGAGTGCCCACCAGCTGGTGGGTCAGTCCAAAAGCCCAGCAGGCTAATCTGGACTTGCTTGCTTCTGTGCTATTGAGGGCCTGGGTAGTTGGGCTGGTATTCATTTTCCAATGAATTACCCAAGAAATACCTGCTTGATCTGGAGGGTGGTATCTGATGTCTGCACAGCTTGGCTGCACATGCTAGGCTCCCAGTGACGTGGGATGCCATACCTCCTAACACATGTGAGACTGTGGGTCCACTCTTGGGCATGGGGTGGTAAGGCTGTCTAAGACTGATCACTGTCAACTGATGAGTTGGGGTCTTCCCAGGCCACAAGCATGAAGATGGCACTCAGAGTGACTCAGAGGACCCCTTAGCCAAGGCAGCCTCGGTGGCTGGAACTCCTACAGAGGCCAGCGGGGAGCAGGTGCGGCTACAGAGGCAGATCAAGCGGGACCCCCAGGAGCTGCTGCATAACCAGCAGGCCTTTGTCATCGAGTTCTTTGATGAGGACACACCCCGCAAGAAGCGCTCACAGTCCTTCACACACACCCCACTTGGGGACCCTAAGGCGGATAAGCGCCGAGGCCCTGGGGCTGCCGACAGAGAGCGTCCAGGTGCCCCTGCCAAAGTGGCAGGCAGCAGCTCAGGACCCCAGAGGGCCAGTTCACTCAAGAGGGAGAAGACAGAAGAGCGGTTGGGCAGCACCTCACCTGCCCCTCGTGCCACTGCCCGCCCTTTTGGCAGTGTGGGACGCCGTTCCCGCCTAGCCCAAGACTTCATGGCCCAGTGTCTGAGGGACAGCTCCCCGGCTACACGGCCTGCCCCTGAGAAGGTGCCCCCAGTTCTGCCCGCCCCCCTGACACCCCGAGAGGCCAGCCCTGTGACCCCTTCAACCACTCCGCCTCCCCCTATGGACCCCCAGCTGACCAAGACACGTAGACAGGAGGAGGACGACAGCGTCAGTGACGCAGGCACCTACACCATTGAGACAGAGGCACAGGACAGGGAAGTGGAAGAGGCCCGGAAGATGATTGACCAGGTGTGGCAGGTGGCCAGGACAGTCCCTCTGTGGGGAGGGCCACGGAACAGGAGGGGGTGGGGTGCATCTTGACCTGCTGCAGCCCAGCTGTGGCTCCTGTCTCTGGGTCAGCTGGGCAGGAGGCCCCACAGGCAGGGCTGGGCTTGGTCCTGCCTCTTACCTGGCCAGAGCTGTGCTGTCGTCCCCGCCTTGTCTGCGCAGGGGTGGAGAGCCAGGCACCTCTGACGCTTGGTGCTGTCTCCTCCTGGCAGGTTTTTGGTGTATTTGAGTCTCCTGAACTCTCCAGAGTGTCATCAGCCACCTTCCGCCCAGTGATCAGAGGGGACAAAGATGAGTCCAGTGATGGGGGTGTGGCCCAGCGGATGGCTTTACTGCAAGAGTTTGCTTCCCGGCCACCAGGCGTGGCCCCCCAGATGGAGCAGCAGGTACAAAGCTGGTTGCCCACTACAGGAAGGGCAGAAGCAGGAACAGGGACCACAGCCTGAAGTCAGCAGATGGGTGATGAGGGTTGGGCCTTTTCTGACTGAGCTGGCCTGTCGGCAGTTACATGGTCACGCAGGACTGGGAGGTCACAGGGACCTGACTGCTTTTACATGGGTCTTACATAGAGCAGGTACTGGCTGTGAACGGGCCGGTGCCTCCAGGGTTTTAGATAAACGCTCTTGCTCTTCTCTCTTCAGGGCCTCCTGGTTCCAGGCTCTCCTGGGGCTCAGAAGTGGGTATCCCGCTGGGCCAGCCTGGCTGACAGCTACTCAGACCCTGGCCTGATTGGTATGTGACCCTAGGGATGCTGTAGGGGTTGGGCACTATGCCAGGCTAGTCTTCAGCCCCTGACCACAAACATAAAGGCATAGTCTACCTTGCCGTATGCCTAGAGGGCTGAACCTCCATGTGCATGCAAGGGCTGCAAGCCTGCAGCCACTAACTGCACTGCCTTTGTGCTTTGCAGAGGACAGCCCTGCACGTAGACCTGGAGAGCCTGAGGGGCCTCTGCCTGTACGCACTCGGCGACTGCTTCCTCAGCTGCCCAGTGGCAGAGCTGACAGCCCTGCGGGTCCTGAGGCTGCAAGGCGGAGTGGCCCAGGGCCACCGGAGCTGAGCAGTGAGCAGGCCAACCACCTTATAAGCCAAGAAGACTTGGACCCTGACAGCCTCAGTGATGCCAGTGGGTCAGATGGGGGCCGGGGCGCTGAGCCAAGCACTGAGCGGCAGGAGGAACTAGCATGGGCCAGGGGGCGGCGCTCACCAAGGGCCCCCGGGGAGCCAGTCACCACCACTTTCTTCATCAGTAACCAGAACGGGGAGGCCACCTCCAGGAAACCATTTGTGACTTCTGGGGAAATGGTCGGCCCAGGACGGGTGGCTCAGACGAGCCCCCCAGCAAGGGATGGCCTCTATGTCAGCAGCAGCGGGAGGATGGTCATCCAGCTTCGCAGTGGGCGGTCCCCAGACCCAGAACCAGCCCTGCCAAAGGAGACCCTGGCCAGTGGGCAATCCCCAGAGTCTGACCTGGCTCCACCCAAGGAGGCATTGGCCTTCATCCGGCAAGAGAGCTTTACCAAGGAGCCATCCAGTGGATCCCCAGTGCCTGGCAAGCTTCCCCACATCTCCAGCCACCCACTGCTGCAGGACCTGGCCACAGCCCGGGCCTCACGCATGGACTTCCACACACAGGACACTCACCTGATCTTGAAAGAGACTGAGACGGCTCTGGCGGCCCTGGAGGCCCGGCTGTTCTCCAAATCTGCAGATGAAGAGTGTGATGGGGGCAACACCCCCAGGCCTCCGGAGGACTCCCTCTCAGGGGATTCAGATGTGGACACAGCCAGCACCATCAGCCTGCTCAGTGGCAAGAATGGACCCAGCCCAACAACTCCCCAGGCCTCAGGGCCACAGAAGGACAGCCTGCTGTCCCCACCGGCAGCAACAGACCCTGGGGCCATCACCCTGAACAGTACCCGGGAGCAGCTGTCGGAGAAGCAGCAACGGGTACCAGGACCAGCAGACCTGAGCCGTGGAGAGCCCACAAGGCGCCTAGGTGTGCGTCGTGGCCATGGGCCTCAAGGGTCCTTGGACTGGCCTGATGAAGAGCGCGGCACTCCCCTTGCCCACCCACCCATCTCCAACCACTTAACCTCCGAGGTCACTGGGGCAAATCGACCAGGGCCTCGTCGGAAACCAGCTGCCCCTCCACCATCCCCAGCTGCCAGGGAGGAGCAGAGCCGCAGTTCCACCCCTGCCCAGAAGGTGCAGCAGGCACTGACCCGCTCCAACAGCCTGTCTACTCCACGGCCCACCAGGGCTTCCCGGCTCAGGCGGGCCCGGCTGGGGGATGCCTCAGACACTGAGGCTTTGGATGGTGAACGTGGGGCCTCTGCCAACTCTGAGCCAGCAAGCCGGCCAGCTGCTGAACAGGCCAAGAAGCTGACACGCTTGGACATCCTAGCCATGCCCCGGAAGCGCGCTGGCTCCTTCACAGGGCCCAGTGACTCTGAGGCAGTCCCTGCTCGCACTGGCTTCTCTGGCCGCAGCGCTGAGCTGTCCTGCACCAGCCGTAAACCCACCATGGCTGAGGCCCGTGCTGCTGCCAGGAAGGCTGCTGCCAGTGCTGCCACCATGGGCCCACGCCAGCCCTTCAGCAGGGCCCGCCCGGGCAGTGCCAGATACTCCTCCAGTGAGTGCGGGACAGTGGGTAGCAGGCTGGTGGGTGGGCACGTGGCTAGGGCAAGATGGCCACCAGCTGGTCTGAGCCGCTGAGCCTCTGTTGTCAAAGCTGAGTGGACGTGTTGTAGGCCTGCACACATGCGTGCACTGGCCAAGTGAGCCCATAAAGCCCGTATGGGCAGAAGGCCCACTCCACAGTGCCTCCTATTCCCTTAGTAGGCCTTTGGGCTGGCACTGGCACTTTTCGCGTACCCTGGCTGGGGACTCTGATAACGCCTGAGGCCCACGTAGAGGTGTGAGCCGCCTGTCCGGGCTGAGCAGGGCTTTACCGTAGTTCTCCCCTCGTGCTGCTGTGGCTGTGAAGCCCGGTGGTAGCTGGTGGGAGGATCTCTGACACTCTTGAAGGCACAGAGCTCCTGGCCTAGGAGGGCTGTGTCAGACTTCATGAGCAGCACCCCACCTCACCCTCGGAGCTCCCTTGTGTGTAGTGGAAAGGGACAGAGTGCTGGAGCCTCCTGGCCCCCTGCCTGGGGTGGCCAAAAGTCCTGTCCACACAGCCTCTGTCTAACCCTCCAAGGGAGCCGTGCTGTGCCCAAGTGGACTTGAGTGGATTGGTTTGATTGAGCCAAGGTGCTTAAGTCCCTCCCATTGGCATGGCTGCTCCTGCCCAGGCTGGTTCCACTCAATTACCCTACCTCCTGGCATCCTCCTATGACCCCTTTCAGCCTTCTAGACCCACTGAGCAGGATGGGATAGGGCAGAGATTTGACAGCTGCCTGGGCTGAGGATCTCTGCTTGGGGGAACCTGCTCTTCCCTCCCGACCCTGCCTGGTCAGCATGCACTGCATGCAAGCCCTACCCACCCTTAACCGCACTGAATTTGCTCTCAAAGCTGCTTGGGGCTCAGAGCAGGACCTGATGTGCCTCGGGTCATACCCGAGGACATGGGTCTAATGAGGGCTGTGGGAACTTAGCCTGGGTTAGCTGTGGACTGACAACACCAACCTGTGTGGTCCAGTCCTGTGGTGTCATATCTGTTCCTTGGGTGTGGCTTTCCCCATTTTCTGCCAAGCACCTCTTCCTGGCACCCAAGGTGTGGTTCCCATCCCATTAGGCACAGACCACCTCACTGGGATGCTGTGTTGGCTCCAGGAGTATTAGGCCTCTGGCCTTGCATGCCCTCTGGGCTGGCAGTGGCCTCATGGACCCTGGAGCTTGGCAGGTACTGGCTTTGGCTGAGGGTTTTCTGAGTGTAGTGGTGCCAGCTGTGATGCAGCCTGTCTTGCAGCATGGGGCCCTTGCCCAGAGGAACCCTGGGGCCACCAAGGCACTGAGTGCTGTCTGTTCTGTTCTTGCTTCTGAAACCAATCCACTCTCCCAAGACACGCGTCGCCGGCAGCAGGGCTCGGATTATACGTCCACCTCCGAGGAGGAATATGGGTCCCATCACGGCTCCCCCAAACACACACGCTCCCATGCTTCAACAGCCACGCAGACCCCGCGGGCTGGTAGCTCTGGCCGGGTTCGCTCCCGGGTCCCTGGCCCTCGGGACACAGATGACGACGAGGAGGAGCCTGATCCCTATGGCTTCATCGTGCAGACAGCCGAGATCGCTGAGATCGCCAGGTGAGCGAGCAGCCAAGGGCAGGGCCGGGCTGGGTTCTGCTCCTGACCCTGGGTAGGCTTGGGGAATGTTCACAGGGGTGGTGGATGGATAAATGAATGAGTAGAAGAGTGGGTTGATGAAAGAAAGTGGGTATTGGATGGATGGATGGGTAGGTGGATGGTTTGAGTGGGTGGAGGGAGGGAACCTTGAATTCAAGTCGGTAATCTGACCAAGGTTTTTATGAGAAATAAACTTCCTCACATGGTCATCCTCTGGACACCTGGAGGGTAGTACTAGGGGTTGACTCACTGAGCAGTGGTCAGTGCCATGATGACCAAGTACTGTGAGGCTTATAGAAGGGGCAGGGCCCAGGTGGACACCAGGTACTTCTGTTGAGGCTGCTGAGCTTCAGAGTTTCGGAAGCGCCAGGTGAGAGGCAGCCAGAGGCAGGTGGTCCTGCCACTTGAAGCAAGGGTTGAGTGAGCTCATGTAGGGTCATGGGGTAAAGCCATGGAGGAGGAGGTCTTCTGGGAGAAACACCTGGCACCTGGATGAGGTGGGGTTCCCCAGCCCTCATCTGGGCCATGAAGAAAGAGAGAAGGCAGCAAGGCACAGGAAATGAAAGGACTGTCCCCAGCAGAGTGGTCCTAGGGCAGCCACAGGCAGGGTGAGTTGGGCTGAGTGGAGCACTCAGGAGGACATACTCCAGTGCTTTCTAATGGTACAGTGGTTGGGGCCAAAGGGGAACAGGCTTGAGGGTGCAGCTGGGGGAGGGGTCTGGGCAGTCCAGTTGGAGGGCAGGGTATGCTGCTAGATGGCTCATGTGACAATGACCCTGGGGCATCTGGTGGCATGGCCCTGGGCAGGGTGTGGGCCCATTGTGGACTTGGTGGCGACTGTTGGTACTGGAGTGCCAAGGATGCCTGGGTGGGACAGTGGGGATATCCCCAGGAAAACAGCCACAGGGAATCTCTAGTCTTGGGTCAAAAAGAGCCTATAGGGCAGGTGGCATAGGATGTGGTCCTCTATGGAGGGGCCCATAAGTCTGGGAGCTCTCCTTGGACCCAGTCAGGGACCTCAGGACAGTGGGAGCTGCACTGTCTTCTGTTTTCTGGCTGCCCAGGTGCCTCACTGGGACAAACCTGGGGCCCTTGTCGGGGTTGAGGTATGTGTCCTGTGGTGTGGCCAGAACTTGGCCCTCAGCCCTGCTGGAAGAGCCATAGTCTCTAGGTCTGCCTGGCCCACCCTCTACCCAGCTCTGATTCTTAGAGTCAGAAGCTACTATGGCCTCAGTCCACACCTCCCATGCCTGCAGACGCAGGCGCCTGTTGGTGCCCACACATTCTGTGGCTGAGTCACAAATGCTGTGAGGGTCCAGCAGCACCCTGGCTGGCTTTAATGGGCGGGAAGCAGCAGCCTAAAGGCATCTACCGTCCTTCTTGACAGGCCACGCGCCAGCCGTCTGCGTTCACCAAGTACTACCTCACATGGTGCTTGGGTGGAACCCCACACAACCTGCTGTATTTCCTGTCCACTGCAGGCTGAGCCAGACACTGGTGAAGGATGTGGCCATCCTGGCCCGAGAGATCCACGATGTAGCAGGGGATGGTGACTCGCTGGGCTCACCAGGGCCCACCCGTAGTCCTTCCCTTGGGAATGTGCCCAGTACCCCCGCCTCAACCATCTCTGCCCGTGAGGAGGTGAATCCTGGGCTCCCCAGTGTACATGCCAGGGAGGGTGGTGGTAGCTGTGGTCACTGCCCCCCTCACTCATCCTGAGCTTGAGGCTGCGACGAGTCCCTGTGGACTGGCTCTTCTGTGAGTCCTCCAGAGCGTGGGTTCTGGGATTTGAATGCAGCTGTGCGCTCCTTCCAGGGGAGTCAGCGTTGGGTTGGGGTCCTGAGCTTCTGCCACCTGTTTGCATGGAGTGCTCTCTCCCCCTCCTGGTGTTTGCCCTCTGCCAGATGAGTAATGGTGCCCTGCTCCATCCTCTGCAGCTGGTGCAACGCATTCCAGAGGCCAGCCTCAACTTTCAGAAGGTGCCACCCGGCTCCATGAACTCTCGGGACTTGGACCAGAACATGAACGACAGCCGTGAGGATGCCCTAGCTAACAAGACAAGGCCCCGGAACCGCGAGGAGGCATGGTGCCCTCCTCTCACTATAGCTTTGGGGTGGGGCGTGCCTTGGCCAGTGTCCAGTGTGTGAGCTGTGAGCTGGCTGGGGGTTGGGGGGGACGGGACACCGTAGAGGTGCTGATGCTCAAGTCCTTCCAGGTGATCTTTGACAACCTCATGCTGAACCCAGTGTCCCAGCTGTCACATGCCATACGTGAAAACACAGAGCACCTCGCTGAGAAGATGAAGTGAGTCTGCAGAGCTTGGGCACAGATGCAAACGTGGATGTTTGGTCAGACCTTCCCAGGGCTTGCATTCCATGTCAGGCATGCACCCGGCGGGCCGCATGTGCTCATGCTTAGTCAGGGCCTGCTGATGCACTCCTGCATAAGTGCATGGTGTCTGTGCGTGTCCTCCTGTGCTTGAGGAGACCCTTGCTGCCACCTGACAATCTTGGGACAGTGTCAGCCAGCAGCCATCTTACTCCTGTTTTCCTCAGTTTCCCCCTTGAACCTGGCAGAGAGTAACATCAGTTTAGAAGGTCAGGGGACCCACAGTTAGCTGTAAGACATCCCTGAGGAGCAGAGCTGGCCTCTGTTCTCCTGTCCCCATCCTTATCCCTACTCTGCCTGCCGCCTAGGATCCTCTTCCAGAACACAGGCCGGGCGTGGGAGGACCTGGAGGCCAGGATCAACACTGAGAATGAAGTGCCCATCCTGAAGACCTCCAACAAGGTGAGAGCTACAGCTGGGTGGGCAGGAGGACCCTATCCATGCCCCACCCTCACCCCAGCTAGCTCTCACCCCACTCCTGCTGTCTGTCCTCCCCGTCCACCCCAGGAGATCAGCTCCATCCTGAAAGAACTGCGACGCGTACAAAAGCAGCTAGAAGGTGAGTGTGGCCCCGGCAGGTCAGGCAAGGGTGGCCTTAGGGGCCTCAAGCTAGACCCTCTGCTTCCCTGATCCTCCTTGCACTCCTCCTGCAGTCATCAATGCCATCGTGGACCCCAGCATGAACCTTGACCTGCTCATGGGAAACAGGCCTCCTGTAGGGCCCACTCAGCCGGGGCTTGGGAAGGGTCGGCCAGCAGTACAGAGCCCATCTTTGCCTGCCTCAGACACCGTGCTGCCAGCCCTGCCCCTCAGGAGCTTCCCTCAACGGGCCAACTGTGGGTCTCCTGGCCTCCCGGAGCCCACCTTTCTCCCGGATGCTGAAAGGTTTCTGATCTAGCCTGTGGGGCAGGCAATGCCAGCAGGCCAGCCTTCCTGTGCGCGTCCATCCTATGGCTCACCTGCCTGGACACAGGTGGTTCTCTGTGAAAACCCCACATGTGCCATAACCCCATGGGCAGATGCCTCCCATGCCCAGGACCCCTCTCCTCAGCCCCAGCCAACACCCCAACCACCTTGTCTAGCCCTGCAGTCACCCTCACCCCCACAGGTCTCCTGGCACAGCTCCTGTGAAGGGCAAGCCCTCAAGGCCACATACCCACTTCCTTTCCATCACTCATTTTTGTCATTAGCTTGAAAGTAAAGAGTTTTTTGTTCTTTGCAGTGCCCTGCCAGGCCTGACCCAGATGCCACCTGGGCCTGAGAAGCCCTGTTCTGGCCTGTTGGATCTTTGTGTGCTGGCCTGAGACCAGGGAGAGAGAAGGGCTGGACCGTGGAGCCAGTCAGTGCCAAATATGGAGCTGGGCAGGCTCATCACGTTCCTGGACTGTCCAGGAAGGAGGTCATTTGCTTTGTGGGTCCCACATGAGCCTGGAGCTGGAGCAGTCTGGGCAGACAAGTAGTCCATGGAGGTGTTTGGGGTAGGAACCCCACAGCCCTAAGCCTTTGGTGCCAATACAACTTCCAAGCCCACCGAGCCTGGGGACTGACCCAGAGAGCCCTCCTGAGTGGGCTTAGGCTAGCAAGAGCTGGCCTGTGCACACAGATGCACATGAGAGCCAAGCACGCATCCTCACAGAGCCAGCCCAGGCAGGCCTCCACACTGCATCTGAGTAGCTGTAGGACAAGGCCCCTGGCTTCTTTCCAGTAGGCCTGGATGTGGCTGGATGGGCTGGCAGCCCTTTTGCCCCAGGTGAGTGCTCCACTAGAGTGGCAGGAAAAGAGAATTCTGAAGCTCCCATCTCAATCGTCTAAACCATGTGAGACCGCCCTTGGCCTCACCCCTGCCCTTCCGGATGCTGCGGGTATGAAATGGCATCTGCAGCAGGCTCCTGTGGCTGATCTCTCATGGAGGCCCAGGGCTGATTATGTTTCTCAGGATTCGTTAGCTGGGAACTGCCGGGTGAGCAGAGTGTGGCCCCTCTGCTGCTGTTCCACGTGGGCAGCTGATGTCTGTGGAGGCACTAAGCCAAAGATCCTGTTGGCTGGGTTGGTGGTGGGGGGCAATCCCACCTCGACTGTGTGTTCTGCACCTCACCTACGTTTGTGTGGGTGTTTCCCTTGGACAGGGCCCCACTGCTGGGGGAGAGGTGGCTGTGGTGGGGACCTGAAGCCCACAGGTGTGGTATGGGTCTCCCAGTTTAGTTTACACTTGGCTGATAAAGAGTCATGCACGGGCCCTGTGTGCCTCTGCCCAGCCCACCTTATGTTTACGTATGCGTGTAGGGGTAGTGGCAGGGTGCCCAGCCCCCACTCCCAGAGCCTGCGGTCTGTTGGAGGAGGTGCTAGTCTGGCCTGTTACGCCACTGCTTCCCTGCATGCCCTGCACAGTTGCCCACAGCCTGTCCCCTAGAAACAAGCAGTGGCCACTCACCTTTGTCTGTTGTACAGGATCCCTTGGGTCCATGCCTCCTGCCCTGGCCACCACTGTATGTTGTTTTTTTTTTTTTTCTTTAATGCACAAGTTGGTGTTCCTTCTCACCTTGTGTTCCTCTGTCCCTCCAGCCTTGGACCTGGGATTGGTACCTTACTTGCCTGGCTTCTTGGAGGTGTCTCTGTGCATTGTCCTCAGGTGGTCTTGTGGATGTCTTTCAGAAAATGGTTATTTTATATGATTTATCATGGAATTTGTTCTAATAAATCATTCTTCTATCACGTGGCAGCACATGAGCATCTGCAGCTGTGGTCGCTTTTCTGGATGGTGCTGGCTGGGCCCAGGAGGTGTCTCTGTGCCCTTGGAAACACCAGTTGACACCAGCAACCCAGCTCTGCAATTCAGAGGCTGCCACCAGGTGGCGCCTAAGTCTAAAAAGCAAAGCCATGTTTATTCCTTAAATTATTTTTTTTTAAATATTTTTATTTATTTGAGAGAGAAAAAGAGACAGAGAATGGGCACACCAGGACCTCCACGCACTGCAAATGAACTCCAGGCATATGTGCTACCTTGTGCATCTGGCTTACCTGGGTCCTGGGGAATCAAACCTGGGTTCTTGGGCTTTGTAGGCAAGCACCTTAATCACTAAGCCATCTCTCCAACCCCTTAAATTAATTTTAAGCCAGATATGGTGGCATATGCCTGTTATTCTAGCACTCAGGAGGCAGGGGAAGGAGGTTTGCTCCAAGTGGATGGCCAGTCTAGCCTACATACCTAGTACTAGGTCAGCCTGAGCTACAAAGTGAGGGCCACCCATTTGATACAATATTCAAGAACACTCTTCAGAATTATGACCGACTCGTGTAAAAACAGCAAGAGGTGGGGTCAGGTGCTGGATTAGGACCCCGTTGCTACTGGGTTCTCTTCCCCCCTTGACTTTGGAAAAGACCCCTGATGTCACATTGGATGTCTGCAGTTCTGAGTCTTCATGCCTGTTCCTGAGCTAGCCCAGTTGGCCAGCCACTGGAGCTCTTCTGGGGCTGAGTCATAGGCAGCCCTGTGCATGGTGGAGGGGGAAGGGCGGTGAATGGCGGCACACTGTGGACTGGGCCTCACCACGTATGGAGTTGGCAATCCTGCATCTTGGATCTCCAGATCTGGACTTCTTGCCTGAGCCCTGACCACAGCCTCCTGGTAAGAATAGCAGGGCTTATTTCTGTCTGCCTGCCCAGCACTCAGGAGCTGGGGCCAGGCATAACCCTCTCCCACACAGGTGGTGAATGCAGTGCAGGCAAACATGTACAACCTGTTATAGGTCCCTTGTGCTTCCATTCCTAGTAACAGCCATTGGAGAGAGAGCATCACCAAATATTCCCCTGTGGATGGCATTCACGACCCCTGCCATTTCTCCCAGCCTTGGAGATGTGTCTGAGATGAGTCTGTGAGAAGTGGGAGGGAATATAGTTGGGTTGAGCCACTTGCCAAGGTTATGAGCAAAGTGGGGCTGCAAAGGCCCATTGGACCACTACAGGCTTGCCTGCCTGAGCCCTGTCCCTGAATGACATCCCCAGCCAGGTCACCTACATGGAGGAGTGTAGGTAGTGTTGGGGAGGAGGACTCCAGATGTCTCGTTCTCTCTCCAGTCATCACAGCCTCTTGAAAGCTGGTTGTGGGCCCAGGTGCCAAATCTCAGAAAGTAACTAGGAGCTGATAGGCCCAATACCTTGTAGTTATGAGAGGTGAGGCTGGTGGAGGGGATGTAGTGGGGCTGGGTGGCTATGACTTGACAGGTCTTGACACTAGGCTTTGTGGAAGGAGTGGGGACTTGTTTTTCCTTGGTCAAACAAAGTCTTGACAGTGATAGCCCCATTTGGCTTCATGGAGAATGGATTGGGCGGTGCAGGGAAGGAAGCAGGGTGGGCGGGGATTGTGCTCAGACCCCATTTGGTCAAAGGCAGGGAGCAGGGAGGTGACAGATGTGTGAATGAGGTGGTGAGATCTCAGGAGGGCCAGGATACTCTAGGGGAGTCAGTCTTCAGCTTGGAGTTTGGGAATGAGGCCCCTGTGGGGAGAAAGATGCTGACTCAGTAAGTACCTCTGAGTCTATTTCAGATCTTTAGTCATTTGTAGAAATGAGTAAAAGCATGCCGAGACACACATGCATAAGTTTACAGTTAAGTTTGATGTCAGCAAACAAACCTGACCTCCAAAAAGAATTAGGCTAACATTTTCTACATAAAAGTTAATGGGGAGGGCTGGAGAGATGGCTCAGTGATTAAAAACACTTGCAAAGCCTAATGACCCGGGTTCAATTCCCCAGGACCCACGTAAAGCCATATGCACAAAGTAGCACATGTATCTGGAGTTCATTTGCAGTGGCTAAAGGTCCTGGTGTGCCCTTTCTTCCTCCCTTCCTTCCTGTCTCTCCTCTACAATAAATATCTGGGTATGGTGGGACACATTTTAATCCCCACACTTGAGAGACAGAGATAGGAGGATCACTGTTAGTTCCATGTCAGCCTAAAACTACAGTGAGTTCCAGGTCACCCTGGGCTAGAGTGAGACCCTACCTCAACAAAACAAAATAATAATAAATATTTTTTAAGTTAATGAACTGGAAGTGGTGGCACACACCTTTAATCCCAGCACTCAGGAGGTAGGAAGATCACCATGAGTTCGAGGCCACCCTGAGACTACATAGTGAATTCCAGGTCAGTCTGGGCTAGAGTGAGAACCTACATTTTAAAAAGGGGGGAGGGCTGGAGAGATGGCTTAGGGATTAAGGTGTTTGCCTGCAAAGCCAAAGGATCCCGGTTGGATTCTCCAGGATCCATGTAAGCCAGATGCACAAGGGGTCGCATGCATCTGGAGTTCGTTTGCAGTGGCTGGAGACCCTGGCGCAACCATTCTATCCCCCTCCCTCTCTCAAAAAAAAAAAAATTTAAAAGTGGGCTGGAGAAATGGCTTAGTGGTTAAGATGCTTGACTGTGAAGCCTAAGGACCCAGGTTCTATTCTCCAGGTCCCATGTAAGCCAGATGCACATGGTGGTCCATGCGTCTGAAGTTTGTTTGCAGTGGCTAGAGGCCCTGGTGTGCCCATTCTCTCTCTCTCCCACCAACCCCTTTCTCTGTCTCTAATAATTAAAAATAAATCTTTTCTAAAAAAAAGTTAATGAGCTGGGTGTGGTGGCACACGCCTTTACTTCCAGCACTCAGGAGGCAGAGGTAGGATCGCTGTGAGTTCAAGGCCACCCTGAGACTCCATAGTGAATTCCAGATCAGCCTGGGCTAGAGTAAGACCCTACCTCGAACCCCCCGCCCCCCCCAAAAAGAAAAAAAGTTAATGGAGGGATTGGAGAGATGGCTTAGCAGTTAAGGCATTTGCCTGCAAAGCCAAAGGATCCCAGTTCAATTCTCCAAGGCCCATGTAAGACAGATGCACAAGGGGGCGCAAGCATCAGGAGTTCCTTTGCAGTGGCTGGAGGCCCTGGTGTGCCCATTCTTTCTCCCCCTCTGTCTCTCTGTCAAATAAGTAAATAAAATATATTTTTAAAAAGCTGAACACTACTCTTAGTAGCTAGGCTTTTGAAAAAATTAATGGGTTTCTTTTTCAGGGAAAGTTTCAGAAAAACAATTTTCAAAGGAATAATGTCCCATATTTTGTAGGCTGAGGCATGAGAATCCTGAATTTGAGATCAGCCTCAACATTATAGTTATGACCCAGGGCTGGAGAGATGACTTACTGGTTAAGGCATTGCCTACAAAGCCTAAGGGCCCATTTTCAGTTCCCCAGTACCCAGATGCACAAGGTGGCACATGTGTCTGGAGTTCATTTGCAGTGGCTAGAGGCCCTAATATGTTCACTTACTCTATCTGCCTCTTTCCCTCTCAAATAAGTAAATTATTTTATAACCCAAAATGAGAGTAAAAATTTGGAAACTTGTGGGCTGGAGTGATGACTTAGCAATTGGGGCTCTCGCCTGCGAAGCCTAAAGACCCAGGTTCGATTACCCAGTACCCACATAAAATAGATGCACGTAGTAGCGCATGCATCTGGAGTTTGTTTGCAGTGGCTGGAGCACCCATTCTCTCATAAAAAAATTTTAAATATATATATATATATGTTTTTTTTTTTGGTTTTTCAAGGTAGGGTTTCACTGTAGCTCAGACTGACCTGGAATTCACTATGTAGTCTCAGGGTGGCCTCAAACTCACAGTGATTCTCCTACCTCTGCCTCCTGAGTGCTGGGATTAAAGGCGTGTGCCACCACGCCTGGCAAAAAAAGAAGAAAAAGTAGCATGAGACTGCAGTTACCATGTAGTTCTGCTTCTGGCCTTGAGGGAGGGAGTGTGCTACTCTCTTGTTTCTGTGACAACCTGACAGAAGCAATTTAAAGAAGGAAGGAGCTGGTCATGGTGGCACATTCCTTTAATCAAGTTTGGCCAGAGGGGCTGGAGAGATGGCTTAGTGGTTAAGGCGTTTGCCTGCAAAGCCAAAGGATCCCGGTTCTATTCTCCAGGGTCCACATAAGCCAGATGTACAGAGAGGAGGGGTTTATGTTGGCTTATGGTTTCAGAGTGAAGAGTCCGTGGCAGTGCTGACATCGGGCCAAGACTCAACATCTTGGCAGATCAGGAATCAGAAACCATACTGGAGCTTCACCCCTGGTAGCTTCTACCAAACAGTCCCCATCTCTCCACGGGCTCCCAAAACAGTATCATCTGCTGGGGGACAAGTACCCAAAGCATGAACCTTAAAGGAGGGGTGGCCAAGTTCAATCCATAATAAAATCATGGGGATGACAGGACAGATACACTATGTCCCTTAAACTGTGGGGAAATTTTACACTAAATGATACATGCATCCAGCAGCTTTTCAGACATGGACAATAAGCAGGGCAGGACTGTGACCCACTTGAAGGAGCCAGTGAACCCCTAGCTGCCCACCTTACTGACTGGACATGGCTGCTGTTTATAGCATGGGGAGAAGCATTGCATTATTTACTGTTCACGTTACATCCGAATAACCTGACAAGAAATAATTATTTTGGCTTGCAGTCACAAAGGTGCAATCCATTACGGCAAGGAAGGCATGGCAGCAGGAACAGGAATGTGGCTGGTCGTGTTACATCCACAGTCACAAAGCAAAGAAGCAAGTGGGACTGGGCTATAAACTCTCAAGGCCCACCCCAGTGACTCACTTCCCCCAGCAAGGCTCTGCTTCTTAAAGTTTCCACTACCTTCCCAAATGGTGCCACCAGATGGGGACCAGAAGTTCAAACACAAGAGGCTATGGGCAACATTTCACATTCAAGCCATTACAGGCAGCTACTTCAAGCAACTTGGCACTGTTGCTGAGCTGAGACTGATCAAAGTAAGAGAGGGCAAGGCAGTAGGAACTTGCGTAGCAAACTAGGAGCAAGGGAGACTGCGGGGAGGGCAAGCTGTCAGCGTGCTCCGGAGAAGCTGCGTGAGGCTGAGGAGGCAACCACGGAGTGGAGGAAGGAGTCTACACCTGCCTCAAACTGCCCAAATCCCGGGAATGTTTGTCCCCACGAGTTAGGGACTTCGTGACACACAGGACATGGTTCAGAACCCTCAGCAATTTAGTAACTTCCCTAGCAATGATTAAAAGCAAACCTCAGCCTGGGCTAGAGTGAGACCTTACCTTGAAAAACCAAGAAAGGAAAAACCCTCTAAAGGATAAAAACTTATCTGGGAGTGGCGTGGTGGCTCTCACCTTTAATCCCAACACTCAAGAGATAGACCTAGGAGGAGGATCACTGAGTTTAAGGCCAGCCTGGGACTACAGAATAAATTCCAGGTCAGCCTGGGCTAGAGTGAGACCCTAACTAGAAAAGACCAAAGACCAAAAAAAAAAAAAAAAAAAAAAAAATCTAGAACAAATCTTAGCACTCATTAAAGGAATCCACCACGTAAAGCCTCTAGCAGGCAAAAGCAGGTTCCTATCCAGAGGTGGTGAGAAGACGTGCACCATGAACAGTGCAGTGCACGCCAGCCCAGCAGGAGAGCCTGCATAAGGCACTCATCCAAAGATGGAAAGAAAGCAGCAAGGCAAGAGCTCTTGTTCCGCGTCAGAGCTCAGAGAAGCAGGCAGGCTGAGCAGCAAGAGCCTCTAAGCAGCTGCCCACAAGGGTCGTTCTTTTGTTTCGGCTTTGAGACAGGGCACAAGTAGCCCATACTGTCTTCAACTCAACTCACTACAAAGCTGAGGATGACCTTGATGCCTCTGTCTCCACCTCCCAGGTGCTTGGATTATAGGTATGTGCCACCACACCCAGTTCTTTTCCTGTTCCCGCCCCGCCCCTCAGGTAGGGTCTTCCTCTAGCCCATGCTGACTTGGAGTGCTGGGGACTAAAGGTGTGTACCAGCAAGCCTGGCTGCCACACCCAGTGTTTTTATTTTAGAGAGAGCGAGACAGACAGAGGGAAAGGAGAGAGAGAGAATGGGCGCTCCAGGACCTCAGCCACTGCAATTGAACTCCAGATGTTTGTGCCACCTAGTGGACATGTGAGACCTTGCACTTTCCTCACCTTTGTGCATATGGCTTCCGTGAGATCCGAAGAGTAGAACATGGGTCCTTAGGCTTCGTAGGTAAGCGCCTTAACCACTAAGCCACTTCTCCAGCCCTGCCATGCCCAGCTTTTTGTGGCATGAGGATCAAACCCAAGGCTTTGTACATGCTAGGCAGACACTCTACCAACTGAGCTACATCTCCAGCAGGTCATTATTTTGGTCTCTTCACATGTTGAAGATAGAACAAGAGAAATTACTCAAGATTAATCATAAAAGACTTTTTTAAAAAGGAGCTGGGTATGGTGGTGCATGCCTTTAATTCCAGCACTCAGGAGGCTGAAATAGGATCATTGTGAGTCCAAGACTAACCTTGGCAATATGTGTATGTATATATATATATATGTGTGTGTGTGTATGTATATATGCATATATTTTAGGCAAGCCCAACAGACTGGCCTTTTATGCGAGTGAGTGAGAGAGAATTGGCACACCAATTCCAGCACTGTAATCAAACTGCAGCCACCTTGTGTGTCTGGCTTATGTGGGATCTGAAGAGTTGAACATGGGTCCTTAGGTTTCACAGGCAAATGTCTGAACTGCTAAATCATCTCTCCAGCCCTAGCCTCGGCTATAGAGAGTTCCAGGTCAGCCTGGCTGGAGTGAGACCCTGCCTTGAAAAAGAAAAAAAAGAAAAAGGAAGGAAGGAAGGAAAAGAACACAGTATTCTTGATTTATGGGACAGTATCAAGCAGTCCAATATATACATAGTTGGAGTTCCAAAAAATACAAGAGACAGGACAGAAAAAAAATATTAAAATGAACAATGGCAAAATATCTTCCAAATGTGATGAAAATTATGAACCCATTAATGCAATACCTCAATGACTGCCAAGAAAAGCACAAATGAAAATAGTCACTAAGACGTGTTAGCCATTCCTTTGTCACTGTGACAAGATATGTGACAATCAACTTGAGATTTATTTTGGCTCTTGGTTTCTCTGACATTTCCTTTCAAGCTCAAGCTTGAAAAAACCCTTTGATTTGATCCTCAGCTCCATGGAAGAGAAGAGAAAGGATTTAATCACGGTTGGCTACATCTATTGCTTTGGGTGTGAGGCCATGCAGAACGTCATGGAAATCAGAACTTAGTGGTCAGGAGATCATGCACGTGTGCCAGCCAGGAAGCAGGCAGAGGCAGGGGGATGGGCTTGGAACAAGGTATGGCTCCAAGATTGTGCTCCCCATGACCTACTTCTTTCAACCAGGCCCTGCGTCCAGAGGTTTACACCTTCTCCCAATAGTGCCATCAAATTGTGAGTCTGCCAGTGGATTAGCCACAGGTCAGCTCAGACCCCATCATCCAGTCACCCCTCAATGATTGGACCCACCTTCTGGGGACCAAGCCTTCAACTCATGAGCCTTTTGAAAGATGCTTCATATCCAGACCACATTTCATAAAGTTAAGATGTGGTTGAAATGGGAGGGGAGCAGCTCTGCTCTCAGTGAGCTCTGCTGGGCAGGACTTTTACCCAGGGAGTGTTAAAGAGTTAACCATTCCCAGGTAGGTGGGATTGAATGAATGAATGAATGCAACAAGCTTCCAATATGGGAATCAGAACTTCAACAAAGAAACAACAGGCAGAATGGGGCATGGTGGTGCGTGCCTTTAATCCCAGCACTTAGGAGGCAGAGGTAGGAGGATTGTTGAGTTCAAGGCCAGCCTGGAACTGCAGAGTGAGTTCCTTGTCAACCTGGGCTAGACTCTACCTCAGAAAACCAAAAAAGAAAAGAGCAGACAGACTTAATTAAAGCAAGACAACACCCAATCAGGAATGGATGGGAGCCTCAAGGATACTCATGGGGTTACTCATCTGAAGGCTGAATTTGGTGGGCTTAAGAATATTGGGGCTGTCTCTACCTATAATTGAAGGCATCCTAGGCTGATTGTCTAATTGAGAATTCTTCAACAGTAACTGAAAATCCTTTGTCTTGAGGAGGGAACAGGGTAGGCTGATCACAACAGTCACTAATACCTGCCAACCTCAATGTTTCTGGCTGAGCTACGAGAGCCCCAGCCATCCTGTCTCCAGTCAACCATAGCCATTCCAAGTTAACCATATAATGCCAAGAAGTAGGGAATTTCTCCCTTATGGTGGCTCAGGAGGATCATAATTCCAGACCAGCCTGGACTATATAATAAGACCCTGTTTCAAAAACAAATAAACAGGCTGGGCATGGTGGCGCACGCCTTTAATCCCAGCACTCGGGAGGCAGAGGTAGGAGGATTGCCGTGAGTTTAAGGCCACCCTGAGACTCCATAGTGAATTCCAGGTTACCCTGGGCTAAAGTGAGACCCTACCTCGAAAAACCAAAAAAAAAAAAAAAAAAAAGCAAACAAAAAATATATATAGTATATCATAAGTAAATTCACAATAGAAGAGCAGGTAGAAGTAAGGCTTAAACCAGGCATGGTGGCACATACCTTTAGTCTCAGAACTCAGGAGGCTGAGGTGGGAGGATCTACATGAGTTTCAGGTCAGCCTGGGCTACAAGTGAGACCCTGCCTTGAAAAAACAGCAGGGCTGGAGAGATGGCTTAGCGGTTAAGGCACTTGCCCACAAAGCCAAAGGACCCAGGTTCAATTCCGTAGGACCCATGTAAGCCAGATGTACAAGGTGTCACATGCATCTGGAGTGCATTTGTAGTGGCTGGACGCCCTAGCATTCTCTCTCTCTCTCTCTCTCTCTCTCTCTCTCCCTCTTTCTCTCCCTCTTTCTCTCCCTCTCTCAAATAAATAAAAAGAAACAAACCAACAAAAGATAAGAACAACTGAGTCTTCTAGTTCAAATGTGAAAGTCACAGCAAATCAAGTAGAAAGTAAAACCCCTCATGGCTTTAGAGTAACAACAGTTTTCTAAATATAAACACAAAAAGCAGTAGCCATAGCCGGGCGTGGTGGCACACACCTTTAATCCCAGCACTCAGGAAGCAGAGGTAGGAGGATTGCTGTGAGTTTGAAGGCAGCTTGAGATTTCATAGTGAATTCCAGGTCAGTTTGGGCTTGAAGACCCTACCTACAACAAACAAACAACAACAAGAAACAGATGCACAAAGTGGTGCATGCATCTGGGGTTTGTTTGCAGTAGCAGGTGGCCCTGGTGTGCTCTCTCCCTCTCTCTCTCTCTGCTTGAAAAATAAATATTTTTTTAAAACTTAATTGGCGCCAGAGAGATGGCTTAGCGGTTAAAGTGCTTGCCTGTGAAGCCTAAGGACCCATGTTGACTCTCCAGATCCCATGTAAGCCAGACACACAGTGATGCAAGTGCACAAGGTTGCACATGTGCACAAGGTGCCACATGCATCTGGGGTTCTATCATAGTGGCTGGAGTGCCAATTCTTTCTCATAAAAAATTACCAAAAAAAAATTGTTTCAAGTCAGAGGAAAAAGCTCAACTTGATACTCAGCAGGCAGAGGACTCTTCCTGGGGAGCTTGGGAGATTGCTCAGTGGTTAAAAGCACTTTCTTGCAAAGCCTGCTGGCGCATGTGTCTGGATTTTGTATATAGTGGCAGGAGACCCCGGCATGCCATTCTTTTTCTCTCTCCCTCCCTCTCTCTCAAATAAATAACATTTTTTATACTTTAAAACATTTTTATTTATATATTTGCAATCAGAGAGAATGGGTTCATCAGTGCCTCCTGCCACTGCAATCAAACTCCAAATACATGCACCTCTGTGCATCTGGCTTTATGTGGGTACTAGGGAATCAAACTTGGGTCTTTAGGCTTTGCAGACAAGTGCTGACCTGGAATTCACTATGTATTCTCAGGGAGTCCTCGAACTCATGGCAGTCCTCCTACCTCTTCCTCCCGAGAGCTGGGATTAACAACGTGCGCCACCACACCCGGCCCCAAAATATTTTTTTAAATTTTCTTTGTTACTTTTATTTACTTACTTGAGAGTGATGGACAGAGAGAGAGGGAGAGAATGGGCGTGCCAGGGCCTCTAGCCACTGCAAGTGAACTCCTGTGCGCCGCCTTGTGCAACTGGCTAACGTGGGTCCTAGGGAATCAAGCCTCGAACCAGGGTCCTTAGGCTTCACAGGCAGGCGCTTAACCACTAAGCCATATCTCCAGCCCCCAAAATATTTTTAGAAAGGACTCCTTCCTGCCTTTCTGTCTGCTGCCTGATGGCCAGGAGAGGAGCAGCTCTCCTCCACAACACCTTTCCACCGTGAAGTTTTACCTCACCTCAGGTCAAGAAACATCCAGTGATAAAAAAAAAATTTTAAAAATAAATAAAAAAGCCTGTTTCTGGGCTGGAGGGATGGGTTAGCGGTTAAGGCGTTTGCCTGCAAAGCCAAAGGACCCAGGTTCAATTCCCCAGGACCCACGTTAGCCAGATGCACAAGTTGGCACATGTGTCTGAAGTTTGTTTGCAGTGGCTGGAGGCCCTGGTGCGCCCATTCTCTCTCTCTCCCTCCCTTCCTCCCTCCCTCTTTCTCTCTGTCAAATAAATAAATAAATAATAAAAAAAGAAATAAAAAAGAAACAGCCAGTGATCATTGCCTAAAACCTTGGAGACCATGAACCCAAATAATTTCTTCTTCCTTTAAGTTGTCTCCTCTGGGATTTTGTCAGAAACCCTTGGAAGAAAGATAGGGGTACAGAAACTTGATGAGTAGATGTATTCTAACCCAAGAGAGTGAAGAGGGTGACCCCACTTCCTTCTTTTTCTTTTTGGCCTAAGTGCAGTTTTCCACTGGTGGGCTGGCTTAGTGGGCTTTCTGGGACCTGCATATCATGGACCAACCAGCACTTTCATCTTCGTTTAAGATGACCAATAATGGACTCTGGATGGGCAGGCTTTCCTCATTCAGAACAAGTCCAGCTCCCACCTGGCTGGGTTTTCCCCACCCTGGAATCCCCCCACTCCCTGGGGAGTCTGTTCTCTCTGCTTGTTTTCCCTCTTATGTTGAAATAAACTTTATTCTTTTAAACCCTTTCCAGCCTTTTAATACTTTAATAAGTAGCAAAAACAAACTCAACACTCCCTAGACAGTGACTCTCATAACAGAAAACATACTGGAGCAGGCCCTGCTGGGACTGGCTGGCAGTGGGGAGCTGGCCCTGCCAGGACTGGCTGGCAGTGTGGTTCTGCAGCTTTTGTGGGAAGAATCTGGAGAACCTTGAAGAAGCAGGCTAAGATGAGCTTAGAATGTGGTCAGCAGAAGACCATTGTGCTGATAGGAACGTGGCCTGCAATGGCTGTGCTGAGTGTGATGGCACATTCCTATAATTCCAGCACTTGACAGGCTAAAGCATGAGGGTTGCAAGTTCCAGGCCAGTCTAGGTTACATAGGAAGACACTGTATCAAGAACACAAAGACTAGGGCTGGAGGGATAGCTTAGCGGTTAAGGCGTTTTCCCACAAAGCCAAAGGACCCAGGTTCAATTCCCCAGGACCCACGTTAGCCAGATGCACAAGGGGATGCACGTGTCTGGAGTTCGTTTGCAGTGGCTGGAGGCCCTGGTGTGCCCATTCTCTCCCTCTCTCTCTCTCTCTCTCTGTTTCCCTCCCTCTTTCTCTGTCAAATAAATAAAAATAAAAATAAAATATTTTAAAAAAGAAAACTAAAACAACAAACAACAAAAGTGCCCTGAAGGCTTTGTATTTTCTTTTTCTTTTTTTTTTTTTTTTTTTTTTTTTTTGGTTTTTCAAGGTAGGGTCTCACTCTGGTCCAGGCTGACCTGGAATTCACTATGTAGTCTCAGGGTGGCCTTGAACTCATGGCAATCCTCCTACCTCTGCTTCCCTAGTGCTGGGATTAAAGGCGTGCGCCACCACGCCCGTCTTCTTTTTATTATTTTATTATCTGTTTGCGAGAGAGAGAGAGAGAGAGAGAGAGAGATCGGGAGAAAATGGGCACACCAGGACCTCCAGCCACTGCAAATGAACTCCAGACACATGCACCTTGTGCATCTGGCTTATGTGGGTACTGTAGAATCATTAAACCTGGATCCTTAGGCTTTGCAGGCAAGCGCCTTAACCACTGAGCAATCTCTCCATTCCGTTTTTTTTTCTTACAAGCAGGATTTCACTCTAGCCCAGGCTGGCCTGGAACTTACTTGATAGCCCAGGCTGGCCTTGACTTTATGGCAATCCTCCTACTTAAGATCCTTATTTGCTGAGATTACCAGTGTTCAGGACAGTGCCAGGCTAACACTCTCTGAGAGGCCAAACCACAGATAAAAGTTATTTTTTATTTATTTATGAGAGAGTGAGTATGGGTACACAAGACCCTCCTGCCACTACACACAAACTTCCATATGCATACACCACTTTGTGCATCTGGCTTTACTTGAGTCTTGGGGAGTTAAAACCAGGTTGTTGGGCTTTGCAAGCAAGTGTCTTTAACTGCTGAGCCATCTCTCTATCCCAAGGCTGTTTAAAGGTGATGGATCAATGAATGTGGTAGAATAAATTTTAAGGCAACAACATAGCATTTAGGCTGTGTCAAGGGCATTGCCTGTTTTTAGATTTAAAATAATAATCTGGTATCAAAAGGAGAGAAAAAGTCTATTTAAAAAAATTTGTTTTTGGTTTTTCAAGATAGGATCTCAGATTACAGATGTGCACCACCATGCCTGGCTTAAATTTTTAAAAATTTATTTATTCTATCAACACCACATTCAAGATAATTGAGCTAACTGGCCAGATTATGTATTTATTTTAGAGATCAGGGTGGAGGGAGAGAGACCTACTTTGTGCATCTGGCTTTATGTGGGTACTGGGGAATTGAATCCTGGGCCAGCAGGCTTTGCGAGCAAGTACCTTTAACTGCTGAGCAATCTCCTCAGTTTAGAAATTTTAGTTTGGCCAAAAAAAGTTGAGGCCAAGACTGTGTGGATGCTGAAGAGATTAGCACCATTAAAAAGAAGCCAAGATGGTTGGAGCGATGGTTTAGCAGTTAAGGGGCTTGCCTGCAAAGCCTGAGGACCCAGATTAGATTTGACTCCCCAGAATCCACATAAACCAGGTGTACATGGTGGTGCATTCGTCTGGAGTTCTTTTGCAGTGGCTAGAGACTCTGGAGCACCCATTATCCCTGTCTCTCTCTCTCCCCCTCCCCCTCTCTCTTTCTAATAAATAAAGTAAAATATATAGAAAAAAAATGTTTTCTTATTTAAAAAGGGGCTGGGGACATTGTTCCATGGATAAAGTGCTTCCTGAATGAGCATGAAAACCTGAATTCAGACCCTCAGCACCTATGTACAAGTTGGTGTTGGGGGCATGTACCTGTGGGCATTCTCAGGTCAGCTTCCTGGACAAAGGCTACCTGGGCAGAGACCAAACAAGAGGGAGGCCAACCCAAAACCCGTTTAAATTAAGGGTTTCTCTCACAATCCCAGCCCAGAGACAACAGGATCCTATTCTCAGGAGACCCTGGTCAGAATGCAAGTGGGGCATGGCCACTGCTGGGACCCTCTAGCCAGGCTTACCTTTTTGAGCAGGCCAGTGGACAACCCCATCTGCATTCTTCAGCACAGGGGTCACGGCTGCCCTCACATCCCAGTCTCTGGCCAAGTCTTTCCAGCGTCCCTTGCAACTTGGTATGGCTCTGTGGCCTAGTCTAGATCAGCTGTAGGGGATAGATAAATGGAAGTGCCCTGTTGGATTTAAGGAAGTCTCCTCTGGTAGGAACATGCAGGCAATGGCTGTTGTAGAGCGCTACAGAAACCACAGGATGGCTACGCAGCTTGGCTGCCAGGGCTTGGAGGCAGAATGCTGGGAACCCAGCAACAGTGGCCGTGAAGCCAGTGCCTTCTCCAGACACCAACCAGCCTCCAGGCACTGCTGGTCAGGTTTTCATTGCTGGGAGAAACACCTAGGTAAACCATTAAACAGAATGTTTTATTTTGCCTCTTGGCTTCAGAGATTTCGATCTATGGTCAGCTGACCACACTGTGGACCTGTGGTGAGGCTGAGCATCGTGGTGGTGGGAGCAGTGGAGGAAAGCTCGCCCTGTGGCACCTAGGAAGCAGAGAGAAAGGGCCAGGGACAAGATGTGCAATGCCAAGGCTGGCCACCAGCAACCCACCAAATGCCATAGACTCCACCTCCTCCCAATAGTCTACCCAGTCAAGAATCCACCAAAGATTCGATGTTACAGGCCTCATCGTTCCATCCCGCTCAACCATGCCACTGGCTGGGGAACGAGGCCCTCAACACACAAGGCTCTAGAGGACCTTCGCCGCAGCCGGTGTTAGAACCTGCTTCCGCCCGTGCTGTGCGCTGACTCCGCCCTTCACGCTCCAGAGCCCTGCAGTGAAGCTCAACTGACACTAGACCTGTGCCTGCGGGGTGCCCTCTATGAGCGGCTTTTCTCTAGGGTGAAACTTCTCATCCGCATCCTCTAGCGCCTCATCAGCCCCTTTGTCAGTCGCAGGGCGGGGGTGGGGTATTCAGAACAAAGAGGAAGTGACTGGAAGAGTGGGCTAGCGTGAGCGGGGCCTGCAGCCTGTGGCTGGAGTCAGGAAGCTCTTCAAGACAGGTAAGTGCCCCCTAGGACTGGGCGAGGTGGGGGACAGCCAGACAGGACCTGGGAAGGATCTGTCTCCTACAGCCCTGTCCTCCCAGCACCCTGTGTCCAGGGGCTCCCACGCCCCCAAGCTTGGCTTACAGGTGACTGTTCCTTGTCTGATCAATGCAGCCAGGATGACTGAGCATCAGGCTGGCAGCCAGGCCTTGTCCCAGCCTGAGAGCAGGAACTCCAGCACCCCAGTCATGAGCTCTAATGCCCACAGGGTCCCTGGTTGCCACCACAAGGCTGGCGAGGCTCAGAGCCCTGTCTCCTGGCTCACCTCGGTTGGGGATGCCAGCACTAGGGAGTCAATCTCTAGCCAGCCCACTCCTGAGACTTAAGGGCTCCACACGATGGAAGAGAGCTAAAGTGGCTGAAAGTCACCACAATCGCCCTCCTCCCCCGTCCCCAGCAGAGTTCCTAATGGCCAGGAGAAGGTCGCAAGTCGGGGCTGCATGGCCTGACCAGCTTATCTATCTGGGCACTTTTGAGGAGGGGAGGAACCAAGGAGCAGCCCCTAGTCTCATGATTCTTCTGGACGTTGCATGAAGGAGCAAAGCATAAAGCTGGGCCCTAGAGTGGGCTGTGTGCCACCTGTGCTACCCTCTGTGGGGTGGGGTCACCTCCAAGAGCTTGAGCTCCTCTTTGGCGTGAAACATAGCACCCTGACTCCTGTCTCAGCAACCCCGGCTAGGAGAGGTGTTGGGCCTCGGCATGCCTGAACTTCCATTCCCCACACTTTGCTCCTATTTGCTATGGGTTCCAGGATCACCTCCCTGTGTCACTGGACTCCAGGGCAGACACAGCCCCAGGGCCCTGCACATGTGGCCCTCTCCCAATGCTGAGGCTAACCAAATTCTCTGCAGGCCTCAGCCCAATCAAAGCATCGGAAGGCAGTGGGTCACCTTGCAGGCTGGCCAGCTGCTTCTGGGCTGAAAGCCTGAGGAGATTCCAGATCCTATCACCCTGTAAGCACCTAGCACCCAAACAGCACTCTGGCCAGGAGCAAGGCCAGCTACTGCCCTGGTGGGTGTCTCCAACAGGAGCTAGCCAGCTAGGTGACCCCTTGCTGTGCACAGGCCCTTTTGCACACCCCAGGGATGGTACCTCAAAGCATCAAGGGCACATATTCAGGGGTGGCACCAAGGGTAGCAGGGCCACTTGGATGGTGTTGGCTGGCTCTTTGTAGAGTGACTGCTCTGAAAGGACGAGACGAGTCCTTTATCCCAGCTGCCTGCATGCAAAGTCCCTGCTGCCGAGGTAGCCTTGCCTCCTCATACCCTGTTTTCTAGCCAGCTGCCCATTGTGAGGCCAAAACAGGGGCTGAGTCC
Organism: Dipus sagitta; assembly: GCA_036346955.1. Taxonomy (NCBI): domain Eukaryota; kingdom Metazoa; phylum Chordata; class Mammalia; order Rodentia; family Dipodidae; genus Dipus; species Dipus sagitta. Next base: position 153,766,189 of record CM070775.1, read on the forward strand.
CAGAAGGGACGCCTCTGCTCAGTGAGGAAGAACAGGGCGAAAGCAGAAGTCGCACTTTCAGACTCAGTTTCATTTGTGGGTGGAATAAGGAATTGAGATCCCCACACTCCGACATGTGCCCTGAGGGAAAGGGAGCCGGAGAAGGGACAGAGGGTAGGGGAGACACGGCCTGGGGAAAGGCAAGGGCTCAGACAGTGCTGGATTCACAGGAAGCCTCACCTGTAGGCCTGTTGCCAAGGGGATATGGGTAGAGTCCTGGCTAGATGGCGGGCTCTACACCAGAGGTGTGACTGACCTCAGAGGGCTCAAGTGTGCATCTGCAGGAATCCCAAGTGGAGGTGACAGTGTGTGGCCAGAGCTGCTGGTGATACCAGACCATCCTGTGCAGATGGTGAAACCTCTCCACATAGCACTGGAGGCCCCTGAGTGGCCAGGCTCCATGCCACCCCATGAGCTGCGCAGCAGAACTGGCACGGTAAGACTGGAGAGACCGGAGGAGGACTGGCTGGGGCCCCAATGCTCTTAAACCAAGTTTGAGCACAATCCCTAATTAAAACCATGTTTGAAAATTTTAAATTTCACAAAATTTTAAGTCCCAGGACCTGAGTAGAGAAGATAAAACCAGCCCCAGCGTGGCTGGGGCCAGGTCATTGGGGGTAACAAGGCCACCCTGGATGCTGCAGACCTTGTCCATATCCGTCTGCCAGAGACCATGGAGACAGCCAGTTACTGCTGTCTGCAGCGCCTGAGAGGACCGTGGACCACCCACCCCACCCGGTGGGCCTGTTTCCCCATCCCTGTCTTGCCTACCCCAGACTCTCCCTAGGAGCCTGGAAAACTTGTGTCACAGTACAGGAGGAGCTGCTGTGGCCACCATGGACCCTATGGGGCTGCCCTCTCCCACAGGTGCTGGGGCTGCTGGCCATTCTTGGACTTGGCTTTGTGCTTCTCACCTTCCTCCTGGGGCAAATGCCTCCTGCTTTCATGGGGCACCAGATGCGCCCCGAAGAAGGGTCTATCAGGAGGCACTCCTCAGGAGGGGAGGCTGCACGGCAGGAGGACTCCTGCCGGTGGGTGAGCCTAAGGGGCCTGTAGCAGGGACTGGGTGGGGGGAGTGAGGGCTCTCAGCTGGGTGCTGCCTGCATTCCACCATCAGAACCTGGGGTGGGTGATGCAGGTCATGGGAAGGCTTGACTGTCCCAGAGGGGTTTGAGAGTAGCCTAGGCCCCCTAGTCTGGACTATTTCCTCAGAGTTCCCCCAACCCCCTGCCTGTGTACACTCAGGACTTGGCAGGGCTCAGGTCAGATCTGCCCATTTCAGTTTAGCCACCTCTTCTCTGTGCCTGTGGCCTGGGCCCAGAGCCACGTGGGTATCGGTCCCTTCACCTAAGGAGTAGCCATGGAGCAGACAGCTGGTTGGTGGCTCCTACAGTCACATGTGAGTCCCTTCTTGGTCCTCTCTCTAGGCTTGTCCTCGTGGAAAGTGTTCCACAGGATCTGCCATTTGCACCTGGAAGTCCCTCTGCCCAGCCCTTGGCCCAGGCTTGGCTGCAGCTTCTGGACACTGCCCAAGAGAGTGTCCATGTGGCCTCATACTACTGGTCCCTCACAGGGCCTGACATTGGAACCAATGACTCATCTTCCCAGCCGGTTGGTCCCTGAACCCACTTTCTGGCTCAGGTTCAAGCTATCACTGCTCCGCCCTGGTGCTGCACATCCAGCAAGATCGGCCCAGGCTCTCACCACCTGGCCCAGGGCTCACCTTGGGGGTTGGGCTGGGGTGAAGGGGGGCCAGGCCCTCTGGAGAGGCTCTTGGGGCAGAGAGGTAGGGATGACTATTGGGGAAACGTGTCATTTGGCAACCAGTCAAGGGTCATCAAGATTTGATCCATATTGGGCTGTGGGCAGTTAGCAGGGGTCATGTGGCAGGAGGCACAGGGCCATCCTGTGGTATGTCCTCACACCCGCCTGGCCTCCCAGGGAGAGGCCCTTCTTCAGGAGCTGAAGCAGCTGCTAGTCAGGAACATCTCATTAGCTGTGGTCACCAGCAGCCCAACTCCGGCCAGGATGTCCACTGACCTGCAGGTTCTGGCAGCCCACGGTGGGTGTCCACACCCTGGGGCCTTGCTGCACTGTATGGCTGGCACCATGAGGCAAGGGCAAACATGAGCAAGGATGCCAGGGTTCAGGGGGGAAGGCTCACTGTATTTACCAGGACCTCAGAGGGCATGAGCCCAGGGTCCACAGGGCGGCACAACAGGCCTTGACCCCAGGATCTCCAGCAAAGAGCAGCAGGCAGCAGGCAGACCATGATGAATGCTCTGGAGCTGGGCTGCCTGGAAGGTCCCTGGGCTAGCCCATACCTACAGCAGCAGCCCGGTCATTGTGAGGAGGAGTGAATTTAACCACAGAGCTCTGAGCCAGGCTGCCCTGAAGAGAACACTGACAAGCCAGCTCTCTTACACCAGGGGCCGAGGTGCGACAGGTTTCCCTGAGACGGTTCACCGGTGGTGTCCTGCACTCCAAATTCTGGGTTGTGGATGGGAAACACATCTATGTGGGCAGCGCCAACATGGACTGGCGATCTCTGACTCAGGTGAGTTCCAGAGCTCAGTGGACCCATCTACAGCTCCACCTCTCTCCATCTCTGAGGTCTGTGTCAATGTACCGTCCATCCCCTGTGAATCTGGAGAAGCCTCCGTGTTGTGAGAGGACAGCAAGCAGAACCCTAGGTCACATGTCACATTCGTTTTGATAGTTATGGAATTGGATTCTACAAGGCCCTACACTCAAGCCCTGAAACAGCATCTAAGGATATGGATAGGCACTCAGGTCACAGCTTGAAGGGGAAATGCAGATTACAAGGCCTGAGCCTTTTTAGAAGTGATGCATTACAAAGGCCTGCGGTGAAACAATTTATGTTTAGGTTGTGCAAAGCCCTGGGTTTAATCCATAGCACCACAAGAAAAAAAAAAAAAAAAAAGATCAATCAAAGGATATGAACATGGTAACAGGAGTTATCACTTGGCTGAATGTAAGATTATCTTATTTCCTTTTTGTGTTTTATTCCAAGTTGGTGAACTAATGAGTTTATTGGGGCTACTTATAGGAATATGGGTGACTGAAAGGCACCTACATCCCTGCAAAGTCCCACCCCATCCTGGTGGCTACTTCATGGCAGTTGCATTACGGAGTCCTCCTTTTAGTGAACCTTCCACTCTCCTTTGTGTTTTCATGCATTCCCTTCAATAACCAAGCACCACTTCGAGCAGTGGGATACTGTGTTGGGAAAACAGGGGCCCTGGCGTCCCAGCCTGTACGTTACTGCTGAGCCCTGCAGATGATGCTGTCCAGTAGTTGCCAGGCAGGCAGAAGCTACTCCCTTCCTGGCTTCCCTGGCCGGGACCGAGGTGGTGACCTCCACACAGCAGCACCCCCCAGGATTTTTACTCTTTGGCCACTGACCCGGGCTTCCTGCAGGTGAAGGAGCTTGGTGCCATCATCTATAACTGCAGCCGCCTGGCTCAGGACCTTGACAAAACATTTCAAACCTATTGGGTGCTGGGGGCTCCCCAGGCAGTCCTGCCCAGAACTTGGCCACAGAACTTCTCATCCCACATCAGCCGCTTCCACCCCCTGCGAAGCTTCTTTGATGGGGTGCCCACTTCTGCCTACTTCTCGGTAAGGTGGGCTGAGGACGGGCCTGGTGGTCCTGCTCTCTGGCTAGCTCCCTGGGGCTGCACTGGGAAGTTGTCTCTGCTCCAGGGGAAGATGCTGGGCTGGTACCATCAGCAGACAACAGGCACTGGCAGGTGACAGGGCTTCAGGTCCTAGGAGAACACCTGACAATTGAGGAGGTTTGCGGGGGGGGGGGTGTCAAGGAGCTCTTGCTGTGTACTCTGGGAAAGGCAAGGGGAGTCTTGAGAATCCAGCAGCTCTTACTCTGAGGGAAGGAAGGCAATGCCTTCATCAGAGCAGTGGGGAGCCCATTCCCAGATGCTCGAGATTGGTCCACACCAGATTACATCAGAGAGTAAAGCCCCCTAGATGTAGGGGTCCCATCTGAAGGAAGTGAAGCCACTTCCTTGGGAGGACAGTTTTGTGGACAGTCAGTTCAGCACCCACCCCCAGGAGTCCAGGAGGCCCGGTGGCTCCATTGCACATCCCCCACCCCCACCACCTTGGGACCAGAGTCAAGGCATGTGGGGACCCCCTCCCTCACCATACAGGGTTTCTTAGATGGTGTGCAGTGGGCTCATGCATCCAGAAAAAGACTGACCAGGGAGGCAGCCAGCTAGCAGTGTCGTCAGGGATGCTTCTCCCGCCACAGGCCTCGCCGCCCAAGCTCTGCCCCTATGGGCGCACCTGGGACCTAGACGCCTTGCTGGCAGTGATGCGCGGCGCTCAGGAGTTCATCTACGCCTCGGTGATGGAATACTTCCCCACCACGCGCTTCACCCACCCCGCCAGGTGGGTCTGGTAGAGGCTCACCCCACTGGCGGGTAGCTGCTGGGCATGGTTCTCCTCCTCCAGAGTTACAGGTAGGACACTGATCCCTTTCCACAGGTACTGGCCCACACTGGACAATGCACTTCGGGCAGCAGCCTTCAACAAGGGTGTGCATGTGCGCCTGCTGGTCAGCTGCTGGCTCCACACGGACCCCACCATGTTCCCTTACCTGAGGTCCTTGCAGGCCCTCAGCAACCCCTCAGCCGGCATCTCAGTGGACGTGGTAAGGAGCCCTCTGGAGCTGCTGTGTATGGGTGCAAAGCAGCCTTCCCCTACCTCCCACCCCATACAGCCTGACTCACCCTCTCTATTTCCTGGAAGAAAGTCTTCATTGTGCCTGTGGGCAATCACTCTAACATCCCGTTCAGCCGGGTGAACCACAGCAAGTTCATGGTCACGGAGAAGGCAGCCTACATAGGTAAGCAGCTGGAAGGTGGCATGTGAGGCAGGCAGAAGGCTGCCAAGGGGCTAGGGGTTCCAAATACTCTGGAAATCAGGTGTGCAGCCGAGCTTGTCATGAGATCAGGCGATCCTGACCACCTGGGCCCAGAAGGCTTGGTGAGGGGCCAGCTAGCCCTCCTGCACCTACCCGAGGGGCATCCCTGGTTGGAGTTTAATAACAGCAGAGCCACAGCCTGGCTGTGGGGGGAAGCCCAGAAACCAGTGTTTTTCCCGCCCCCTATCTGCCAGGCACCTCCAACTGGTCAAAAGATTATTTCAGTAGCACCTCAGGCGTGGGCCTGGTGGTCAGCCAGAAGACCCCCGGCACCCAGTCGGGTGTGACCCCCGTGCAGGAGCAACTACGGAGACTCTTTGAGCGTGACTGGAGTTCCCGCTATGCTGTGAGCCTGGATGGACAAGCCCCAGGCCAGGACTGTGTTTGGCAGAGCTGAGACTCAGTCCTCTTGGCTCTGGGGCCCACTGCTACTACTTCCCACCAGGCTTCCAGCTCAAGCAGAAAACAAAGAAGCAAAAGAATATTGCTTGGGACCTGCGGCTGCAGTTGAATGAACAAAGCTTCCAGGACACTCGGCTACATTTAGATAAAGAAGTCACGGCAGGGGAAGTCCTGCAGTGACAATCCCAGCACTTAGCTATCCCTCCCTGGCCTACCCAGGAGGGACTGATGGCCTGTCCCCAAGTATATTAGTCACTAGCACAGCTGCCCAGATGCAATTCCCAATAAAAGGTGCTGCTTGTTTTCAGGCCTGCTCCAATTCAAAGGCTTGATGTGCCTGTGTCATTCTCTCGTCGTGTGTGGGTCCTGGTTTCCTGCTGGTCTGCAATTGCATGTTGAAATGATCTTTGCTATGGTTGGACTCACAGGCCTCTCCTGCCCAGGTCAGGGCTCTATCTTCCAGTGCCTCTGGGCTCAGGACTGCTCAGTCTCCAGGATAGAGACAAACTGCCCACCCTAGGCTCACCTCCTTCATGGAGCACTTGGACTATCCCTCCCAGGACTTCCCAAAGCGGCAGCACTGCCCTGCAAACAAGGTATGCCTCTGTGTGTCTAGCATGGTCAATGACCCACCTCTTGGCCACTGGGACCACCAAAGGGCCATGAATATGGTTACTGCAGCTAAGTTTTGCATCCGTGGAGGGAGATGTTGCCCACTCCCAGCCCTCAGAACTGAACCGGGACAGAGCAAAGTGGACATGGGGAACATGAGCAGCGGACGAGGAGTCCACCAGAGCCGGAGCTGGGAATGCGCTTCATGCTGTGCAGGCCAAGCTGAGGGTGGAAGCAGGGCGGTACAGGGTGGATTTCTGTGTGGGCAGGGCTAATGTGGAGGCAGGTCCAGGATTGTTCCACACAGCCCTGCATGGGCCAGAAGTTTCTCAAAGCTGAACTAAACTCTACTGCACTGCAACTGCTTCCTGAAGTGTTGCATCCTCGCCCATACCACAGGTCTTCCTGCTGGAGGAGAGCTGTGAGAGCGCCCAGCCCAGGAACAGACACATCCCAGCTGCTGCCCTTCAGCATGCGTGGGTGGGTGGAGCCCAGGACTAAGTTGAAAGCCGGGCTCCAGCAGACATCTCTGCTGGCTTCGTCCTAGAAGAGGCTGCCTCGTGCACTTGGGTGAGTGCTGGCCTCCGAGGTCTACTCCAAGACCCGGACTGACAAGCGTGGGGAACTGGGGGTGTGACATCATGCGTGGCCTTTCTGGGATGTGGCAGACAGACTCTAAATGCACTCTCATGGTACCTGACTCTGCTATTCACACTCTTTGTACTCTCACATTGAGTGTAGCTAAGACTTATGCCTTGCTGTCACACACCTTAGTTACATGATGTGAGAGTATGCATGGTCTGGCTGGGAGGATCATGGTTTTGACGAAGATTACTGTGAAGCTGTGAGCTATTCCTGGGGAAGTCCATGTGACAGAGGACCCGGTGACCTCCAACCACCAAGAAGCACAGCCCTGCACTCATCCAACCCTACAGCAATTGAACACTGCCAGCAGCCTTCCTTCTCCAGTGGATCTGGGGATGAGACCTGGCACCTGCCAACACCTGATGGCAGCCCTGTGGGGCCCGGAGCAGAGGACCCAGTTAAGCCACACAGGGACTCCTGGTCCTCACAGGCTAAGAGATCATAAATGTATGCTGTTCTAAGGCATTCATCTGTGGTGATGTTTACACAGTATGGACACACACATGGGGAGCAAGGGCCCGGGAGCTTTTGTGCATCACATGGTTTCTGACCTCCAGCACTAGGGTCCCACTACTGTAGTCGCTGACTCTAGTTAAGAAGGTAGGCCCCGTGGGTCCAGGCGGATTCCCTCAGCATTGTCACTGGGAATGGCCCAGGTAGAGCACCCTGAACGGGGACTGTGATAGCCCTACTCAACTGTAGGATGGAGACCCACTGACTCCCCCTCCAGAAGCTTCCATATCTTGATTTGGATGACCTCCCAGCCAGCCACAGGAAAGGTGTGACTGCCTGTGGAAGAACAACCCATTCTCCTGCACACCTCATCTGTCGCCCTTTCAGCCCTTTCAGGGCAGCCCAAGGAGTGGCAAGCACCTTCCCCCAGTCATCCTCCAGGGTGGCTCATGTCACATGCTGCCTTCTCTAGGTCTGACAGAAGCCCCAGTAGAGGCCCCCTGGGAACACTGCAGAAATCTTTGGCCTCACTCTGCCACCACATGTGGACTCACTTCCTATGGGCTGCTGGAAGGCCTCTGGGGCTGTGGTGGTTTGAATATAAAATGTCCCCCATAGCCTCATGTATTTGAATACTTAATCCCCAGCTGGTGGTGCTGTCTACAGTTTTTAGGAGGTGGAGGCTTGCTGGAGGAAATGTGTCTTTGCAGCCCAGCCTGCTTGTTCTCACTGCCTTCTCCCTGCTGCTATGAACAGGTGATGTCAGTTTCTTGCTCCAGTCATGGTTTCCCCACCATGATGGACACTTCCCTTCAAAACTGGAAGCCAAGCCGGGCGTGGTGGCACACACCTTTAATCTCAGTACTTGGGAGGCAGAGGTGGGAGGATCACCATAAGTTCAAGGCCACCCTGAGACTACATAGTGAATTCCAGGCCAGCTTGGGCTAGAGCAACACTCTACCTCGAAAAACCAACCAACCAAGCAAACAAACAACAACAACAACAACAAAAACAAAACCTGGAAGCTAGCTAGCTGGGCATGGTGGCACATGCCTTTAATTCCAGCACTCATAAGACAGAAGTAGGAGGATCACAGAGAGTTCAAGGCCACTCTGAGACTATATAATGAATTCCAGGTCAGCCTGAGAGAGTGTGACTCTACCTCGAAAAAACAAAAACAGGAAAAAAAAAGTGGAAGCTGAAATAAACCCTTTCCCTCTATGAGTTGCCTCTGACACGGAGGTGAAGGGACCTTCTGAGAACGAGCCAAATCACAGCCCAGGACTACCCTGCGACGCATGGTCCATCCTCAGGCTACTGCCCACCTGGTAGGAGGGGTATGTGTTGGTGTCCCTTGCCACACCATGAACTCAGGTTCTCCTCTTCCCCCTCTCCCTTGTGGCTTCTGACTGTGAGTCTGAACAAACACATGAGAAGTAGCAGCCACTCTATCATGCTCCTGGTTCTGGTTTCTAGAGCCACACAGTAGAGACAAGGACTGCAGTGCATGGGAGGCAAGCAAGGGCACGGTGGGTGGAGAATCCCAGAACAAAAGACCTCAGCAGCCTGGACCGCTCAGTGCATCACTTCCTTTATTGTCCACTAGGGGCAGCTGATCAGGTGCATTGGTACTGGCTTGTGGCCTGTACAGAAGGGGCTCAGGGGTCATGCACATTGGAGAAACAGCCGGACACTGGCAGGCAAGCGGACACACACCGAGGTCTACAGACAATATCCAAGCATCCTAACCTCAGCCCATTGCCACTCAACACAGAGTTAGCCATGGTCCCAATCAGCATCTCAAAGCTTGCCATGAACATGACAGGCTACAAAGGAGAAAGCTCACGAGTGAGAAGGTAACAAGGTTTCCTGGGACACCATGTACTCAGACAGAAAAACTACATTTGCCAAGAAACAGCAACATCAGGACACAGGTTAAGCCAGAAACAGCTTCTACCAGAACTTCAGAGAAGCAATGGTATGTTCCCAGCATGGGGCAGCCTCTTGGAGCTAACTCTCTGACTGCTGACAGAGTTCTCCAGCAGTGCCTTCAAGAGTCTATGATGCTGAACGAATTTTTCAGCCTTCACTGCTTCCAAAGTTTGGAGGGAGCTGGCATGTTTGTAGCTCCACGCAGGAGAGCTGTATGGAGCCACAGTTCTGCTCACTTACACTTTGACTGAAGTCCTCTGTTCTGAAGTTTGAGGTGGATTCTGTGCGTTGCTAGGATGGGGTGCTCACACAGTGCCACTTAGGTTGTGTGTCTCTTTATTGAGTTATTTATTTATTTAGAGAGGCAGAGAGGGAATGGGTGCGCCAGGGCCTTCAGCCACTGCAAACCAACTCCTGACACATGTGCCCCCTTGTGTGCATGTACGACATTGCATGCTTGCGTCACTGGTGCATTGGGTTTACTTGGGACCTGGACATTTCAATGAGTTCTTAGGCTTCGCAGGCAAGTGCCTTAATCACTAAGCCATCTCTGCAGCCCAAGTTGTATCTCTCTTTTGCTGTTGCCTGTGGCCCTCATTTGGCCATGGGGCCGGGTACAGATTTTTCATCAGTGTTTCTCCCCTCCAGCAGTACTAGTTCTGTTCTTACAGAGGATGCCACCATTGCTCTGGAGCCTGGCTCAGCACTTGCCACACCTGGTATGCCTTCCTCCTCTTCCTCCTCTTCAGGGGAGAAGCTCTCTCGGGCATCAAAAAAGGTGACAGTTTCCTCCTGGAGCTTTTGGCTTGCCTGGCTTTCATTGTCTTCACTGCTTCTGCCCTTCTCGGTGGGTGAAGAGGAGAACCCTAGCTTGGGAAATCGGAACCAGCTTGCCTTCTCCTGTTTCTTGGGCAGCTCAGGGTCTGGCCGAGCCCCAGGCTGCATGTGGACAGGAGCGGATCTCTGGGTGGTGTCTGTGGACTCCACACCCGTCTCTTCCACAGAGGAGAACCCAATGCTTGGAAGCCAAGACCACAACAGACCAGACTTCTTACCTTCTGGCTTCTCCTTCACAGCCCTGTCTTTTCCCCATGGAGCCCTGACCTCCTGGCTGTCATCAGGAAACTCAAGAATTTCTGCTGGCTCCTCATCAGAGCCGCTGTCTGCAGGCTGACAACCAGAAGGCACTTCCACTTCCAGTGTCTGCTGCTGTGGCAGGCTGATGCTGGTGGCGATCATCTCAAATGGCTCCCCCGCATCTGGCTGGAGAGCTCTAGGGACAGAGTGTACTCCTGAAGCCGCCAGCTCAGGAGCCCCATCAAAGCCCTCCTGTTCTGGGGACTCTGGAGCTATTGTACACACAGTAGCCTGTGCAGGGGGCTCTGGGATTTTCACCTTCAGCAAGGAGAATCCGTAAGAAGGAGTCTGAATCATGGAGGTAGGGATCTCTGATTCACGGACAATATGAGTGGAAAAGGCCTCAGGTGCTGTGGGGTCAACACTCTCTTGTGCTACTGTGCTGCACACGGTGACCTGCCGACTTTCATCCTGAGACCCCTGAATGTGCACTCTAACCTTAGAGACTGAGGATGCTTCCAGGGACTCATCAAGGCCTATAGGCTGCCCACTGGGGTCCCCAGTGCCAGCCTTCAGGAGGCTGGCTCCCCAGAGCCCAAGACCATCTTCACATAAGGTAGTGCCAACACTGGCCTGTGCACACTGCACCTCCCTCACCACAGGGAAGAACACGGCCTCAGAGCTGAGTGAGCGAGGGAAGGAGAACGTGGGCACTTTTAGTTTGGGGAATGTGACAGTCAGCACAGCGTCCTCCCAGAACTGACTTGTTCTCACTACGGAGACTTGGGCTGGCATGTTGGTGGAGGAAGCCTTCAGCCTCAGAGGCCCTTCAGGCTGGGCAGGGCAGGTCTCTGCTCCTTCCTCTACCTCAGCAAGGCCATATCCTCTGGACCCACACTGAGGCTGCTCACGCATTCCTTGTGGAGAAGCCTGGGGTTCTGAGAGTTGTACAGCAGGCATCTCAAGGGGGGGCGAGCCTTCAGCTGGAAGAGCCCTCAATTCAGGGGTGGGTAGATACACCCGGGACGTACCAACAGTGGGGCTATGCAGCCTCGAGCCTGTCCTATGGAGATCACACTTCACAACATCTGCATACGTTGGGCTCTCTAGGACCCCCAGATTGCCCCTTTCTTCTGGGGGCTTCAGGGAAACCTGAGCCTCCACCTTCAACCCAGGAACATGGGACAGCTGCACACATGCTGCTGAATCCACCTCTGAGGGCACATTGGCGACTGGCATGTGTATCTCACCTGTTCCCTGTTCCTGAGCCCCATCTCGCTCCTTAGATGAGGAGTGTCTGAAGCCAGGAACATGGAACTTGGGCATTTTGAACCGGCGCTCATGAAAGTCTGTTGCCATTTCTTCCACTATGGGAGCCTTCTCTGGGCTTTCCATGGTGCAGGCATTATCTGGTTGTCTACAGGACAGCTTCAAATGATCTTCCATTGTGGGGGCTGTTTCTTCGCCATAGGGATGATTTCCTGATACACCCCTCAACTCAGGCCCCTGGCTGTCATGTTTGTGGAGAGGCAGGTCAGCTTTAGACTGAGTCACTTCTCCCCTGGCCAAGGAGGTTCTGAGATGGGGTTTGGCAAAGTGGTCGCTGGGAATGGGGACCTGCGTCAGGTGGAGTCCTGTGAGCTCCACATCTGGGGTGCTTTCAATTGCCTCAGGAATTCTAGCACTGCCATCAGTGTGGGATGGTTGAGGGGCTTGGCAGTCATACCCACCTGTGGCATGCTCATCTCCCGGTGGAAGGACAGCCCTCCCCTTGGAAGCCTTCAGCTTGGGCAGTGAGAGCCGGGGCAGGGAAAAGCTTGCCTTCCTGCTTCTTCCCTTCCCTGCATCTGTTTCCGTATGCATCTGCACTTGTGCATCCAATTGGGACTCACCAGTGCCAGGCTGCATGTCCATCTGGTCAGGAGCCAAGCTCAGACGTGGGGTGCAATTCTCCGAATGGCCCGGGAACTCAGGTATGAATTCTGCCTCTTTCCTGGGAGACCAACTCAATGGACGGAGATTGAACCTAGGTAACTTGAAGGAACTTCCCTTACCTTCTGAGACAGACTTTTCAGATGGGGGTTCGATTGAAGGCCATGTGGTAGACTCATTCATGACAGGAGAAGCAGAAGATTGAGAGTAGGGGGGCTGGGACTCAGGAACTGAGGAAACGTGGGCGGCACCACAGGTTGAACCTGCCAATGATAAATTGCTCACAGGAGACAGAATGGGTTCCTGGCTAGTGACACCTATGTCACAGGAGGAAAAGGATGAAACTGGATCAGAAAATACAAATTTGGGTTTGTGAAATTTAGGAAAAGCAACATGTCCAGGAGAGGAAGGAGAAGGGAAATCAACAGGGATAGCAGAGCCAGAAGTAAAGAAGGATGAAACTTCATCTGCATTGTAGTAAGAAACAGAAGGGTAAAAGATGTCTGAACCGGATTGAAATTGAGAAGCACCAACAGAGGGAAGAATGACAGCATCATCTGGAAGTTTAAGAATGACCGGGGTGACATTCAGGTTAAGTGGGGAGCCCTTCAAGTCAACGTTCTGCATCTTGAGGCTGGGCATCTGCAAACTTGGCAGGTGCCCTTTGAGGTCGGTTCCAGCCGCCTGCACAAGCGGCTCACCTTCAGCCAGCGGGCCCTCGGGCAGCTTCACACCCACATGTCCAGACTTGACCTCCATGTCAGAGGAGAGGTACTCAATGCTGAGGTCAGGGGTCTTCAGTTCACCCGGGGCGACAGGCAGGGCCACCTCTGACTCCACCATGGGCGTCACCACCTCCAGCGATGCCTCCAGGGACTTGCCAGGTGCCGACACACCGAAGGAAGGCATCTTGAACTTGGGCATCTTGAACTTGCTGTCTTTGGTGCCCACGTCCTTCTCTGGCAGGGCCATGTCCCCCGTCAGCTTGGCACTGGGGGCCTGGATGTCCACCTCCGCGCAGGGCACAGACACCTCCAGGTCAAGGGCGCTCAGCTCGCCCTGGGGGCCCTTCAGGTCTGTCTTGCCGCCCTTCAGGTCCACCTGTGGGCCCTTCAGGTCCACTTTGGGCATCTTGAGGCTGGGCATCTGCACCCTGGGCAGGTGACCTTTGAGGCCGGCTCGGGCTGCCTGCGCAGGCAGCTCGCCCTCAGGCAACGGATCCACGGGCAGCTTCACGCCCACCTGGCCAGCCTTGACACCCACGTCGGCAGAGGGGAGCTCAATGCTGTGGTCAGGGATCTTCAGTTTGCCCGGGGCGGTAGGCAGGGCCACCCTCCCCTCCACATCGGGTGCCACCACATCCACCGAGGCATCCAGGGACTTGCCAAGTGCCGACATGCCGAAGGAGGGCATCTTGAACTTGGGCATCTTGAACTTGCTGTCTTTGGCGGCCATGTCCTTGTCTGGCAGGGCCATGTCCCCCTCCAGCTTGGCACCGGGGGCCTGGATGTCCACCTCCACGCAGGGCACAGACACCTCCAGGTCGGGGGTGTTCACGTTGCCCTGGGGGCCCTTCAGCTCCACATTGCCGTCCTTCAGGTCCACCTGTGGGCCCTTTAGGTCCACTTTGGGCATCTTGAGGCTGGGCATCTGCACACTGGGCAGCTGCCCTTTGTGGCCGGCTCTGACCTCCTGGGCAGGTAGCTCCCCCTTGGGCAGCTTGACACCCACCTGGCCAGCCTTGACCTTTATGTTGGCGGAGGGGTGCTCAATGCTAAGGTCAGGGGTCTTCAGTTCGCCCAGGGCTATGGGCAGGGCCACATCTGCCTCCACTTTGGGCATTGCCACCTCCAGCGATGCCTCCAGGGACTTGCCAGGTGCCGACATGCCGAAGGAGGGCATCTTGAACTTGGGCATCTTGAATTTGCTGTCTTTGCTGGCCACGTCCCCCTCCAGCTTGGCACCAGGGGCCTGGATGCCTACCTCCATGCAGGGCACAGACACCTCCAGCTGGGGGGCACTCACCTGGTGCTGGGGGCCCTTCAGCTCCGCCTTGCCACCCTTCAGGTCCACTTTGGGCATCTTGAGGCTGGGTATCTGCAAACTGGGCAGGTGCCCTTTGAGGCCAGCTCCGGCCTCCTGCGCAGGCAGCTTGCCCTCGGGCAGCTTCACGCCCACCTGGCCAGGCTTGACCTTCACGGCACCGGAGGGGAACTCAATGCTGAGGTCAGGGGCCTTCAGTTCACCCGGGGCAGCGGGCAGGGCCACCTCTGCCTCCACCTTGGGCACCGCCACATCCAGCAATGCCTCCAGGGACTTGCCAGGTGCAGACCCGCCGAAGGAGGGCATCTTCAATTTGGGCATCTTGAACTTGCTGTCTTTGGCAGCCACATCCTTGTCTGGCAGAGCCACGTCCCCCTCCAGCTTGGCACCGGGGACCTGGATGTCCACCACTGCACAGGGCACAGACACCTCCAGGTCGGGGGCACTCACCTCGCCCTTGCGGCTCTTCAGCTCCTCCTTGGCACCCTTCAAGTCCACGTGTGGGCCCTTCAGGTCCACTTTGGGCATCTTGAGGCTCGGCATCTGCACCCTGGGCAGGTGCCCTTTGAGGCTGGATCCGGCTGCCTGCACAAGCAGCTCGTCCTCGGGAAGCGGCTCCTCAGGGAGCTTCCCACCCACCTGGTCGGCTTTAACCTCCACATCGGTGGAGGAGAGCTCAATGCTGAGGTCAGGGGTCTTCAGTTCGCCTGGGACAGCGGGCAGGGCCACATCCGCATCTAACTTGGGAGTTGCCACCTCCAGTGAGGCCTCCAGGGACTTGCCAGGTGCGGACACGCCGAAGGAGGGCATCTTGAACTTGGGCATCTTGAACTTGCTGTCTTTGGCGGCCACGTCCTTGTCTGGCAGGGCCATGTCCCCCTCAAGCTTGGCACCGGGGGCCTGGATGTCCACCTCTGTGCAGGGCACAGACACCTCCAGGTCGGGGGCGCTCATCTGGCCCTGGGGGGCCTTCAGCTCCGCCTTGCCACCCTTCAGGTCCACCTGTAGGCCCTTCAGGTCCACTTTGGGCATCTTGAGGCTGGGCATCTGCACCCTGGGCAGGTGACCTTTGTGGCTGGCTCTGGCCTCCTGCCCAGACAGCTCGCCCTCAGGCAGCTTCACACCCACATGGCCGGGCTTGACCTTCACGTCAGTGGAGGGGAGCTCAATGCTAAGATCAGGGGTCTTCAGTTCACCCGGTGCGGCCTCCTCAACCTTGGGCACCATCACCTCCAGCGAGGCCTCCAGGGACTTCCCAGGTGCTGACATGCCAAAGGAGGGCATCTTGAACTTGGGCATCTTGAACTTGCTGTCCTTGGCGGCCACATCCTTGTCTGGCAGGGCCACGTCCCCCTCCAGCTTGGCACCAGTGGCCTGGATGTCCACCTCCACACCAGGCACAGACACCTCCAGGTCGGAGATGCCCAGATCGTCCCGGGGATATTTCAGATCTGCCTTGGCACCCTTCAGATCCACGTGTGGGCCCTTCAGGTCCACATTAGGCATCTTGAAGCTGGGAGTGTGCACCCTGGGCATGTGCCCTTTGACACTGGCTCTAGCGGACTGCGAGGGCAGCTCGTGCTCGGGCACCGAACCCTCGGGCAGCTTCACGCCCACCTGGCCGGCTTTGACCTTCATGTCGGCGGAGGGGAGCTCAATGCTCAGGTCAGGGGCCTTCAGTTCGCCAGGACTGGCAGGCAGGGCCACCTCTGCCTCCACTTTGGGAGCCCCCCCCTCCAGCGATGCCTCCAGGGACTTTCCAGTTGCCGACACGCTGAAGGAGGGCATCTTGAACTTGCTGTCTTTGGTGGCCACGTCCTTGTCTGGCAGGGCCACGTCCCCCTCCAGCTTGACACCGGGGGTTTGGATGTCCACCTCCACGCATGGTACAGACACCTCCAGGTCAGGGGAGCTCACCTGGCCCTGGGGGCCCTTCAGCTCTGCCTTGCCACCCTTCAGGTCCACCTGCGGACCCTGCAGGTCCACTTTGGGCATCTTGAGGCTAGGCATCTGCACCCTAGGCAGATGCCCTTTGTGGCCGGCTCTGGCCACCTGCGCGGGTAGCTCACCCTTGGGAAGCTTCACACCCACGTGGTCAGCCTTGACATCCACATTGGCAGAGGGGAGCTCAATGCTGAGGTCAGGGGTCTTCAGATCACCTGGGGTGGCAGGCAGGGACACCTCCACATCTCCCCTCGGTGCCACCACCTCCAGGGACTTGCCAGGGGCCGACACGCCGAAGGTGGGTATCTTGAGCTTGGACATCTTGAACTTACTGTCTTGGGCAACCATATCCTTGTCTGTCAGGGCCACATCCCCCTCCAGCTTGGCACCGGGGGCTTGGATGTCCACCTCCACGGAGGGCCCAGACACCTGCATCTTGGGGAAGTTCACCTTGCCCCGGGAGCCCTTCATGTCCACCTTGCTGTCCTTAGGGTCCACTTTGATCATCTTCAGGCTGGGCATCTGCAAACTGGACAGGTGCCCTTTGAGGGCAGTTCCTTCCTCCTCCGCAGGCAGCTCGACCATGGGCAGTGGCTCCTCTGGGAGCTTCATGACCAACTGACCATCCTTGACCTCAACGTCCATGGAGGGGAGGTCAATACTGACGTCAGGGGTCTTCAGTTCACCTGGGGCAGCGGGCAGTGCCACCTCTGCTTCCACCTTTGGTTCCCCCACCTCCAGTGAGGTCTCTAGGGACTTGCCAGGTGTGGACATGCCGAAGGAGGGCATCTTGAACTTGGGCATCTTGAACTTGCTGTCCTTGGCAGCCACATCCTCGTCTGGCAGGGCCAAGTCCCCCTCCAGCTTGGCACCAGGGGCCTGGATGTCCACCTCCGTGCCGGGCACAGGCACCTCCACATCAGGGGCGCACAGCTTACCCGGAGGACCTTTCAGCTCTGTCTTGGGTCCCTTCAGGTCCACTTTGGGCATCTTGAGGCTGGGCATCTGCAAACTGGGCAGGAGCTCTTTGAGGCCAGCTCCGGCCTCCTGCGCAGGCAGCTCGCCGTCGGGCAGCTTCACGCCCACGTGGCTGGCCTTGACCTCGACGTCCATGGAGGGGAGCTCAATACTGAGGTCTGGGGTCTTCAGTTCAACTGGGCCTGCGGGCTGGGCCACCTTTGCCTCCACCTTGGGCGCCGCCACATCCAGCGATGCCTCCAGGGACTTGCCAGGTGCAGACATGCCAAAGGAAGGCATCTTGAACTTGGGCATCTTGAACTTGCTATCCTTGGCAGCCACATCCTCGTCTGGCAGGGCCACGTCCCCCTCCAGCTTGGCACCAGGGGGCCTGGATGTCCACCTCCGTGCCGGGCACAGACACCTCCACATCAGGGGCGCTCAGCTTACCCGGAGGACCTTTCAGCTCTGTCTTGGGTCCCTTCAGGTCCACTTTGGGCATCTTGAGGTTGGGCATCTGCAAACTGGGCAGGTGCCCTTTGAGGCCAGCTCCGGCCTCCTGCACAGGCAGCTCGCCCTCGGGCAGCTTCACACCCAACTGGCCGGGCTTGACCTTCACGGCACTGGAGGGGAGCTCAATGCTGAGGTCAGGGGCCTTCAGTTCACCTGGGGCAGCGGGCAGTGCCACCTCTGCCTCCACCTTGGGCACCGCCACATCCAGCGATGCCTCCAGGGACATGCCAGGTGCGGACCCGCCGAAGGAGGGCATCTTGAATTTGGGCATCTTGAACTTGCTGTCTTTGGCAGCCACATCCTTGTCTGGCAGAGCCACGTCCCCCTCCAGCTTGGCACCGGGGGCCTGGATGTCCACCACTGCACAGGGCACAGACACCTCCAGGTCGGGGGCACTCACCTCGCCCTTGCGGCCCTTCAGCTCCTCCTTGGCACCCTTCAAGTCCACCTGTGGGCCCTTCAGGTCCACTTTGGGCATCTTGAGGCTCGGCATCTGCACCCTGGGCAGGTGCCCTTTCAGGCCATCTCTGGCCTCTTTCGCAGGCACCTCGCCCATGGGCAGCGGCTCCTCTGGGAGCTTCATGCCCACATGGCCGGCCTTGACCTCCACATCAGCGGAGGGGAGCTCAATGCTGAGGTCAGGGGTCTTCAGTTCACCTGGGGCGGTGGGCTGGGCCACCTCTGCCTCCACTTTGGACGCCGCCCCCTCCATCGATGCCTCCAGGGACTTGCCAGGTGCCGACACGCCGAAGGAGGGCATCTTGAACTTGGGCATCTTGAATTTGCTCTCTTTGGCAGCCACGTCCTTGTCTAGCAAGGCCACTTCCCCCTCCAGCTTGGCACTGGGAGCCTGGATGTCCACCTCCGCGCCAAGCACAGACACCTCCAGGTCAGTGGCGCTCATCTCGCCCTGGGGCCCCTTCAGCTCCGCCTTGCCACCCTTCAGGTCCACCTGTGGGCCCTTCAGGTCCACTTTGGGCATCTTGAGGCTGGGCATCTGCACCCTGGGCAGGAGCCCTTTGAGCCCGTCTCCGGCCGCCTGCATGGGCTGTGGCTCCTCCAGGGAGCTCCACGCCCACCTGGCTGGCCGTGACCTCCACGTCTGCGGAGGGGAGTTCAATGCTCAGGTCAGGGGTCTTCAGTTCGCCTGGGGCAGCGGGCAGTGCCACCTCCGCCTCCACCTTGGGTGCCCCCACCTCCAGCGAGTCATCCATGGACTTGCCAGGTGCCGACATGCCGAAGGAGGGCATCTTGAACTTGGGCATCTTGAACTTGCTGTCCTTGGCGGCCACGTCCTTGTCTGGCAGGGCCAAGTCCCCCATCAGCTTGGCACCGGGGACCTGGATGTCCACCTCCATGCCGGGCACAGACACCTCCAGGTCGGTGGCGCTCAGCTCACCCAGAGGACCTTTCAGCTCTGTCTTGGGTCCCTTCAGGTCTACTTTGGGCATCTTGAGGCTGGGCATCTGCAAACCTGGCAGGTGCCCTTTGAGGCCATCTCCAGCCTCCTGCGCAGGCAGCTCGCCCTCGGGCAGCTTCACGCCCACATGGCTGCCCTTGACCTTGACGTCCATGGAGGGGAGCTCAATGCTGAGGTCTGGGGTCTTCAGTTCAACTGGGCCGGCGGGCTGGGCCACCTTTGCCTCCACCTTGGGCACCGCCACCTCCAGTGATGCCTCCAGGGACTTGCCAGATGCTGACATGCCAAAGGAGGGCACCTTGAACTTGGGCATCTTGAACTTGCTGTCCTTGGCAGCCACATCCTTGTCTGGCAGGGCCAAGTCCCCCATCAGCTTGGCACCGGTGGCCTGGATGTCCACCTCCGTGCCGGGCACAGACACCTCCACATCAGGGGCGCTCAGCTTACCCGGAGGACCTTTCAGCTCTGTCTTGGGTCCCTTCAGGTCCACTTTGGGCATCTTGAGGATGGGCATCTGCAAACTTGGCTGGTGCCCGTTGAGGCCAGCTCTGGCCTCCTGCACATTCAGCTCGCCCTCGGGCAGCTTCACACCCACCTGGCCGGGCTTGACCTTCACGGCACCGGAAGGGAGCTCAATGCTGAGGTCAGGGGCCTTCAGTTCACCCGGGGCAGCGGGCAGGGCCACCTCTGCCTCCACCTTGGGCACCGCCACATCCAGCGATGCCTCCAGGGACTTGCCAGATGCGGACCCGCCGAAGGAGGGCATCTTGAATTTGGGCATCTTGAACTTGCTGTCTTTGGCAGCCACATCCTTGTCTGGCAGGGCCACGTCCCCCTCCAGCTTGGCACCGGGGGCCTGGATGTCCACCTCTGCACAGGGCACAGACACCTCCAGGTCGGGGGCACTCACCTCGCCCTTGCGGCCCTTCAGCTCCTCCTTGGCACCCTTCAAGTCCAGGTCCACTTTGGGCATCTTGAGGCTCGGCATCTGCACCCTGGGCAGGTGCCCTTTGAGGCTGGATACGGCCGCCTGCACAGGCAGCTCATCCTCGGGAAGCGGCTCCTCAGGGAGCTTCCCACCCACCTGGTCGGCCTTGACCTCCACATCGGTGGAGGAGAGCTCAATGCTGAGGTCAGGGGTCTTCAGTTCACCTGGGACAGCGGGCAGGGCCACATCCGCATCTACCTTGGGAGTCGCCACCTCCAGCGAGGCCTCCAGGGACTTGCCAGGTGTGGACACGCCGAAGGAGGGCATCTTGAACTTGGGCATCTTGAACTTGCTGTCTTTGGCGGCCACGTCCTTGTCTGGCAGGGCCACGTCCCCCTCAAGCTTGGCACTGGGGGCCTGGATGTCCACCTCTGTGCAGGGCACAGACACCTCCAGGTCAGGGAAGCTCACCTTGCTCTGGGGGCCCTTCAGGTCCATCTTGTTGCCCCTTAGGTCCACCTGTGGGCCCTTCAGATCCACTTTGGGCATCTTGAGGCTGAGCATCTGCACCCTGGGCAGGTGCCCTTTCAGGCCATCTCTGGCCTCTTTCGCAGGCACCTCGCTCATGGGCAGCGGCTCCTCTGGGAGCTTCATGCCCACATGGCCGGCCTTGACCTCCACATCAGCGGAGGGGAGCTCAATGCTGAGGTCAGGGGTCTTCAGTTCACCTGGGGCGGTGGGCTGGGCCACCTCTGCCTCCACTTTGGACGCCGCCCCCTCCATCGATGCCTCCAGGGACTTGCCAGGTGCCGACACGCCGAAGGAGGGCATCTTGAACTTGGGCATCTTGAATTTGCTCTCTTTGGCAGCCACGTCCTTGTCTAGCAAGGCCACTTCCCCCTCCAGCTTGGCACTGGGAGCCTGGATGTCCACCTCCGCGCCAAGCACAGACACCTCCAGGTCAGTGGCGCTCATCTCGCCCTGGGGCCCCTTCAGCTCCGCCTTGCCACCCTTCAGGTCCACCTGTGGGCCCTTCAGGTCCACTTTGGGCATCTTGAGGCTCGGCATCTGCACCCTGGGCAGGGGCCCTTTGAGCCCGGCTCCGACCGCCTGCATGGGCTGTGGCTCCTCCGGGAGCTCCACGCCCACCTGGCTGGCCGTGACCTCCACGTCTGCGGAGGGGAGTTCAATGCTCAGGTCAGGGGTCTTCAGTTCGCCTGGGGCAGCGGACAGTGCCACCTCCGCCTCCACCTTGGGTGCCCCCACCTCCAGCGAGTCATCCATGGACTTGCCAGGTGCCGACATGCCGAAGGAGGGCATCTTGAACTTGGGCATCTTGAACTTGCTGTCCTTGGCGGCCACGTCCTTGTCTGGCAGGGCCAAGTCCCCCTTCAGCTTGGCACCGGGGACCTGGATGTCCACCTCCATGCCGGGCACAGACACCTCCAGGTCGGTGGCGCTCAGCTCACCCAGAGGACCTTTCAGCTCTGTCTTGGGTCCCTTCAGGTCTACTTTGGGCATCTTGAGGCTAGGCATCTGCAAACTTGGCAGGTGCCCTTTGAGGCCATCTCCGGCCTCCTGAGCAGGCAGCTCGCCCTTGGAAAGCGTCATGCCCACGTAGCCAGTCTTGACCTTTACGTCCATGGAGGGGAGCTCAATGCTGAGGTCAGGGGTCTTCAGTTCGCCTGGGGCAGCGGGCAGTGCCACCTCCGCCTCCACCTTGGACGCCGCCACCTCCAGTGAGTCCTCCAGGGACTTGCCAGGTGCCGACATGCCAAAGGAGGGCATCATGAACTTGGGCACCTTGAACTTACTGTCCTCGGTGGCTACGTCCTTGTCTGGCAGGGCCACGACCCCCTCCACCTTGGCACTGGGGGCCTGGATGTCCACCTCCATGCCGGGCACAGACACCTCCAGGTTGGTGGCGCTCAGCTCACCCGGAGGACCTTTCAGCTCTGTCTTGGGTCCCTTCAGGTCCACTTTGGGCATCTTGAGGCTGGGCATCTGCATCCTGGGCAGGTGCCCTTTGAGCCCAGCTCTGGCTTCCTGTACGGGCAGCTCACCCTTGGGCAGTGGCTCCTCCAGGAGCTTCACTCCCACCTGGCCAGCCTTGACCTCCATGTCAGTGGAGGGGAGTTCAATGCTGAGGTCAGGGGTCTTCAGTATGCCTGGGGCGGTGGGCAGTGCCACCTCCGCCTCCACCTTGGGTGCCCCCACCTCCAGTGAGGCCTCCAGGGACTTGCCAGGTGCAGACCCACCAAAGGAGGGCATCTTGAACTTGGGCATCTTGAACTTGCTGTCTTTGGCGGCCACGTCCTTGTCTGGCAGGGCCACGTCCCCCTGCAGCTTGGCACCGGGGGCCTGGATGTCCACCTCTGCGCAGGGCACAGACACCTCCAGGTTCGGGAAGCTCACCTTGTGCCGGGGCCCTTTCACCTCCGCCTTGCTGCACTTCAGGTCCACCTGTGGGCCCTTCAGGTCCACTTTGGGCATCTTGAGGCTGGGCATCTGCAAAGTGTGTGGGTGCCCTGTGAGGTCGACTCTGGCCTCCCGCGTGGGCAGCTCGCCCAGAGGCTGTGGCTCCCCTGGGAGCTTCATGCCCAACTGGCCAGTCTTGACCTCAATGTCAGCGGAGGGGAGGTCAATGCTGACGTCACAGGTCTTCTGTTCGCCTGTGGTGGCGGGCAGTGCCACCTCTGCCTCCACTTTGGGCACCGCCACATCCACCGAGGCCTCCAGGGACTTGCCAAGTGCCAACATGCCGAAGGAGGGCACCGTGAACTTGGGCATCTTGAACTTGCTGTCCTTGATGGCCACGTCCTTGTCTGGAAGGGCCACGTCCTCCTTCAGCTTGGCACCAGGGGTCTGGATGTCCACCTCCAAGCTGGGCACAGACACCTCCAGGTCAGGGGCACTCAGCTCACCCGGGGGGCCTTTCAGCTCTGCCTTGGGTCCCTTTAGGTCCACTTTTGGCATCTGGAGGATGGGCATCTGCGCAGGCAGCTCGCCCTCGGGCAGCTTCACGCCCACGTGGCTGGCCTTGACCTCGATGTCCATGGAGGGGAGCTCAATGCTGAGGTCAGGGGTCTTCAGTTCAACTGGGTCGGGGGGCTGGGCCACCTCTGCCTCCATCTTGGGCGCCGCCACATCCAGCGATCCCTCCAGGGACTTGCCAGGTGCCGACACGCCAAAGGAGGGCATCTTGAACTTGGGCATCTTGAACTTGCTTTCCTTGGCAGCCACATCCTTGTCTGGCAGGGCCACATCCCCCTCCAGCTTGGCACCGGGGGCCTGGATGTCCACCTCCACACAGGGCACAGACACCTCCATGTCGGGGGCACTCATCTTTCCCTGGGGGCCCTTCAGGTCCACCTTGCTGCCCTTCAGGTCCATCTGCGGGCCCTTCAGGTCCACTTTGGGCATCTTGAGGCTGGGCATCTGCACCCTGGGCAGGTGCCCTTTCAGGCCATCTCTGGCCTCTTCTGCAGGCAGCTCGCCCATGGGCAGCGGCTCCTCCGGGAGCTTCACGCCCACATGGCCGGCCTTGACCTGCACGTCAGCGGAGGGGAGCTCAATGCTGAGGTCAGGGGTCTTCAGTTCACCTGGGGCAGCGGGCAGTGCCACCTCCACTTCCACCTTTGGTTCCCCCACCTCCAGTGAGGCCTCCAGGGACTTGCCTGGAGCCGACATGCCGAAGGAGGGCATCTTGAACTTGGGCATCTTGAACTTGCTGTCCTTGGCGGCCACGTCCTTGTCTGGCAGGGCCAAGTCCCCCATCAGCTTGGCACCAGGGGCCTGGATGTCCACCTCCATGCCAGGCACAGACACTTCCATGTCAGGGGCGCTCAGCTCACCTGGGGGACCTTTCAGCTCTGTCTTGGGTCCCTTCAGGTCCACTTTGGGCATCTTGAGGCTAGGCATCTGCAAACTGGGCAGGTGCCCTTTGAGGCCAGGTCTGGCCTCCTGCGCAGGCAGCTCGCCCTCGGGCAGCTTCACGCCCACGTGGCTGGCCTTGACCTCGATGTCCATGGAGGGGAGCTCAATGCTGAGGACTGGGGTTTTCAGTTCAACTGGGTCGGCGGGCTGGGCCACTTTTGCCTCCACCTTGGGCACCGCCACATCCAACAATGCCTCCAAGGACTTGCCAGGTGCGGACACGCCGAAGGAGGGCATCTTGAACTTGCTTTCCTTGGCGGCCACATCCTTGTCTGGCAGGGCCACGTCCCCCTCCAGCTTGGCACCGGTGGCCTGGATGTCCACCTCCGTGCCGGGCACAGACACCTCCAGGTTGGGAGCGCTCATCTTGCCCTGGGGGCCCTTCAGGTCCACCTTGCTGCCCTTCAGGTCCATCTGTGGGCCCTTCAGGTCCACTTTGGGCATCTTGAGGCTGGGCATCTGCACCCTGGGCAGGTGCCCTTTCAGGCCATCTCTGGCCTCTTCCGCAGGCAGCTCGCCCATGGGCAGCGGCTCCTCCGGGAGCTTCATGCCCACATGGCCGGCCTTGACCTCCACGTCAGTGGAGGGGAGCTCAATGCTGAGGTCAGGGGTCTTCAGTTCACCTGGGGCGGTGGGCTGGGCCATTTCTGCCTCCACTTTGGACGCTGCCCCTTCCAGTGATGCCTCCAGGGACTCGCCAGCTGTGGCCACGCCGAAGGAGGGCATCTTGAACTTGGGCATCCTGAATTTGCTCTCTTTGGCAGCCACGTCCTTGTCTGGCAAGGCCACGTCTCCTTCCAGCTTGGCACTGGGAGCCTGGATGTCCACCTCCGCGCCAAGCACAGACACCTCCAGGTCAGGGGTGCTCATCTTGCCCTGGGGCCCCTTCAGGTCCACCTTGCTGCCCTTCAGCTCCACCTTGCCGCCCTTCAGGTCCACTTTGGGCATCTTGAGGCTGGGCATCTGCACCCTGGGCAGGAGCCCTTTCAGGCCATCTCTGGCCTCTTTCGCAGGCACCTCGCCCATGGGCAGCGGCTCCTCCGGGAGCTTCACGCCCACATGGCTGGCCTTGACCTGCACGTCAGCGGAGGGGAGCTCAATGCTGAGGTCAGGGGTCTTCAGTTCACCTGGGGCAGCGGGCAGTGCCACCTCCACTTCCACCTTTTGTTCCCCCACCTCCAGCGAGTCATCCATGGACTTGCCAGGAGCCGACATGCCGAAGGAGGGCATCTTGAACTTGGGCATCTTGAACTTGCTGTCCTTGGCGGCCACGTCCTTGTCTGGCAGGGCCAAGTCCCCCATCAGCTTGGCACCAGGGGCCTGGATGTCCACCTCCGTGCCAGGCACAGACACTTCCATGTCAGGGGCACTCAGCTCACCCTGGGGGACCTTTCAGCTCTGTCTTGGGTCCCTTCAGGTCCACTTTGGGCATCTTGAGGCTAGGCATCTGCAAACTGGGCAGGTGCCCTTTGAGGCCAGGTCCGGCCTCCTGCGCAGGCAGCTCGCCGTCGGGCAGCTTCATACCCACATGGCTGGCCTTGACCTCGACGTCCATGGAGGGGAGCTCAGGGGTCTTCAGTTCAACTGGGTCGGTGGGCTGGGCCACCTTTGCCTCCACCTTGGGCGCCGCCACATCCAGCGATGCCTCCAAGGACTTGCCAGGTGCAGACATGCCGAAGGAGGGCATCTTGAACTTGGGCATCTTGAACTTGCTGTCTTTGGCGGCCACATCCTTGTCTGGCAGGGCCAAGTCCCCCATCAGCTTGGCACCGGGGGCCTGGATGTCCACCTCCGTGCCGGGCACAGACACCTGCAGGTCGGGGGCGCTCATCTTTCCCTGGGGGCCCTTCAGGTCCACCTTGCTGCCCTTCAGGTCTACCTGTGGGCCCTTCAGGTCCACTTTGGGTATCTTGATGCTGGGCATCTGCAAAGTGTGTAGGTGCCCTGTGAGGCTGACTCCGGCCTCCTGCACAGGCAGCTCGCCCTCGGGCAGCTTCATGCCCACATGCCCAGCCTTGATCTTTACGTCCTCAGTGGGGAGCTCAATGCTGAGGTCAGGGGCCTTCATTTTGCCTGTGGCAGCAGGCCGGGGTACATCTGCCTCCACCTTGGGTGTCGCCACCTCCAGTGAGGCCTCCAGGGACTTGCCAGGTGCAGACACACCAAAAGAGGGCATCTTGAGCTTGGGCATCTTGAACTTGCTGTCTTTAATGGCCATGTCCTTGTCTGGCAGGGCCATGTCTCCCTCCTGCTTGGCACCGGGGGCCTGGATGTCCACCTCTGCACAGGGCACAGACACCTCCAGGTTGGGGGCCCCCAGCTCGTCCTGGGGGCCCTTCAGGGCTGCCCTGGCAGCCTTTTGGTCCACGTGCAGATCCTTCAGGTCCACTTTAGGCATCTTGAGGGTGGGTATCTGCACCCTGGGCATGTGCCCTTTGAGACTGGCTCTGGCGACCTGCGCGGGCAGCTCGCCCTTGGGCAGTGGGCTCTCTGGCATCTTCCCGCCCACCTGGCCACCCTTGACCTCCACGTCGGCAGAGGGGAGCTCAATGCTGAGGTCAGGGGTCTTCAGTTCGCCTGGGGTGGCAGGCAGGGCCACATCCGCATCTCCCTTGGGCGCCACCACCTCCAGCGAGGCCTCCAGGGACTTACCAGGTGCCAACATGCCAAAGGAGGGCATCTTGAACTTGGGCACCTTGAACTTGCTGTCTTTGGCGGCCACATCCTTGTCTGTCAGGGCCACATCCCCCTCCAGCTTGGCACCGGGGGCTTGGATGTCCACCTCCGCGCAGGGCACAGACACCTCCAGGTCGGGGGCGCTCATCTTTCCCTGGGGGCCCTTCAACTCCTCCTTGGCGCCCTTTAGGTCCACCTGCGGGCCCTTCAGGTCCACTTTGGGCATCTTGACGCTGGGCATCTGCACCCTGGGCAGGTGCCCTTTGAGGCCGGCTCCGGCAACCTGCGCGGGCAGCTTGCCCATGGATAGCGGCTCCTCAGGGTGCTTCATGCCCACCTGGCTGGCCTTGACCTGCAGTTCAGCTGAGGGGAGCTCAATTGTTTTCAGCTCGCCTGGGGTGGCAGGCAGGTCCATCTCCATGTCTACCTTGGGCGTCGCCACCTCCATCGAGGTCTCCAGGGACTTGCCAGGTGCCAACATGCCAAAGGAAGGCATCTTGAACTTGGGCATCTTGAACTTGCTTTCCTTGGCGGCAACGTCCTTGTCTGGCAGGGCCATGTCTCCCTCCAGCTTGGCACCGGGGGCCTGGATGTCCACCTCCGTGCAGGGCACAGACACCTCCAGGTCAGGTGCACTCACCTCGCCCTGGGGCCCCTTCAGCTCCTCCTTGGGTCCCTTCAGGTCCACGTGTAAGCCCTTCAGGTCTACTTTAGGCATCTTGAGGCTGGGCATCTGCACCCTGGGCAGGTGCCCTTTGAGACTGGCTCCGGCGACCTGTTCAGGCAGCTCGCCCTCGGGCAGCTTCACACCCACTTGACTGGCCTTGACCTTCATGTCAGCATAGGGGAGCTCAATGCTGAGGTCAGGGGTCTTCAGTTCTCCAGGAGTGGCGGGCAGGGCCACCTCCTCCTCCACCTTGGGCGCGGCGACCTCCAGTGATGCCTCCAGGGACTTTCCAGTTGCCGAGATGCCGAAGGAGGGCATCTTGAACTTGGGCATCTTGAACTTGCTGTCTTTGGTGGCCACGTCCTTGTCTGGCAGGGCCATGTCCCCCTCCAGCTTGGCACCAGGGGCCTGGATGTCCACCTCCGCGCAGGGCACAGACACCTCCAGGTCGGGTGCGCTCACCTCGTCCTGGGGGCCCTTCAGCTCCACATTGCCGCCCTTCAGATCCACCTGCGGGTCCTTTAGGTCCATTTTGAGCATCTTGAGGCTGGGCATCTGCACCCTGGGCATGTGCCCTTTGAGGCCGGCTCCGTCCTCCTGCGTGGGCAGCTCGCCCTCAGGCAGCTTCATGCCCACCTGGCCGGGCTTGACCTTCACGTCGGCACAGGGGAGCTCAATGCTGAGGTCAGGGGTCTTCAGTTCACTGGTTGTCTCGGGCCAGGTCACCTCTGCCTCCACCTTGGGCGCCGCCTCATCCATAGAGGCCTCCAGGGACTTACCAGGTGCCGACACGCCAAAGGAGGGCATCTTGAACTTGGGCATCTTTAACTTGCTGTCTTTGGTGTCCATGTCCTTGTCTGGCAGGGCCATGTCCCCCTCCATTTTGGCACCGGGGGCTTGGATGTCCACTTCCATGCAGGTCACAGACACCTCCAGTTCTTGGTCACTCAGCTCGCCCCGGAGGCCCTTCAGCTCCACCTTCGTGCCCTTCAGGTCCATCCGTGGGCCCTTCAGGTCCACTTTGGGCATCTTGAGGCTGGGCATCTGCACCCTGGGCAGGTGCCCTTTGAGGCCGGCTCCGGCCGCCTGCAGGGGCAGCTCGCCCTCAGTAAGCGGGGCCTCAGGCAGCTTCACGCCCACCTGGCTGGCCTTGACCTCCACCTTAGCCGAGGGGAGTTCCATGCTGAGGTCAGGGGTCTTTGGTTGGCCCGTGGCTGCGGGCAGGGCCACCTCCGCCTCCATGTTCTTCGCATCCTCTGTTCTTGGGCTTTCTTTTTTCCCATGTTCGTCTGTTTTTCTCAAATCCTTGTCTGGACCCTTTTTGTCTTCCTGTTTTTTCTTTGCTCTTATGTCTTCTTCTCCTCTCTCATATTTGTCTTCAGCTGCTCTCCAGGTTGTCAATGCTTCTGTCTGTTTTCCCCTTCCTGCACTTATGTCCTTAGTTGGGGACCACCTAAAAGATGACATTTTGTTCATGACCCGTTTTATGTTTATGCTTTTTCTCTGTTTGTTCTGCTCTTCCTCCTTCTTGTCCTCTTCGCCCTTTAGTTCTTGCACGCTGTGAATTTCTCTGGTTTTCTCTTCACTCCTGTCTTCGGTTGGTTCTCCCCTCCAGCCTGTCCTGTGCTTTGTCCTCTGAGTCTTTTGTCTACCCCATTGTTCTGAATTCTTTTCCTCCTTTTCTCCCAGATCCAGCACACCATCATCTCTTTCTTTCTCCACCAGCTTTTCTTCATAGAATCCATATTGCTGTCTGTTTGTTTTGGGGACCCTTGTTTCCTTTGTGGGTGTGGAGTCTTCCTCCTGTTTGTCTCCTAGGGTCAATTGTGAGATTCCTATTTCCAGACTCTGGACTCCTTCCCATTCAGCCTCCCCTCTCATGCTTGGGGTTGTGCCCCCACGTGATTGACTGTGTGTCCTTCCTTCCTCAATTGTCTTAGTGTTCCTTGTCTTCCTTTGTTGTCTTTCTGCCCTGCTCAGCCCTTCTCCAGGAGCCCCTTGTCCAAGTTCAGGAAGACTGGGCTCCACGGTCCATGGCATGTTCAGATCAAGCATGGCCCTTGGCTCCTGTGTCCTGTCTTTATTCCTGTCACTAACAGTCTCTGCCACATCTCTTGTGCTATCCTCCCCAAGCAGGGACTCTTCCAGCACCCCGGCAGGACCCTGTCTGCCTTGGGCTTCTTTGTTGCTTCTGCCTGTGGTAGTAGTGGCTTGCCCTGAACCCATCCCAAGTCTTAGGTTAAGAAATCTCTTTCTCTGGCTGTCTGGCCCTGCCTTCTGATCCCTTCGCTCAGCCTGCATTTGGGTGTCTGTGTCTGTGCTTGTGGAGGACAAATAAGGTACGTCCCTGCCCTCAGAGGCCTCTGAGGAACTATGTGAACGTCGAGGGCCTGGAGCCCGCTTGCTCCGTATGGCTTGAAATTTTGGCCAGGATAGTCTGTCCTGGGGCCGCCTGCCTCGGCCCTCCCTGGGCTTAGAGATAAGCTTCTCCTGGTCTCCATCTGCCTCTAGTATCTTTGTGGGGGTCTCCATGCACCCATCGGCAACATCCTTGTCCTGAAACACAGGGAGAGAGATATTTGGCATGGGTACAGGAGCCCAAGACCTGATTGTAGTACAGGGATCTGTTGGTGGCTATGGCCACATCGGGCCTCACTGGGCAGGGCCTCACCTGCTTCTCCTGGCCCTTTGGGCCTCGCTGAGGATGCCAGACGGCCCATTCTTCTTCCTCACTGGTAGGGAGTTTCCGCTTGATTTGGAACTGAATCTTGTACGGCTCTGAATACTGAAGGATTTTGAGGGCATCTTCGTATTTTATGTGGTCAAAGAATATGGTTGCACTGAGCAGCTGATCCCCTGTGGGAAAGAAGAGCAGCAAGGCTCAGCCCCATATCCCACCCTAGGCGGGAGGAGCCCCACTGCTGCAGAGTCTGTGCCTCACCCCCAAATAGCACCTCAGGCAACAGGTGGTAACTAGAGTACTGTGGGTAGCCCCAGCCTGGAGTGGCTGGACAGATATATAAAGGTCATCCTGAGTGTCAGGTTAGGCCCTGCACACTCCAGGTCCTTCCCTCCCTCCTGTCAGGCGAGGCCCCGCCCACTCCAGGTCCTTCCCTCCCTCCTGTCAGGAGAGGCCCCGCCCACTCTAGGCCCTTCCCTCCCTCCTGTCAGGAGAGGCCCCGCCCACTCTAGGCCCTTCCCTCCCTCCTGTCAGGAGAGGCCCCGCCCGCTCCAGGTCCTTCCCTCCCTCCTGTCAGGAGAGGCCCCGCCCGCTCCAGGTCCCTCCCACCCTCCCGCTGACAGTGGGGACAGCCGCACCTTCTCTCAGGTTGAACAGCTTAGCAGCGGATGAGTCCTTCAGCACCTGCTTGACAAAGATGCCTTGGTTCCCACCGCCGGTGACACTGTAGCCACTGGCTCCTGCCTCCACCTCAGTCTTCAGTGTCACCTCTGTCACCTCCTGCACAGATTGGGGCAGAAGCACATCAGGGCCATGACAAATGTTTGCCTGGACCACCATGGGCATCTCTGCTGGTGCCACTTTTCTGGAGGATGAGGCCCCGTGCTGCCCTGGCAGAGGCGTGAGCACTGCCAGGCTGCTGGGACTGGGTTTGAAGAAATCACCTCCTCTTGTCACTGCAGGGCTCAGGAGCAGCCTGTCTGTGGTGGCCAAGCCCCCAGAGGACAGTATCCTGCTGGCTCAGCTGCCATCACCGCCCGTCAGTGGCCCCCTTATTATCATTAGCTCATCACAAACATGTGAGACACCTATCCTAAGTAAGGACTGGGGATGGGATCCAGGAGGGATGTAAACTCCATTCCTTCATAGGCTGCCTGACCCTGCCCACTACAACTGCCTCCGTGTCCAGAGCAAGCTGAGGCCACTGAGAGAGTGCAGGCTCCTACAGAGTCAGAATAGCCCTCACTGGGTACCCACTGAGCCTCACATCTCCCATGGCCAAAGACATTCCTCCCCATGGCTTGTCCACCTACCTGCACAGATGGGGACCCAGGTGCACACATTCCTAGCCAGTCAGGCTCTCCATCAGAGGGTGGAGGCTGGAAAGGCACTGGGACACCCTTCCCAAGGTGCAGGGCAGGCCACTCCCTCCCCTCTGACTGGAGTCCCTGGGGAGGGGCTGACTCTTGGCTCCTTGCTGCTGTAGCACCCACCTCTGAATGACTCATGCTGGAGAAGGCCGCAGAGTCCCCCGAATCCCACTTCCACCAGGATCTCCGCCTGCTGGAGGAGCTGCGCCTAGCCGGAGTGTCTGCCTGCAGCCATGGGTTAAGAGTTACCATCTACCCACTATGGGGCAACAGGGCCAGGGAAGCTCCAGCCAGGAGAGCCCAGGGCGCACAGCGTACAGAGGAGCTGAGTCCTGGGTGGCTTGCCGGTAAAGAGACTCTCAATCTCATTTCCTGATGGGGCCAAGCCCTCACTTCCAGACTCAGCAGCAACTGGAGTAACTTCTGGGGAGGTGGGACGGGGAGGGTTGAGGAAGACCTTCACACAGTACAAACTTGATAGACAAGGCTCCTCCAATGGCTGCTGCAGTTCCCCTCATAGAAAAGTCCTGCAGTCTCCTACCCAAAGATGATGTCAGTGCACAGGTGTGTGTGCACACTGGTGTTTGCACATGTCATGCAGGTGTGTACATGCACATCTTGTGCCCCTTCCCCACCCCATACATGAGGGCCAAGGGCCTTCTCCTAACATACCTACACTAGAGAGCTTCAAGTGTCCCTACTTGCATGGTGGCTCAACCCGTTGAAGGGAGGGACACAGAGGAGGCAGAAGGGAAGGCTAAGTGGACACCACAGAAAGGCAGCAGGCTGCAGACACTGAGAAGGAGACAGCAGTGTGGACCACTCCTGAGCCTTTCCTTGGCCAACAATTCTGCCTAGCAAGCTTACCTGGCCTCCAAAGCCAGAGCCCTCAGCTGTGCATTCATAGACAGGTGAGGACCCCTGTGGCCGTGGCCGAATGATCTCGCCTGCAGGCCCTTCGGTCACCTGGCAGGAGAGAATCAAGTTACTTGCAGCTACCAGGCTCTCTGGCCAGGAAGAGGATGGGGTGGGACTGAGGGGATGAGCCTCTTCCCGGGGTCTCACTCACAGAGCGGTCCTCTTCAGTCTCAGCCTCTGGCTCCTGTGATTGCAGCTGTCGGCCAGACACTGCAGAGAGAGGAGCTATTAGTGGATGGGAGGGGGTGGTGCAGGAAAGCAGCATAGATACCAGGCCTGGGGGAAGACCCACAGCCCCTGGGCAGGGGAGGCAGTAGCATTGGTGGCATAGCACTGGGGTGGAACTGGGGGCATTGAGCACCACATAGACTTACTAACAGCCCAGGAAAGAAACAAACAATAGCCACACACTGGGCAGTGACGTCGCATCATGGTGCTGGAAAGAAGTGACAGGAGTGCTCAGTACTGCAATATCTCTATTACACCTTCCAAGGCTCAGGGTCTAATGCAGAAGAGGTGGCAGAAAGAATGTAAGAGCCAAAGGAAGGGTAGGACTCCTTACAACATGCTCCCGCCAGACACAAAATGGCCTGGATATCCATGACCTTAGGGTGCCTGATACTACCTACACATGACCATCATAATAGGAGGAAAAGATCATGACATCAAAATAAAAGAGAGACTGGGAGGGGATATGATGGAGAATGGAGTTTCAAAGGGGAAAGTGAGGGGAGAGAGGGCATTACCATGGGATATTTTTTATAATCATGGAAGTTGTTAATAAAAAAAATTTGAAAAGAAAAAATATAACCAAATTTGAGCATCAAAGGTCTTCCAGTCCCCTTACTGCATTATTTCTATAGTTTTCTAAAAATATTTTTATTTACTTTTGAGAAAGAGATAATGGTCACATTAGGCCCTCCTGCTGCTGCAAGTGAACTCTTGATGAATACATCACTTTGTGCATTTGTTTGGCTTTACATGGGAACTGGGGAATCAAACCAGGGCTATCAGGCTTTGCAAGCAAGTGCCTTTAATTACCAAGCCTTTTCTTCAGCCTGATCTCTATAGATTTTTAAAAATACTTTTTAAAGCTTTTACTTTATTTATTTGAGAGTGAAGCAGAGAGAGAGAGAGAGAGAATGGACATGACAGGGCCTCAAGCCGTTGCAAATGAACTCCAGACACATGCACCACCTTGTGCATCTGGCTTGCGTAGATACTGGGGAATCGAACCTTGGTCCTTTGGCTTTGCCAGCAAGTGCTTTAACCACTAAGTCATCTCTCCAGTCCCTGATCTCTATAGCTTTGAGAAACAAAACTACAGAAACTGGGTATGGTGACGCATGCCTCTAATCCCAGCACTCAGGAGGCAGAGATAGAAGGATCGTCTTGAGTTTGAGGGCACCCTGAGACTACATAGTGAATTCCAGGTCAGCCTGAGCCAGAGTAAGACCTATCTCGAAAAACTTAAAAAAAAAAAAAAACTACAGAGCATTTTAATAAATAAAGGCTTGTGTGTGAGGTATGAGTGTGCGTGTGTAAGACTGTTCATTTCTGAGCAATAAAACTTGAAGTTTAATGGAAAAAATGATAGCAGTGCTCAGGGAGAGGCTTTCCTGAGGAAACAGAATATGGCTTGCACATGTATATGCATGCTCATGTGTGTTATGTGTGGGCATAAGTAGCTCTGTGAGCATGTGGAGACCAGAGGACAACCACAGGCGTCATCCTCGGGAATGCCAGCCACCTCTTCTGAGACAGGGTCTGCCACTGGCCTAGAGCTCACCACTTAGGCTAGACTGGTCTTTACCTCCCCGGCACTGGGATTACAGTGCATGCCACCACAGCCAGCATTTTCATGGTTACTGAGGATCGAACTCGGGTCTTCATGCTCGCAAGGCAATCACTTTACTGACTGAGCTATCACCTTAACCTCCAAAATCATATTTTGAAAGCCAAGGGGAAATTATGGGGTTGAAAGCGTGCTGGAGGGACTCAGTGGCAGAGGTGAGGAGTAAGAAGGAAGCATTCTCAACCGTGGCTCTCTCCGTTTGAAAAACAGCAGGACAGACTGAGGAAGAATGAGCAGAACAGAGTCTTGGTGACCTGTGGACAACCTTCAGCATCAGAGAAAGAAAACCATCTTGATGCAGAGGCTGGAACTAGTCTGCAGGTCCAAGAAGCTCTACAAACCGGAGCCAGATAATCACAGAGAGCTCTGCCCTGGTCATATCATAGTCCACGTGCTCAAGAGAAAGTGACCACCACACGCAAAGGCCCAGAAGTCTGACTGACACTTGGCTTCTCATCAGAAATGTGAAACAAAAGCTGGACCTGTTTACACCCGTAGATTAGTGCTGTTCTCGCCCTCGGTCAGAGCCTAGCTTCTTCCTGCAGTTGGCGGTGATTACTGGGGATAATCAAAGCTTGTCAAAGTGCTGAGAATAAAAGGCTGTTGAGTTCTCAGTGCTAAATGAGACATCTCTGTCATATCCTCTAAGGCTCAGAGTAGCTGCAGAAGAGGGGAGAAAGAATATAAGAGCCAGAGCATGAGGAGGAGTGCTTTGGAATACCATCTTCTGGACACAAAGTTGCTTCATGACCTCACAGCACTTGTAGTCACTTGCTTAAGACCTGTACAATATTGAGCTCATCAACATTTGTCATAAATGGTAGAGAAGAGCAAATAAAAGTTCAAAGTAGAGATGGACTAGCTGGAAAGAAGGAGTTCAGTAGAAGGGAACGGTGGGAGGCTAGAGCAGGCAATGGTAGGGGATTATGATCAAAATACATTATGTACATGTATAAAAATTGATAATAAAAAGTTTTTTAAATTGGATCTTTTATTTTATTTTTATTTATTTATTAGAGAGAGAGAATGGATACACCAGCACCTCCAGCCACCGCAAATGAACCCAGACACATGCACCACCTTGTGCATCTGGCTTACATGGGTTCTGGGGAGTTGAGCCTAGGTTCTTAGTCTTCACAGGCGAGCACTTTAACTGCAAAGTCACTTCTCCAGCCCAATAAAAAAGGCTGTTTTTTTCTTTTTTTAAAAAAAAAAAAAAAGCTAGGCCAGGTGTTGTGGCGCACGCCTTTAATCCCAGCACTTGGGAGGCAGAGGTAGGAGGATCGCCGTGAGTTCGAGGCCACCCTGAGACTCCATAGTGAATTCCAGGTCAGCCTGGGCTAGAGTGAGACCCTACCTCAAAAAAAAAAAAAAAAAAAAGCTAGGCCTGCTGATGAACTCCTGGGATCTCAACTGCTCCAGAGGTTGAGGCAGGAGGATAAAATGTTCAAGACCAGGCAACACAACAAGACCCTGACTCAATGTAAAATAAAAATAAAAGACAGAAATGTGGGAGTTAGAAGAAGGAAGAGTTTAGTCCCAGCACTCAGGAGGCTGAGGTAGGAGGATTGCCTTAACTTCAAGGCCAGCCTGGGGCTACAGTTCTAAGTCAGCTTGTGCTAGAGTGAGACCCTGCCTTCAAAAAATAAAACAACAAAAAAGAAGAGCAACATGTGCAAAGCATTGAGAGAACAAAAAATGTGAGCTAGGAACTTGACATCAAGCAAGCTATCCTTCAAAATAAAGTCAGAATAAAGAAATTTCTAGATGAACATGGATGAAGGGGTTACTGCCCACAGCTCTGGCTCAACCAGGTACTAAAAAGTCCTACCAATAAAAATGAGCTGAGGCCAGACACTGACTTGAATCCACAGGAAGAATGCAGGGAATGGCATGGGTAGCAGATGGAAAAGACTGCCGTCACACATCGATGG
Organism: Dipus sagitta; assembly: GCA_036346955.1. NCBI lineage: Eukaryota > Metazoa > Chordata > Mammalia > Rodentia > Dipodidae > Dipus > Dipus sagitta. Next base: position 153,802,088 of record CM070775.1, read on the forward strand.
CTAGTGACAGGGCTATGCCTGAGAACCGTGAGGTGTGTCGACATCATAGAAGTCCTTATACCTGGGCTGGAGAGATGTCTTAGCAGTTAAGGTGCTTGTCTGAAATGCCAAAGGACCCAGCTTCGATTCCCCAAGTCCCATGTAAGCCAGGTGCACAAGGAGGTGCATGTGTCTGGAGTTCATTTGCAGCAGCTAGAGGCCAATGTGCGCCCATTGTCTCTCTCTATCTCTCTTTTTTTTTTTTGGTGGGGGGAGTCTCCAGGTAGGGTATTGCTCTAGCTTAGGCTGACCTGGAATTCACTGTGTAGTCTCAGGGTGGCCTTGAACTTTTGGTGATCCTCCTACTTCTGCCTCCCGAGTACTGGGATTAAAGGCACGTGCCACTATGCCTTGCTCTTTTTCTCTCTCTCTTAAAATAAATAAATATTTTTTTTTAAATATTTGAGGGCTGGAGAGATGGCTTAGGACTAAGGCACTTGTCTGCCAAACCTAAGGACTTACGTTTGACTCTCCACGTCCCACATAACCCAGACGCACAAGGTGACATAAGTATGCAAGGTTGCATGTGCACACCTGGTGGCACACATGCCTTGTGTTCCATTATAGTGACTGGACTCTCTGGTGTGCCAATTCTCTCTCCCTCTCCCTCCCCCCCACCTTATAAAAAAAGCCAGTCTGTTGGGCTTGCCTCAAAAAAAATTAAAAATAAAAAATATTTGAAACAATAAAGTCCTTAAACAAACTAAGATGGCTACTTGTCACCAGGTAACATAATCTTAAGGGACTACCAGTACTGATGAAACTGTTCTGTGTCCATCACTACATATTTCTCCATACCTTCTTTAAAATTCTGAAGAGTGTATGAAGCAAGTGCTGGCAATTTTTTCTTGTAAAAGATGAGATAATGAATCCACAGGCCTGTGAGGGCTGTGTGGCCTTTGTTGAAGGTCTGCAGTTATAACCTAAGAGCAGCTCTAGGTGACATGCTTTACTCATAAAAGTTGCTGGTTGGGTTGGGGCCCAGGCTAGACTGTGAACTATAATCTCAGCCCCATGACATTGGGACTTTCACATTTAGGTGTTATACACACATGAATTAATAACAGCCTAAGGGGATGTGGGAGATGGATGTGTTGGGTCCAAGTTTGTATTTCACAGAACTAAGCTAGTGTTTTCTCAACTCAGGGTTGGGCTGCAGGGATCTTGGGACAGTGGAAATGTTCTGAAACTGGTTTTTGGTAAGGGTAGACAGGCTCACCAGAAATGACCAAATTGCACATTTACAGCAGGGGCTCTACAGTTGACAAATAAAACCTCAATGAAAGTACAAAAGAATAATGCCATTAACAAACATGATTAAATTCACTGTAGCTGGGTGTGGGGACACACGCCTTTAATTCCAGCACTTGGGAAGTCAAGGTAGGAGGATCACCATGAGTTCGAGGCCAGCCTGGGCTACAGAGTAAGTTCCAGGATAACTGGACTAGCATGAGACACTGCCTCAAAATAAATAGATAAATAAATAAATAGTCAATAAGTCAATAGTGGAACTAAAAGAGCAACTGAAAAGACATTATACATTCATATTCATCACTTACAGCTAGGCATGATGACACATGCCTTTAATCTGAGCACTCAAAGACTGATGTAGGAGGACCACTGTGAGTTCAAGCCCAGCCTGGGATACAGAGTGAGTTCCAGGTCAGCCTGGGCTAGAATAGAACCCTGCCTCAAAAAAAAAAAAAAAAAAAAAAGGACTGGATAGATTGCTCAGTGGTTAAGGCCTAACCAAGTTTCATTCCCCAGGACCCACATAAAGCCAGATGCACAAGGTGGCCCATGCATCTGGAGTTCATTTGCAGCAGCTAGAGGCCCTGGTGCATCCATTTTCTCTCTGTGTCAGGAATGGTGACACATGCCTTTAATCCCAGCACTTGGGAGACCAAAGTAGGAGGATTGCTGTGAGTCCAAGGCCAGCCTAAGACTAAATAGTGAATTCCAGGTCAGCCTGGGCTGGAGCAAGATCCCACCTCAAAAAAAATGAGTTGAAAATTTGAACACTTTGCTAAAGACTATATACAAATGGCTAATTAATGCAGGAAAAGACAGTTAGAAATTTTCACTGTGCAGGAAATGCAGAAGAAAGCTATGGGACAAAACATATCCTTGTGGCCCGTAGAAAAGAAAGGCTCTTCTCAATAAGGGGTACAAGACCACAGGACAGTCACACAGGAGAACACTAATCATTCTCAAGTCAGCCACAGACAACATGATTTCAGAGACTGACAGTTCCAATGTTGAAAGTTTAATAATCTTCTAGAAGAAAAATAAAAATTACTTTGAAGTAAGAAAGAGACACAAAAGCACTGGTATAAAAGAAATAATGGAGAAATTGACCTGTTTCAAAATTAAGACCTTCTGCTCACCCAAAGTAAGAGTGTGAGAAGGGAAGCTGTCAACCTACAAAGATATCTAGATGCAAGATGCTGGCCTAAACACAGGCCTCCTGCACAGAAACAGCAAACAGTTCTTGCAAACACAAAGATCAACAACCCAATAAGAAAATAGGCAAGGGGCTGCGGATGTAACTCAGTGCTACAGCACTTACCTAGCATGCAAGAAGCCATGGGTTCTAGCTCCAGCAGCAAGAAAGAGGGAAGGAGGTAGACAAAGAGAGAGAGGTGGGAAGAAGGGAGGAAAGTAGGGAAGGAAGGAGGAAGAGAGGCAGGATGGACAAGAAAACACGGTAACAGCATGCACAGACGCCATGCAACGGCTCAGTTACACAAGGAATCAGAACACTTCCAGGAGAGGAGCTAAAATGAAAATGCCTGGCTACATGGAAGGTGAGGGGGACGTGGGTAGCTGAGCTCCTGTCCTGTCCTAGACATGAGTAAACTGGTACAATCCTTTTGGAAAATGGTGTGTCATTATCTCCCAAGGCCACTGCAGCCTACCCTGTGAGCCCATAGGCAAGGACACAGCTAATAGAAAGGCACAAGCACATCCCTAAAACACATACAAGTGTCTCAGTAGCATCTAGAAACCAGAAAAACTCAAATGTCCATCAATAATAGTATTTAAAAAATACCTGTGGAGCTGGGCGTGGTGGCATATGCCTTTAATCTCAGCACTTGGAAGGCAGAGGTAAGAGGATCGCCGTGAGTTCGAGCCCACCCTGAGACTACATAGTGAATTCCAAATCAGCCTGAGCTATGTAGTCTCAGGGTGGCCTCGAACTCATAGTGATCCTCCTACCTATGACCCCCCCTCCCGCCCAGTGCTGGGATTAAAGGCATGCCCCACCACACCTGGCCTTTTCTTAATGTTTATATCCATATATGAATGCTGTTTTCACTTTTGGCTAGACAAGCTTCTCTTTTCAGATGGGGTGTGCCACCACACCCAGATGTTATATAATTTTTTAGATGATATTTTATAGTTCAAGGTCTCTTCTTTGTACCAGGTACTGTGCTTATTAGCTGAAAGACATGGGCCTAATCTGACCCACTGCCTGCTTTTGTAAATAAAGTTTTATTGGAACACACACACAAACCAAAACCTTCGTGCAAACAGAATTCCATTCAAAGCCCCTTTGACTGTATTAAGATTCAGTGACGGGACAGCCCAGGTGGGACACTGACTACACCTGGGCTCCAGGGACTGCCTCCTCACGGAGTTCACTGCTGGTGGCAGGGAGCCTCAGCTCTTGAGCTCTCTACCCCTGCTCCAGCCTGTCCTGAGCAGTGTGTGCCTCTGGAAGAGGGGAGGAGGTGAGATTTCTGTTGCGTGGAGCTGTGCACTGGCCTTGGGGAGCATGTGCTGCTTATTGTCAGGAGAAGTGTCCTGGACTTGACCATACTCCCATGAGAAATGGGAGCCAATGCCCAGCAGGAATCTGCCTGTCTGAGCCTGGGTTTCCCCCACCTGTCTTCAAGGGCTACCCTGCCTGTCCCGAAAGGTACCTCTAGACCTGTTCCTGTTCAGCCCAAGAGCCCTGGGCCTGCTACTTTTGCTTCCTCTCGGGCCTTTGTCCTTCCACAAAGTGAATCTGAGAGGGCAGAGCCTCCTGGGGTTGGCTCTGGCAGGGCAAGAGGTGAGGAACGCAGATGGACTGTTAGAATTCATCCCTCTCCTTCCTGTCTCTCTGAGGGCCAAGCCCAGGCAGGACATCCTCCATTTCCCCATCTATAAAACTGACCTTAGGCAAGGTGTTAGCCCAAGAATCCACTATTGCTGGCACTTCCACACAGGTCTTCTCAGGACTCTGATCTCTAATATGGTGGTGGAGGGTGAAGGGCTACCTCCCTCTGCACAGTGCCATGATCCATCTCAGCCCACCTTCGCTCTTTGTCCATGCACCCTGCCCCCGCCAGCGCTCTGGGAACTTCTCAGAGGACCCTCACATTGCCTCAGCCCTATCAGACTGATCCTAACTTGGGGGGCGGTTCAGAGTGGTATAGGAAAGAGTATGAAAGGGGGGTTGTGAGAGGGATCTGGGGTCAGCTTCATGTCCCAGAAGCTAGTCAAGGGCAGGTGAGCCCATACTCTATTTCCCATACTTCATCTTGCTCCCCCAAAGTTGTACCTGCTGGGTAGCACATGAGAAAACTAAGGCTGGGAGGGGGAAAGATACTTAACCCAGTGGTCCCTAACAGTAGTTCCATAGCTGCCTGCTCCACAGTTGCACCCCACCCATCTTGGAGGATGCCTAGGAACCCTGGGCTGGGCTTCCATGACATCATCCCAGCAGTGAGTTGGGAGCTGGTGTTAGCCCCTCCAGGCTGTCCAGAGACCCAGCTCTCCTCAACACTTCCCAGCACCCTTGGTCAGGAAAAAACACAGCCCACAGGATCTGTCTTGGATGGGACTGTGAAGGGTGGTCAGGCCCGGGGAAGGGTCACAGGGTGAGCTCCTTTGCAGGGCAGCTTCTTTGGGAAGGGTCACCACTGGGCATGGACAGCAGATCTGAGGCAGAAGGCCAGAGCTCTGGGCTGCGGTGGGGAGGGGGAAGAACGCGAGGAGGCACAGTGGAAGGTCCCCACAATCAGGCAGGGACCTGTCTCTGAAAAACCGCACCCCAAATCTGCTCCAGGGGAGTCTCGTGGGTGTCAAGAGCCTATGAGGAAAGGTGTTGACAGCTGGGAGGTGGGACACACCCTGTGTTGCTTCGTGCCCAAGAGGGGGAGGGAAGAAAGGAAGATACAGACCAGCTTGACCCAGCTGGCCTGGGTGCCAGGCTCCTCAGGTTCAGTGAGACCCAGCACCTCAGTCCACCTCACAGCTCCCCTTGCAGGGATGGAGAAGCAGAGGAGGTGTGACCTCGGCCACACAGCTGTACCCCAGTGATTGGCATGAGTCCTGCTCGGGGATGCACAAACAGGAAAGGGGAAACTCTACCCATTGCTGGCGCCAGCTTGGCCCTGCATGCTGGGGGAGGAAAGGTGCCTAGGTTCCCACCCACCAAGGGCATGGGTTCCAGGTTCTGAGGAACCCCACTCAGTCTGGAGTAGAGGCATCTCACCTGCTAACTCACATCTGTCTCTCACAGATGCTCTGTAAATAGCCCAGCCCTGGGCACTGCCACTGAAATTGTTGACAGTAACCAAAGCCACTCTTTATAGAGGAAGATATGGAGGTGACACACCTGAACCAGGCCCAGCAGGTCTGGTTGCTGTCACCTGATGGTCCCCAAATGCCCTTTCCCTTTCTCAGCCCCTCCACATGGCCTCAGAGGTCAACATTAACACCCCACTCCTGCAGGCACAAACATGTACCCAGCAAAGGAGCTCAAGATTCTGGGGCAGCATTTCCACTCTGCATGTAGGGCCTAGGCACCATGTGGAGGTGGGGCAGCATGGTGGGAGCCCCTGGCTCAAAGAAGTTGGGGCTGAGCAGGTGGACGTAAGGATAGGGAGATAGGGGATGCACAGGGGGCATGCTGCCCCTATGACCCCACATCCATTAAAGTGGAGTGCAGGGCCATGGAGGTGGGGTGGGGCATTCACTTAAACAAAACCCAGGCTTGCATCTAGAGCAGCTCTGGTCTCCAGGTAGGGCCAGGTGTGGTGGGCATTTTGCATGTCACCAAGGTAGTGGGATTTTGGGGAGAGACTGGCTGAGAGGCAGTCAGCTCTCTGGTTGCCTGAGAGCTTTTGCATGCAAGTGTGTGTGTGTGTGTGTGTGTGTGTGTGTGTGTGTGTGTGTGTGTCTGCCTCTCTGAGCACCCAAGGGCAGCCCCTTGTGAGTCATTGGCAGTGGAGCCTAGGGCAAGCTCATCCTGGGGAGGCTTCTACTTTCAGACGTGGGAGGGATCCTGGTGCCCACATGAGTGGGGCCCACATGCACCATGCCCAGGCTTTTGTGGCTGTGCATGTACTTGGGCCTCGCCCTATCCTGGAACTTCACAAGGAAAGTGCCAAGTGCTGCTGACTGTCATAAGATTTTCAGACCTTGTGAAGCAACACCCTGGGCAGTGGCAGGCCTGCCCACCCTATCCCCAGCAGTTCATTAGGTGACTCTGAGGGTAAAGAAATAGAGCTAGCTCCAGGAGGCTGAGCCAGAGACCAGACCTCAGACCAGGGCTGGTTCTCCCCCACACAGGCCAGCTGCACCAGGAGGCCATTCAGGCATTCTCTTATCAAAAAACAAGCCCCTGCGCTTCTCACTCTGGCTGCTTCTTACTGGTTGGGGCCTGCTCCAGTGCTGGGCGTTCTACACACTGCTTCCCACATGCACTGTGGTCACATCGCTGCAGCCTCTGGAAGCTGCCTGCTCTTCAGGCCCCAAAATACTTTGCTACTCATGTACTCAAAGCTGGGCACAGAGTAGGTATAGATTAAAGGCTCCTACACGAAGTAGCTGGGGAGAGGAAGGGAATGAGTTGGTCAAAATTCTGGATAATGCTGGGTATCATGGCCCAACACTCAGGAGGCAGTGGCAGAAGGATTACAAACTGGAGGCCAGCCTGATTTGCAGAGTGAATTTGAGGCTAGCCTGGGCTAGAGTGAGAACCTGTCTCAAAAAACAAAACAAGTAAGCCAGGCGTGGTGGCACACACCTTTAATCCCAGCACTCCGGAGGCAGAGGTGGGAGGATTGCTGTGAGTTTGTGGCCACCCTGAGACTACATAGTGAATTCCAGGTCAGCCTGGGCCAGAGGAGACCCTACCTCAAAACCCAAAAATAAAAAGGCAGTAAAGTAAGTGCTGCCCATTTTTAGGGGGACGCCACACCCACGGGCTAGAGGGCAGCAGGTAGCCCCAGCTCAGCTTCTATATCTGAACACACCGAGGCACAAGGTAGGCATACAAGCCCACAGAACCAAGGGGCTCTGCAGCCAGCAATAGTCCTCAACATGCGTACCCATCTGAGACTAAGCCAGTCATGGGCCCCAGAATCACAACCTGCACGTGTTCCTCTGTGGAAGGGCAACACTCTGGACAGTGTGGCCTGGGATGGGCGGCCCATCATTCCAGACCCCTATTGCCCACCTTGAAAGCAAGCCAAGCCTCACCCAAGCCATCTTCCACAGGCCCCCTGGACACCAAACCAGATCAGTGACCACCATATAAGGACCCATCCTCAAGCCACAAGGCCCAACCTTTGATTTGTGCCCTGTTAGTAAAGTGGCCACTGCCTCCAGGAGAGCCCTGCTCTCACCCGGCAGGGCTAGAGAAGCTGGGACCCCACGGCACACTCTCACACCCTCGAACCGAAGCTGTTGGAGCCACTCCAGGCCTCCTCCTTGGTTCCCAAGTCTTCTGGGGTCCAAATAGCCCCTCTGACATCTCCTGTTCCCAGCCCAGATGGTCCTAATGTACCACATTAGCTAAAGCCACAGTGAGTTAGCAGGGCAAGGTGTCAGAGAGGTGCTCAGCCCAGCTCTATCCCTCCAGGACCCCCTTGCTGGTTGCCTACCCAGCTCCCACTGACCTGCTGAGTGGTGAGGGGCAGGGCTGAGTCTGGAAGGGGACTGGATGCAGAAAGGGTGCAGCTGGTTCTCCAAAGAGGCCAATCTTAAGACAAATGCTCTCCCAACTTCTCCAGGGCAGATCCTGGGCTGGCTAGCTCCCTCCCCTGTTCCTCCCATCTGCAGTGCCTCCCGGCATTGTCCCTCCTCCCAGCTCCTCCTCAGCTAGGCTCAGAGCCCAGCCAAGCCCCTAACACTTTACCAGAGGGAGTGGGCAGGTCCCCTCACAGGCTCTGCCTCTGGAAGCCAGGGACCCCACCCCAAACTGCACCCCCCAGCCTAGGCAGCTGACCCGGGGAGGAAATGCCTGCTGAGTCACACCACCCGTCCAGCCTGTGAGTGATGGACTCACAGATGAGAGGCCGGATCCTCCCGCTCAGCCCCTACGCCTCAGTTTCCCATGGTGGCTGGAAGTTCAAGGAAGAGAAAGTGAGGAGGTTGAAGCCACAGGGGCGCCTGAGCCCCCCCCCCCAATACCTTTCTAGCCATCTCCTGCCCCTTGGAGCTTCAGGGTACTGCATAAGTCAGATGTGGTTCCACCCCAGAATCACATCTTTACTCCCCATCACCATTATTTAGATATAAGTGGGACTAGAGTAGCCTATCTCCTGGGCTGTGGACCTCAAGTCACTCAAAACTGTAGCTGCTGGCCGGGCGTGGTGGCGCACGCCTTTAATCCCAGCACTTGGAAGGCAGAGGTAGGAGGATCGCCATGAGTTCAAGGTCACCCTGAGACTCCATAGTGAATTCCAGGTCAGCCTGGGCTAGAGTGAGACCTTACCTCGAAAAACCAAAAAAAAAAAAAAAAAAAAAACTGTAGCTGCTGGCTTGTTCCTTCTCATCAACCTCCCTCTGTGATCCCAACCTTCACTCCTCAGTCCTAGCCCTTTGGCTCTGGATATCCAGCAGGGCTTGGATAGGACCCACAAGCTGTGTTCCTCACATTTCTGCTGAGATCCCAGAACCACTGTACCCTGTGCCCACAGCCCTGGGCCAGGGCCCAGGTGGCTATGGGCCATCTGAACCCCAAGGCAGGCTAGAGCAGGCTTATAGCTGAGGGGACCCATCCAGAGCCCCAGGGCAATGAAGGTTTAGTGAAGTCAGCCTTGCTCAATGCACCAGACCCTTGGTGGCCCAGAGATGGTAGCATGTGAGGACAGCAGAGGAAGCCAGGCCCTCCACTGGGAAATGGAAGGCAGAAGCAGTGTGAGGTGGGGAACAACGAAGGAAGAGCCTCCAGGCAGATCAGAAAGCGCCAAGGTTGAGAGAATGCAGTAGAGGGCACTAGTGGGAAAAGGGGGTTGGAGGCCCTGGGACCCACCCATCCTGAAAGGTGAGGGAATGGCAGGCCTTCTCCAACTCTGCCCTGAAAACCTAACGGGTCACCAAAGTAGAGAATGACTCCATTTACACTGCAACAGGAAAGCTGGCCAGGCCTGTTGCCCAACTTCCCACTCTAGGGCCCTACTCCCAGGTAGCTTTCACCTGGGAGCTTTGTTTACAACTTGACACCTGAGTGTCAACTCCTAGAGAGGGTAGGGCACGGGGCTGCAAGCCTGCAAGCCGGGACAGCCTAACTGGAGTGAGGCAGGAGGGAGGCTGGCATGGAGCAGGCCACCTGCTGCCACCATGTGCTCTCCTGAGCCTAGGTAATCAAACCAATCATGGCTCCCAGCCCTGAGGCTCACTGCACACAGGGCATCTCCTGACACCTTCCTCTACCCTCTGTTCCCATGCTATCCACCCAGGGGCCCCAGGACCATGACAGTAGCTTTAATCAGGGACCCACCTCACCAAAACCAATGAGGGTTCATGCAAAGCCAGCTCAAAGCTGTGTGGCTAAGTGCCTTCTCCCCAGTCTGAGGGGACCACAACCTCCCCTCACAAGCTCTACCACAAGAAGACACTGCCACCAGGGCGTGGTGGCGCATGCCTTTAATACCAGCATCGGGAGGCAAAGGTAACAGGATCGTTATGAGTTCAAGGCCTGCCTGAGACTACATAGTGAATTCCAGGTTAGCCTGAGCTAGAGTGAAACCCTGCCTCGATAAACCAAAAGAAAGAAAGAAAAGAAAAGAAAGAAAGAAAGAAAGAAAGAGAGAGAAAGAGAGAAAGAGAGAAAGAAGAGAGAGAAAGAGAGAAAGAACACACTGCCATCCCTCCACACCCACTCCAAGGTGCTTCCCCAAGATGCACGTGCACAACTCAAATGGATGTTGGCACCAATGGCTCCCTAGATGATGGGGGTAGGTGCCAGGCAGGGTCAGGACCACTATGATGCCGAAGGGCAAGAGCCAGGACTGCTGGCCTTATGAGCTGTTCCTCTCCCCATGTCCACTACCAAGGGCCTCACTGGACTCCCAGTAGGCCTTGCCTACCTACCTGCCTCAGGTCCTAGGAACACCCATTTGATGTTCTACCCCTGGGTCCATGTGACAGGGCTCATTGAGCAGGCGTGGGACAGTTGAGGGCAGTGGAAACCTGCTGAGCCACATATCATAGACCCCAAGATCTGGGTGTCTGGATGTGCCAGGGATGCCCACTGCACAGGCAAAACTGACTGAAAGCTAGCCCAGCTCTGAGTCACTATGGGAACTTGGAACTGGCAGGACTGGGTGGGGCTGGGGGCAGCTGATGGTGACTCAGCACACAGAAGGTTAGGAGCAGAGGAGGCATTCCTAGGGAATGTGTCATAGCAGAGCCTCCCTCTGAGCCACTACAGGGTGCTGCTGCCACCTCGGAACAAGGCCTTCCAGGGAGGGAGCCCCTAGAGAGCTAGCCTGTAGCCAGTCAACCATGTGAAGCTGTCATCTGTACCTCCATGAAAGGTCCAGCTCTCAGAAAATGGAGTGCTATTGAGGGTTGAAGGAGGCTTGGGAGGGGAACAAATCCCCCTGAGCCTGATGCCCTGCAGGCAACCCCTTGGTCTGACCTCCAGCCCAGAGCAAGCCGAGGCCCAAGGGCTGGAGTTCCAGATGAAGGAACCGTGACTTGGCTGGGAGGGGCTTAGTCACCAGCGTTCAGTGCCCGAGTAGCTCCTAGGGAGCAGGGCGCAGCAGGATGGCAGACCTGCGAGACAGGGCCCGGGTGGGGCCCTCAGCTGCTAGTGTCCCCACCACCAGCACTGGTCCTGATAGGAGGGTGGCTTGAGGATGCTTCCTAGTCTTCTGCTTCTGAATAACCATCAGCTCTACCCACTGCTCCTCCTCCCCCACCAGGACACACTTGTGGAACCCACCCATGACCCCCGAGATCAGCCTCAACATTCCCTCCACCCTTGCAAGCACACACTGAGGTCGGCCGGTTGGCATCACAGCATGCTAGCAGGGAAGGAGCCGATAGGTAGGTGAGCGGTAGGGACTGAAAGTATTTATACCATGTCTGCGGTGTGGGAGAGGGGAGCAAGGCCTCCCGCCACAGGCCTCCTGGGCCCAGTTCCAATTTTCCATCTGAGAAAGTGCTTCTGACTATTAAACATTTATCCCAACAAGGCGGGCCTTGGCTCCACTGGCCTGTGGCTTCCAAACTAAGAAAAATAAAGGAAATCTGGAGGCAGAGGCAGGGAGTAGGGGTAGGTGGATGGAGCCAACAAGACACCCTCGCAGGGCAACAGCCACCCTTAGAGTAGGGTCAGAGGTCAAGAGAGTCCTCAGTGTGGGTCCAGCTATGACTTGGGTCCACACCAAGCCCCGTTGGACTCACCCAACTTCCCATCCCTCCATCCCACTCCACTTGACCACCTCCTGTCCCCTACCAGGGTAGTGCCCAGACCCAGCCTCAACCCTCCTCACAAGAACTACTGGTGCCCATCGCTTCCGTCCTCTGGCCCCATCGTTCCAATATAACCCTCTTCAGACCTCTGCTGGGCTTCTTTCCTGACTCTGCGCACAAGCCATACTGAGCACAGCAGCCGCCACTTGTCATTTGTTGGACAAACAGTAGATTTTCCTGTGTGTAACTGCTGAAGTCTGGGGGCCTCTAGGGTGAAATGGTGCTGAGCAGCTCCCAGATATAGCTACTTAGGTGAACTGACAGAGAAGGGTAGACATGCCCCACACCTGACACCATCCTTGAGTGTGGGTCTGCCCCCCTTTAGGCAGGGAACTAAGGAATGAATGGCAGGTAGACAGTCACCCCTTCTATGAGGGCTCAGAATCTCTCCTCCCCAGGTAAGTCAGCCCAAGCTGGACCTTCAGTGAAGACTGGTCACAGGAGGAAGGACACAGGGAGCCAAAGTTAGGGAGAACCACAAGTCATCCCAGGGCTTCCAGTACAAGCAGCACCCAGCTCAGCCCAAGATTAAAAAAAAAAAGTTTGTGCAGGGCTGGAGAGTTGGCTTAGTGGCTAAAGCATTTGCTTGCAAAGCCAAAGGACCCAGGTTCAACTCCCCAGGACCCACATAAGCCAGATACACAAGGTGGCACATGCATTTGAAATTCATTCGCAGTGGCAGGAAGCCCTGATGTGCCCATTTTTTCTCTCTCTCTCTCCCTCTCTCTCTCAGCCTCTTTCACTCTCCCTCTCTTTCTCAGATAAATAAAAATAAAATATTTTTTTAAAAGTTTGTCCAGGCAGAAGGAGACAACGAGGGCATTTCTGTTAAAGGCTCAGTCCAGTGGGGACAAGGGGATGAGATGGGCATGGGAGGCTGGGAGACTAGGGGACCTTCTAGCTTAGCCCTGCTGTCTACTCCCAAGCCTTACCCTACCCTTTCCTGGGTGACCCAGATGAATATAGCCTGATGCTTGGGGCACAAGCCAGAGGATAAGGCACAGCCTAGCTTTGTCCCCGAGACACCCAGGAAAAGAGCCTGGAGTGTTGTCACCAAAATTGATGCAGCCACTACCAGTAGTGGCTTCTGAACCCATCTCATTCAAGTAGGGGTGTGGTCCAGGATGTCCTCTACTGCCTCCTCATTTCCTGTCCCACCATGGACAGGTCTAGACTGCAGAGGGGCCACTGGAGCCCTGTTCCTATTATCCCCTGCCTGATGGGGTAGGGAAGAGCCAGCACCCATCAGACCCACACATCACCTCCCCATATAAGTGTGGCCTACAGCTCTGGATGGATGCCCAGAGGGTTTCACCATGGTTCAGGGCTCATCCTCCGTGCCTCAGTGTCCATCTTACATAATGACAGGGACACAGACCCCACCAGTGTGGGAAACCTTGTGGAGGAGATGTTTGCAGTACTGGCATGTGGCGTCCTGAGGCACAGTTCCAGCTCAGCATGGCAGTCTGGGCACTCCAGGGCATAGATGTGAAGTCTGGACCCACAGCCTAGCCCCACAGGCTGGGCACCTCAGCAGCTGCCCTTCCCCTGTACTGTCTTAGAAAAAGCCCTGCCATGCCATAACCCTCACTAGAGAGAAAATCCAAAGGTCCCTTGTGGTATCACTGCGACTCGGGACTCGCAGGAGCCAGTGGCTATTTTTTAGCTACTCAGGACTCAGCTCTGCCTGAGATAGAAAGTGGATGACACGCTGCACGTATCAGTGATGAGCTGGGTGGTGTCATTCAGGAGCCATGCATGAGGTCCTCCTCACTGCAAGAGGACCATGGGCACTCCTAGACTGGGCGGATCCCTGTCCATGCAGACCCACCGGCTCCGACACAGGTGCATTCCCAGAACAGCCACAAGGGGCCAGGCTCTGCGCAAGCAGGCTTGTACATTGCTCCCTTCCAGTGGGCTGCAGGAAAGTGACAGGTTCTGGGAAGGGTGGGCATCAGAAGACTCAGGATGCCAGACACTGCTGGCACAGGAGTGCAATTCTAACCTTCTGGTAGTGTACTGCCTCTAGCTGGCTAGGCCTAGACCCAGTGGGGGGATGGCCTTTATGAGGATTCATGGGCCGTATGTAGGACTTCGGGAGGGCCTAGACAGGACAGCCTCCCTGGGCTCTTAATCCCACAGGTCTCCTACCAGTTCTGTAGCAAGGGCCACTGCCCTCACACCCTGGGAGCAGGGGGACACAAGGAGCGACTGTCCCAGACAGTACAGGAAACCATAAACTAAAAGGAGAAAACAAGTTCCTCAGATGTGGATGCACAGCCTCTGTGGAGGCAGAATGTGAATAAGTGGCCCTGGCACCTGGGACTTGGGGGTCTTGGGCACCCAGGAATGGGGAAGCCAGAGTGTGGGAATGGCCACCCAGGGAAGCTGGAGACAGAGTATCCCCATGTCTTTGGGCCCCACCCTCTCCCTCTGAGGAGATGGATCTGCAGTGCTGTGGGCCATGGCCAGCTTGAAGAAAGAGTGGGGCCTGGGAGGGTATCATTTGCTCACTGTTGTCCAAAGCTAGTGGGAGGGCCCACCACCTGGGCAGGGGAGGCTCAACAGAAGGTCTCCTGGGATGGTGAAGACCAGTTCTGAAAGTGGCCCAGGCTCCTGCTTAATGGTCCTTCAGGGCAAGTCTCCCACCCCAGCCTTGGTTCCTACCAGACAAATGGGCTACAGGAAGGGCCTTGGGAGTTCAACTCTGGTGGAGGAAATGGGATGCCAGACAAGAGCTGCCACTCTGCATGGTCCCTCTACATCATGAGTGGCCTCATCATCACTGTCATTGGCCTGTTTCCCCAAGGAGGAGGACCAGTCTGCACCAGTGCAGCATGGTCCCATCCCCACTGCCAGGGGCTGGCTAGGTGCCCTGGGTGTGGCCAGGCTGCTGCATTGCTGACCCAGAGCCTGAAGGACAGTCCACTGTTGCCCCACCCTGACCTCCAAGATAGCCAGGCCATGCTCATGCCAGAGACCCATCATACAAAGGGCAGCAGAGAAGTTCAGGAGGGGCACTGACGACCCTTGGGGTCATTCCCCTTGCCCAGTGTAGACCTTGGGGCTAGACCTCTGACTCTACTCAGACCCTTTACAAAGTTCCAGTCCTCAAGCCTCGCCTTGCCCCAGCAACCACAGAGCTGTTGACCCAAACATGCGGTAGCCACTTGGAGGACCCAGCACAGCACAGACTGCGAGTCCCCATCAAGGCCGAGAGCCCTAACTTTTGCTCCAGCTAAGATACCCTCGCCAAAGCAAGTCTGAAGCTAGCCTAGCAGCAGGTCAGTGGGCTAGGCACTGACGCCCACTCACACACGAGGCATGCTCCAGGACAGTACCCCAGAGGGTTACAGCAGAGGGAAGGTGATGGAGAAAGGACGGACAGACAGGGACACTGAGAGTCAGAGTAGGGCGAAGAGCCACCGAGGGTGATGGAGACCCCAGAAGACAAGGTGTGCGGCAGAGGACGGGAGACAGCAGCGGGAATCGCCAGAAGCAGGTGGACAAGGCAGGAGCAAGACAGCGACCCAGAGCGGGCAGCGAGGCACCAAAGCTCGAGAGACCCGCCCGCGGCCCCGAGGCGCCCCCGCCCTCCATCCTCCCGCACTGCGCGTGCCGACGCCCGGCGCGGCCGCGGAGCCCACCCGCCCGAGGGAGCGGGCTGCAGGAGGGGAGGAGGCGCACCGCCGCCGGGGGCTCCAGACCAGGTAGGCAGCACCACGTGGAAGCAGTCGCACATCTTAGCGGCCGGTGGTGCGGGCCGACTGCGGCCCGGCGCGCCCAGTCGTGGTCCCGGATCCGACGCCCCGGCAGCCGGGCGCCGCCCTAGGCGCTGCCACCCTGCACCGCCGCTGGCTGCGGGGCTGTGACTGCGGCGGACGCGGCCGGTACTTCCAGAGCCCCGCGCGGCCCCGCCCCGGGCCGCCCAGCCCGCTCCGGCCACTGCGCAGCGAGCGCGCGGGAGGCACCGCCGGCCTCATTCAGCCGATTGGCTGCAGCCTCCGAGGCCCCGCCCCACACCGTCTCCGCCCCACCCGACTCCTCCGGTCCCCCGCTGGCCACGCCCGCCCAATCAATGCACCTAACCTACGTTGCTGGAGCAGATCTAAGGGGAATAATAACTAAGGAGGGGCGGCCGACCCCAACACCCAGGGTTTAGGAGTCGCTCTGTCTTTACTCCCAGCCTGCGCGGGGAGGGGGAATAATGGGGGCCCAGGGGCTAAGGGAGGTGACCACCTGAGATCTGAGTTCCTCAGGACAAGGTGGAGTTCTACAGGGGCAAGGGAGGAGAGGAGAGGCACGATGCAAGGACAGACGGGAACGGTCAGGGCCCCCTAGGCAGGGTTGCTATGGGCTATGTAGGTATGAAATACCGGGGCTGGAGGCCATCCTGGAGTCCAGAACCCCTTTCCCTCTCAACACACACACACACACACTAGTTCTGGCTGGGACCCAGCTGTGACAGGACACTGACTCTGCAGGGGAAGGGGAGAAGGAAGAAGGGCTGGAAGACCCTGAGACACAGATGAGCTCTGCAGGGCAGGGGAAGATCTTGAAAGGTTCCTGAAGCTCAAGGTGTAGCCTTAGGGTGAGCCAGGCAGTGCAGGGAAGTGTTCTAGACAAATGGAGCAGTAGTGTGGTGTGGTGGTACAGAGGAAGAGGCAGGAGCTGAAAGAGGCCTGCTGAGCTGGAGGAAAGACTCTGAGTGCATATTGCCAGGGATACTTGAGTAGAAGTTTCCAAAGCGTGTGTATGTGTGTGGAGTGTGTGTGTGTGTGTGGGGGGGGGGGTCTTCTATAAGTCAGAAGCAGCTGGACCAGGGCAGCAACAATGAAGTGGGGAAGGACTCCAAAGATCCTGGGACATTCTAGAAGCTGACTGAAGGGCTTTGGTGAGGCAGGGTGGGAGCCTCGCTGGGCTTTACTTGGACACCATACAGAGGCCATGTGTCTGAGGAGTGGGCGGGGAGGATTCCACTGAAGCAGAGTTGGCTGATCCCTGCCTGTTGCAGACCTCAGGGACAGCACGGTAGGGGCAGGCATTGAGGGTTGGAAGCAGAGGCAGGAACAGACCCCAGAGAGGACAATGTGCTGGTCATGCCAGGTGGACTGAGAGGTACGTACACACAGAAAGCTGGAATAGGGCAGCCTGGGAGTCAGGATGGGCGTGGGGACCCAGGAGAGTCCACACTGCAGAAGGACCACACAGGCACAGAAACAAGATGCTCACACCAGCACATGCCACAAGCCACCTTGAATTTGTCCCAGTAAACTCAGACACACACAAACACACACACACACTCAAGCATGTGTGCAGATATGCGTAACAGGACATGCAAGCACAGAGATACACACAGATGCACACACTCCCACGTTCATGTGGGATCTCTGCACAGAAATGAGGGCCCAGGTGATCCTGTGAGTGACAAGATGACTCACTCTCAGCAGTTCCCGTCAACTGAGCTGCAGCCACTGGGAAGCCTGCCAGCCACATACAGGTCAGACAGACACTGGAGTCACTGTCGGGAAGGGGCCTGGCAGCCTCCTCTGACAGCCTGATGGAGCAGAATCCTATCTTTCAGGTGGCACATGAATCTTGCCTCTCTCTCTGAAGAACTGCCCTGGGTGCAGGAGTCAACACTGCCTTGTACCTTGGTATGTGGGTCTTTGTGTCCCAGAGTGTGCCCCTGAGTTTATAGGGTGGGGCAGGGGTTTCAGCCTGCTTATCTACTGTGTCTGAATCTGGTTCCAATATGTGTGGGCCTGGGGAAGTTTTGTGGAATCAAGGACCTTTGTGCACAGACCCTACCCCATTAGGCATGTGGTCTTGGCAATGTCATGTGGGTCCCTTGGCCACTGTGCAAGTGTAGTGGCATCAGAACTGAAGACTCTGTGTGACATATCCTTTTTATGTGGCATGAAACCCCTGGGGCTGTGGTGACTGTCCCTGGCTTTGTGAGGAAGGGATGTGACCCAGGCTGCCCAAGTGAAAAAGGGCAGGCCTCAAGGCCATTTTGTTAAGGTAAGTGGGATCTCAATGTGCCACTTTTGGGTATGGGGGCAGCACACACTGGGGAGCTACACCTAGTCCTCCCTATGGGCACCTGAAGAACCCTCTTGAACTTTGTCCGCTGTGCCTTCATAATCCTGGCCCAGAGAAAGAACCAGAACCCAGCCATGGCATGCCCAGGGTGCCCCTTTTGCTCAGGCTTGCATGAGCAACAAGGCTACACATTGCTCCACTCACCTGACCCCTTAGGGGTTGCTTCAGGGCTGGCTTGGGCTCCAGACTCAGGATGAAGGGATCCCCTGCCCCAGGTTGCCCCTTTCATCTCTTTCATGCTGTGGAATCCAGGTTGCAGCCCTTGGCAAGGGGATCCATCTCTGCCTGGCTACCAGGGATGTGACTACAGTTTGGCTGTCAAGGAAAGCTGAGGACCCTAATCCTGACTAACCCAACCCCTTAGTTTGGAGGTCAAACTGGGAATAGCTCTCACCTCAGGAGTCACCCACTTACCTGAATACTCTTGGGCCCTCTGAACTGTCTCACTATGCATCTGGGAGGGCCTGCCAAAGATGGGCAGGTTGCAGCTGCATGGAGGGGCACACGCATTTGGGCCTTGGGGAGCCAAGGCCCAATCAGGCCCTTTCATCACTGCCTGGACTCAGAAACCCAAACTTGGCCCCACGATCACAAAAAGCAGGATTAGGGGAGAAAATGGGTGTAGGGGAACCTATGAGGCCCCATCCTGGTCCCTTTCTTCCTTTTGACACCTGGCCATCTTCTGCTTCTGCAGCATACTTCCAGAAGTTCCTGTCATGCTGCAGCTCCAGTCTTCTCTCCTTGTTCCCTCTGGGACAGGCAAGGCTCAGCCCGGGAATTGATGTCCCTTACCCCCAGCTGTGGACCCGGCCCACAACCATCCCCAGCACAAAAAGGCCTCACCTGTCTGACTGTCACCCTGAGTGCCGCATAGTTCTGTGATGCCCCAAGGCTGGGTCCCAGGGCTCAGGCAGGGTGGACTCTCATCCTGCCACCGTCTGCCTGCCTGCCACCATGCTCTGCTGCCTCTTTGGACAGGCCCGCCAGGATGCCCAGAGCATCAATCATTGATGCCTCCTGCAGCAGCTGCAGCAACACAGCAAAAATAGCTCTACCATTATTCTGGCCCCGCCCTGCACAACCCATGGGTGGGCAGGAGGTGGGATCCTACATCCACCCTCCTTACCTGGGGGGGTTTCAGGCCTCGGGTCCAGGAGCTGAGGGCTGCCGTAAGCAGTTGGGAGGCCCTCTTCCAGAGCCACCTCTTCTTCTGTGACCATAGAGGGCCCCACCTCTAATAGCCTCACTTCTCAACGCTGAGTGCCTGTCCCTGTGTCCCCTCCTCTGTGCTCATACAACTCCACACACCCGTGAGCTCAGGTAGTGGGGAATATTAGGGTGCTCCACCTCATCTCTGGCAGTGGACTCAGCAGTCCACTGGGACTTGGGGCAAAAGTAGCTCCAGGCTGGCACCGTTATCCACAGGCCACGAGCACAGAGGCAGGACACGGGCCTCCCATCTCACCAGATGATCTGAGGAGCAGGACAGTCAAGTGATTCCAGGGCAGGGGTCCCTGCCCAACTAGTCTTTGCTGTCAAGTGACCCTGGGAAACACCAGGTTGATCGTGGGCTCTAGGAAGAGCAGCACCTTCCCCAGGACCCAGGCTTGGTCCTTTCTGCTGAGTCTGGGGCAGGGGAGGCTTGTCTCCTATGCAGAGGCATCCCACCCCAGACAGCAAGGCTGGGCTGAGGGGGCCACAGGTGATGGAAGTGGAGCCTGAGAGAGCTGCCTGGCTACTCCACCTGATACATTGTACCTGTCCTTCTATGGCCCCTTGGTACACAGGGCCTGGTTCCCCACACCCTGATTTTAGTGGAGCCCCAGCCCTCTGGTCCACTCCAGCAGGTAGAGCCAACGAAACTTGAGCTGCTGTCTCCTCTGCCCACCATGTGGAGACCAGGCCCTGGGCTCATGGCAGAGAAGAAAGGCAGTCTGCCCCAGGCTGGCTCAAGAGGCAGGGCCATCTATCAGCTATCTGTCTGAGCTGCCTGACCTCCTGCAGTCAGGGCTGGACACTAATGTTAGGGTTGCCTCTACACCTTCCTCAAGACAGCACCTCTTCAGTGGGATTTCCAGGAGTCTTCCAGATCTACCAGTTCTCTATGGCTGCTACAACAAAATATCATAAACAACAGACTGGGTTGAAATGACCTGCACTCATTCCTCCAGTTCTGGGTGATGGTGGGCCGTGTTTCTCTGGAAGCCCTCATGGAAGCTCCATTGCCTTGCCCTGCTTGGCTCCTGGGGTCCCAGTACTGTTCCACCTCTCCTTGCATCGTTACCTCTCCTCTCTCTCTCCCTGCCATTTCTTTAGACAGAGTCTCTGTGTAGCCCAGACTGGCCTCTGACACTTGATCCTCCCACATAACAAAGGGCCATCTTGGGCTGGGCATGGTGGCATATGTCTTTAATCCCAGCACTTGGAAGGCTGAGGTAAGAGGATCACTGTGAGTTTGAAACCAGCCTGAAACTACATAGTGAATTCCAGGTCAGCTTGAGCTAAAGTGTGATCATGCCTCAAAAAAAATGGGTGAGGGGGAGGGCGCTGGAGAGATGGCTTAGCTGTTAAGGCATTTTCCTTTGAAGCCAAAGGAGCCAGGTTGGATTCCCCAGGACCCACGTAAGCCAGATGCACAAGGTAGCACATGCATCTGGAGTTCATTTACAGTGGCTGAAGGCTCTGTGTGCCCAATTTCTCTTTCTGTCTGCCTCTTTCTCTCTCTCTTTCTTTTTTTTTTTTTTTTTTTTTTTTTTTTTTTTTTGGTTTTTCGAGGTAGGGTCTCACTCTAGTCCAGGCTGACCTGGAATTCACTATGGAGTTTCAGGGTGGCCTCGAACTCACGGCAATCCTCCTACCTCTGCCTCCCGAGTGCTGGGATTAAAGGCGTGCGCCACCACGCCCAGCTCTCTCTCTCTCTTTCTGAAATAAATAAATAAATAAATAACTAGGACAGGTGTGGTGGCACACACCTTTAATTCCAGCACTCGGGAGGCAGAGGTAGGTGGATCACTGTGAATTCCAGGTCACTCTGAGACTAATAGTGAATTTCAGGTCAACCTTGCCTAGAGTGAGAACTTATCCTAAAAAGGGGTCATCTCTATATTTCCAAATCCTTACTTTAAATGCATACATATATGACAGCTGGAGAGATGGCTTCGTGGTTAAGGCGCTTGCCTACAAAGCCGAAGGTTCAATTCTCCAGGACCCATGTCCTGGAGATGCACAAGGTGGTGCACGTGTCTGGAGTTCGTTTACAGCAGCTAGAGGCCTTGGTGCACCCATTGTCTCTCTATCTGCCTCTCTGTCAAATAAATAAATAAAAATAAATGTATACATGCGGCCTCTTCCATTTCTTTTCTTTTTTTTTTTTATTTCTCCTGATAATAGAGTCTTGCTCTAGCCCAGGCTAACCTGGAATTCACTATGTACTTTCAAGGTGGCCTCGAATTCACTATGAATGTTTGGGGAGTATTATTCACTTGTGACACTAGTGATACAGTTCACCCCAACCTATGGACCAGAAACTAGGACCTGCTGTCTTTCTGGACCCTTGGCCATTTCTCCTACAGCTTAACTCTCCATGAGGAAGCTGAAGACCAGACAGGGCTTGGAGAGGTGCTAAGGGCCCAGAGAACTGGTCCAGCTCCACTCCACTTCCTACTCAGGCCTTTGGGCCCAGGCCTCAATATCCCCACTCCCTGGATCTTGAGGATGGCAAATACAGAGCTGAGAGGAATCAGAGCAGTGGGAATGGGCAGGACCTACTGGGTGATGAGGAGGCAAGCTGAAGCCAATGTCTGTAAACCCAGACAGTGTCTGATCCCATCCCACCAAACCACTGTGAAAGTTGAGGTGGCTAAGCCAAGATCCAGTCCTGAGCTGTCTGCCTTCAGGGCTCTAGTGAGCTGTGCCAGGCTGGTCTGCCCTCAGGAGATGGGCGGGAGCCTGTGGTCCAAGATGCAGAGAATGATCTCATCATATTTACATCAAGTTTTCCAGTAGCTTGACTGAGATGGGTGGAGACTGGGTACTTCATGAAAGGGCAAGGCTGAGGCATGGCGCAATAAGGTCCAGTCTGGGAAAACAGGTGGAGATGTGACAAGCTCAAGGCTGACTTCATGAGCCTGGGGATGTGGACAGATTGGAAGGAAACAAGGATTCTTGGGAATGGGGACTTGCCAGGTGGGGGAAGAGGGGCAAGGCTAGCTCATCAGGGCCTTTACTGCAGGTGGCAGCTGGAGTGGGAAGCTGCCCGTGGCCTAGACTAGCCCTGCTCTGCCTTGAAACTAGCTGGTGATCAGGCCCAGAATCTGAGCAGTACACCAAGGGAGAGGGTAGCACCCCTTCTGCTCTGCAGGTAGAGTAGACTTCTGTTCTCCACAAAAGGAGATTTAGAAACAGGCTAGGTCAGTAAGACAAACTTGGCCCCTAGTCCTCTAGTTCTGTGGAGCAAACATCCTACAACAGACCAACAGGTCCAATGGCAGCTATGCATAAGGATGAGGGTCGCCGGTCAAGCACAGTGTGAGTTCCCGTGGGTGGAGGGGGCAAAAGGTGGCCAGAAGATGGCTTTATTCCTGGGCTAGGTGCGCTCCTGTGAGGGTGCATCAGGGATACAGGCACCGGGGGCGCCGTAGGGGTACCGTGGACCGCGCGGAAGGCCCGGCCTCACTGGCCCGCGCTCAATCTGGCTCGCGCGAGCCTCAAGGGGCGGTGCAGTAGGGCCGACCAGGGCCGGGGATCCGCATGGCCACGCCCCGCGGAGACGTGCTGACGCACGCGATGGGCGCCGGAAGCGAGCTGCTGGCCTCTGTTGCTGGGCAACGCGCGGCGCCGACTGAGGGTGAACCTGGCTGCCGGCGTCTTTGGGGATGGTGGGTGCTCGCGGATTCGGGCCCCGCGGAACCCAGGCCGCGCTCCGCCCGCTGCTGGACCCGGTCCCCGGCCAAGCCCCGTCCTCCCGGGACTCGCAGGCTCCGCAGCCCGTTTTCCCCGGTGGCCGTCCTCCCCGCGGGCCTCCTCCCGCTGCCCCTGTGCCGGGCCGGCCGGTGTGGTCCCCGCGGCATCCCCAGGAGGCCGCGCAGCCCTGGGCAGTTGCAACTCAGCAGCTGTCTGCCGGCCGCGTCAAGATGCAAGGTCTGCCGGAGCTGGGAGGAGAGCCTGTGAGTGACCCCGCCGGGGAGTCTGGTGAGGTGTCCCTCCTCCAGACGAGCGGAGGACTGAGTGCTGACCGTCTGGAGCGCACAGAGAGCTGCTGCGCTGGTCCCGGGGCCTTGCCTGAGCGGAAAGCTAGCGGCCCCCGGCTGGAAGAAGGCCTGCCCACCTGCCCACCCAGCTGTCCCCACTCAGGGGAGCTCTGCGGCGGGTGGGGGGAGTTTGAAAGCTTCCAGGAATCTGAGGCTGAGCAGTCCTCTCAGTCCCTTGGACTCCCCGGGAGACGCACAGGACCTCAGCGACAGAGAACTCCTTCTGTCCCAAAGGAGCATGGTTCTTGCCAGGCACAGCAGGGTGGACCCTGGGTGACAGGAACTGCTGCTGGGCCGTCTTCAGAGGTATTTCTGGTTGAGTGGGAAGTGTTTTCTACACCAATAGACCTTGTATAGGCTTCTGTGTACTGGGAGCGCTGAAGGGTTCTGTCACTCCTTGTGGGTCATCTCCTGACTTTCATCTCTTGTCATGTGGTTGGCTCCCCTGTTCTTCAGAGTCCAGGGAAGGAAAGGCTGGAAGGGGACATTGCGGAAACAGGTCAGGCCAATGCCAGGTGGGGGACACTAGAGCCAGGCAGCTTCCCCTGACAACCTCTCACCAGGCCTATGCTTGCTTGACCCCGGGGGTTCAGGGTAGTGGGGAAGGAAGCCTAGGAAGCGTTTGGATTCTAAACGTACAGAGTTAGAAAACGCTAGACCCTAAAATCATATTAATCCATCGTTTGGAGTGATGAACTGGGTCGGGCAGGCACGTGGGCCTGCTGAGACCTTCCCTTTGTCTTGTTCGCCCTTCAGAGATGAGCCCCTGCTTCCCGTGACTGCCTCTCAGCCTTGTCTTCTGGCCATTCTCTTTCCCACACTGCCATCTTTTCTCGTGTGGCTCACCTCAACACCAGAGAGCAAAACCAAGCAGTGATGAAAGAAAGAAAAGGTGTTGCCTGTAATCTGGGTAGACTGCCTTCTAGACTGCTTTCCCTGGACCCCCCAACAAGCTCCACTCTTTGCAGTCAGTCCCACCATAATGCTTGTTCTGCAACCATTACTTTGTCTATTGTAGGTGATACACCAGAGAACATTTTTGAATAATGAGAATTTTGCAAATACTAGATGAATGTAAGAAAGTGCATCCAAGATGAGTTGCACTGTGGGAATAGACAAAACTCACATGTGAAACCTCAGACACCTGCCTGCCCCTGGTTTGCCACCCCCACCCCCGTCATGCCAGGACAGTGCCATTTCAAACTCTGTCCTCACTACATCACGTAACCCAGGGCCTTTTTGAGATACAGTATGTCCACTGTTATACGTGTGAACCTCTCAGCCACTTAGCATGTAAAGCACAGCTGGTGTGGAGAGGCCACCTTCTCCATGTGTCCCTGGCAAAGCTTAGGTTTTGCCCTTATGTCCTTTGAGCCCTGTGGTCTTTGCTGGGGTTTTACCCAGCATGGAGATTCTGAGGAATGACTTTGTTCAGAGATGGCATCACCAGGTGCAATCAGGGATGCAATGCATTTTCATAAAAAATAAATATTTTGGCCGGGTATGGTGGCGCACGCCGTTAATCCCAGCACTCGGAAGGCAGAGGTAGGAGGATTGCCGTGAGTTCGAGGCCACCCTGAGACTACATAGTTAATTCCAGGTCAGCCTGGGCCAGAGTGACACCCTACCTCGAAAAACCAAAATAAATAAATAAATTAATTAATTAAATTAAATTAAAAATAAATATTTTGGCCTGGGCTAGAGTAAGACCCTACTTTAAAAAAAAAAAAACAAATTAGGGCTGGAGAGATGGCTTAGTGGTTAAGCGCTCGCCTGTCAAGCCTAAGGACCCCGGTTCGAGGCTCGATTCCCCAGGACCCACGTTAGCCAGATGCATAAGGGGGCGCACGCGTCTGGAGGTCCTTTGCAGTGGCTAGGGGCCCTGGCACGTGCATTCTCTATCTGTCTATCTGCCTCTTTCTCTCTCTGTCTGTCACTCTCAAATAAATAAATAAATAAATAACAAAAAAACACAAATTATTATTATTTTGTGTAAGGTGACCCAATATATTTGTATTTCTGCTAACTTTGGAATGTTCTTTCTTTCCAGCTCATTCTCAGCTCTGAGAATGTTTTTAGGTTTGCTTTTCAAGAAGTCTCAGTGGAGCAGGCAGCTGAAGATATTTGCTCCTTAATCCATTTCTTAGAAATAAACAGCGAAGAAAGCGCTGGCCTTGCATCTGTGCCTAGACTGTGGTAATAAACTTAGATTGGAAGTAAACATTGTTGCAGTAACTGCATTTGAACTGTTGTTTGGTAAAGTGGCTGCATGGGGCTCAGTGGTTACTCATAGAGACAGAGTGTGGTGCTCCTGAAACCACCTGTGGGCTGCAGCATTCCAGGGGAACCAGCAGCACAGGTAGATGCTCCTGTGGTACCCACGATGTGGCCTTGGCTGAGTGATCTTTGGTACCTGTGATCCTCAGCCACAGAGCTTGAGAAAGTACACTGGAGCAGCCATATAATCCATAAGGCCAGCTCTGTGTGCTACCAGTGTTCAAGGCTGAAGGGGAAATCAGAGGCCGTCCTGTCTGCTGGCCACTTTGTAGAGACAGGCTTTCAACTGGCAGGAGCAGTGCTTGAGAGACTAGAATGCTTCCGATAAGTTGGCCTGAGGTCCTGTGAGAGGGTGAGCATTGTCTCTTTTCTTCAGAGCACAGGGAAAGCAGTGGATGTGCTACAGGGTTTCTGTGTGTCTGAACAGACCTGAGTGTTGTCAGAGCTCTGGAGACTGGGTTCTGACCTGGCCCATCATGGCTGCCATTGGAGTACCTGCCCAGAACACCCACCATAGGGACCAAGGGTTGAGGTTTGGAGTACACAGTGGTTCCCAGCAGTGTCCAGGTGCCTGGTGCTCCTACAAGGCATGGCTCCTGGGGAGAATCTGCCTTGAGGCAACCCCACAGGCAGGTGGTGCTCTGGTAACTAGCCTGCTGGCAGTCCACTGGCACAGGTGACCCTTTTGTCCAACTTGGTAAGGTTGGACATTCTGAGACAGGGTGATGGATATTGCTTTGGGGAAGAACATAGTGCGTGTGCTGAAATAAGCTGACATTTAGCTTGTTCTAGCTGCCCTGCAGCTCTTGGGTGCCAGTTTTGCCTTGTTGGCCAGGGCCTGAGCTTCTCACCTGCACAACCCATGCAGCACACACTGATGTTGCCGTAATAGACTTTCTTCCAGTCTTGTTCTTGTTTGTGTGCATCTGTCTGTAGCTGGCACAGTTGTAGGCATGTGAGTGAACAGAGCCAGCAAGCCATTGGGCCAGGGGCTTCTGA
The DNA here is from genome assembly GCA_036346955.1 of Dipus sagitta. NCBI lineage: Eukaryota > Metazoa > Chordata > Mammalia > Rodentia > Dipodidae > Dipus > Dipus sagitta. The sequence goes on from CM070775.1 coordinate 153,828,460, forward strand.
GAAGATGCTGTGTGCAGAGAGGCAGCAGGGAAGGACATGCTGATGGTGAATGTTTGAGTCACCATGTAAATGAGAGAGAGAAAAAAAAGTGGAGCTCAGAGATTCTGAAGGGACCTGTGCTCAGCCCTTGAATGCTAGGTGCTCCTCTGCTTGTGGGGCTGGGCTTCAGTGACTGCTTGGCAAGCTTTCAAGTCTCTGTTCAATGGCTGCATCTTTTTCCCAGTTCTGAATCTAGGAAACTCTGGAGAGCCCTTCAGAACACTGATACCGTGTCTCCTTCACAAGGCCTCTGGAGTGACTCTCGCTGCCAGGAAAACCTCTTTCTTGTTCTTGACATAGATACTTCTCAGAAGGTAAGGTGGTTTGGGGAGAACACCTGAGCACAACAACTGAAGGGGACAAAAGGTTTCTTTTGACTCACATTTCAGAGGCTTCAGCCTGCAGTGAGCTAGCTCCATGTTTCTGGGTCTGTGAGGGTATACATGATGGCAGAGGAAAACTGTCCACCTCCTGGAGGACAGGAAGCAGTAACAGGCCAGAGCAAGATACAGACCCCAAGGACACACTGTTGGACTCATCCATTCATTAACTGAGGACCTTCAGGATCTAGTCACTTCCCCAAAGCCATCAACTGACAGCCCAGCCCCAGCATGTGAGCCTGTGGGACATTTCACACTCAAACCATAATGGGAGGAGGCTTCACTGTGGCCAACTACACTGTGTCATGTTAAGCCCTGGAGACCAATGGCCTTAGACAGTGTGGTGGAGAAAACAGACTGTCTATAGCAGGAACACCTGCCTGCTGTTGAGACTGGGAAGAACATCTTTCTTGAGGTTCTCTGACCACTTCTCAGAAGGGAACTGGCAGGGGTGGTTGAGGAAGGTGTGGCAGCATGAAGGCTGTGGGCATCTTGTCTGCATGGGCAGCATGCTGTCCTTAAACACCTGTGCAAGGCTCCTACAGGAGTGTGTATGGAACAGGTGTAAGAAGGCATATGTAGGTTCAGCAGTGGGAGTAATGGAAGGTGCTGCTGTATGTGGAGGAGGAATGCCATGTAGTGCCATCCTGTGGGTGCTGTGATCTCTGGAGAGCTGCTAAAGGGAACAGAGATAGGTAGAGAAATCAGCCAGGCACCAGGATGGTCATGGGTGCTCTCCACTAGGGGCTGTAGGTCAACGGATTCTGCACTTTGGGTGCCCGGTGATAGCAGTGATGCGTGTGAGTCGGCCTGCTGCGGCACACAGGAAGCATGGGGATAAGGACTGAGGGCCTCCAAGTGGCCCCATAAACATGTGGAGGCCCTGAGAAGAATCCTTGACACTTGAAGCGGTAGCCAGCAGGACAAACCAGTAGGAAAGCAGGCCAGAAGACAACATGGACAGTGTTCACTGATACATCAGTGCACCAAGGCACAGGTTCCTGTGTTACTAGAGAGACACACCTAAGTGTGAGGCTAAGATGCAGGCTCCTGTATTACCAGAAAGAGCACACCTTAGAGTGAGGCCACCTGTCACGGTAGGTAGTAAAAAGCTCTTTATTCCTTTTTTTTTTTTAAAAAATATATATTTATTTAAGATGGAGAGGAGGAAGAGGCAGATAGAGAACAGGTGCACTAAGGCCTCCAGCCCCTTAAATGAACTCCAGACACATGCATCACCTTGTGTATCTGGCTTACGGAGGTAGTAGAGAATCAAACCTGGGTCGTTAGGCTTGAAAGGCAACTGCCTTAACCACTACGCCATTTCTCCAGCCCTATTTATTTATTTATTTAGTTAGTTAGTTAGTTAGTTAGTTGAGAGAGAAATAGGGAGAGAGAGAGAGAATAGGTATGGCAGGGCCTGTAGGCACTGCAAACGAATTCCAGGTGTGCCCTCTTGTGCATCTGGCTTATGTGGGTCCTGGGGAATTGAACCTGGGTACTTTGGCTTTGCAGGCAAGTGCCTGAACCCCTAAGCCATCTCTCCAGCCCCCTTTTTATTCTTTAAATTTTTTTTTTTCCAGAAAGAGATAGATAGGGAGAATGGGCACCCCAGGGCCTCTAGCCACTGCAGACAGACTCCAGATGCATGCATCACCTTGTGCATCTGGCTTATGTGGATCCTGGAGAATCAAACCTGGGTCCTTTGGCTTTGCAGGCAAGCATGTCAACTGCTAAGCCATCGCTCCAGCCCAAGAGCTTTTTATGAAGTATTATGGAATATCTTAAACATAAAAACTCAAGCCAGGCAGGTAGGTTGGCCCTGGTGAGGGCAACTGGTTTCTGTGTTGGACCAAGGCCACACAGACTAGACTGGTCAAGAGATGGATGAGGAACTGGGAGGAAAAGACAGCCCCATCGCCCTGGCAGATCAGCCTGGCCTCATAGGAAGTGGGGATCCTGGATGGAAGGCTCAAGGGAGACAACTCCAGGTGATAGCAGTGTGAGGCTTTTCCTGGAGGTAGTTGTGAAGACATTCTACTGAGCAGTGTCTTGGTCTGTTTTCTGTTGCTATAACAAGATACCTGAGGCTGGATAATTTATAGATTTTTTTTTTTTCCTGATGTATGGTCTCACTCTAGCTCAGGCTGACCTGGAATTCACTATATAGTCTCAGGGTGTTTAATTTATAGCTTTCACAAGTGCATTTGGCTCACAGTTCTGGAAATCCAGAAGCATAGCACGGGCACTTGACAAAATGCTCTCATTGCATCATAGCTGGTTGAGCACTAAAAGGCAAGACAGCAAGTGTGCCAGCTCTGGTCTCTCTGTACCTAATGCCACTGTGGGGACCTCACCCTGATGCCTGCTCTAACCCTAATAACCCCTCAGTGTTCTGCCTCCAGATGCAATCTGCATATGAATCTGAGGTATAAGTTTCCAACACCTAAACTTAGAGACACATTCAAACTACAACAGGCAAGTCATCAAGGGGTATGGAAGCTCTGGAGGCCCATGAGCAAAGGGGAGCAGGTGGCAAGACTGGGCAGGAGGCCCACAAGCCTAACCCTTTGAGGGGCCCAGGGTGTCCAGAACTAAAGTAATGCATTTGTTAGAATGAAAATGGTGATGCTGTGAGAGATTTGTTTCCTCAGAGCCTTTCCCGAGTCCAGGGTCACACTCCAGAAGGTTCTGACCTCAGGGAGCCTGAAGATCTGCTGGAAGTCAGCAGCTTCCACCTACACCACTGCAAAGCCCTGATCCAGACCAAGGTGAGTGCAACCAGGGGCAGCAGGCTTCAGGGTGCCAAGGACCAGGAGGCTTGGGAACTTAGAGGCTGAGGGGAAGGAGGTATGGCTGCTGGGCAGGGACCAACACAGGTACTTTCAGGATCTGTGGAGCAGCTCTTTTCTTAGGGGTGGAGAGTCCTGCTGCAGCCAGGCCAGCCCATCACCTCAGCAAGGCTGAGCAGGAAGAAAGGCATGAACAGAAGGCTCCTATAGCTCTCTTATCAGTGAGAGAGGGGAGAGCTTGCCTAGGCCTAGATCTTACGTTCTCCTTGACCAGGCACTGTGGAGGCCGATGTGTGTGCTCCCAGGAGTGGGTTAGGCACATAGCTGAGTTCACTGGGATCACCTTTGCAGTGTGGGGGAAGGGTCCCTGTGGGAACCATGGGTCAGGACACAGCAGCACAGGAGGCAGCACCCAGATCAGATTTTGATTAAGAATCTGGCACAGGTGTGAGCTACAGCCTCAGTGGATACCTCCTCATGGACTCATTGAGCAGTGACGGGGCCCCAAAATACCGTCTGCTCTTTGGAAGATACCCTAGGACAGAAACCTCTGAGGGAAGGCTGCAGTTGTCTTTGAGCAACAGGACGTTTAAATGTTCATGCCTGCATTGGCTATAGCCAGCACTGGAGATGCTCAGTAAGCTGTGCTGCTCATGGAGTCCACCAGTGGACGGGCCAGGGACCCACTGAGAAGCAGACGCTGCCTACTCCTGGGCTGCAGGCCAGTCAGAATTGTAAGGTTGACTTGGGAAGTCACATAGCAATGGCTGCCCTGTGGGCTCTGCCCTAGAACTCCTCCCTGTGAGGTTCTCTGGTTGCACTGCACAATAAAAATGTTTTTAATATGACAGATACCAAGGAAGAATGCTGAGGAGCCCCAGGTGGGTAGGATAATGTCTGGGCCTCGGGTTGCACATGTGCCTGACCGCCATCCTCCTCTCAGCTCTCAGGGACGCCTGGAGGTGGAAAAGGGAGCCTGATCACCTACAGCCTGTTTCTGAAGACACCCCTACATGGGAACGGGCACTGTATCACCATTCCACGGAAAAAGATCCTCACTCCACGCACCCTAAAAATGGCATTCTTTAAAGATGTCCGCTGAAAGCAGGAGTGTTCTGTACCTTTGGGAGACATTTTACATTTTTGTTTTTTACTGGATTGGTACTAGAAACTGGGAACTATTTTGTGGAGGTTTCCCAGTTCCATGTCAGTGTTATAGGACCTCTGTCAGCCCACCCTGTGCCCCAACCTGTCAGGTCTGAGGGAGTACACAGAGGATGTGTCCTTAGAGCCAATCTCCATGTACAGAGGCAGGGTTTCTTGGTACACTGCAGGTTGGGGCCAGGTACCCAGTCATAACTCAGGCCTGGCTCAGATCCAAGAGTTCAGAAAAAAGTGGGAGACAGATGCTGAGCACCTGCAGGAAACCCTCTGCTCCAGGCTCTGGCTGCTCCTGCTGTTTCCTTAAGTTTCTCGAGTGTCCCCATGCTGGATCCCATCTTTTCCCAGTGGCCCTTGGGACATGCTTTTCTCACAGGTGGGGAGATCATGTCGGGTGTGCCAGAAGGCTCCAGTAGGGCTGCCTTCCTTGGTCATCTGCTGGAGCAGATATAAGCAGGTAGCACTGAGTTTGGTAACATTTTATTAAATAGAAATACTGGGTAAGCCTCTGTTCTTGTTGATTCATTAGCTGTGCAGGGAAGCCTGAGGTGTAGGAGACTGACAGAAAGACCACTGTGGGGGCTGATGTGATATCCCACAGACGAGCTTCGCTGTGGGCTCACCCAGTTGTCCAAACTCGTAATAGTCCAGCCAGCACATGTGCAGTGTCGGTGCTACTCCTGTCAGGAAGGGAGAAGGAAGGTGCTATTGATGCTGCACCTGTCTGGTCCTCAGCCAATGCCATGTGGCACTTGGCTTCAGGCTCATAGCAAAGGAATAACTTGGAATTTTGGGGGGGGGGGTCAGATGTTTAGGAAATTTGCCCTAACTTTTCATTTTTAACCAGAAAAAGCTGCAACTGCCACACAGCTGAAAAGCATGCAAAAGTGCCACTGTCTTACAGCAAACCCAGACTACTCAATAACAAGATAATTGAGAGCTGGGCGTGGTGGTGCACGCCTTTAATCACAGCTCGGGGGGCAGATAGAAGGATCACCTAAGTTCGAGGCCACCCTGAGACTTCATAGTGAATTCCAGGTCAGCATGGGCTAGAGTGAGACCCTACCTTGGAAAACTAAGGTGCTTGCCTCAAAACCTCAAGACCCAGGTTTGATCCCCCAGTACCCACATAAAGCCAGATGCACAAATTGGCACATGTATCTGGAGTTCGTTTGTAGTGATACTGTGCCTTGGCAAACCCATTGCCTCTCTGTCTCTGCTTGCAAATGGTGGGGGGGGAGGGGAAGTGTCTCATGTTTCCTGTGGAAACAGTCTGAAATAAACTTTTTCCTCCCATAAGAAAAAGTGCTTCTCAAAAAACACAATGACCAATAGGCATTAAAAAAAAAATCACAGACCATCAGAGAAACACAATCAGAAGCACTGAGGTGTGCCACACGCCTGTCAGCATGGCTATCATTACACGTATGAAAGACAAGTGGTGGATTGGGTGTAAAGAGGAGGCAGCCCTGCTGAAGGTGGGAATGTAAATTAACACAACTCTTGTGGAAAACAGCATAAAGGTCCCCATGTGATCCAGCAATCGCACTTCTGGGTATTCATCCAAAGGGAAAAAAATTTTTTTTAATAGAATTTTTGTTGAGGCTGGGCATGATAGTGCACACCTTTAATGGAGGTAGGAGGATCACCATGAGTTGGAGGCCACCCTGTGACTACAGTGAATTCCAGGTCAGCCTGTGCTAGAGAGACCCTACCTTGAAGAAAAAAAAAAAAAAAAAAAATTTTTTTTTTGAGAGGCATTTATACCATGTTCATAGAGCCAAGAAGAGAATTTGCAGAATTGTCTGGCAATAGATGGATTTTTAAAAAGTGCATACACAATAGAATACTATTCCTCCATAAAAAGATGAAATCTTAGCCTGGTGTGATGGCTTTAATCCCAGAACTCTGGAGGCAGAGGTAGGAGGATCACAGTGAGTTTGAGGCCACCCTGAGACTACATAGTTAATTCCAGGTCAGCCTGGGCTAGAACAAGACCCTACCTCAAAAAAAAAAAAAAAATGATGAAATCCTGTCATTTGTGACAACGTGGAGGAACCTGAAAGACACTGTATTATTGAGTAGGCCAGGTACACAGACTAGCCCATGTGATCTCTAGAGGCTGAGGGGTAGTACCGGCAGTTACCAAGGATAAAAGGTAGTCTCAGGAAGATATTCAAGAGATCTGTCCAAGATGGCGATGTTAGTTAGGTGTGTGTTAGTTGTGAATTTTGTTCTTGATTTTTTCTTTGTGGGTAGTTTTTTTTTTTTTTTTTTTTTTTTTTTTTTTGGAGGTAGGGTCTATAGCCCAGGCTGACCTAGAACTCACTCCATAGTCCTAGGCTGACCTCAAACTCATGGCAATCCTCTCTCTGCCTCCAGAGTGCTGGGGTTAAAGGAGTACAGGAGCATGCCTGGCTTATGAATTATGCTCTTAAGAATTGGGTTGGAGAGAGAGTTTAGCATTTAAGGTGCTTAACAGCCGTGGCTCAATTCTCCCTTACCCACATAAAGCCTGATGCACAAAGTGGTGCATGCATCTGGGGTTTGTTTGCAGAGGTTGGAGGCCCTGGCATACCCATTGTCTCTGTCTCTTTCCTCTCTCTGCTTGCAAATAAATAAAATACCCTATTGTTACTATTAGGTATTTTATTTATTTATAAGCAGAGGCAGAGAAGACAGAATGGGTGTGCCAGGGCCTCCAGCCACTGCAAACAAACCCCGGATGCACGCACCACTTTGTGCATCAGGCTTTATGTGGGTACTTTATGTGAGAGAACTGAACACGGGTCATCAGGCTTCATAGGCAAGTGCCTTACCGGCTGAGCCATCTCTCCAGCCCCCTAAATAAAAATATTTCTTAAAAAAAGAACTGCCAACCAGGCGTGATAGTGCATGCCTTTAATCCCAGCACTTGGAAGGCAGAGATAGGAGGATCACCATGAGTTCAAGGCCACCCTAAGACTACATAGTGAATTCCAGGTCAGCCTGAGCTGGAGTGAGACCCTACCTAGAAAAAAAAAAAAAAAAAAAAAACCTGCCAAGAACAGATTGTAAGTGCCCTCACTACCCAAAATAGTAACTGAGGTAATGCACTTGACAGCTCCATTTAGCCATCTTACTTTGGTAGACATATTTGAAAACATACACCATAAACCCATGTAATTTCAGTTAGTTAAAAAACCAGGAGTGAGCTGGGTGTGGTGTGGTGGCACACGCCTTTAATCCCAGCATTCAGGAGGCAGAGAGGTAGGAGGATCGCCGTGAGTTCGAGGCCACCCTGAGACCCCATAGTGAATTCCTGGTCAGCCTGGGCTAGAGTGAGACCCTACCTCGAAAAAAAAAAAAAAAAAGGAGTGGAGGCTGAGGAGATGGCTCAGTATATGGTGATGCTTGCTTACAAAGCCAGTTGGTTTAAGTTCAGTTCCCCAGCACCCATGCAAAGCAGCATATATATCTGTGCTATTAGGGAATGCCCTGACAATGGGAGGTGAAACCAGGAGAATCCAAAGCTCAAGGCCACCTAGTCTGATAGTTTGCAGTGGCAAGAGACCTTGTCTCAAAGGTGGAACACAGACAACTCAGAGTTGTCCTCTAACCTTCACATACACACCGTGGCATATACTCCCATGCACACACATAAAGAAAAATACTTATTTTGTTTTTTGAGGTAGGGTCTTGCTCTAGCCCAGGCTGACCTGGAATTCACTATGTAGTCTCAGGGTGGCCTTGAACTCACAGCAATCCTACCTCTGCCTCGCGAGTGCTGGGATTAAAGACGTGTGCCACCACATCCTGCTAAGAAAAAGTTGTTTATTTTAATATTTTATTTGGGCTGGAGAGATGGCTTAGCAGTTAAGACACTTGCCTGTGAAGCCAAAGGACCCAGGTTCAATTCCTCGGTACCCACATAAACCATATGCACATGGTGACACAAGCATCTGGAGTTTGTTTGCAGTGGCTAGAGGCACTGGAGCACCCATTCTCTCTCCCTCTCCCCTCTGTTTCTCAATCTCTATCTCAAATAAACAAAATATTTTAAAAAGAGTAAGTAGGAACTACTATCTCTTCAAAAAAATTATTTGAAAAAGAGGCAGAGAGAATGGGCACCCCAGGGCCTCTAGCCACTGCAAACCAACTCCAGATGCATGTGTCAACTTGTACATCTGGCTTACATCTGCCTAAGGCTTCACAAGCAAGCACCTAAACCACTAAGGAATCTCTCCAGTACAATAAAAAGATTTTTTAAACCGGGCGTGGTGGTGCATGCCTTTAATCCCAGCACTAGGGAGGCAGAGGTAGGAGGATCACCGAAAGTTTGAGGCCACCCTGAGACGATATAGTGAATTCCAGGTCAGCCTGAGCTAAAGTGAGACCCTACCTCAAAAAAACAGAAAAATTTTTTAAAGAGGATAAATACATTTTTTTCAAAACCAGAAACAGAAGCCGGGTGTGGTGGTGCACACCTTTAATCCCAGCACACAGGAAGCAGAGGTAGGAGGACTGCCATGAGTTTGAGGCCACCTGAGACTGCATAGTGAATTACAGGTCAGCCTGAGCTAGAGTGAGACCCTACCTCGAAAATCAGAAATGGCCAAGCATGGTGGTACATGCCTTTAATCTCAGCTTGCTGGGAGGCAGAGGTAAGAGGATCACTGTGAGTCTGAAGCCACCTTGAAACTACCAGGGTAGCCTGGGCTATAGCAAGACTGTCAAAAAAAAAAAAAAAAAAAAAAAAACGGGCATGGCGGCGCACGCCTTTAATCTCAGCACTTGGGAGGCTAAGGTGGGAGAATTGCTGTGAGTTTGAGGCCACCCTAAGACTACATAGTGGATTCCAGGTCAGCCTGGGCTACAGTGAAACTCTACCTTGAAAAACAACAACAAAAAAGGCTAGAGAGGCATATATCCTAAGGACTCATTTCCTTAGAAGTACGTGCTCAACCATGTTTATTGCTGCTCAATTTATAATAGCTGGGAAATGGAACCAGCCTAGATGTCCCTCAACTGATGAGTGGATAATGAAGATATGGCACATTTATACAATGGAGTTTTACTCAGCGGTAAAGAAAAATGAAGTTATGAAATTTGCAGAAAAGTGGATGGATCTGGAAAGGATTATACTAAGTGAGGTAACCCAGGCCCAGAAAGCCAAGCGCCACATGTTCTCCCTCATATGTGGATCCTAGCTATAGATGATTGGGCTTGTGTGTGAGAAGGAAAAAACTCAGTAGCAGAGGCCAATAAGTTAAAAAGGAGATAGGAAGGGAAGAGAAAGGAAGGGAGGAGGGCATTTATTAGGTTGGTATTGTATATATGTAAGTAGAAAGATTGAGATGCGGAGGGGAGATGATGGAGAATGGAATTTCAAAGGGGAAAGTGGGGGGGGAGGGTACTACCATGGGATATTTTTTATAATTATGGAAAATGTTAATAAAAATTGAGAAATTTTTTTTTAAAAAAGGCTAGAGAAATGGCTTAATGGTTAAGGTGCTTGCCTGTGAAGCCTAATGACCCATGTTTGACTCTCTATATTCCACATAAGCCAGATGCACAAAAGTGAGGTAAGTGCAAGGTCACACATGCCCACTATGTGGCACAAGCATCTGGAGTTCGATTGCAGTGACTGAGGCCCTGGCAAGCCAATTCTCTCAAAAAAACTTAGAAATGAGGGGCTAGGAAGATGGCTCAGTGGTTAAAGGCACTTGCTTGTAAAGCCTGATGGCCCAAGTTCAGTTTCCCAGTACCCATGTAAAGCAAGATACACAAAGTAGTGCATGTATCTGGAGTTTGTTTGCAGTGGCAAGAGGCCCTGGCACCCACCCACCCCCAACACACATACTCACTCTGTGTCAAGAAAATACTTTTAAAAATCAGGAATGAGGGCTGGAGAAATGGCTCGGCGGTTAAGGCACTTGTCTGCAATGCCTAACAATCTAGGTTTAATTCTTCAGTACCCATGTAAAGCTGATGCAGAGATGCATGTGCCTGGAGTTTGTTTGCAGTGGCTAGACGTCCTAGCAAGCCCATTCTCATTCTCTCAAATAAATGTTAAAAATTTTAGAAAGGGCAGTTTGGAGACAGGATTTTCTGAATATGATGATTGTAGGAATTATTTTCTATTACAGTAGTTATGGTAGTTTGATTCAAGTGTCCCCCATAAACTTAGGTGGTCTGAATGCTAGGTGCCCAGGTAATAGAGATTTGGAAATTAAAGTCTCCTGGAGGCAGTGTATTATTGGGGGCGGGCTTATGGGTGTTATAAACAGCTTCCTCTTGCCAGTATTTGGCACACTCTTCTGTTGCTGCTGTCCACCTAATGTTGGACTGGAGGTGATGTCTATCCTCTGCTTATGCCGTTGTTTTCCCCTGCCATCATGGAGCTTCCCCTTGAGTCTATAAGCCAAAATAAACCTCTTTTCCCACAAGCTGCTCTTGGTCAGGTATTTTCTGACAGTAATGCGATCCTGACTGCAACAGTAAAGTTGATACCAGAAGTGGGGTCACTACTGGTAGAAACCTATGTGGCTTTGGCCTTTTGGAACTGCTTTGCAGGAGGAATGTGGAAGGATTTGAAACCTTGTCCTAAGAGATACCTTGCAGCACTGTAAGTATAGCTTGATGGACTATTCTGGTCAGAGCTGAAAGACCTGAATGCAATAAGAACTATGGACTTAAGAGGTTTGTCTTTTAAGGGTGAGAGATTTGCCTGGGGTGGGCTAGAAGCAGTTTGTGTGAGAGGCTTGCTGTTATGCCCATGTCCTGAGAACTTGTGCAGGGTTGCATTGCATAGAAATGGACTGCTGTGAGTAGAGGGATATGGCACAGTAGAAATCTTTGGGCTGAAACTTCTGCTCCTTCAACTGCAATTGCATGAGAAATTACAATCATTGAGATTGGGCCAGCTGACCTGCATTGGAAGGAGAGGAAGAATGCAATCTTGAAGGAGTGTGAATGCTCAAGGAGTATCCTGTTCTTCAAATTCTGCTTTATTCCCCCTGGATTAACAAGTTGGTACCCCAACTTGGGTGTATTATGGTATTATGGAATATAAGTAATGCAGGAAAAGAGAGGGTCATTGAATTTACAACAGGGTCTTGTGTTTTGGAAATGGCTATGGGCAGAGTGAAACAGGTTTGCTGGATTGCCTGCATGGAGACCCAATGGAGCTGTGAAGATGGACCATGGATTGCAGTGGAGACCTAGTAGAGATGCTGGAACCACTAGACAGATGCTAAGGAGAGCTGCCAGCCCCAAATAAAGTTTTCTAGCTGGTAGTCTGGAATTGGAACTCCAGAGACTTGCTGGTTAGAATTATCAGACTTGGAGACTTGTCATTGACTATTGTTGGACTTGGAGCTAATGTTTGATATTTGCCCTGTTTAAATCTTTTATTGGTTGAATATTTCTTTGCTATTCACAATGCCATCTTTTGCAGTGTGAATGTTTATTCTGTGCCATGGGGTTTGGGGGTACTATGGCTCAGTTAAAATTACTTGGAGTATGGGAACATTTGAACATCTTGGAGATTGATAAAAACTATGGGGACTTTTAAAGTTGGACTGAATGCACTATTTTATATCATGTATGGTTCTCAGTTTATGGGGGTCAGGGGAAGAATATGGTGGTTTGATTCAGGTGTCCCCCATAAATTTAGATGTTCTGAATGCTAGGTCCCCAGTTGATGGCGATTTGGAAATTAAAGCCTCCTGGAGGCAGTGTATTGTTGGGGACAGCCTTATGGGTGTTATGGTCAGCTTCCTCTTGCCAGTGTTTGGTATACTCTCCTGTTATTGTCCACCTGATGTTGGCCTGGAGGTGATGCCCACCCTCTGCTCATGCCATCGTTCCCCCCTGCCATCATGGAGTCTGTAAACCAAAATGAACCCTTTTCCCCATGAACTGCTCTTGGTGAGGTGTTTTCTGCCAGCAATGCGAACCTGACTGCAATGGTGGTATTTTGTTTTTAAAAGTCTTTATTTCCAGGGTCTGGGATTTTGGTTCAATGGGTAAAGCACTTGCCTGAGTTTGAATCCCTAGCACCCATGTAAATTCTGGGTAGACTTGGCAATTAAGTTTGCCTGTAACCCTAGTGATTTGGGAAGCAGAGATGGGATCCCCAGGCAATCTGGCTCGCTAGACTTGCTGAATCCACAAGCTCTAGGTTCAAGTGAGAGACCCTGCCTCAGTAAATAAATTGGAAAGTGAGAGAGGAAAATAATTGATGTCAACCTCTGGCCTACATGGACACAAGTGAACATACCTGCCACACATAAAGTTTAAATCATGGAGCTCCTGAACTCCAAATGCACGTGCCACTTTGTGCATCTGGTTTTACATATGTACTGGGGAATCAAACCTGGGTCACTGGGCTTTTTGGGCAAGCACCTTATCTACTGAGCCATCTCTCCAGCCCCACTTTAAAATTTTTTAAATTTGTGTGTATGGACACACCAAGGTCTCTTGCCACTGCAAAGGAAACACCAGACGCTTACACGGCTTTGTTTGTTTTTTGAGGTAGGGTCTTACTCTAGCCCAGGCTGACCTGGAATTCACTATGTAGTCTCAGGATGGCCTCAAACTCTCAGTGATCCTCCTACCTCCTAAGTGCTTGGATTAAAGGAATGCACCAGCACACCAGGCAACTTATACCACTTTTTGAGTCACATAGCTGTCTGGGGAATTGAACCCAGGATTTCAGGCTTTGTAAGCAAGAGCCTTTAACCACTGACCCATCTACCCAGTTGGCCCCCACACACACCAAATTTTAACACTTTTGAAGGTTGCCAGACAGAACAGGTACTGCTAAAACTAAGTAAGCTGGGCTGGAGGGATGGCTTAGTGGTTAAGGTGTTTGTCTACAAAGCCAAAGGACCCATGTTAGCCAAATGCTCAAGGGGGTGCAAGCATCTGGAGTTTGTTAGCAGTGGCTGGAAGCCCTGGCGCGCCCATTCTCTCACTCTCTTCCTCTGTCAAATAAATTTTAAAAAATGATATTTAAAACTAAATAAGCCATTGCTAGAAGGAACAGAAATGCCATAAACAAGCAAAATCCTGCCTTATGCTCATCACCATAAACTCCCTTTAAACTAGTTTCCAAGAGGAAATCCTTTTCAAAAGCAGGAAAAAAAGTCCACAGGCTGTAGTGTTACTCAGAGCCCTGCTCCTGCACAACAGACCTGTGTCAACACCCTTAGATGGTGAAAAGTAAAGGGGAGTTGTGCTTTGAACTCTGTGAGGTCAGAAAAATAAATCCATTCCTGTTACATAATAGTAACAATCCAATAAAAAAAGAAACATCTAAGTTCTTTGCAAAACAAAACAGATAAAATGGCTGAAACAAACGAGACAAAGTCAAGATATAGGAGATGGTAGACAATTCATAACACATCACATTTTGCTTGTGAGATAATTCTTTTTTAATAAAGTGAGGTTTACATTGTTGGTATTTTTTTTTTAAAGGCCATATGCAAAAAACAAACCTTTGAGGTTCAGAAATAGGGAAGAAAAGCAGGCAACATGGACACAGGAGGGAGAGTCCAACCTCTGAGCAGGCAAAAGGAGCCTCTGGAAGTACAAGCAGCTGGTGCAGCCACACTAGGATCAAGGGGCCATGCACTGAATGCAGTTCAGACCTTTCCATTTCAGACAAGTGTATCCTTAAAATGTTCTAGCACCAATTCAATGGTGAAAGCGCAGGCAGTGTTCAGCCTAAGGGTGCATGGAGATACTTCCTTCACACTACCCAGCAGCTTCCCTGGCATGAAACACATAGTGTTGGGTGTTGTCTGCATATTCGGCCTCCCCTCTTGACAACCAATACAGGGCCATTCTAGGAATCAAAAAGAAGGTACCACCTGAGACCCCAGTCTGAAGACCAACAGGCAGATTTTTGACCTTCGGTGGCATTTACATATAAATAGGCATAAATAAAGCCATCAGGCACAATGAAGTCCAGGAGAACAAGGCTGCATAGCAGACATAGTGAGGGAAGTAGGGTAGATAGCTGTGCATGGCTCTGACTCTAATCCATCCCACTCTGCTGGAATCTGGAACATGATGGAGTGGTGCGGGGTCCCACACAAAACTGAAGAAAAATCCAAACACGCGTACACTGTTGCCTCAGGAGTGTAGAAAAGATCATTACAAACAAAAAATTCCAAATTTAACCTTAAACCAGTTGTATTTTTTTAATTGTAAATGTTTCTAATATAGCAGCAAAGGATGTTTGTAGAAAAAATATACTTTTAAAAAAATAGTTGAAAAGATCTGAAGTATAAAAAGTTTAAAAAAATATACCTTAAAAATATTGTCAAAACATAGAAAACTTAATTTTAGAAAGGTCATCTATCTACTTTAAAAAAGGACTGGACTCAGCTGTGGCTTGCCATCCCTACGTGACACCAGCTTGATACAACAGGGAAAATGAGCTCAGGGCTGTGAATGTTACCTGGCCCAGGCCCAAAAAGCCTTCAGTGAGCTCCAGTTCCTGGTGATGGCTTCTGTTCTGCCCTTCCCAGAGAGTGGGACAGGCCTAGCTGCTATAGCCCTTGCTAGTAACAATCATCCCAAGATATCTTTTAAATCAACAGTTGAGCAGGGATGGGTTCCTGGCTGTGTGTGGCAAGAACTGTATTCATGACACACTTGTATGTGTCTGTGGGTACAGTACAAGTGAGATGTTGTCTAGGGCGCATGACCTTGTCCTTGTCAGGGGCCTTCCCCCTCAGGTCTCCACCAGAATCTCAACCACATGGTCCAGATCCGCCAGGTCAGACTTGCAGGTGGAGCTGGGAGGTGGGGCGGCTGCAGAAAAGCCCTCCAGCCCATTGCAGATGCCCGGCTTGGTGCCATTCATCATTCCTGTCAATACCGTGTCCAAGTCGTAGTAGGAATTGTCCACATCTGAGAAAAGTTCCTCTACAGAGCTTGGATTTTTGTTCTCCAGTGTCTCAAAGATCTGGTCCAATGACTTCTGAAAGCTTCCTCTGTTTTCCTGAGGGCTGTCCATCTCCCAAAGGCTACTCTGAGGGTTCCTTGGCCCATGTGTTGAATTGACTGTGGGAAGTTCAGAAGCTGGGCCTTGCAAGGGGCCTTCTTCCAGTTCAGGAGCAGGGTGCTCCCCATCTGGGCCCCTCACAGTGCGACATAGGATCTCTGTAGACACCAGGCGGTCAAGAGGTGCAGGTTCTGCATTCTGGGGCACCATCCCATTCCACACACCATCCCGGCTCATCTCCTCTTGGATCTGCCGGACTGTGTTGGCGATGAGGACAGAGCGGCAGAGGTTGGGCTCCACCAGCATGTGACATAGCTGGAGCTTGACCAAGGACATGTCCAGAAGTGACTGCCGCTGCAGACTATAGGAAGGGACAGTGCCAAAGACCTCCCCACCTTCCTCCTGATCACATTTCCTCTTCAGACCTCGTGCAAACATCGTGTCCTGTGGGAACCAAGGAAGACACCATTTAGCACATTGCAGCACCTAGCCAAAGGGCCAGGACAGAAAAAACAGGCAACAGCATGTGTACCAGAAACCATTTGGGACGCTGTCTGAGTCTATGGCAACAAAGCTGTAAGCTGCAATCCTCATCACAACATAATTTAACAGAAACGGAATATATATATGATCTCTCTCTCTATATATATATATAATTTCTTTATGGTTTCATGTTGTAGAGATACTATCTTGCTATGTCACACAAACTGGCCTAATATTGTGATGCTCTTTCTTCAGCCTCCCCAGTGCTGGGACTATAGGAGTATACTACCAGACCCAGCTGGAAAATGATTTTTTTTTAATGGTCACACATCTCACTTCCCATGCATGTAACACTCTATATACAATTGTATATAATTAACTGACCTCTTATGCATTTAATCAGAGCATATGAAAGCCAAGGTTCATGTAAAAACTTGTTCAAGAATGTAACATACTACTCACAATAAAAACTGGAAACAATCCCTTTTAGCTAAGGACTGGAAGAAGAAACTGGTCTATCCACCCAAAGACAATTATAATTGTTTCATAGAAGTTGTAGGGAAATGTCAGGAGGTCTCATATGCCTGTCCCCCACTCCTCCAGGGTTGGAAGGTTTTGCAGTCAGCTTTGCATTTCTGGCAAAAAAAACACCCGACCAAGCGCAGCTTGTGGGAAAAAAGGTTTATTTTGCTTACAGACTCTAGGGGAAGCTCCATGATGATGGCAGGGGAACATAATGGCATGAGCAGAGGGTGTGACAAACACTCGCAAGAGGAAACTGACTAACATCCATAAGCCTGCCCCCAACAATACACTGCCTCCAGGACGGTTTAATTCCCAAATTGCCATCAGCCGGGGACATGGCATTCAGAACACCTAAGTATATGGGGGACACCTAAATCAAACTACCACAGGAGGGAACAGTCCCTGTGTGGCTACGCACTTGTTCTGGTGCTTATTCCCTCATCCCAGAGTTCGTGCTCGTCCCTTAAGGTCTGCTGGGCCTCATATTGCCATCGCACTAGTGTTGGGAGAATGGGGTCACAAGGTGCAGCCTCTTGAGACTAACCTTTCTCTAGCATATAGTTCCTGTGGGAGCCCTCCGCATTGTCCTGTGTAGTGCTAATTTCATTCTTTCTGCTGCTGACTATGCCTACAGCAAGGAAGGCCCCATCTCATCTGTGGGGCACAGCCCATGACTGGCCAAGCTCAGACATCCAGCAAGACCAGGATGCTGTACTTGCGCTGCAAGGCTACTGAGAAATCCTGCTGGAACTGAGCTGATAACCTCCTCCATGTAGACCAGCTGACAGAAAGCTTGAAGAAGCCATTCTGCATGCAGTTCAGTAGGAGAGAAAGAAACCACCAGTGAAGATGAAACAGTAGACATGGCAAGCCTTTTATTTTGCCAGCCAAGCCAAATGAGCCAACCAGTGCAACAGTGGCACATCTGTCATGGTGGAAACCAACTGCCCTCTAATTGGACTGGAGGCCTGCTCCATGGGAGGGAATACATCCCTGATACTGAAAACTTAAAACAGGGGTGGTCATGAGCCCTAGGGGTGTAACGTCTGCTGCTGTCTGGCTAAATGTATATACTATGCTTATCAAACTGCCCAGTAAGCACTTCGCTTAATGTTCATACCCTTATATTAATGCTACTCTCACTTTTGGTAGAGAATCTTCTGTTTACAGATGGCAGTGACCGTGGGATAACTCAGAAGGCATCGTGCTGCTGGAAAGAAGTGACCGGAGTGCTCAGTACTGCAATATCTCTATCACACCTTCCAAGGCTCAGGGTCTAATGCAGAAGAGGTGGCGGAAAGAATGTAAGAGCCAAAGGAAGGGTAAGACTCCTTACAACATGCCCCCCCACACACACAAAATGGCCTGGATATCCATGACCTCACAGTGCCTGACACTACCTGCACAAGACCATCATAAGAGGAGGAAAAGGACAAAGACCCAATCAACAAATCTGGGGGCAAGGCCAAAAAGAAGTGGTCCAAAGGCAAAGTTTGGGACAAGCTCAACAACCTAGTCCTGTTTGACAAAGTTACTTATGACAAACTCTGTAAAGAAGTTCTTCCCAACTATAAGCTTATTACCCCTGCTGTGGTCTCTGAGAGACCGAAGATCCTCTCTTCCCTGGCCAGGGCAGCCCTACAGGAGCTTCTTCATAAAGGACTTATCAAACCGGTTTCAAAGCACAGAGCTCAAGTGATTTACATCAGAATTACCAAGGGTGGAGATGCCCCCACCGTTGGTGAAGAGCAGGTTCAACTCAACTGACGGTACATTTGGAAAAATAAAATCTTATTAAGTCAAAAAATAAATAAATAAAAATAAAGGGGTCTGGACAGGGGCCTTCCTAGGCTGACCTGGGCACAGCTCCCTGTGGCCATCTGTGTGACTGGCCTGAAGTTGCTTAACATTTTTGTTGTTGTTGTTTTGCTTTTCAAGGTAGGGTCTAACTCTACTTCTACTCTGACCTGGAATTCACTATGTAGTCTCAGGGTGGCCTTGAACTCACGGCAATCCTCCTACTTCTGTCTCCCGAGTATTGGGATTAAAGGCGTGCGCCACCACGCCAAGCTTTTTTTTTTTTTGGTTTTTGCTTAACACTTTTTTTTTTTTTTTGGTTTTGCGAGGTAGGGTCTCACTCTAGTTCAGGCTGACCTGGAATTCACTATGTCATCTCAGGGTGGCCTCGAACTCATGGCAATCCTCCTACCTCTGCCTCCCAAGTGCTGGGATTAAAGGCGTGTGCCACCACGCCCGGCTTGCTTAACACTTTTAATGCAAGATTACAGAAAGCTCTCCCGTTAAGTGCTACATAAAGTGTATCAGGTATTCCACACCTCCCTTCCTTCCACACCAATAGGTCTTCCCACATCTAGTTGAAGTGTCTAATAGCTCTCCAGTTGGTATCCATAGGGCCGCTAAAGCCAGCAAGGCCTACCCCTCAGTTAATTTTCACTCCTGCCCTCTGTCCTCCTTCAGTCCAAGCACTGGCTCAGAGATAAGGGCTAGACAGACTTGAGAGCTCAGGGACAGTGGCAATGGAAATGGGAAGCAAGACAGGAGTAACAATGATTGTGCCCCTATAGCAACCTGAGGTGAAGAAATAGGAAGTAGGGGAACCCATGTCCACCATATCCTGAAGCTGTTCTCCCAACCTCAGGAATGAGGTGGAATTGCCGACCCCCAAAGTCTATTAGATGAGTAAAGGTGGCTAGGACAGTCTACTCCATTACCAGGGCTGAGACTACAGCCATTGACAAGCACTCTCCTGAGTGCTGTTTTTTTTTTTTTTTTTTTTTTTTTTTTTTGAGAGCAATAGACAGAGAAAGAGACAGAGACAAAGAGAGAGAATGGGTGCATCTAGGGCCTCCAGCCACTGCAAACGAACTCCAGATACATGCACCACCTTGTGCATCTGGCTTACGTGGGTCCTGGGGAACTGAACCTCGAACCGGGGTCCTTAGGCTTCACAGGGAAGCGCTTAATGGCTAACCCATTTCTCCAGCCCCTGAGTGCTGGGTTTTTACAGTCAATCAACATTAGCAATTTCAGAGCCAAGTGTGATGGTACACACGTTATCTTAGCACTCAGGAGGTAGATGAAGGATGATCCAGAGTTCAAGGCATCCTCAGCTACATGAGTTTCAGGTCAGTCTGGGTGAAACCCTGTCTCAAACACACACACACAAAACCATAGTGATTTCAATCACATTATCACAATTGCTTTGAAACAGTTCATCAAAGAGCAACTAAGAGAAGGAAGCAAGTTGGGAAATTTCTAGGATCAGTGAGCTCAGCAATTCAGTCCCATATGTCTATTTGAGATTATCTCTTGTTGTTTTTTTTCTTAAGGCAAGGTCTTACTGTAGCCCAGGCTGGCCTAGAACTGAGGTAGGGATCCTCCTACCTCAGCCTCCACAGTGCTGGGATTAAAGGTGTGAGCCACGACTTACTTGAAGCGTGTTTGAGATTTTCCATGAAGTTACTAAAAAGGTAAGTCCAGTTCCTATGGTTCTTGAAGGATCTGAGACTTTCTTATACCTGGGAGAAGTTCCAATCCAACTTAAGGGAAGCTTTCTGGCTTTCTTCCAAGACCTGCCATTCACCCTTTAAAAAAAAAAAAAAACAACTAACTTTGGGGGGTGGGAGGGTATTACCATAGGATATTTTTTATAATCACAGAAGTTGTTAATAAAAATTTGAAATTAAAAAAAAACCTAACTGACTGCAGTCTGAATTTCACTATAACTACAAACTCCTTGAAAATAAAACAGTTACAAGGAGGAAGTTCATAAGACTTAATTATGTGTGCAGACACTTTTTCCTGCACCTCATTTAAAACAATGGTTAGCTCATTCGTGCCATCTGGTTCGTCATATACAAAGGCCACCAGTAGAGAAAACTCAAGGGCACTGTAGATCTAGACCGGGTTCTCTGAGAGTCCTCCTCCTTGGTGACCCTGCCTGGGGGAGAGAAGCTTTAGAAAAGGTCTCTGGCACTTTTCCCAGCTTCACCTGACTACAGCCGCAGGCCAGGCTAGACCAGAAGACACAGCAGGCTTCCTCTCGGGTCCCACCGCTGCGCTCCAAGCAGTGTCCACTAGGCCTCAAATGACCAGCTTAGCCGGAAGTAGGGCCTACTACCGTAGGGGAGGGCAGGCACAGCGGGGCACTTGGTGCCCTTCTCCAAGCAAGGAAATCGATAAACAAAGGGAAGGAACGCAAGCTCCACACTCACCAGGCAGGCGGCTGCAGGGAGGCCGGCCTGCCTTCCCAGGAACGGCCGTGACCCGCCCGCAGGCGCTCCAACCCCGGCTTAGCTTGCAGCAGCCAAGGGAAATCCAGCTCGGGGCGGCGGCGGCCAGACGGGCCACGACGGGAGGGGAGGACGGCCGGGGCGGGATGGACCGAAAGAGGGAGACCGAAGCGAGCACCGAGGGGGCCGGAGGGAGAGCCGCGGAGGGGAGAGTGGGCGGGAGCGAGGACCGAGGCCGGCCCGCTCCCGCTCCTGCTCCCCGGGCCCGTCACTCACACACCAGCAGGAAGGCGACGGTGCAGGACGGCGGCTGGGGGAGGCCCGCTAGGCCCTCGCCGTGACTGCCGCCCAGGCCTCGGGCGCCACGGAGCACGCCACCCGGTCGCTCACCTGCGCCGCGAGGCCCGCCCGCCGCTCCACTTCTCGCCGGGACGATCAGCGCCCACAAAGGGTGGCCATGGCGGAGCCGCGCGCCCGCCGATTGGCGGAGCACAGGGCGGAGCTCCGTTCAAACCCGCGAGGGGCGGAGCCTCGGCAGCTAGTGCTCCCGCGCGGCGTCCGCGGCCGTTGGACTCACGCGCAGGGACTCCACCCTCGGTTCACCAGCTCCCAGGTCTCCGCGCGCCTGGCCCCGCCCCCAGCTCCCAGGTCTCCGCGCGCCTGGCCCCCTCCCCCAGCTCCCAGGTTTCCGCGCGCCTATCCCCGCCCCCAGCTCCCAGGTATCTGAGCGCCTAGCCCCGCCCCCAGCTCCCAGGTATCTGAGCGCCTGTACTTAGCACTTCAACTCTGTCCCGCAGCGTGCGTGTGCCGACTTGGGTAGCGATTGGCTGTGTTCTTGGGTTCCGACGCCGCTCTGTATACGTTCAAAGGCCCGGCTGCCTTGTTCTCTGGTTCACTTGAGAGGACGGACAGAAAAGAACGTGGGACGCGGTGGAGACTAACTAGGAATGATAGATCTGAGTGAGCCTCTGTGGCGGAGCCCCCTGCCCTTCATGCGAGGTCGTGTTTCAACACCAAAAGATAAAAGTTGAATGTCCTAGTGGACAAGGTCTTAAACAGGACAGAGTCCTGACGCTGTTGATGAGGGGAGACTGAGCGCCTGATGAATGAATGCGTGTGGGGAGGGCTGAGTTGCTCAGGAATTAGCACGGCCTCCCCTGTGCAAGGCCCCAGGGAGGGAGTGGTGGGTATTTGGGGGACTCGGGCGCGAGGTGGGAAGGCGCAGCTGCGGCAGAAGCCCTTGAGTGTGAATACCCGAAGGGACTTCTGGAAGGTAGCTGGGTCTGAACAGTATGCAGACCACTATAATGGCGACAGAGGAGGACAGGATCTCAATTGTGAATGCAAATATCTGGCAGTGGGAAATGCAGCCTAACCCTGCGGAATTGAGAGTGTCTCCCAGGGAACTCCACTCAGGTGTATCCCTGATTTTGGGTTACACTACGGAAAAGAAGTTCAGGAGTCTGAAGCAAAATTAAGGTTTAGAAGAGAAGCTCTTTATTTCATTTTTTTTTTTCAAGGTAGGGTCTCACTATGGTCCAGGCTGACCTGGAATTCACTGTGTAGTCTCAGGGTGGCCTCGAACTCACGGCGATCCTCCTACCTCTGCCTCCCGAGGGCTGGGATTAAAGGCATGCGCCACCAACGCCCGGCTTTATTTCATTTTTTAAATTTTATTTTTTGAGAGAGGGAATTTGCACGCCAGGGCTACAGCAACTGCAATCGAACTCCAGACACTTGCGCCATTTAGTGGGCATGTGCGGCCTTGCACTTGCCTCATCTTTGTGGGTCTGGCTAACATGGGATCTGGAGGGTCAAACATGGGTCCTTAGGCCTCGCAGGCAAGCGCTGTAACCGCTAAGCCATCTCTCTAGCCCAAAATTGAGGTTTAATAAGAAAAGGGCAGGGACTGAAGAGATGGCTTAATGGTTAAGGCACTTGTTTGTGAAGCCTAAGGACCCAGGTTCCATGCCCCAGAACCCACGTAAGCCAGATGCACATGGTGGTGCATGCGTCTGGAGTTGGTTTTCACTGGCTGGAGGCTCAGGTGTGTCCATTCTCTCTCTCTTTCCCTCTCCCTGTCTCTTTCTCTCTGTTTCTCTCCCTCCCTCCCTCCCTCTCCCTCTCTTTCTCATAATAAACAAAATTAAAATATTAAGGAAAGGGAGCCAGGCGTGGTGGTGCATGCCTTTAATCCTAGCTATCAGGAGGCAGAGGTAGGAGGATTGCCATGAGTTCAAAGCCACCCTAAGACTATATAGTGAATTCCAGGTTAGCCTGAGCTAGAGTGAAATCCTACCTCAAAAAAAAAAGAAGGAAAAAGAAAAGAAATAAAAAGAAAAAGCCCAGCAGCAAATCCCCCACGCGTGGCGCACGTGGGAAATTTGGCATATGGAAGACCCACTCCCTGGCGCCACTCGTGGGGGGCCCAAGTCCTTCTGATTGAGCCCCCCCAAAAGAAAAGTGCAGTATTAGACACCCGTACTGGGTAGGTGCGGATCAAGAAAGTCGTGCTTGACTGTCTTAACATCTAAATATGATTTTGGTGGCTTGTAATGACCATACCCAAAAGATCATGTTCCTAATATACAGCTGTCTTAACACATGAAGATTACAAATGAGTGGAGTGTCAAAGGAATTAGAAACACCTTGAAATAAGTAGCAAAGATGACCAGTCTGTCAGAATGAGCAAAGCAAATAAAAGCGATGACCTGCTGCTTTCTGCCCACAGATGGACAAGGAGTTGTGTGCCACTGTAAAGGAATAAAATTATGTTATTCACAGGAAAATAGATAGAGCTGGAGATCACATTAAGTGAAATAAGCAAGACTAAGAAATAGTGCATGTCTTCTCTCATATGCAGAATCTAAGTTTAAATGTGGTATGGGTGTGAAGAGAGATGGAGAGAAATAAAACCAGAAAATGGGGCTGAAGAGATTGTTCGGTGGTTAACGGTGCTTGCTTGCAAATCCTGCCAGCCCAGGTTCAGTTCTCCAGCAGCCCATTAAATATATGCATGCATGTACACACACAAATAATTTAAAAGCAGAAGGGGATGCTGGGTGTGGTGGCACATGCCTTTAATCCCAGCACTTGGGAGGCAGAGATAAGAGGATCACCTTGAGTTTGAGGCCACTCTGAGACTACATAATGAATTCCAGTTCAGCCTGGGCCAGAGCAAAACCCTACCTTGAAAAACTGAAAAAAAAAAAAAAAAAAAGATAAAGCAGAAAGGGAATATTTGGAAAGGAACTAACAAAAGGGTGAGCAGGTTGGGTAATGGGAAGAGTGAATAATGTTTTCTGAGTAAGAATGTGTTCCAGGGCTGGAGAGATGGTTTAGCAGTTAAGGTACTTGCTTGCAAAGCCTTAGGACTCATAGTTGACTCTCTAGGTCCCACATAAGTCAGATGCACAGTGACACAAGTGCTGAAGGTCACAAATGCGCACAAGGGGACCTCATCCCTTTAGTCCCAGCACTCAGGAGGCAGAGTTGGGAGGATTGCCAAGAGTTCAAGGCCACTCTGAGACTACAGAGCGAATTCCAGGTCGGCCTGGGCTAGAGTGAGACCCTACCTCGAAAACACAAGAATTAAAAAAAAGAAAAAGACCCTTGTCTGTAAAGTCAGAGGACCCAGGTTCAATTCCCCAGGACCCACATAAACCAGATGGCACAAGGGGGTAATGTGTTTGGAGTTTGTTTGCAGTGGTTAAAGGCCCTGTTGTACCCATTCTCTCTCTTTATCTGCCTCTTTTTCTCTCAAATAAATAAAAATAAAATACTGCCGGGAGTGGTGGTACACGCCTTTAATCCCTGCACTCAGGAGGCAGAGGTAGGAGGATCGCCATGAGTTCGAGGCCACTCTGAGACTACATAGTGAATTTCAGGTCAGCCTGGGCCAGAGTGAGACCCTACCTCAAAAACCCAAAATAAGTAAATAAAATAGGGCTGGAGGGATGGCTTAGAAGTTAAGGTGTTTGCCTGCAAAGTCAAAGGACCCAAGTTGGATTCCCCAGGACCCACATTAGCCAGATGCACAAGGGGTGCACGCGTCTGGAGTTTGTTTGCAATGGCTGGAGGCCCTGGTGTGTCCATTCATATTCTCACTCTCCCTCTTTCTCTGTCAAATAAATAAAATATGTTAATTTTTTATTTATTTGAGAGAGAGAAAGAGAATGGGAGCATCAGGGCATCCAGCCACTACAAACTCCAGATGCATGCACCTCCATGTGCATCTGGCTTATGTGTGGCCTGGGGAATCATGCCAGGGTCCTTAGGCTTTGCAGGCAAACATCTTAGCCACTGAGCCATCTCTCCAGCCCGCACCCTTAGATTAAAGATCAAAGTCAGCCAAGGAAGGAGGCACAGGGTTCAGAAGAAATCTACTGGGTTGGAGAGATGGCTTAGCGATTAAGTCACTTGCCAGCAAAGTCTAAGGACCCAGGTTCAATTTCTGAGTACCCACATAAAGCCAGATTTGCAAAGTGGCACATGCATCTGGAGTTTTTTTTTACAGTGGCTGGAGGACCTAGCATACCCATTCTCCACCTCTCTCTGTGTGTCTCTTTGTTTGCAAATAATTAATTACTTAAAAAAAGAAAGAAAGAAATCCACTACCAATTGCCTCCTCCTGCTGCAGTCATAAAGCTGTTTCTTTCTGTTATGTGTGACAGGATTCATCATATCCACTAGGAGGCTCACCCGAGGTACAGTGCACACAAGACTAATATTCAGTCTCAGCCCTTCTGGAGGTGAAGCCAAGGTTACATGAGCCCAAACTCAGCCTCCCCATCACATCACTGGGCCATCTGGTGTGGCTCCAGGCAGAATCACTTGCATGAGGCAGGATGTCCCAAGGGTTTAGAGATCACTTCCCAGGACCTGAGGAATTGTATGGCTTTTTCTGGAGAGACGAGAAAATGTCATTTCATCCAAGATAAGCCACCAGCAAAAGAATAAAGCAAGCCAGGCGTGGTGGCGCACACCTTTAATCCCAGCACTCAGGAGGCAGAGGTAGGATCGCCGTGAGTTTGAGACCACCCTGAGACTCCATAGTGAATTCCAGGTCAGCCTGGGCTAGAGTGAGACCCTACCTCGAAAAACAAAACAAAACAACAACAACAAAAAAATAAAACAATGATTACACACAGCTCTAGCTTGGTGAACCAATGAATTGACTAGGGTTACTTATAGGAACACGGGTGGCTCTAAAGCAGTCCCATCACTGAAAGCAAGCACCTTTAATTGTTGAGCCATTTCCCCAGCCTCAGCCACTGAAAAGCCCATCCCAGCACAGGTGATGACTCACAAAAACTGCAATGCTGCAGCTTCCTGGATAACTTGCATACAGCTCTGCCACAGTCTCCCCCCCCCCCCCAGCAATTGTTCACTACATACATGATCTTGGGAATGAACCCTGTGAGTCATACAACTTTTTGCACTTCTTGAACATGGTTGAAGGGTTAATAACTTTCCCTGAAACTAAAGGGAACTAAAGAGTTAATAACTATTCCTAAAGCTCGCGGGCAATAAATAAGCAACAGAGATATTTGGCCTCATTAAGTTTGACACCTTCCCTTATTGATGTACTCCCCTTAACCTAGATGGCCTTGAAGGACCAGGGATCATCTGAGTATCCTCTCTTAGACAGTCCTGGCTGAAGAGGCCTATTCTGAGTAAGGACATAAACAGCTATAATTTTCTTATCTACTGCACCTAGTACAGTCTGTTTCTTAGGATCCTCCTTATAAGTTTGAACCGCAGTCTGGCTCAGTGCTTCAGCCTTCATCGTGCAGGAAGGCTGCTGCCCCTCGCTGTTTCTCTCAGTAAACTGTCTGTAGAGATCAAGTCCAGTGTTCTCTTTTGCTTTTCTCTTACACTTTCCTTACAATGGTGAGAGTTTTTTTTGCTGTTTTTGGTTTTTCGAAGTAGTGTCTTGCTCTAGCCCAGGTTGACCTGGAATTTTCTATGTAGTTTCAGGGTGGCCTCGAACTCATGGCAATCCCTCCTATCTCAGCCTCCTGAGTACTGGGATTAAAAGCAAGCACCACAATGCCCAGTGAATGGTGAGTTTTATTAGAGCTTCCCTCCTGTCTCTTCAGCTAGAAATGATTTGGAGGAAACAGCTACAGAGGGCAAATGCTAGGACTCCCCCCCCCCTTTTTTTTAAACAAGATAGGGTTTCACTATAGCCCAGGCTGAGCTGGAATTCACTATGTAGTCTCAGGGTGGCCTCACACTCACAACAATCCTTTTACCTCTGCCTCCCGAGTACTGGGATTAAAGGTGTGCACTACCATGCCTAGCTAGGGCTCTCTTTTGGCAAGGTTAAATTCTTTTTTTTTTTTTTTTCTTTTTAAGCATTCTTATCTTTCTCCAGACACTGCACCACTTTGTGCATCTTGCTTATGTGGGTTCTGGGGAATCGAACCTGGGTCCTTTGGATTTGCAGGCAAATGCCTTAACTGCTAAGCCATCTCTCCAGCCCAAGGTTAAATTTCTTACTACATAGGGATCCCCTTCATCTAAATGATATGCTTGCAAAGAGCCTCCAAGAAATGTTTGAGTGAATCAGAAAATGTCAAAGTAAGCAGGAATGAGACCAAAGTATCTGCTTCCGCACTTCCACCCACCATCATGCTAAAGGGCCTAGCTAGCACAAGAAGGTAGAGAAAAGAAAAGGAACAAGGGGCTGGGGTTATGGCTTAGCAGTTAAGGAGCTTGCCTACAAAGCCTAACGACCAGAGTTTGACTCCCCAGTACCCATGTAAAACCAGATGTACAAAGTGGCACACATGTCTGGAATTTGTCTACCATGGCTGGAGGCCCTGACATGCCCATTCTCTCTCTGCTTGCAAATAAAATAAAAAAAATAGTTTTTTTTTTTTTTTTTTTTTTTTTTTTTTTTTTTGAGATAGGATCTCACTGTAATCCAGACTGACCTGTAATTCACTATGTAGTCTCAGGGTGGCCTCTAACTCATGGTGATCCTCCTACCTCTGCCTCCTGAGTGTTGGGATTAAAGACATGCACCACCATGCCCGGCTATAAAAATTTTTTTTAAAAAAAAAATAAAAGAAGCAGGGATTTTAAAAGAACTAAAACCACCATTAATCCCCAAAATAAGATTATTTTGTGGGCTGGAGGGATGGCTTAGCGGTTAAGAGGTTTCCCTGCAAAACCAAAGGACCTTGGTTTTATTCCCCAGGGCCCACGTTAGCCAGATGCACAAGGGGGCGCATGTGTCTGGAGTTTGTTTGTAGTGGCTGGAGGCCCTGGTGCACCCATTCTGTCTCTCATCTCCTCCTCTTTTAGATAAATAAATAAAGATATTTAAGACTGCTTTGTGATGTGTGTGCATGGGTGCATGCACACCATGTCTCACAGGTAGAAATCAGAGGACAACCTCAGGGTATTGGTCCTCACCTTCCACCTTATTTGAGGCAGGGTCACTGTTATTTTGCTTCTGTAAACACCAAATTAGCTGGCCTGTGAGCTTCAGGACTATCTTGACTTCTCCTCCCATTGCTATAGGAATGCCAGAATTACATACACAAATGCCATTGTGTCTGGGTTTTATATGGGTGAGGAATGGATGATCCCTCTGTGCAATGCAGGTGTTTACTGTTACCTGAGAAATGGGATGATCCCTCGGTGCAATGTACCACGATCTCTTTGTATCTCTTTGTTTCTAGATATCTTTGTGATTACATAGCATACAATGTTTCTTGCCTCAGTTCCACCCATGTGACCTATGTAACCTTGTGACTTCTTGTAATATCGCCCCCCCTTGTTTAACAGTATGTAATTTTGTGGTTTAACTCCTGATCCTGTTTTTACTATAAACATCATGTGGTTATTTCCAATAAAAACAGATAAGGGCTGCATCTTGAGATCCCAAACTCTGGGATGCAGACCTCATGCACCAGCTTTCTTCTTTTTCTTTCTTTCTTTCTTTTTTTTCTCAATTTTTATTAACATTTTCCATGATTATAAAAAATATCTCAAGGTAATACCCTCCTTCCCTCCCCCACTTTCCCCTTTGAAATTCCATCCTCCATCATATCCCCTCCCCATCTCAATCAGTCTCTCTTTTATTTTTGTATTTTTTTTATTTTTTATTTTTTATTTTTTATTTTTTTTGTTTTTTGAGGTAGGGTCTCACTCTGGCTCAGGCTGACCTGGAATTAACTATGTTGTCTCAAGGTGGCCTTCAACTCTATCTCTGCCTCCCAAGTGCTAGGATTAAAGGCATGCGCCACCACGCCTGGCAGTCTTTTATTTTGATGTCATGATCTTTTCCTCCTCTTATGATGGTCTTGTGTAGGTAGTGTCAGGCACTATGAGGTCATGGATATCCAGGCCATTTTGTGTCTGGAGGGAGCACGTTGTAAGGAGTCCCACCCTTCCTTTGGCTCTTACATTCTTTCCGCCACCTCTTCCGCATTAGACCCTGAGCCTTGGAAGGTGTTCTTTTTCTTTCTTTTTACCCAATAAAACTTTGCCTCACATTCTGTGAGTCAGTGGTCTTTCTTGAGTGACACCGAACCCCATAACAAGGTGAAGCCCAGAACAATAAGGTTATAAATAGAACCTTACCAGGGACAAGGGTTCTCTTGCTACCAGTACATTACTCCTGAACCTCCAGGTTCTAGTAAGTCTCCCCTCATCTTAGACCAGTCAGGCTGAGATGAGGGGAGAACTTCCCTGACCCCTCTTTACCCCTTCCTGCCCTCCAAATGGCAGGAACTCTCTGCACTTTCTTTTCTATCCTTCTCTCTCTCTCTCTTTTGAGGTAGGGCTTCACTCTAGCCCAGGCTGACCTGGAATTCACTATATAGTCTCTCCTACCTCTGCCTTACAAATCCTGAGATTAAAGGCATGTGCCATCACACCCAGCTTCCTTCTCTTAATCTAATAAAGTCTCTCTAAATCTTACCCTTTGGTCTATGGATTTTAATTCTTTAAATTTATAAGATAAGAATCCAGGATACACTAAATTTATTGGTGCATTGGTATATTGGTGTATGGGCAAGGAATCCCAAAATTCCCATGTCAGTAAGTTCTGTGCTGGAGAGATGGGAGATGGCTTAGCAGTTAAATGAGCCTCCTGACCAAGTATGAGGTCTGAGGGGGCCTGAAACCAGAGTTCAAATCTCCAGCTCCCATGTAAACAGTTGGGTGTGGCCATGCACACCTATAACCCCAGTCCTGCAAAGGGGAGCAAAGAGACCAAGGAATTGCCCAGGCTCCAGTACCAGCAAGCTCCAGTACCAGCAAAGAGACTCTAGCTCAAATAAGAACTGGTATGATGAGCCGGGCATGGTGGCACATACCTTTAATCCCAGCACTCAGGAGGCTGAGGTAGGAGAATTGCTGTAAATTCGAGGCCAGCTTGAGACTACATAGTGAATTCCAGGTCAGCCTAGGCTTTAGCAAGACCCTACCTTGAAAAAAAAAAAAAAAACTGGTATGATGAAGCAGGACAGCTTGGCCCACCACAGGCAAGCACTACTACCCTGCCCCACCCACAAGCAAACACATGGGTCACCACAAAGGCACAGAGACATCATGCATACACCACACGTGCACATTACATACACAAGCAATAAAAAAAAATAGGTAAGCTCATCAGCTATATAGTCAATAAGGAAAGTCTATTAAACATAACAATCTGGACATTTTGAGATTGAGTTTCATGTAGTCCAAACTGTCAATGAACACAATATGTATCCAAGGGTAATTTTTTTTTTTTTTTTTTTTTTTTTTTGTGGTAGGGTCTCGCTCTAGTCCAGGCTGACCTGGAATTCATTATGTAGTCTCAGGCTGGCCTCAAATTCATAGTGATCCTTCTACCTCTGCCTCCCAAGTGCCAGGATTAAAGGTGTGCATCACCATGCCTAGATTTTTTTTTAATGGACCAGCTGATTCTAAAATGTATATGGGAGCTGGAGAGATGGCTCAGTGGTTAAGGCACTTGCCTGCAAAGCCTAATGACCCTGGTTCAATTCCCCAGTACCCACATAAAAGCCAGATGCACAAAGTGGCACATGCATCTGGAGTTTGCAGAGGCCAGAGGCCCTGGAGTGTCCATTCTTTCTCTCTCTCTCTTTCTTCTCTCTGTCTCTCTCTGCCTGCAAATAAATAAGTATATATATATTTTTTTCTTTTCAATTTTTTTATTAACAACTTCCATGATTATAAAAAATATCCCATGGTAATGCCCTTCCTCCCCCACTTTCCCTTTTAAAACTCCATTCTCCATCATATCCCGTCCCCCTCTCAATCAGTCTCTTTTATTTTGATGTCATAATCTTTTCCTTCTATTATGATGGTCTTGTGTAGGTAGTGTCAGGCACTAATGAATATATTTTTTAAATAAAATGTATATAGAATAAAAAAAAAGGCAAAGATAGTTTTTGTTTTTCAAGGTATGGCTCACTCTAGCCCAGGCTGACCTGAAATTTACTATGTAGTCTCAGGGTGACCTCGAACTCACCGTGATCCTCCAGCCTCTGCCTCCTGAGTGGCAAAGACAGTTTTGAAAACATGGAAACCTGTAGCTGAGACAGTCATTTTGGAGAACTGTGTGGCAAGACCTGGCAGGGCTGAGCACAAGGCCTATGACTCAGCATTCTGCTCCTTAGGTTGTGTTCAACAAGGTGTATACATATGTTCACAGAAAGATTTGCACACAAGGGCTGGAGAAATAGCTTAGAGGTTAAGGCGCTTGCCTATGAAGCCCAAGGACCTAGGTTTGACTCCCAGAACCCATGTAAACCAGATGCACATGGTGGTGCATGCATCTGGAATTTGTTTGCAGTGGCTAAAGGCCCTGACATGCTCATTCTCTCTCTTTCTCTCCCTCTCAAAAATAATAATTTTCAAGCCGGGCGTGGTGGCGCATGCCTTTAATCCCAGCACTCGGGAGGCAGAGGTAGGAGGATCGCCCTGAGTTCAAGGCCATCCTGAGACTCCATAGTGAATTCCAGGTCAGCCTGGGCTAGAGTGAGAGCCTACCTCGAAAAACCAAAAAAAAAAAAATAATAATAATAATAATAATTTTCTAAGTTGAAAAAAAACTTGCCCACAAGTTGTTCACAACAAATTTGCTGTGGTTTGAATGTGTCCCTGGAAAGCTCATATCTTGGAAACTTGGTCACCAATGCAGCAGTGTTGAGAGGTAAGAACTCTGAGAGATGGTTCATGGATTAGCAGGTTATACCAAAAGTGGTTAGTTGTCATGAGAATGAAACTGCTATAAAGTCAGTTTGGCTATCTCTTACAGGCCTCACCAGATGCCAGTGCCAGTCTGGGCTTCTGTTTGTGCCTCCAAAACTAAAGGATAGATGCATGAGGTATCCTACTAGCAATGAGAATGAATGTACATGATGAATGGGCAGCTTCAGAGACAACAGTGGGTCTCGGAAGTAGCACTGATCTCGGACCTGATGACTACTGTGGGCCTGACAGGGTGGTGGTGCTGGGCCTTGTTGCTGGGCCTTGTTGGGGCAGTCTCATCTCAGTATGTACATGAGGAAGGAATCTAAGGCAGGGTGTACAAGGAGCTGCCCCATCAACTATCTTCAAAGGTACATCAGCTCCTAGAACTTATCTCATCAGGAAAACCAGCTGGATGACCATTTTTTCCCATTAGAATTACTCCCAATAGTATGTGCCACCTGGACAATGAACTAAAGAAAAAAGGCAGTTAGCATTTTAGCCTTACCGATGAACCCTTGTCAGGACACAGCTAGGTGTGTGTGTGTGTCTAAAGTATGCATGTCCAAGTGTGTACATGTGCTCACGTGTTGTGCCTGAGTATATGTCTGGATGTGTTTCTGCCAGAATGTGTGCATATGCCAAAGTGTGTTTGTATGTGTGTGTGTGCCTGGTGCATGAGGCAAAGTATATGTGACCAAGTGTCTATGTATGTGTTCCTGAGTGATCTAGGCAGGAAGAGACTGCCACTTCTCCCTAACCCTGGTCATCACCCCAGGGAGCAGAAGAGAGTCCTGGGCTCTCCTCAGCTCTCTCTCTGGGACAGAACACTGCCAGTCTCAGTCCCTGGACCCTCACTGCATGTCTCCATGGAGGTCTTCCCCCATGGGATACATTGTTCTCTCTGGTACTTACGCTTACCACAACCCCCGGCTTTATGCTCCCTGTCCTGGTGAGTGGCTGGGCCAGGTCCTCCAGGGGCCCTGAAAATCTACCTGATATGACAAGCACTAGCTCCACTGAGCAGGGACCCTCACTCCCCTAGTGGACCCTGTGGATCCCAAAGATACACATGGCAGCTATTGCCAGGGGAACTTGGAGCTACACATGGCCAATATGCTGCCTGAGCCCACGAGCACTGCCTGGCTTGGAAGGCACTGAGTGAGGTGCTCTCTGTGGCTGAAGGCCAAGTGGACAGTGAGCAATCACTTCCCTGTGCATGACAGAGCCTACCACACAGTGGCCACTGGGCAACTTGGCTTGAAGGGTTCAGATTTATTTATTTACTTATTTACTTATTTATGAGAGAGAGAGAAAGAAAGCAACAGATAGAGTGAAAGAATGGGGATGCCTGGGCCTCTAGTCACTTCAAACAAACTCCAGATGCATGTGCCATCTTATGCATCTGGCTTATGTGGGTTCTTGGGAATCAAACCCAAGTCTTTTGGCTTTGCAGGCAAGCGCCTTAACCACTAAGCCATCTCTCCAGCCCTATTTATTTATTTTTTAAGGTGCTGGGAATTGAACCCAGGATTTCAGACATGCTAGGCAAGCTGTCTACTGCTGAGCCATATCTGTAGCCCAAGGGTTTGACGTTGGTTTTATTTATTTATTTTTTTTTTTGGTTTTTCGAGGTAGGGTTTCACTCTAGCCCAGGCTGACCTGGAATTCACTATGGAGTCTCAGGGTGGCCTCGAACTCACGGCGATCCTCCTACCTCTGCCTCCCGAGTGCTGGGATTAAAGGCGTGCGCCACCACGCCCGGCTCGTTGGTTTTATTATGCTGAACACAAGGAACCACTATTTGTTTCCTTCCCTGTGGCACCATTGTTACCCATTAGTTATGTGGTGGACCCTCTTGGCTCTCTTCACAGGCCTTAGGCCCACCCTGGATCCCTCTTATGTATGTCTGATCCCTGATTCTGGCCCACTCAGTCTTAACTTGCAGGCCTGCCCCAGCCTATTTCTCCCATAGCCCTGGGTCACACCTGGTCACTCTCAAGCACCCCATAGCCATCCTTCCTGTGGCCTCGTCCCTCTGCTTGTCTTGCTCACAAACCTCAAGAGCATTCTCCTCCCTCCTTCACTCCCCAAAGGTCTCTTCAATATAGCTGACCAAGAGTTTTGGGCTTCTAGACTGAGTAGGTGATACTATATGTCTTAGACCATTTTCTGTTGCTAAAACAAAATACCTGCAGTTTGGTAATTGATAACAGATAAAAGTTTATTTAGCTCATGGTTCTGGTGGTGCGGAATCCTAAGAACATCTGATGAGGGTCTTGGTTACTCTGTACCTGACTCAGGGCATCAAAAGGCATAAACAGCCAGACGTGGTGGCACATACCTTTAATCCCAGCACTTGGGAAGCAGAGATAGGAGGATCACTGTGAGTTCAAGGCCACTCTGAGACTACATAGTGAATTCCAGGTCAACCTGGTCTAGAGTAAGACCCTACTCTTTAAAACAAACAAACAAACATAAGAAGCTATTAGGGGGCTGGAGAGATGGCTTAGCAATTAAGGCGTTTGCCTGCAAAGCCAAAGGACCTCTGTTTGATTCCCGAGAACCCACATAAGCCAGATGTACAAGGGGCGCATGCATCTGGAGTTCATTTGCAATGGCTGGAGTCCCTGGCGTGCCCATTCTCTCTCTCCATCTCTCTGCCTCTCTCTCTCTCTCTCTCTCTCCCCCTCTCAAATAAATAAATAAAAATAAAGTTAAAAAAATAAAAAGCTACTATGGCAGCTCCCAGGGGCCACCTCCAGATGCTGTCTGCACACGAGATTGTTGACCATGGTGACCTTCCTCACCCTCCTGCACCTGGAGGGCCTCTCCTTTCTTGAGGGTGCCACATCCATCCAGGCCCTTCTGCCCTGACACTAGCTGTCCAACTCTTTCCCCGAATGTCACCCTTATCCTTGTGATACCCACTCTCTGGGCCTCATCCAGTCCTGTAGATGAATGGCATCTCCCTGCACCAGACACTTTTTTGGGAAATCAAACTGGGTCTGCAGGCTTTGCAAACAAGTACCTTTAACCACTGAGCCATCTCCCCTATAAACAGCTACCTGTAGAAGCAAAATTGCCTTATTTCTTTCAAAAAGCAAGGTGGAAACCAGACCCAGCGGTGCATGCCTGTAATCCCTGCACTTCTTTGAAAGAGAAGACAATGGGATGAGGAGTTCAAGGTCATCCTCTGCTACACAGCCACTTTGAGGCCAGCTTGGGCTTCATGAGAGTCTACCTCAATAAGCAAAATGATAAACAAACAAAAAGTTGGGATCAACACGGATTTTTGTTTTTATTCTCAATGCATTTTCCCAAAACCTCCCACAATGAACCACAGTCAACACCAGTGTTACTTGTAAGTCTGGGATTTATCCCACTGCCTCTGAGAAACTTCCGGGAAGCATGGGAGCTAGCCCCTCCCCCTCTGCTCAGCTCAGTGAGAACTCTCTAAGGGAAAGCTGTGTGGTAGTCAGCCCCAACTGTGACTCAGTGAGGTAGTTGTCAATGGTCCAGCCTAGAGAGGCTTCTCCCACAGAGATGGAATCTATATCTAACAATGAAGTTTCCTTCCATGATGGAGCATGAGGGAGGAGCAGAGTAGGGCTTGCCCCAGTCCCGTTGCCCCAGGAGGACAAAGCAGGAAATCTGAAGAAAAAGACATTCCAGGCATCCCCTTTGCCTCGCAAAAGCTGTAGCACCGTTTCCTGCGGTGTCCACCAGCACTTCCCAATGGAAATGATTGGGGCTCTCTGGCTGCTGTGCCCTACTGCTCCGCTAGGGGGCACATGCTTCTGTTCAGAGCCGCCCTCCCCACCCCCATCCCCACCTTCACACACACAACCAGAATTCTCAAGGCTAGGTTCCTAGCCCCTTAAGAGTTCCTGGGCTCTGTCACAGCAAACCCCCACCCTCCAGGCACCACTATGGTGCTGGGTGACCCTAGGTGTGCTTCTTGTCCACCTCTGAGGCTAACTTGGGTAAGGAAAACCCAAGATGCACTGTAACCATCAGACAATGCAGAAAGCACGAAAAATGAAGTCGTAACCTCAGTCTCTGCCACCGACCGTGCCACTGGGAGCTACCCAGGACAAGGTGAAGAGCTCCACAGGGTGAAGAGCTCTCCTGCCCATCATATGCTCCCTGGCAACCTAGGGATATCACTGACCTTGGTGCACTGCCACTTCCATATGGAAGAGCTTGGGATTCTGGATCATCCAAGGAGCAGAAGCTCATAGGATAGCTCCAGGAACTAGAGAGCAGTATTGTGTCTTCCAGAAGGGTCCATAGTCAGTGCTGTGGGCACTCTCACTGAGGGTTCAGAGGACTAGGAACATCACTGGCCCCTGGAATCTGAGGTTTGGCATCCTCCCCTGTTACTGGCATAGTGGACTCAGCAGGACTCTCCTCAGTCAACCTTTCTGAAGTGCACTTTGAACCCCACCTGGCAGGCTGTGACCCTGGAGGGCACACAGGTTTGGGGAATGTGTAGCTGTCGGTAAGTCCCCAGGGTGAGCGCATCTCCTCAGAGTTCTTTGAAAGTCTGACATCTGTCTTTGTGGACCACTTTTTCCACTCTGTGTGGATTCTGGACACTTTCTGTCTAGAATGGTCTGTGGTCAGCACATAGATGATGGGGTCGGCAATGCTGTTTACCGTGGACAGGCACAGAAACACCACAGAGACCGTGTATAGTCTGCTTACAAAGGCACAGACAGCGTCCTTATCCCCTCGGTAGAAGGAGAAGGTGGCCGCTTTGATGAGGAGTATGACGTGGTAGGGTGCGAAGCAGACCAGGAAGATGACCACAATGGCAATGGCCGAGTGCTTCACCTTGGCTTTCTGGGCAGTGGTCAGACCTGTGCTCAGCTCTATGCTTCGAAATATTCGGTGGTTGGTGAATGCGATGGTGCAGAGAGGGATGGCAAAGCCAAGAGCAAACCGCAGGTAGTGGTAGCCAGCGATCGTGTCATTCATCCACAGGGGCTCGAAGCAGGTGTCCACCACCTTCATGTCAAACACTGGGTAGTAAACAAGCCCAACAAGGACAAATATGCACCCAGAAATGAAGATGGCAGTCCTCTGATGGCGGCGGCCTCGGCTCTCCAATGCATAGACCACTGCCATAAAGCGGTCGCAGGAAATGCAGCAGAGGAAGAGGATGCTGATGGAGATGTTGCAGAAGAAGATGTAGGCAGTCGCTTTGCAGGCGTGGGGGCCCAGCGTCCACTGGTGCTTGTTCTGGATGTAGACAACCCACAGCGGCAGCGTGCTTATGTACAGCAAGTCACAGAGGGAAAGGCAGAACAGGTAGACAGCCAGGACGTTGCCCTGCCGCACCTGCAGCAGGGTCAGCCAGGCAGTCAGGCAGTTGGCTGGTAGGCCCAGTGTGCACACTGCACTGTAAACCACCACCAGCACCATCCTGCTCTCCTCAAAGGACGCATTGCAGATCTCAGTAGAATGGGCCAAGGTGGTCTGAAGGATGGGCATGGTCACCAGAGTGGCATTTCCTATGGGGCAGAGATGACAGTGTGGGTGAGATTCTGTGGAAAGCCAGGAGGAAGATTGACCATACAGAGAGAGTAAGGAGATTCATGGGCTTCAGGATAGGCACACTAGGGGCTCAAAAAGCTCCAGATGGATTACTAGAAATGATCCTTTTGATCCTGGATGTCCAATCGCTTAACAAGAAACAAGAACAAGAATACAGGCTGGGCAATCCTCAGACTGCAATTCTCTGAGGCCTGTTGTCAAGCACGTTACTTGTGTGTCTGAAAAGAATGTCTGTTTTCTTTTTTATTTTATTTTATTTTATTTATTAGACATAACAAGGGAGAGAGAGAGAGAATGAGCATGTCAGGACCTCTAGCCACTGTAAACGAACTCCAGATGCATGTGCCACCTTGTACATCTGGCTTACATGGGTACTGAGGAATCAAACCTGGGTCCTTAGGCTTCACAGGCAAGTGATTTAACCACTAAGCCATCTCTCCAGCCCTCTTTTTTAAAATAAATATTTTATTTTATTTATATATATATTATTTATTAGAGAAAGAGGCATACACACACACACACACACACACACACACACATAGAATGGGGGGCTGGAGAGATAGCTTAGTGGTTAAGTGCTTGCCTGTGAAGTCTAAGCACCTTGGTTCAAGGCTCGATTCTCCAGGACCCATGTAAGCCAGATGCACAAGGGGCACATGCATCTGGAGTGCATTTGCAGTGGCTGGAGGCCCTGGCGTGCCCATTCTCTCTCTATCTGCTTCTTTCTCTCTCTGTCTGTCATTCTCAAAAAAAGAATGGGCGTGTCAGGGTATCTAGCCACTGCAAACAAACTCAAGACTCATGTGCCATCTTGTGCATTTGGCTTTATGTGGGTACTGGGGAGTCAAACCTGGGTCCTTAAGCTTCATAGGCAAGTGCCTTAACTGCTAAGCCATGTCTCCAGCCCAAGAATACCTATTTTCTAATGGTTGAGGGAAGACCCTTCTAGCACATTCTCAACAGTGTCTAGAGTGAGGGGCTATTGCTACCCTCTTCCAGCACCTTCCATAATGTAACTTCCATACCTGCCCCTATGCCTGCCCCCCCACTTGGGTTCTATCTTACCCTAACATAATTCTTCCACTTCTTTGCCCGCTTGAGCTATTAATTACTGAGAAGATGATTTTAGCCTCTGTTGTGACAGTTGGCTTGCAGTTTTCTTTGTGTGTGTGTGTGCACGCATGTGCACATGTGCATGTGTAAGCCAGAGATCAGTGTTGGATGTCTTCCTCAGTCACTCTCTACCTCATTTCTTTTGATGTGTATATGTGTAGTGTTTGTGTACCACATGCGACAAGAAGTGCACGTGCCTGCTCATGGTGTGCTTGCATGTGGCGGCTGTAGACTGTCCTCCTCCATTGTTCTTCTACCTGTTCGTACTTGAGCGAGAGTTTCTTACTGATGATAGAGCTTGCCTTTTTTTTTTTCCTCATGAGCCCTGGCAATTCTGTGGTCTCTGCTTGCTACAGGATTGAGGTTACAGATGTGAATGGCCACACCCAACTGCTCATGTGGGTCCTGGGTCTCTCAGGCTTGCTTAGGCCCCATGCTTGCCTAGACAGTGCTCTTGACTTCTGAGCCATCTCTCTAGCATTCTGCCTTTGAGATAGGGTCTTTCACTGAAGCTGGAACTCACCAATTTGGCTAGATTAGCTGGCCAGCAAGCCCCAAATATCCTCTTGTCTCTCTCTCCCCAGCACTGGGATTACAGGCTGAATCCTTCTATTTTAAATGTGATGTTTAGGCCGGGCGTGGTGGCGCACGCCTTTAATCCCAGCACTCGGGAGGCAGAGGTAGGAGGATCGCCGTGAGTTCGAGGCTACCCTGAGACTCCATAGTGAATTCCAGGTCAGCCTCACCTAGAGTGAAACCCTACCTTGAAAAACCAAAAAAAAAAAAAAAGTTATGTTTATAAACTTCTTATAGCTACATTTAAGAGTAAGAAGAAGAAAGAAAGAATCCTGGAGGCTGGAGAGATAGCTTAGCCATTAAGGCACTTGCTTGCAAAGCCTAAGGACCCAGGTTCAATTCCCCAGTACTCATGTAAGCCAGATGCACAAGGTGGCGCATGTGTTTGGAGTTCGTTTGCAGTGTTTAGAAGCCCTGGAACACCTACTCTCTCCCTCTCTCTCTCTCCCTCTCTCTCTCTGTCTCTCTCTCTCCTTTCTCTCTCTCTCTTCCTGCCTCTCCCTCTCTCCCTCACAAATAAATAAAATATTTTATTTATTTATTTATTTATTATTTATTTATTTGAGAGAGATAGAGGGAATGGGCGCACCAGTGCCTCCAGCCACTGCAAACGAACTCCAGACGCGTGCGACATCTTGTGCACCTGGCTTATGGGGATCCTGGGGAATTGAACCTGGGTCCTTTGGCTTTGCAGGCAAACGCCTTAACCACTAAGCCATCTCTCCAGCCCTAAAATAATTTTTTTTAAATTTTTTTGTTTATTTATTTATTTGAGAGCAAGAGACAGAGAGAGAAAGAGGCAGATAGAGAGTGAGAATGGGCCAAGGCCTCCAGCTACTGAAAACGAACTCCAGATGTATGTGCCACCTTGTGCATCTGGTTTACATGGGTCCTGGGGAATCAAGCCTCAAACCTGGGTACTTAGGCTTCACAGGCAAGTGCTTAACCGCTAAGCCGTCTCTCCAGGCCCCCTAAAATAATTTTTTTTAAATAAAATGAATCCCCTTTACTTTTCAACTATTAGACTCAATTTATTTATACTTATAGTATAATTTCTGTAGTAGGTACATTTTGTTTTTGAAATGGGGTCTCATCATGTTCCTCAGGCTGGCCTCAAACTCCTGGGCTCAAGGATGCTCCCATCTCAGCCTCTTATGTAACTGGGTCCCAGGTGTACACCACCACACCCAACTTTGATTTATTTTCTCTTTTGCAACTTTTCCATTTCTTTTCTTTACTTTTTTTTTGGGGGGGGAGGGGTCTTGAGGTAGGATCTCACTCTAGCCCAGGCTGACCTGGAATTCACAATGCAGTCTCAGGGTGGTCTCAAACTCACAGTGATTCACCTACCTCTGCCTCCCAAGTGCCCAGCTCTCCATTTCTTTTTATTCTCAATTTCTTGCTATGGGCTAAATTGAGTCCTCCCCACACAGTTAAGGAGACATGGGGAGGGGAGGGACCTCTGGGATGACAGCAGAGATTCCCAGAAGGGTAGAGCATGGTAGCTCCTGGGAAGGCAATGGAAGCTTCCAGTCAGCTCCTTATTGTAGCCTCTGCAGTACCCCCAGCGCTCCCGTTGGCTACTAGACAGCTGGTGGCTTAACACTGGTCACTTTCACAGGAAGTGGACCCTCAGAGCACCAACTATTACCTCACTTCTCTCATACTTGTGCCTGGCTTTTGCCAGCACCTATCGAAAGAATTACACAATGGGGGCTGGAGGGATGGCTTAGCACTTAAGGTGTTTGCCTGCAAAGCCAAAGGACCCAGGATCAATTCCCCAGGACCTATATTAACCAGATGCACAAGGGGGCACACGCATCTGGAGTTTGTCTGCAGTGGCTGGAGGCCCTGGTGCGCCCATTCTCTCTCTCTCTGTCTCTGTCTCTGTCTCTCTCTCTCCCTCTCCCTCTTTCTCTGTCAAATAAATAATAAAAATAAAAATACTTTTTTTTTTTTTTTGAGGTAGGGTCTCACTCTAGCCCAGGCTGACCTGGAATTCACTCTGTATTTTCAGGTGGCCTCGAACTCACTGCGATCCTCCTACCTCTGCCTCCCAAGTGCTGGGATTAAAGGTGTGCGCCACCACACCCGGCTCTAAAATACTTTTTAAATAAAGAATTACACAATGGATATATTCTGAGAGCACCACTAGCTTCATTGTCTCTGGGCTAGTTTTCAGTCTGGAAATTTGTCTTTGCATTTAAAATAATATTTTATTTTTATTTATTTGAAAGAAAGAGAAAAAGGCAGGTAGAAAGAGAATGGGAGCGCCAGAGCCTCTGGCCACTGCAAATGAACTCCAGACAAGTGTGCCCCCTTGTGCATCTGGCTTACATGGGTTCTGGGGAATTGAACCTGGGTCCTTTGGCTTTGCAGGAAAGTGCCTTAACTGCTAAACCATCTCTCCAACCCATTGTCTTTGCATTTTAAAATCTTGTTTGTTTCTTTGTTTGCTTATTTTTTCAAGGTAGGCTCTCACTCTAGCCCAGGCTGACCTGGAATCCACTACATACTCTCAGGGTAGCCTTGAACTCACTGTGATCCTCCTACTCTGCCTCCCAAGTGCTGGAATTAAAGGTGAGCACCACCACACCCTGCACATTTTTTAAATTTTGAATTGTGAGACAAAGAAATGCAATACAGAAGAATTTTGGTGAGCACTCTGTGGGGGTCATATGTGTGCGTGCTGTGTGCAGGTGCACATGTGCGCAGGTCGGAGGTCTTCCTCAACTACTCTCTCTCTCTCTCCAGCCTGCATTTTTTGGGTCAAGGTCTCTCACTGAATCTAGGCATTCATGATTCAGTTAAACTAGCTGACCAGTGTACCCAAGAGATTTTGCTGTCTCTGCTGTCCCACACTGGGATTACAGGAATGTGTCATCACACCTGGCTTTTATGTGGATTACGGGACTATGAACTCAGGTCCTCATGCATATATAGCATGCACTTTATTGACTGAGCCATCTCCCCAGCCTCTTGTGATCCCCCTTGACTGAGTCAAAAAAGGCTCTCACCTGGCATGTTGGCATGTTCTGATGTCAAGCTGGTTCTGACTATCATGTGGATCCCCTCAGGAAGGTTACTCTGTCAGTTTAAAATGGCCTAGAGAAAGAGTAGGTTGAAATGGCTTTAAGAGTCAGATTGAATCACATGAATTGATTCATTCAACAAGGCATGAGAGACCATTAAAGACTTGCCAACTCATGAATTAATCTTATTAGATACAATACCAGGTCCTCAATATACATAAACTCCTGCAATTCAATAAAAAGCAACCTGAAAGCTGGGCGTGGTGGCGCATGCCTTTAATCCCAGCACTTGGGAGGCAGAGGTAGGAGGATTACTGTGAGTTCGAGGCCACCCTGAGACTGCATAGTGAATTCCAGGTCAGCCTGGGCTAGAGTGAGACCTTACCTCAAAAACCAAAACAAAACAAAAAAAGCAACCTGATAGGAAGAACCATCAAATGGCAGTGACCACTAGTGTGGTGGTTTTATTCAGGTATCCCCCATAAACTTAGGTGTTCTGAATGATAGGAGGTTTGGGAATTAACGTCTCCTGGAGGCAGTGTATTGTTGGGGTTGGGGGTGGACTTATGGGTATTATAGCCAGTTTCCCCTTGCCAGTGTTTGGCACACTCTCCTGTTGCCACCTTATGTTGGCCAGGAGATGATGTCCACCCTCTGCTCAT
This sequence comes from Dipus sagitta, assembly GCA_036346955.1. NCBI lineage: Eukaryota > Metazoa > Chordata > Mammalia > Rodentia > Dipodidae > Dipus > Dipus sagitta. The sequence goes on from CM070775.1 coordinate 153,871,257, forward strand.
GCCATCGTTTCCCCCTGCCATCATGGAGGTTCCTCTTGTGTCTGTAAGCCAAAACAAACCTTTTATCCCACAAGTTGCTCTTGGTCGGGTGATTTTTGCCAACAATGTGAACCTGACTGCAACAATCGGGATGACCCAAAAGGCATCATACTACTGAGAAGAAGTGATAGAGGAGTGTTCAGTACTGAAACATCTCTATCACACCCTCCAAGGCTCAGGGTCCGTTGTGGAAGAGGTGGTGGAAAGAATATAAGAGCGAAAGGAAGGGTAAGACTTCTTACAATGCAATTGTCCCAGGCAGAAACTGGCCTCAATATCCATGACCTCGCAGTGCCTAGTCCTACCTTCACAAAACCCTCAAAATAGGAGGAAAAGATGATGACATCAAAATAAAAAAGAGACTAATGGAGAGAGGGAGGGGTATGATGAAGAGTGGATTTGTGAAGGGGAAAGTGGGGAAGGGGAGGGGAGGGAATTATCATGGTTTATTGTCTGTAAGTATGGAAATTGTCAATAAAAAAGTTCCAAAAAAAAAAAAAAAAGGAACCACCAAATCCAAGGGGCACCAATGCATCTCTCTGGAAATCATAAATGTAATTTTATAAAATGTTTTTATTGGGCTGGAGGGATGGCTTAGCAGGTAAGGTGCTTGCCTGCAAAGCCTAAGGACCCAGGTTCGATTCTCCAGGTCTCATGTAAGCCAGATGCATATGGTGGCACATGTATCTGGAGTTTGTTTGCCGTGGCTAGAGGCCCTGGCATGCCCATTCTCACTCTCTCTCTCTCTCCCTCTCTGTCTCTAATAAATACATGAAAATGCTTTTACTAATTCACAAGGAGAGAGAGAGAGAGAATGTGTGCAGCAGGGCCTCTTGCTACCAGCTTTACATGGGTACTGGGGAATCAAACCCAGTTCATCAGGCTTTGCAAGCAAGTACCTTTCACCACTGAGCCATTGCTCCAGCCCAATAAGCATAACTTTCATTTGTCAATTATATCTTCATAAAGCTGGAAGAGGAGAGAAGAATGCCATGAACTTTCACAGTAGAAATAAAAATTTCTCCTAAAAAGTCAAGAAATGCAGACTCAAACATGGAGGGGATATTCCCTTGTTCTGCCTATCAGACTGGCACAAGTAGCCATGTCAGTGCTATGGAGAGTGAGGGAGTGGTCACCCTGACACTGTGTTGATGGGACAGTCAGTACAGAGGTTTTTCAGCAACCTTAAGCATGCTTACTTTTTAACCTGCTCAAATCCCTTCAAAGGAATCTTTTTCTGATGATCCAAACAATAAAGTGGGTGTGACTCAGGTATGTATTAAAGCACATCACCAAATACGAAGGAAAAAGGAACCCTTCTGGGGACCTCTGAGGACAATACCCCTTCCCTATGGGAGTGACCCTGATACAGACTCCAGACATCATGCTGACCAGTTAAAGAGGGTGTGGAAGGAGGCCTCAGAACTCCCAACACATCTTTAGGTGCTGTGGAGGATTCAGCCAGAACCCCAGAAGCCCTAGAGACATCTTAGGCAGGCTTGCTGAGGCTCACGTGTTTCTTGGGCCTGTGAACAGAGGGACATAGGCTGGGTCCAAAGGGGTAGCCCTTTTGCTCTCCTGACTCCCAGCCTAGGCCACGACTGCCCTCAGTCAGGTGGAGATGCTCATGGTGCACCAAGGGTGCAGTGGGCCTCCAGGGGCAGCTGTGGGAATTCTCCAGACACTACTCCCAAGTAAAGAAGAGCCCACAGACATTCACACCAAGTGCTGGTGCCTCACCTGGTTGATGACTAGCCATGGGTTTCCCTGCTTTCCTTTCTCAACTGTTTCTGAAAACTGGAAATAAGTGGGAGCTGGACCATTAACCTGAAATGATAGGGAGTTTGCCAGCTTCTGAAGAACGTTAAAGCAACATCTTAAAACACAAATACATATTAAAATGTGAGGGTGGGCTGGAGAAATGGTTTAGCAGTTAAGACACTTACCTGTGAAGCCTACAGACCCAGGTTCAATTTCCCAATACCCATATAAGCCAGATGCACAAAGTGGCATATGTGTCTGGAGTTCATTTGCAGTAGCTGGAGGCCTTGATGCTCCCATTCTCTCTATCTGCCTCTTTCTCTCTCCCTCCCTCCCTTTCTCTCAAATGAATAATATTTTTTAATTATTATAATTTTTACTTACTATTATTATTTGGGGGGGGGGGGTCAAGGTAGGGTCTCATTCTAGGCATGCTGACCTGGAATTCACTATGTAGTCTCAGGGTGGCCTCGAACTCACAGCAATCCTCCTACCTCTGCCTCCCAGTGCTGAGATTAAAGGTGTAAGTCACCATGCCCAACTCTATTGTTTATTTATTTTTGTTTTTTCAAGGTAGGCTCTAGCCCAGGCTGACCTGGAATTCACTATGTACTTTCAGGGTGCCCTTGACCTCATAGCAATCCTTCTACCTCTGCCTCATGAGTGCTGGGATTAAAGGAGTGTGCCACCACCTTGGTTTATTTTTATTTATTTATTTTGTTTATTTTTGTTTCATTTTATTTATTTTTGGTTTTTCGAGGTAGGTTTTCACTTCAGCTTAGGCTGACCTGAAATTCACTATGTAGTCTCAGGGTGACCTAAACTCAGCAATTTTCCTACCTCTGCTTCCCAAGTGCTAGGATTAAAGGCATGTGTTACCACACCCAGCTCTATTTTTATCTTTGTTTCTATATTTATTTATTTTATTTTATTTTTTTGTTTTTTCAAGGTAGGGTCTCACTCTGGTCCAGGCTGACCTGGAATTAACTATGTAGTCTCAGGGTGGCCTTGAACTCACAGTGATCCTCCTGCTTCTGCCTCCCGAGTGCTGGGATTAAACGAGTGCGCCACCATGCTCGGCTCTATTTTTATTTTTTAGAGGGGCATGCCAGGGCCTCAGCCACTGCAATCAAACACCAGAAGCTTGCACCACCTAGTGGGCATGTGAGACCATGCGTTTGCCTCACCTTTTTGTGTGTCTGGCTTATGTGGGATCTGGAGAAAGAGATCAAACATGGGCCCTTAGGTTTTGCAGGCAAGCACCTTAACTGCTAAGCCATGTCTCCAGCCCTAAATATTTTACTATAAAAAAGTGAGATCATTTGCTGTGCAAGCATGAAGACCTGAGTTTGACCCCTAGCACCTATGTAAAAAGCTGGGCAGGGGCTGGAGAGATGACTTAACAGTTAAGGCACTTGCCTGCAAAGTCAAAGAACCCAGGTTCAATTGCTCAGGACCCATGTAAGCAAGATGCCCAAGATGGCACATGCATCTGGAGTTTATTTGCAGTAGCTAGAGGCCCTGGTGCACCCATTCTCTCTATCTGCCTTTTTCTCTCTCTCAAATAAATAAATATATATATTTTTTAAAAAAACTGGGTAGGGCCAGGCATGGTGGCACATGCCTTTAATCCTAGCACTCGGGAGGCAGAGGTAGGAGGATCACCATGAGTTCGAGGCCACCCTGAGACTACATAGTGAATTCCAGGTCAGCCTGAGCTAGAGTGAAACCCTACCTCAAAAAACCAAAAAAAAAAAAAAAAAAAAAAAAAAAAAAAAAAAACCCACAAAACTGGGTAGGGCCACAAATGTCTATTACCCTGGTGCTAAGGGAAGTAGAAACAGGAGAATCACTGGGGCTCATGTTAAAAAAAGGAGAGCTCCAAGAGACTCCATTTCAAGGGAATAAAGGAGAACAGCAATGGAGAAGGGCACCCAATATCCTCCTGTGGCCTTCAAATGTATATAAATGGGGTGTGTGTACACACACACACACACACACACACCATACTACACACATAGATATTTTAAAAAATGTGAGAGAGCAAGGCCAGAAAGAACCAAGCAGAGCTATTGTCAAGCACTGGGCCCTTAGCAGGATCGTTGCCCCACCCTCACTCTGTTGGTCTTGCCCTGGGTTAGGGTAGAGGTTCATATGCCTCTCCAAGTCTCAAGTGGGCCTCCTGTGAGGTAAGATGGGAGTCTTCAAGGGGTCTGTAAGACCCTCACTCTCAGCTCTAGGTGCTGTGGCAGATGCTGCCCCAGGTGGACTTTGTGTAGGCCTGGCAAGAGATGCAGGAATCCCTGGCTACCCAAAATGGGTGCTCCAAAGTAACGTTGAGCCCTGAGAAGTGGGGTCCCCAGATCGTGATGAACTGCCGGGAGCCAGCGCCCATTGACAGCAGCCTGGCCAGAGTTGGGGAGTGCAGAGAGCAAACATTACCCCACCTGTTAGGCACCACCGTATCTGGAGCCCTACTTCCTTCTCAGCTGCTGAGTCCCTGGACCAGCCCTGGGCTTAAAGGGCTGCTGCTTTACACTGCATGCAGCATAGTCAACTGCCATCTCCCATCCAAACGCCAAAATTAAACAGGAACCTTGTCCTAGAAAATGGACACGTGATCTTGTGGACCCACCCTCACCTGAGGCCCCAGGGTCAGAGTACTGAAAGGTTTGGGAAAGCCTCCCGGATTCTTCCTTCCCTGCCTGCAACTCGACTGAGCAGTGTAGAAAGCTGACAGAACCTACCTGGGAGAATAGGGTCACTCCTGCAGGGCTGAATCATCTTTCATCCTTACGCACCTGGTAGCCTGAGCATGAGAAGCAGTGGTGTGTGTGTGTGTGTGTGTGTGTGTGTGTGGTCTTTCAAGCCACTTTGCAGAAACAGAAGGAAGTGAGAGCCCAACAGAAAATCTGAACTGCAATTTTCTTCTGTGATGAGCCTGGTGCTAGGGGAGCTTGCTCAGGTGCAGGCGAAGCGCCCTGTCACAGACCTGGGCCTGCACACTGAGGACAGAACTTGGCCAAGGACAGGGTGGGGAACTGGAGGTGCCTGCTCAACAGCAAAGGCTCTGAAATCCATATCTGGGGCCACGTCTCTGACATTGGGGCCCTGATGATCTAGCCACCACATCCAACAGGGCCAAGCATGAGACGCAGGCAGGAGCAGTCAGTGCCTGGGCACCAGACAGAGGGGTTCCAACACCCCAGAATAGTGGTGAGGCTCCTTACTGTGACCACCCTTGGACAATCCCAGCCTTGCACTGCTGTTGGGCCTATACTCTTAAATCACATCTTGCCCAGGGAAATACCCTGCCTCATGGGCCAGCCACCACTTTCTGCTGTCAGTGAGTTTCAATTCTCAAAGTCATCTTGCTCAGGGTACTCGGGACTTTCATGCTGCCTAACCTCAGGGGATCCCCAACATGACCAAGTCAGTTGTTGTGGCAGCTGGGCTGTTTCCTCTACAGGAACATACACAGGACAGTGCCCCACCCTCTGAGGCACAGGCTTCCTGTGGAGAAGCAGTTGGCCCAGGCCTCCTTACAGCCCCCTGAGCTGGTTCTTTTGTGGAAGGATGAAGGCAGGGTGAAGGACTTTCAGGTCTGTCCACTTAGAGAACTAAATCCTGCCCTTCCTGCTTGCGGTGAGAGTTCAGCCTTGTCTGGTGACCTTTTACTCTTGTCACTTTTGTCATTTTCTCCCATCTTTATGACTAAGTATTATCTGTGGGGTAGGTGGTAGTGGTTGTTCCCTGGGGAAGGAAACCTGGAGCAGACTTCTGGCCAAACTCAGCAGCAATGAGAATCTGGTAGGAGATGGTCAACCATGCCCTCAATGTCGGCAAGGCTCACCACACCATTGATGTCCATGAAGACCATGGGCACATAGACCACAAGGCTCATGATACCCGCCTGGGTAAGGTGGCATCACAGTCCATCTCAGTGGTCTCGGCTCCAAGGAAGCTGTAACCAGCTAAGCCCCCATCATGGCCCTGCTAGACACAAGCAACATAACTCGTATGATTGTCCTGGAACATCACTAGGATGGCTGAAGCCACAAAACCATGGATTGACTAACTCCAGATCAGAACGTCATCCCTTCCAAATGCCCCTAAAATACAGCCAAATGCACATGACCCAGACTTGGCACCACTGCTCACATCTGTATTTCCCTTCTCTCCAAGGCCTCACACTCCACAAATGCTGTCCATCCCATCCTCAGACCATCCCTTCCTCCCTACTGTCCATCCCATCCTCAGACCATCCCTTCCTCCCTACTGTCCACCTCATCCTCAGACCATCCCTTCCTCCCTGCTGTCCACCTCATCCTCAGACCGTCCCTTCCTCCCTGCTGTCCACCTCATCCTCAGACCGTCCCTTCCTCCCTGCTGTCCACCTCATCCTCAGACCGTCCCTTCCTCCCTGCTGTCCACCTCATCCTCAGACCATCCCTTCCTCCCTGCTGTCCATCCATCCTCAGACCATCCCTTCCTCCCTGCTGTCCATCCCATCCTCAGACCATCCCTTCCTCCCTGCTGTCCATCCCATCCTCAGACCCTTCCTTCCTCCCTGCTGTCCACCTCACCTCAGACCATCCCTTCCTCCCTGCTGTCCACCTCATCCTCAGACCATCCCTTCCTCCCTGCTGTCCACCTCATCCTCAGACCATCCATTCCTCCCTGCTGTCCATCCCATCCTCAGACCCTTCCTTCCTCCCTGCTGTCCACCTCATCCTCAGACCATCCCTTCCTCCCTGCTGTCCACCTCATCCTCAGACCATCCCTTCCTCCCTGCTGTCCACCTCATCCTCAGACCATCCATTCCTCCCTGCTGTCCATCCCATCCTCAGACCATCCTTCCTCCCTGCTGTCCATCCCATCCTCAGACCATCCCTTCCACTCTGCTGTCCACCTCATCCTCAGACCGTCCCTTCCTCCCTGATGTCCATCTCATCCTCAGACCATCCCTTCCTCCCTGCTGTCCACCTCATCCTCAGACCGTCCCTTCCTCCCTGCTGTCCACCTCATCCTCAGACCGTCCCTTCCTCCCTGCTGTCCACCTCATCCTCAGACCATCCCTTCTTCCCTGCTGTCCACCTCATCCTCAGACCATCCCTTCTTCCCTGCTGTCCACCTCATCCTCAGACCATCCCTTCCTCCCTGCTGTCCACCTCATCCTCAGACCATCCCTTCCTCCCTGCTGTCCATCCATCCTCAGACCATCCCTTCCTCCCTGCTGTCCATCCCATCCTCAGACCATCCCTTCCTCCCTGCTGTCCATCCCATCCTCAGACCATCCTTCCTCCCTGCTGTCCATCCCATCCTCAGACCATCCCTTCCTCCCTGCTGTCCATCCCATCCTCAGACCATCCCTTCCTCCCTGCTGTCCACCTCATCCTCAGACCGTCCCTTCCTCCCTGCTGTCCATCCCATCCTCAGACCAGTCCCTTCCTCCCTGCTGTCCACCTCATCCTCAGACCGTCCCTTCCTCCCTGCTGTCCACCTCCATCCTCAGACCATCCCTTCCTCCCTGCTGTCCATCCCATCCTCAGACCAGTCCCTTCCTCCCTGCTGTCCATCCCATCCTCAGACCATCCCTTCCTCCCTGCTGTCCATCCATCCTCAGACCATCCCTTCCTCCCTGCTGTCCATCCCATCCTCAGACCATCCCTTCCTCCCTGCTGTCCACCTCATCCTCAGACCGTCCCTTCCTCCCTGCTGTCCACCTCATCCTCAGACCGTCCCTTCCTCCCTGCTGTCCACCTCATCCTCAGACCGTCCCTTCCTCCCTGCTGTCCACCTCATCCTCAGACCATCCCTTCCTCCCTGCTGTCCATCCCATCCTCAGACCATCCCTTCCTCCCTACTGTCCATCCATCCTCAGACCATCCCTTCCTCCCTGCTGTCCATCCCATCCTCAGACCATCCCTTCCTCCCTGCTGTCCATCCCATCCTCAGACCATCCCTTCCTCCCTGCTGTCCATCCTCTCCTGTCCATCCCATCCTCATACTCAGACCGTCCTTCCTCCCTGCTGTCCATCCCATCCTCAGACCGTCCCTTCCTCCCTGCTGTCCACCTCATCCTCAGACCATCCCTTCCTCCCTGCTGTCCATCCCATCCTCAGACCATCCCTTCCTCCCTGCTGTCCATCCCATCCTCAGACCATCCCTTCCTCCCTGCTGTCCATCCCATCCTCAGACCTTCCTTCCTCCCTACTGTCCACCTCATCCTCAGACCATCCCTTCCTCCCTGCTGTCCATCCCATCCTCAGACCTTCCTTCTCCCTCTGTCCACCTCATCCTCAGACCGTCCCTTCCACCCTGCTGTCCATCCCATCCTCAGACCAGCCCTTCCTCCTGCTGTCCACCTCATCCTCAGACCTTCCCTTCCTCCCTGCTGTCCATCCCATCCTCAGACCATCCCTTCCTCCCTTCTGTCCACCTCATCCTCAGACCATCCCTTCCTCCTAGCTGTCCCATCCCATCCTCAGACCATCCCTCCTCCCTGACTGTCCATCCCATCCTCAGACCATCCCTTCTTCCCTAGCTGTCCATCCCATCCTCAGACCATCCCTTCCTCCTAGCTAGTCCACCTCATCCTCAGACCATCCCTTCATCCCTGCTGTCCACTCATCCTCAGACCATCCCTTCCTCCCTGCTGTCCACCTCATCATCCTCAGACCATCCCTCCCTACTGTCCACCCATCCTCAGACCATCCCTTCTCCCTGCTGTCCATCCATCCTCAGACCATCCTCCTCCTATGTCCACCATCAGACCATCCTTCTCCTGCTGTCCACCCATCCTCAGACCATCCTTCCTCCTGCTGTCCATCCCATCCTCAGACCATCCTTCCTCCCTGCTGTCCACCCATCCTCAGACCTCCTTCCTCCCTGCTGTCCACCTCATCCTCAGACCTCCCTTCCTCCCTGCTGTCCACCTCATCCTCAGACCATCCCTTCCTCCCTGCTGTCCACCTCATCCTCAGACCATCCCTTCCTCCCTCTGTCCATCCCATCCTCAGACCATCCTTCCTCCCTCTGTCCATCCATCCTCAGACCATCCCTTCCTCCTGCTGTCCACCCATCCTCAGACCATCCCTTCCTCCCTCTGTCCACCCATCCTCAGACCTCCCTTCCTCCCTGCTGTCCACCCATCCTCAGACCTCCCTTCCTCCTCTGTCCACCTCATCCTCAGACCATCCCTTCCTCCCTGCTGTCCACCTCATCCTCAGACCATCCCTTCCTCCTGCTGTCCATCTCATCCTCAGACCTTCCCTTCCTCCCTGCTGTCCACCTCATCCTCAGACCATTCCCTTCCTCCCTGCTGTCCATCCCATCCTCAGACCATCCCTTCCTCCCTGCTGTCCACTCCCATCCTCAGACCGTTCCCCTTCCTCCCTGCTGTCCACCTCATCCTCAGACCGTCCCTTCCTCCCTGCTGTCCACCTCATCCTCAGAACGTCCCTTCCTCCCTGCTGTCCACCTCATCCTCAGACCGTCCCTTCCTCCCTGCTGTCCACCTCATCCTCAGACCGTCCCTTCCTCCCTGCTGTCCATCCCATCCTCAGAACGTCCCTTCCTCCCTGCTGTCCATCTCATCCTCAGACCATCCCTTCTCCCTGCTGTCCATCCATCCTCAGGACCATCCCTTCCTCCCTGCTGTCCATCCCATCCTCAGACCATCCCTTCCTCCCTGCTGTCCACCTCCATCCTCAGACCATCCCTTCCTCCCTGCTGTCCACCTCATCCTCAGACCGTCCCTTCCTCCCTGCTGTCCACCTCATCCTCAGACCGTCCCTTCCTCCCTGCTGTCCACCTCATCCTCAGACCGTCCCTTCCTCCCTGCTGTCCACCTCATCCTCAGACCATCCCTTCCTCCCTGCTGTCCACCTCATCCTCAGACCGTCCCTTCCTCCCTGCTGTCCATCCCATCCTCAGACCTTCCCTTCCTCCCTGCTGTCCATCCCATCCTCAGACCATCCCATCCTCCCTGCTGTCCCACCTCATCCTCAGACCATCCCTTCCCTTCCTCCCTGCTGTCCACCCATCCTCAGACCGTCCCTTCCTCCCTGCTGTCCATCCTCATCCTCAGACCATCCTTCCTCCCTGCTGTCCATCCCATCCTCAGACATCCCTTCCTCCCTGCTGTCCACCTCATCCTCAGAACCGTCCCTTCCTCTCCCTGCTGTCCACCTCATCCTCAGACCATCCCTTCCTCCCTGACTGTCCACCTCATCCTCAGACCGTCCCTTCCTCCCTGCTGTCCACCTCATCCTCAGACCATCCCTTCCTCTCTGCTGTCCATCCCATCCTCAGACCATCCCTTCCTCCCTGCTGTCCACCTCATCCTCAGACCATCCCTTCCTCCCTGCTGTCCATCCCATCCTCAGACCATCCCTTCCTCCCTGCTGTCCATCCCATCCTCAGACCATCCCTTCCTCCCTGCTGTCCACCTCATCCTCAGACCTCCCTTCCTCCCTGCTGTCCATCCTCATCCTCAGACCGTCCCTTCCTCCCTGCTGTCCACCTCATCCTCAGACCGTCCCTTCCTCCCTGCTGTCCACCTCATCCTCAGACCATCCCTTCCTCCCTGCTGTCCACCTCATCCTCAGACCATCCCTTCCTCCCTGCTGTCCACCTCATCCTCAGACCATCCCTTCCTCCCTGCTGTCCATCCCATCCTCAGACCATCCCTTCCGTCTCCCTGACTGTCCATCCTCATCCTCAGACCTTCCCTTCCTCCTGCTGTCCAACCATCCTCAGACCATCCCCTTCCTCCCTGCTGTCCTCCCATCCTCAGACCATCCCTTCCTCCCTGCTGTCCACCTCATCCTCAGACCTCCCGTCCTCCCTGCTGTCCACCATCCTCAGACCATCCTTCCTCCCTCTGTCCACCTCATCCTCAGACCATCCCTTCCTCCCTGCTGTCCACCTCATCCTCAGACCATCCCTTCCTCCCTGCTGTCCATCCCATCCTCAGACCATCCCTTCCTCCCTGCTGTCCACCTCATCCTCAGACCATCCCTTCCTCCCTGCTGTCCATCCTCATCCTCAGACCTTCCCTTCCTCCTACTGTCCACCTCATCCTCAGACCATCCCTTCCTCCCTGCTGTCCACCTCATCCTCAGACCTTCCTTCCTCCCTGCTGTCCACCTCATCCTCAGACCATCCCTTTCCTCCCTGCTGTCCTTCCATCCTCAGACCATCCCTTCCTCACTGCCGTCCATCCCATCCTCAGACCTTCCCTTCCTCCCTGCTGTCCACCCATCCTCAGACCATCCCTTCCCCCTGCTGTCCATCCCATCCTTAGACCATCCCCTTTTCCCCCCTGGGTTTCCCCCCTTAACCCCTCCCCTTTCCCCCCGCGTCCCCCTTCCCATCCCCCCCTCCCCCTTTTCCAAACCCCAAACCTCAGACCATCCCTTTCCCCCCCCTGCTGTCCATCCCATCCCAGAACCCCCCCCTTCCTCCCTCTGTCCAACCCTTTATCCTCAAAAACCCTCCCTTCCTCCCTGTGTCCACCCATCCTCAGACCATCCCTTCCTCCCGGGTGTCCATCCCCTCCTCAAAAACCATTTCCCCTTTCCCCCCTGCTGTCCACCTCATTTCCCCAGACCTTTCCCTTTCCCCCCTGCTGTCCAAAACCCATCCTCAACCATCCCTTCCTCCCCCGCTGTCCACCTCATCCCTTTAGAAACCAATTTCCCCTTTCCCCCCCCTGCGTCCACCTCATCCTCAGACCAAACCCTTCCTCCCTGCTGGGCCAGTTCCAGATGCACTTGACTTTGTCTTCATAGTACTACAGCAAGGCCTCACTTCTGCTCAAGAGCTGAGCTAGGAGCTGAGGACAGCGTCAGAGTTGGAGAAGGATGGGTGGGCAACTCAGCCAGGCAGTTCTGTCTGGGCTGGTCCCTACCTGCTCCTATATTGTTCCTAGTCAGACAATGCAGGTCACCCAGCAAGTGGCCTAGACACAATCCAGTTCTTCTCAGCTTGAATCTACCTGAAAAGTCTTATCCTTGCTGGAATACCCATCTGGTGGCCTTTAGTCCTCCGACATTCCAGCGTCCCCTTTCCTGGGCAAAGCCTTGTAGAAGGACATACATGCCCCCTTGGTTTGCTTGAGAAGCCTTCCTTTGTTGTGGAATTAGGTGCACCATCCTAGTGGCTCTGTAGAAGGTTTCCAATGAGGACTGAGCAGTGGGAAAATGGTGTCACTAAGACAGTCTCCTTCACAGAGGTGCTTCCTGAGCTGGGGGTGGGTGCATACAGAGTTCTCTTGTGGCTAGCAAAGCCCTGAACTCACATATCTTGGATCCAAACAAGGACAGTGTTGGGCTACAAGGCTGTGTGGTTAGAGGCCTCACTCTCTTTCTCACCTGCCCCCTGGCAGCCATATCTACAAGATTTTTCAGTCCCTAGAAAGCTAGCCTAAGATTTGCTGAGCAGCCAGTAACAGGCATGCAAGTCTGAGGGCAGAGCTCACCTTAGCTTTCAGAAAGCACCTACCTATTGCCCATGAACCTCCATGGGTCTTGGGCCAGTTCACCCTAGGTCCCCAACTGCCATGATACAGGTCCTTAACGACCAGAAGGGTGGCTGAGGCATGAATGGACATGGCCTTCTGCATCCTGAACAGGCAGTCCCACAAGCTCTGCTTTCTGCTTGCCATGCTGAGAGGCAACCATCTCTTTGAGTTTTCCATGTGGCCATTGATGTCTTTCTCCAGTTGACCAGCTGCTGCTTGTGGAGGAGGTGAGCCATACTCCTAACAGTTTGGCACAATGGTCTCTATATAGCCATCCATGCAGCTTTCACAGCTTTTAATTTTTTTCTTTTTTTTCCTCGTGTTTTTTCAAGGTGGGATCTCATTTTAGCCCAGGCTGACCTGGAATTTACTCTGCAATCTCAGGATGGCCTTGAACTTATGGTGATCCTCCTACCTCTGTCTCCAGAATGCTGGGATTAAAGGCATGCATGACCATGCCCAGCTCAGCTTTTAATTTTAATATGATGAACTATATAATATATTCATCATAACAATGACTGTCGTTACTGGGCATGGTGATGCACGCCTTTAATCCCAGCACTTGGGAGGCAGAGGTAAGAGAATCGCTGTGAGTTTGAGGTTGCCTGGGACTACAGAGTGAGTTCCAGGTCAACCTGGGCTGGACTGAGACCCTACCTCAGAACCTCCCTCCCCAAAAAACAACCATTGTCATTCCTTTTCAGTGGACAGCTGCACTGTTGTGAGACCTTACCATTATCATCACTAGAATTTTTTCACCTTATAAAACTGAAAGTCTGCACCCACTACCACCATTCACCCAGCCACAGCCATCACCATTTGACCAACATAAGAACCTTGTCTTCAAGAAGCATTTTTCAATATTTGTCCTATTGTGCCTGGCTTACTTCCTTCAGCATTCTGCCCTATGGGCTCAGCTATGCTGCAGCGGATGTTGGAAAGTCCTTCCTCTCTATGGATGGACACATGTTGCTTATCTGTCTTCCATAGATGGACAGGTGTTATCGGTGGGTGGGCACATGGGTCATTCCCTGATGGATCACCATGATCCCACAGTGCAGGATTCATGGGTCTTTACTGTTTTGTTTTGTTTTGTTTTGTTTTGTTTTGTTTTGTTTTGTTTTGTTTTGTTTTGTTGAGGTAGGGTCTTGTTCTAGCCCAGGCTGACCTGGAATTCACTATGTAGTCTCAGGGTGGCTTCAAACTCATGGGGATCCTCCTACGTTTGCCTCCCAAGTGCTGGGACTAAAAGCGTGCACCACCATGCCCGGCTGGGTTTTTACATGTTTCTCCCAAGCAGTCATCAATCCTTTTTTTTTTTTTTTGAGGTAGAGTCTCACTTTAGTCCAGGCTGATCTGGAATTCACCATATAGTCTCAGGCTGGCCTCAAACTCACAGTGGTCCTCCTACCTCAAACTCCCAAGTGCTGGGATTGAAGGCGTGCCCCCCATGCCTAGCTAGTTATCATTCTTGATAACACTGGAATTGGCCCAGATGCCTCAGTGCTATTGATCTCACGGTCTGTCTCCTTGGGTTTGTCATTATGGCTCCTTATATACTATGGTTTGCAAACACTGAGTATGTTATAAGTTAATGCAGTGCCTGATTGCAAAGCTGGAATAGCAGTCCCCCAGGTTAAGTCCTAACCCCTCTACCTTCTTCTTGGCTTCATCCATCTCTCAGGAAAGGACTCTGTCCTTGTATCTCTCACCTTCGGGCTTTAATGATACGAAGTGTGGGAAGGGAAACAGATATTTCCATGCAGGATGGCCCTCTTATACACACAGGAGGGTAAGAGGTCCTTGGACCCTGGCAAAGGAAGTCTTGAAGGGAGCGCCCTGAGACAGAAGAGGCTGGGGAAGGAAAGGGGCTTTTGAGAAGAGCCAACCCAAGCACTTGCCAGTTCTTGAAGTTCTGGGTCCTTTGACAGGGCATGCCCCAAGTGTGAGTTGCGAGTCACATGATTTCAAAAAGTCCATTGCGTCCCTGATGGGCCCAGGCTGCCCTAGTCCTAGGCGCCCTGATAGCTATGCCTAATCCCAGGGAATGTTTCCCTCTCAGCACTGGACTGAAAGCTTCCAAGGCCCTCAGAAACCAACCAAAGCCATATCTCACAAGCAAAGACAACTACTTGAGCTGTGACTTTCTTGTCTGTTTGAGTTCTAGGAGTCAGGAAGGAAGGGCAGAGAGGACAGCATAGCCCCTCCCCTTTGAGTCAACCTGAAATTTCCTCCCCCTTCCTCATCCCCCCTGCATCCTCCGCCTCTCCAGCCTCGGTGTCGCTGAGCAGCATGGTGGAGAGGGGTGATGGAAAGGCTGCAGAGCTGCTGTCATGCCAGAGTATCACATGACCCTGTTGCCTGTATCCAAGGGCATACCTCCTCAGTATGGCAGGCTGAGGGGGCAGGAAGCTCTGAGGCAGGCTGAGAAGCTCAGGGATCTGAGCAGGGACGGGGAAGAAGCACTGGTGGGGGCCCCTACTTGGTTCTCTCTGTCTTGGGAATGGCTCTGGGTTGACTCATGGGGACAGTCCTTGGGAACATGCAGTTCTGTCCCTTCCCCCATCTCACCTGCCTCAGTGTGAGGAACTTAGGGCATCCCATATCTTTCCCTGGAAATACCCCAGACCCAACCTGGACCTGCCAAGCCAGGAGTGGCCACAGGTGGCCCTGGAGGCTGGTAGTACAGCTTGGTCCTTAGCTGGAGCCGGCAGGAACGTCCCCCAGCCCACACTTCAGCCTTGCCCTTCCTTCCTCTACCTTCCCCTTACACTGTCTCAGCCAACTCCTGGTCACCTTTCTTAAGGGAGCCCCATAACCAGGCCTCTTCTGAGCTTCACTCTTGTTATTCTCTCATTCTCTCTGCTTTGTGCTGGGGTCAACCCTGAACTAGAGGCTGGGGACAGTTATACCCTAGGATCTATAGTTCTGGTCTCCACCATCCCACCTGTCAGGTGTAGGTTCTTGGGAGGAGCAGAGGTTGCTAAGAGGTTCTCTGCTACAGGTTCTGTCACCATGTTCTCCTTGCCCAGTCACCTCTACTTGCCCCATATGTCGTCTCCATCCTCAGAGGTATCCCTTGGCTACTTAGGATGCTTTTGCTGCTCCCGGGAAAGGAGGCAGTCCCTGAGAGAAGCAGCACTGTCTGGAGCCAGCTGGGAAGCTGCGCAGCTCCCAGGACACAGGAAAAAATGAGGCAGGGTCTCTCTGGGACCCCTGGGCACAGGAAAGGCCTGTCTAGTGTGGCGTGTCCACAGTGCCAGCCAAGTAAAGCCTGCATTCTCCTTCCACAGGGAAAGGCTGATACTCTCTCCATCATAGTCCCTCTCCCAGATGTCCCTGCTCCAATGCTACAGCCCCTCAGTGGGGCCCTTGTCTACTCTCAGCAGCTTCCAGCGACTGTCTGTGTTTGTCTTGAGTCCCCTGAAAACGTCTGGGGAGATGCTCAGTTAAATGTACTTGCTTGCAGGCTGGAAAGATGGCTTAGCAATTAAGGCTCTTGCCTGTGAAGCCTAAGGACCCATGTTCCACTCACCAGTTCCCATGTAAACCAGCCGCACAAGGTGACAGAAGCCCAAGGCTGCACATGCGCACAAGGGGGCACAAGCAAGTTGGTGGAGGCCCTGGCACACCAATTCTCTCTCTCTCATAAAAAAAGGTCAGTCTCTGGGCGTGGTGGCACATGCCTTTAATCCCAGCACTTGGGAGGCAGAGGTAGGAGGATCATCATGAGTTTGAGGCCACCCTGAGATTACATAGTGAGTTCCAGGTCAGCCTGGACTAGAGCAAAACCCTACCTTGAAAAACCAAAACAAAACAACAACAAAAAAGTCAGTCTGTTGGTTTTGCCTCAAAAGAAAAGGTACTTGCTTGCAAAGTCTGACAGCCCAATGCCCACGTAAGGCCACGTAAGACACACAGTGGCACATGCATCTGGAGCCTGTATGCAATGGAGAGAGGCTTTGGCATGCAAATATGCTTTCTCTCTCTCTCTCTTCTCTCTCTCTCTCCTTACGAATAATTCAAATAAAAAGTGTCTCCTGAAACAAGAAGAACCCCAATGTTGAGAGCCATCCCCAGAACCCGGAACGTGGAGGCAGGAACAGGGACAGAAGAGCAAAACTGCTTGCTCCGAGGGCCCTCCCATGAGTCAGCCTGAACCCTATGCCGAAATGCAGAAGTACGTACTGGTGCATGGGTCCACTCCTGTCCAGTCCTGGCCCCCACCAGAGCCACCACAGGTAAGCACAGATGAGTGAGAAAGCTGTGAGCAGCTCTCCAACAGCATGGTGACCCGGCCACACTCTGGAGCTGTCTCTCCACTGATTGTGACATCTGGCTGATAGCTAATGTTGAAGACCCAGGGCAGACTGCAAATCAAAAATTTAGATTCTGGGGGCTGGAGCAATGGCTCAGTGGTTAAAGGCACTTGCTTGCAAAGCTTGAAGGCCCGGGTTCAAGTTCCCAGTACCCACATACTGCCAAATACACAAAATGGCTCATGCATCTGGAGTTGTTTTCAGTAGCAAGAGGCCCTGCCACATCCATTGTCCTCCCCACCTTGCAAATAAATTTTAATTTTTTAACTAAAAAATTTTTTTTATTTGCAAGGAGACAGAGAGAGAGAGAGAGCACACACAAGAGATTATAATCACTGCAAACAAACTCCAGATGCATGTGCCACTGTGTGCATCTGTCTTTATGTGGGTACTGAGGAACTGAGCCTTGGTCATTAGGCTTTGCAAGCAAGTGCATTAATGCAGCCCAAAAAAATGTATTTTTAAAAATTTGGATTCTTAACCAGGTGTGATGGTGCATGCCTTTAATCCTAGCACTTGGGAGGCAGAGGTAGGAGAATTGCCGTGAGTTCAAGGCCACCCTGAGACTACATAGTGAATTCCAGGTCATCCTGGACTAGAGTGAGACCCTACCTCAAACAACAACAATAACAACAACAACAAAAATTTGGATTCTTTCCTGCTGGAGGCAGGGGCAGCCAGGCCTTCCCCAGCTGTCCCCTTCCTGCCCAGGGGACCCATCACACCCTCATCTAGGTGCACAGCCCAGTCTGGAGTGACAGCTACCATCTCCACCCCCAAGGGGACACACAAGGGAGATCCTACTGGCATCTAATGAATGGAGACCGGGGATATTGTCAAATACCCAACACAGGACAACACCTCCCTCATTCCAAATGCCCAGCTCAGGACAACCCCTCCCCTACTACAGATGCCCAGCACAGGACAGCCCATCCCCCACCCCAGATGCCCCCAGTACAGGAGATCCCTTCCACCATCCAAAATGCTCACACTGCTGGATAGCAAGCCCTAACTTTTGCGGGTGGCCAGGGCAGGGATTGGAACATGTCTATCTTAGAAAGATGCTCAGATGTCCTAGGTGAGGGGATGATCCCTAAGAGGACTTTCCCTGGACCCCACTAGGGGAAGTCCCAAAGCTTGGGTCCCTAAGCTGGCAGCTGAGGCTAGGGGAGTCATAGGAGCACGCAGAGGAGAAGGCCCAGTAAGACGTGGGGCCATGTTCCCTCACCCATCATTTACCACTAAATAGCAGAAGTGCCCTGGGTAGGGGAAGGAACTATGGGCTCTGGGGCTGCCCCATTGTGCTGTGGTGTAGTGTGGCCCCTTCCCTATCCCACCCCACCCATGACACCACCTCAGACATGGATGGCAGCTTGGCGGAGAGACTGCAACCCACGGGAAAAGGCACGCCTCTGCTGGAGAGCCCACTGCACTCCCCAGAAACAGGTTGTCCGGGCATGGCCACTGCAGTTCCCAGGCACTGAGGTGCCTGACGTGGAGCCGCTGCTGTCTGCTATCTTGTGGGGCTCTCTCACCTGACACTGGCCTAAGACCTAGCAAGGACCCCTGCATCCATAGGAGCTTCTGAAGTACAGGCCCCAGACAAAGCAGCAGGCCTCACCCTAAGCCTGGAGTGAGCTAGGAGACTTGCACTAGCATGCCTAAGAGACAATCTACTACAGAGACCAGACACAGGGGCTTTGGGCAGCAAGGGACACGCCTCCCACCTGGGAGAAAATTGGGTCAGACCAGATGCCTGCACTTCCTGCCCCTCACCTACTGGTGGCCATGCTGATGAGACTTTCCTCCAAGGTGGTGGGTGAGTCATGGGGCTCCAAAATCACACTTCCTTCCCCATTCTGCCATGACCCCCTCCTTTCAACAAGATCAAAGCTCTGTCGCTGAAGTATGTGTGAGCACAAACGAACACATGTGCACACACATGCCTGTACACACATACACACTGTACATGCGTGCTCCCACCCACAGCACAACCACCTGCAGAAACCTCACATGGCTCCAGGCAAACCAGGAGCGTGGGTAGTGCTCAGAGCATGACCAACGTGGGCCAGTCTCACTACTGGGTGAACCCCAGCAGCCAGCCTGTTTCCCTGGGTTTGAGAGGGGGGCGGTGCTCGTCTGTGCAGGGTGTGGAGGCTCTGCCCAGCTACAGCCCTGGCCACCAGCAATCTGGAGCTGCTTTCCTGTTAAACCCACCACTTCTCCAGGGGGCAGGGCTGCGCTGACCTCTGGCATTAAGGCCAACATGCTGGAGGCTGCAGATTGCTGTCTTCTCAGCCTTCACTTGTGGAACAGGTCCTTCCAGCCCAAACTGGGCCTAGTGAGACTTTGAATTATTGCTTCAATCTATTCGATAGAGGACTGTGACATTTTCTTCTGGTCCCCCTGGTGCCTGGTCCAACTTGCTGCTCCTATCTCAGTTCAGCATTGATTTTTTTTCCCTTGTCTTTCAACTTTCTTAGGACTTACTCTGCTTTACCCCCATGTTTGTTTTGTTTTTCTTTTTGTTTTTGTTTGTTTGTTTTTTCAAGGTAAGGTCTCACTCTAGCCCAGGCTGACCTGGAATTAACTATGTGGTCTCAGGGTGGCCTCGAACTCATGACGATCCACCTACCTCTGCCTCCCAAGTGCTGGGATTAAAGGCATGTGCCACCATGTCTAACTCCCCCATGTGATTTTTAAACTGAGGTATAATTTACACACTGAAGTTCAGTCCTTTTAGGTGTTTAGTTCTGACACTGGGTAAATGCACCCAGAAGTGCATCCAGCCATGTAACCACCAGAACCACTGAGATATAGGCACTTGCCATGAGTTCCCACCCTGTTGTGCAGCTACGCCTCTACTGCACCCCCCACCCCCCAAGACAGAGACCATGTTTACAAGTCCTGAGATATCTTCTCTACACACATTTTATTTTATTTTTTAACTTTTTTATTGACAACTTTCATAATTACAGACAATAACCCATGATAATTCCCTCCCCTTCCCTACTTTCCCCTTCACAAATCCACTCTCCACCAAAACCCTTCCTCTTCCCATAGGTCTCTCTTTTATTTTGATGTCATCATCTTTTCCTCCTATTATGAGTGTCTCGTGAAGGTAGTGCTAGGCACTGCAAGGTTGTGGATATCGAGGCCATTTTTTGTCTGGACAGTTGCATTATAAGCAGTCCTACCCTTCCTTTGGCGCTTACATTGTTTCTGCCACTTTTACACAATAAATTCTGAGCCTTGGAAGATATGACAAAAATATTTCAGTGCTGAATACTCTTTGTCACTTCTTCTCAGCACTGTGATGCCTTTTGGGTCATTCCAGTGGTTACTGCCATCTGAAAAGAGAAAGTTCTCTAGCCCAAAGTGAGAACATTAAGTAAAGTGCTTACAGGGCAGATTGGTGAGCATAATATATGCATTTAACTATAAACAAGCAGGCATTACACTCCTAGGGCTCATGACCTCCCCTGCCATCAGCTTTTGATTAGGTTTTCCATACCAGGCATATATTCCTTCCCATGGAGGAGGCCTCCAGTCCAATTAGAGATCAGCTGGTTTCCCCCATAACAGACATACCACTATTGCACCTGTTGGCTCATTTGGCCTGGCTGGCCAAACTTAGGGCTTCCAGTGTCCATTTTTTTCACTGCAATGACTTCTGTCTTCCATAAGGCTGCATGCTGTGCAGATTTTTACAGCTTTCTGTTAGCTAGTCTACAGAGAGGCAGCTCAGCTCCAGCTTGATAGAATTCTCAGTGAGTGACCTTGCAGCCCAGGTATGTCTACACGTGTTTTAGCTGTTTTCCGGGAGGCTCCACTCTTGCTGCTCTCACAAATCTGGAAATGTGGTATCTTTATCATTATCTGGTTTTCAGTATTTTATTTTTATTTTTTGGTTTTTTGAGGTAGGGTTTCACTCTAGCCCAGGCTGACCTGGAATTCACTATGTAGTCTTAGGGTGGCCTCGAATGCTCGGTGATCCTCCTACCTCTGTCTCCCAAGTGCTGGGATTAAAGGCATGCGCCACCATGCCCAGTTTATTTTTTATTTTAGAGTGAGAGAGAGAGAGAGAGGGAGGGAAAGAGAGAGAGACAGAGACAGAGACAGAGACAGAGTTGGTGCACCAAGGCCTCTGCCACTGAAATCGCACTCCAGACACTTGCACCACCTACAGGGCATGTGCAACCTTGTGCTTTCCTCACCTTTATGCATCTGGCTTAGGTGGGATCTGGAGAGTGGAACATGGGTCCTTAGGCTTCGCAGGCAAGTGCCTTAACCACTAAGCCATCTCTCCAGCCTGGTTTTCAGTATTTTAAACTTCTATTATCATCTTTTATTCTTATTTTTATTATTTACTCATTTATTTTTAGTTATTAATTTATTTTTCTGAGGTAGGGTCTCACTCTAGCTTAGGCTGACCTGGAATTCACTATGTAATGTCAGGATGGCCTTGAACTCACAGTGATCCACCTACCTCTGCCTCCTGAGTGCTGGGATTAAAGGCGTTTGCCACCATGCCCAGCTTATTTTTAGTTATTTTTAATTTTTATTTATTTGCAAGCAGAGAGAGGTGAAATAGAGACAGAGAGTGAGGATGGCCACACTAGGGCCTCCATCCCCTGCAAATGAACTCCAGATGCATGTGTACTTTGTGCATCTGGCTTTACATAGGTGCTGGGAAATTGAACCCTGGTAATTTGTTAGGCTTTGCAGGCAAGCACCTTAACTGTTGAGCCATGTCTCCAGCTCCATCATCTCTTCTTTTATTCATGAGTTATTTCATAATGTATCTTATATTTTTCAAATGTTCATCAAGGTTAAAAGAATCACACAAACCAGGAGTGGTGGAATATACCTTTAATCCCAGCACTCGGGAGGCAGAGGTAGGAGGCTCGCCATGAGTTCAAGGCCACCCTGAGACTACATAGTAAATTCCAGGTCAGCCTGAGGTAGAGGAAAGCCCTACCTCAAAAAACAAAACAAAACAAAAAAAAGATCACACAGTTGAGCCACTCATGTTCTGTAGTTATCCACTTTCTGTCCCTGCCCTTGATGCTCCTCTCCATCTTGCCATCTGTTCATCCACCTGTTCTTCCTCCTCTACATTTACCCCTCTATCTTGTCTCCCTCTCTCCACACCCATCTACCCACTTACTTCTGGATGCATCTATCTATTCATCCCTCTCTATGTCCACCCATTCACTCACTCAGTCAGTCATCCAGCCATCCATTTCTCTTCATCTCTCTACTCTTCTATAAATTCATCCCTTTTCCTTCTGTTTTCCCTGGAGCCCCCACTTAATCATCCAGGGGAACCAACTCCAACTGATAATACTGCTTTCAGGCCCTGGCCCCTGGTAAATCAAAAATCAGCAGAAAAGCCTCATGGCCACACCCTCACGGGTGCTATGGATAGCTGCTCCCTACTTTCCACCACTCCCAAGTGCCCATGCGAGGTTCAACAGAGTCTCAGACATTCCCAGGGCTCAGAGTTTACCTGAGCCAAGCAAAGGTAAAAGTACTCTGGATTGTGCAGTGTGTGAGTGTGGTAGTTTGAGTGGATGTCCCCCAATAGATTCAGGAGTTTTATTCAAGTTTGAACTTGGTGTCACTGTGGGTGGATCTTAGGGTCCAGCCCAAAGGTGTGGGGGAGGATCTGGAATTCCAGGCTAAAACTATGCAGAGTGCTTGAGCTCTGCCTGGGGTTCCTGGAGTGTGCTTGCTTATGGTGCTGGTGGTGGTATTTCTCTCTGTGTGGGCCTGTGAAAGGGGGCCAGCTCCTTCTGCCATTATGGAACTTCCCTGGATCTGTAAGCTTCAAATGAAGTCCTTCCTCCCGTAACTGTCTAGTCTGGAGGTTCATTTCAGTAACATGAAGCTGACTGCACCAGTGAGCAATCAAGGCCTGCTGTCTCCATCTGTTCATGCATCCCTCTATCTACCTAACCCTCCTTTCCTCCTCTTTCTCATCCATTCATCTTCCCCTCCACCCATTCATCTTTCCATCTATTTGCTAATCCATCTTTCTATATATTCTTCTCTCCATCCTTCCTTCTTTCTATCCATCCATCCACCTATCCTAGATCTATACATCTCTCCTATCCATGCATCCATCCAGAAACTCCTCTATATATCCATCTCTCACTCCTCCTTCTGTCCATCCATTCACCCTCTTACCTATCCATCCTGTCCTCCATCCATATATACACTCACCCTCTATCTCACCATCTATCCTTCTCTCCCTTCATCCATCCATCCACTCACTCTCTGTCTCCTCATCCTTCTATCTTTCTAGCCATTTATCCACATTATCTATTGGTGTTAGTCAAGGTTCTCTAGAGGAACAGAACAGATACAATGAATATATATTATAAAAAGGTATTTACTGGAATAGCTTTCAAGATATAGGCTGTCCAACCATGGCTGTCTGCAGGCTGGAGAGTCTGAGAACCCAGTGGCTGCTCAGTTCATGAAGCTTGATGTTTCAGCAGTCCCAATCTGGAATTCAAGGTCTGGATGATTCCTGGAGAGCTGCTAGTCTTCGATCCATATTGGAAGCCTAATGATGGTTGCTTTCAGTGTCCATGAAGGATGGCAGCAACACCGTAAATGTGTGTACTAGTAAGCAGCATGGGCAGCCAGACAGGCAAAGGCTCTGTATTCTTCTGGACCTTGTTTTTAGGCTGACCTGGGATTCACTATGTAGTCTCAAAGTGGCCTCAAACTCACAGCCATCCTCCTACCTCTGCCTCCCAAGTGCTGGGATTAAAGGAGTGCGCCATGACGCCCGGCTGGACCTTCTTTATATATAGTCCGTCACCAGAAAGGCCATCTATTCTGGGGGAAGATCTTCCTGTCTGCAGCACCCCTTCCTAGATTTAGGTGGCTTGCTCCCACCTAAGAGGTATGTCTTTTATTTGATTCCTAGTCTAATCAAATTGGAAATAGAATCTCACTTTCACATTATCCATCCTTCTCTCTCTCCATCCATCCACCCCTACCCATTCCTCTTCTGCATCCTCCATTTATCCACCCCATTCATCCTTCTCTCCAGCCATACATTCATCCACCACCCCTCTATCCACCCATCCCTCTATGTATCCTTCCTTCCATTGATCTACCCCTTCATCCCTCACCTATAATTTGCATAAGCCTCCCCAGAAAACAGTTGAGACTTGAGCCCCAGTGCTGGAGTCCTAAGCCAGGCACCACACAAGCTCTAGAAAGGCTTGCTGAGGAACCTACCAAGCCAAGCCCTTCAGGGTGAGTAGACAAAAAAAGTGTGGGGGAGCTGGGTGGCACACGCCTTTAATCCCAGCACTTGGGAGGCAGAGGTAGGAGGATCACCAGGGGTTTGAGGCCACCCTGAGACTACATATTTAATTCCAGGTCAGCCTGGACCAGAGTGAGACCCTACCTCGAAAAATCAAAAACCAATAAAAGTTTAGGGGGCTGGAGAGATGGCTCAGCAGTTAAGGCACTTGCCTGAAAGGCCTTGGACCAGGGCTCAACTCCTCAATGCCCACATAAAGCCAAATGCACAAGGTGGCACATGCATCTGGAATTTGATTGCAGTGGCTAAGAGGCCCTGGTGGGCCCATTCTCATTCTCTCTCTCTCTCTCTCTCTCTCTCTCTCTCTCTCTCTCTGTCTATGCTTGCAAATAAATAAATAAATTTTTTTTTAAGCTTGGAAAAAGTTGAGCCTCAGGGCCAGAGAGAGGTAGGCCAGTAGACAGGCCTTGGGCATGGAAGGAAGTGTGGATTCTGTCAAAGTATAACTCCTGGGGTTTAGACACAGCTAAGTACATCTGATCACCTGGCAATGCAGTGCCTGATGGATAGGTCCCCTGAGGCTTGAGATCATTAAACCATAGTTTGGGGGCAGCCCTGGTGTTTGGAGCCAAACAAGTCTTGTGTTCTCATACTGCCATTCCTCTGGCAAACAGAACTCGGGAGGGAATCAAGAGGGAGCTAGGGGCTTCCGAGGGACACAAGTCCCCTTCTTTACATCACAGCTGCCCAACCCACCAGGTTCTAAGCCTTGTCTTTCCACAACTCAAGAACAGCAATAGGCAGAGGGGAGGGCATCATGGCTGCATGCATGGCCTTGAGACAGCTGAGAGGCCATATCCATGGCAGCCCATCTTGTTCTCCAAAGCAGCAGTGGTTAAGTTCAGGCCACTCTGCCCAGCTGGAGGTGAGTCCAGCTGCATACTGCTTCTGCCTCCGTGTGGCTGGTTCTGGGAAAGCAAGCATCAGGCAGTGGCACTGGAGGACAGCAGCACACAGGAGAGAGGGGACAACGCCCTTGGGCCAGTGTCTACCCCTGGGCCCTGGGAAGCAGCAGTAGGGTAGAGGCCCTGCTGGGGCTGGCTTGCTCCATCCTCAGAGAATGGCAAATAACCCAGGATGTTTTTTTTTTTTTCGGGGGGGGGGGAGTATTGGTTTTGGCTTATTCAAAATAGGGTCTTGCCACTGGAGAGGGTAGGATCAAGACTAACCTTAATCTTCTACATCTTCCCTCCCTCCCTCTCTCTTCTCTATAACTCTCGTATATTAGTTATCTTTTTCCTCCTTTTCTTAGTGGCCACTGACCTGGAACTCCCAGAACCAGAATGGGGCTATCATCCACAATGAGCTTTTGATCAGAGAGACCTACAAGGTTTCCTAAAAGACAGACAGATTTCTGTCAGAGTACTTGATGACCCACCAAAGGTTAGTGGTAAGACCCTACTGCTGAAGACACCTTATGTGGTTGACATGCAAAATAGAATGGCATGGCTGGAAGTTGGAAGAGAGTCAGTCCCCAGACAGTCAGCGCGTCTAGTGCCAGAAGGTGCTACATGGGCAACTGGGGGAAAATGACCAATATCTGTCCAAGCAACTCATGGTCTAACCTACTTAGCAGCAAATAACTTGTTGTGATGCCCACACAAGTGCAGTAGTGGCACACAGCCATGGTGGGGAACCAACTGCTCTCAATTTGGCTAACTGATCCCCTCAGTGGTATGGGACCCATAGCTGGAGCTGGGAAACAAGTCAGAACTATATCCAATCATAAGCCTACTCTCCAATATCAAGCTACCATCAATTGTGGGCTACAAGAGGGCCTACACCTATTAAATTCTCTATAAAAAAAGTAAGGGTTATCTCATTTGTCCTGGTGCTAACTTACTCTCCGTTGGAGAATCTGCTTCTCTTTTTCCGACAGATGTAGATCCTAAGGAGAGAGCCACCCCATCATACCTCAAAAGGGCCCCAGCTGCAACTAAGAAAAATTGGCGGAACAAGCAAGGGTGCTGTTTTCCTGATGAACCGGATACCAGCACAAGGGGGAAGGAGATCAACAGAGGAAAATCAACTCCTACCAAATCAGAGAGCCAGAGCCTCAGAGGCCCCCAACACCTCATCACTGAAGCAGACCAAAAATGAACTCAACATGGCTCAGGGAAATTTTGCGGAAGAGGGGGCGGAAAGAATGTCAGAGCCACATGTTGGGTCATGATATGCAGAGACATTTATCTTACCCATAACTGTGGGCTAACTCCACAATGCATGACCCATATACCTCAACAAGGAGGGGCCAAGGGGAGGGGGTAGGTCACAGATGAGCCTAATAATGGTACCAAACTGACTGTATTTGCTGAATACAAAACTAACTAATAAAGAAAAAAAGAAAAAAAATAAAAATAAAATAAAATAAAAAGTGGCAAAAAAAAATAGGGTCTTGCTATTGTAACCCAGGCAGGTCTTGAATTCCAGCTCCTCCTGCTTCCATCTACCAAGTGCAGTATTACAAGCATGTGCCATTACACCAGAATAGTTTCTTGATTCGAAAAGACTAGATGCAGCCGGGCGTGGTGGCGCACGTCTTTAATCCCAGCACTCGGGAGGCAGAGGTAGGAGGATCGCTGTGAGTTCAAGGCCACCCTGAGACTACAGAGTGAATTCCAGGTCAGCCTGGACTAGAGTGAGACCCTACCTTGAAAAAACCCCCCCAAAAAAAAGGAAAGAAAAGGAAAGAAAAGACTAGATGCCTCAGCCAGAAAACCTCCTAGGTCCCAGGTCATAGTGACAGTTCTTACAAACCCAGGCAGGATAGGTCATTCTGGGCTAATTTGGGCTTGTTGGGCTTCCCGCATAGGTGTCCCCTGAGGGTAGGAAGGTAGCTAAGGCCTGAGACTCAGCAGCCACCCTCTTCTTGAGTCTGGTTCCTAACTGCCCTGGACCTCGGGCCTAAGCTCCATCCCTTCAGGGCCATCTCTTGGTCCAGCCTTCTGAGAAGTCCCAGTGCCTGAATAAGGAGGCCCATCCCATCCACAGGCCCGGCTGCAGGAGCGGGGGTGGGGGTGGGGGGTGGGGGGGTGTCTGCACATGCTCAATGGCATCCCTGGGAGTGGGGCAGGCTCTGCTGGGGAATGTACACTCCCAAACACTGATTGGTACCCTAGGGATATCCATAGTCCCTGCTCAAATTGGGGCTCTCTAGTCCCATACCACCTCATCCTGGAGACAGCCAGTGGTCAGCTCCTCTTTGGTCCACACAAGTCTAGATTCCCTGGAAGCCTGCTTCTCTTGGGGTCAAGCAGAGTGGGCAGTTTGGTAGCACTCACTACCCTGCTCCACGTTCTTAGGGAAAACTGAGGTACACAGAGCCTGAGTTCACACCGCTCATCAGAGGTAGAGCTGGAAACAGGCACCTCAACTTTCTCCACCTGCTGCTGCCCCAAGGTAACTGTTTCTTGGCTCCCCTCATGACACAACAGATGCAAGATGGGCTAAAGGTGTCAGGGGTGGGTCTCCATTTGTGACCCCAACCAGGCTGATCCAGGAAAGGGTTGAAGCAGGGCAGAGCACAGACTAGTCAGTCCAGCGTCCCAGGCAACCCTTACACAGGCCTGGCTGAGAATGGAGGGCTCTTTAGGCGCTCCCGGGGAACTCCTAAGCCAGCAACTACTACCCCAGGATGGGCGGTGAGGGGCAGTTCTGTCTCTCGGATGGGGTGTGCTCCACCGCGGGCTCAGCCAATGCTCAAGGTTTCCTCCGCCCCATCTGCCCTGCTGGAAGATTCCCCCCAACCTCTCCCCGCACTTGAAGGCCTAGACGTAGGGAAAACGGGGTGCTGCGGTCGCGAGGGGGATCCTCCTTCAGTAAAGGATCCAGGAGACCCCCTCCCCCATGGTTCTGGGGACTTGCTGTCCTTTCCCGCCGGG
Organism: Dipus sagitta; assembly: GCA_036346955.1. Classification (NCBI taxonomy): domain Eukaryota; kingdom Metazoa; phylum Chordata; class Mammalia; order Rodentia; family Dipodidae; genus Dipus; species Dipus sagitta. The sequence goes on from CM070775.1 coordinate 153,899,133, forward strand.
ATCTAGAGCCTCTCTAACCCACCCTCCGCATCCTTTGATCTGGCGCTCCCCCCTCCTCCCACTCCGAAAGTCAAGGTCCTCTCCTCGTCCCCCAACTTCCTGTCCCCTCCGCGTTTGCTCCTCTACCTCCAAGGCACGCTCGGGGCCGCCGCCAGCGCCCACCCACAGCCCGCGGTAAGCGCAGCGCGCTGGGGCCTGCAGAGGGCGCGGGCGGGCGGGCGGGCTCCGCAGCCCCCGAGCGAGCCAAGGCAGTCCAGCTTCGCTGTCTGGCGCTTGCGGGCAGCTCCCCCTCGGGTTTCCTGAGGCCCAAGCACGGGTGTGGTTCCCAGGGAGAACTGCCTTGGGGGCTCACGGCTTTACCTTTGTGCAATAACCGTGGGAGATAGGCCCTGCTCTTGTTCCCATTTTGCAGAAGTGAGCTTTGAGGTGTGACAAATGCGCACTCGGGCTCCAGACGCAGGGCCCCTAACGCAGGGTTTGCTCAGAAACAGGGGAAGGCCGGGCAAGGCCAGGAAGTGGCGAGGTTTCTAATTGACCATCCATGGGGCCCTCCCTCCGCCCCCGCCTTGGGAAACCCTGAATCTAGTAGGATCCGAAACCCGGAAGGGGGCACGCTGATGAAGGAACAACAGGCCTGGTCAGTCAACCCCGCCTTGGGTTCTGGGAGCTTTGCCTCCTCCCCCTTGGGAATCCCACTCCACATGTCGGAGCGCGGGTGGGAGCGAATCCCGAGTGTGCTGACACACGCTCCTGGAACTCCCAGGGGGCCTGCCCTGTCCCCTGCCACCTCTTTCTGACCTCCCCCCGTCAGCCTCGGCGAGAGGACAGGATGGGGGGGTGACAGCATTCTCACAATCTCACAGACCTTTCCCTCCTCCTGGGCCAGCCCCATCCCTGGCCCTACAGGCAGCTTGAGTCCCAGTTAGAGGTGACCAGTCTTCACCCTACAGCCACTAGAGAAAGCTGGGGTGCAGGCTGTCCTCAACTCCTGTGGGTGCAAATCCCAGCTGCCTTAGTTACCAAATACCTCCATTTCCCCACCTGTGCAAAAGGTAATTTCCATGTCAAGATGGTTCCTTCTTCTGGAACCGTGTCTGGGAAGTGAGTCACTATCACAATTGCTGAAGGGAAACTGAGGCCCAGAGAACCCCCCACCAGACACCTCCCCACTCCCGGCACCTGAGCAGTTGCTTCAGCATGATCCTCTGGGCTCTGAGGGTAAGAAGGTGCCACACTGGGAGTCATAGGAGCCCTATGCAGGTCAGTGTGGGCCATCAAGGGTTAATCTAGTCTCTATGCTGACCTCCACTGCAGTCATTTGAGGCCTCAGACTCACTCCCCCACTGAAGCTGCATGAGGCCCGAGGGACAATCTGCCAGCTGACCTCCTCTGACACCCAGGCCCAGCTTCCCTGCAGCCACTTTCCAGGGGACCAAGGCATGGGGTCCCCTCTGCCAAGATAGCCTTCAACTGCCTTCGGATTCTCTCCAAGTTTCTGACCACAACAGACACCTTACAACACTAGGCATGGACCAGCCCCAAGAGCAGTGCTCCAACCCAGCAGTTCCTCTGCCCTGGCCTGCTGCCCTTTTGGGCTGTCCCCATCCTGCCTCAATCAAGTTCCGTCAGGCTCCCTGGATGAAAGCTGTCCCATCACGCAAATCAGACACTATGGCCACCAGGGGGCACTCAGCTTCAGAGTCAGAGTTAAGCGCACAGGACCGAGCTGGGAGGCAACTGGGCCAGCAGAGCATTGGCTGGGCCTTCTGGACTTCACTTAGGACAAGGTTACTATAAGCCCACTCCTCCATGAAGACTCACACCAAGGAAAGAGACACCACTGACTCTCAGGAGGGGAAGAGCTGGCTCTCCAAGATTTCTCCAAGTCCACCTTGAACCTACTGAGCTGCCTCCAGCTTGCCCTATGAATTTGGGAATGTTACTTGACCCCTCTGGGCCTGTTTCCCCATCTGTAAAATGGGAGGGGTAGGAAGGCATCATTGCTGTAGTTATCCTGCGTTTGGTTAGTCTTCAGCGCTTGGGACCTGGATGGGTCTATCCCCGTCCAGCCAAGGGCTTCAAAGCGGCTCTCTACAGGCAGGTGACCTTGCATCCACTGAGTCAGAGGGACGGTGTCTGCAAGACCTTCAGACCGGTTCCAGCCAACAGGCCATGTGTGGGCCCTGAGCATGTCCCAGTGTGCCAGAGTCCGCGTGTGCAGAATCCTGTGTCCCGCGCAACTAAAGGACGCCCACTCAATACAGCCCTGTCCCTCATGTGCACCTGCCAGCCCAGTGTGTGCTCACTGTGTATCCGCAGTTTCAAGCTCCAGAGGCCCAGGCACCGCAGTCAGGGCCTAGCATCTTGGTCCCCCTTTGACCCTGGTGGCTGAGGCCATCCAGGGCTGTCACAGCATGGGCTGGGCAGAGATGGCGGCCTACCTCCCACGACAGCCGGGGCTGGGCTCTGGCAGCAGGTCATTCCCACGCTCAGTGGTGCCAGTCTTGGCACTCCAGCCCCGCCCCACCCTTGCCTGGTGGAGCCCGGGGCACCCGGAATGTGGCTTAAGATTCTGTGCCCCGAGGCCGCGGATTCTTGTCTCAGTGGGCGAGGGCGGGGGCCGGCTTTCCGCCCTTTGATCCTGGCCAACTCCAGGGAGCGGGCCACGCCCAGGCCCGGCCTGCCGAGCCAAGGGGGCGGGCCCGGGGCGGGGCTACCCCAGCTCCCGGGCTGCCCGTCTGAGTCCACCATCCGCCGCCAGCTACTAGTCGGGGCTGCAGCTGGTCATGCGGGTACACACGACCCCTAGCCCAGGACGGTCCCTCTAAGCTGCGTGGCAGCTTGCTCACTAGCTCGCTGTGCTCTCAACAGCCCGACCCGGGGACCAGGGTCAAGCAGGAAGGAAACCCAACCTCCGAGCCCTGGAGAGGGGTGGGCAGAGTCTCAAACCCAGGGGACTGGACTAGGTCCGGAATCCACAGGGGGGTGTCATGGGTGCTTCTGACAGGCTGGAGCGCCTAGGGGAACAGCTCTGCGCGACCATCTGGAGTGCTCTCGTGCCTCAGTTTCCTCATCGGCAACTTCCTCCCACAGGTGGTGGTGCTTGGAGCCGGCCTGAGAGTCGGTCCATCCTGCCGGCCGACCCCAGGAATGGAGCTCGTGGGCGGTTCTGCTTTTCCCGGAGCGCCGAGGGCCGGGCCCCTAGGCTCGGGCCTTGAAGTCGCATTCACCTGTGGCCTGGTGTTGGGGCCGCCAGCGTTCTGCGATGTCCTTTCCCAGTGGGGGCCCGGGAGAAAGGAGGTTCTGAGCTCAGTCTCACGGTCGGTCCTCACACGGAGAGAGGAGAGGACCTGGCGCTCACAGCCCCAGGGGCTTCCCGGAGGCGAGGCTGCAGGGCCGGCCGCGTGCCGGGAGCGGCTCAGTGACCCGCGCGGGGCCGAGACGCGCGCGCAGCGGATTCCGCGTGGCCGCCGGACCAGCCCGCGCGGTCAGCCCGGCCCGGCGCCTGCGTGGGGCGGGGAGGAGGAACCCCGATCGCAACCCACCCCCACGGCGACCGGGAGGGGCCGGAGAGGCAGACCGGACGCGGATGGCGCGGGCGGGGAGTGCGGCGGCGGAATGTGCCTTTGTGCAAGCCGTCTCGGAGCGTGTCGCGGCGGGCCCGACCCGGCCCTGCTCCAGCGCCCGCCCCCGGCCCTGCGCATACCTGGCGAGGTCGGGGTGCTGCGGGGCGGGGTCCGCGAGCCGGGCCCAACCTGGCCTGCACTGCCCCAGGCTGGAGGATCCTTTCAGCAAGAACACCCCACTAGGGGTCCCACCACAGCACGGTCGCCGGGGGGGGGGGGGGAAGGGAGGCGGAGGAGGAAGGCAGTTGGCAGCGTCCCAGAAGAGTGGCTTGCTTGACCTAGGATAGGGCGAGGCCCAAAGGGGTGTGGTGTAGGAACCAGGTTGGCAGCAGAAGGTGAACTTATAGGAGACGGAGGTTGCTGTTGAATCAGGAAAATCTGGCTCCTCCGCCAGGCTCCCAGAGCCAAGAGAAGGTATGGGCAGCCTGTGTGGCCCACAAGCCAGAGATGCCCACAAGAGGGGCAGGCTGGGGAGAGGGAGGCCTGGAGGCGTGGTGAGAAGTCTGTTGTTTGTGTAACCCCATCCCTACATGGAGCCAACCACCCCACCCTACCCTATTACAGCCTCCACCATTCATTGAACAAGGTACACACACCTTGCTGTGAGCTGCAGCAAACCACCTGTCCATCCTCCCTGGCCTCAGTGAGGTTGGGGACAAAGCTGTAGTTACAACGGTGGGCTGAGATCCCAACTACCCCACAAGCTGACAGCCCCCCCCCTAACTCCCCTGCACTGCAAGACCCCTCCGCTTGAAGACCCAGATCTAGCACTATACATGTCATTACTCCCCAGAGGGACGTTAACAGGAGGTAGGAGAGGCAGCAGGGGCAAAGAGGAGCATAGAGGAGGGAAAGGCAGGAAGTACACATAGGGCAGGGCCCGGGATTCAAAAGCAGCTGAGGACATACACCCTAGGGGGAACACCCTAGGGGGGTTATGCAAAATGGGTAACATGTCAAACTGCTTCTAAATATCTGTATTTATTTCTGAGATTAGTACTGCTTGAAGTGTCTATCACAGACATTTCTTACTACAATGGGCAGAGATGCATAGCTGGCAAAATTGTCAAGAATAAATGATAGCCAGGCGTAGTGGTGCACGCCTTTAATCCCAGCACTAGGGAGGCAGAGATAGGAGGATCTCCGTGAGTTCAAGGCCACCCTGAGACTACAGAGTGAATTCCAGGTCAGCCTGAGCTAGAGTGAGACCCTACCTGGAAAAAAAAAAAAAGAATAAATGATGACTATGTACTCAGCCTTAAATAAGACATCTAAACCACCCCCTCCAAGGCTCAGGGAAATTTGTGAAAGAGGGGGCAGAAAGAATGTAAGAGCAGGAAGATGAAGAGGAGGGTTTTGAACTGCTGTCTTCTGCATAAACACGGCCATTACATTCATGAATTCACAGTGCTTGTGGCTTCCTATACAGGATTAAACTTGTAAATATTTCACATGGCTGGGGGAAGAGTTCATAAGACCCCACACCTCCCAGAATGGCTAATGGCAGCTAATGGCTGCTGGGAGAGGGGGTCATGCTTATCAGTGGTGTGGCCATTGGTCAGTTGCCCATTCCACAACAAATAACCTCCACCCATGGTCATGCAAGCAAGCCTAATTTAACTCAGTGGGTCAAAACAGGGGCATGGAAGTAAAACAGGGATTAGCAGAGAAGAAGAAGGATGTTGGTGGAAGGAGAGGGGAATAAGAGAAGGTAATTGGGGGAATAAGATCAAAATACATATACATGTGTGTGTGTTAGAAATGAAATAAATAAATAATAATGAATAACTTTCAATACCTGGCATTCAGGCAGAGGATGGGAAGGAAGAAGGGTGGACGGGGAGAAATGCTAGGGAACTCTCAGATGGAAGATGGGGCTACAGAATAGGGCCTAGGCTCCAGCATGGTCAAGAGGGCAGTGGGGAGCTATGGCAGGTGTCTGAGCACAGGCACAGCAGGGTCAGCTCTGAGGTTTGGGGCTTCAGCTGATAGATACTGAAGGCATGGCATATAACCCATAGTCTCCTGTCTTTAGGATGCCCTCTGTCTGCTGAAAATTCTTCTAGTACTGCTTATTAAGTGGTTTCCAGATTTCTGCATTCAGTCACTCAGACCAATTTCTACAGTAAGCACTATTTAGGGTATTTTTTTTTTTTGTATTGAATTTTTGTTTGTTTTTTTGAGGTAGGGTCTCACTCTGGCCCAGGCTGACCTGGAATTCACTATGTAGCCTCAGGGTGGCCTCGAACTTGCAGCGATCCTCCTACCACTGCCTCCCCAGTGCTGGGATTAAAGGTGTGAGCCACCATGCCCTACATATTGATTTGTTTTTGTTTGCTTTTGAGACAGTCTCGCATAGCCCAGGCTACCCATGACCTTGCTATATAGGTGAGGATGATCTTGACCTGCTGATCCTCCTGCCTCCACCTTCCAAATGCTTGGATTATAGGTGTGCACCACCACACTCCCAGCTCTAGAGTGAAGATTCAGACGATACAATAAGGTGAAGCCACTTCACAGCCAACCAACAGTACCATCACCCACACCATCTCTGTTTGTTGATTGACCTTTTTTAAATTTTATTTTTATTTTATTTATTTGAGAGAGAGAGAGAATGGGCAATCCAGGGCATTCAGCTGCTGCAAACGAACTCCAGAAGCATGTGCCACCTTGTGTATCTGGCTTACATGGATCCTGGGGAATTGAACCTGGGTCCTTTGGCTTTGCAGGCAAGCACCTTATCCACTAAACCATTCCTCCAGCCCTTGACTGGCTTTTCAAATGGTGTTTATTTTTTTATTTCACTTGATTTTATATGTGTGTGTGATGTATGCACACATCTGTGCCCATGTGAGCTTCAGTGATTCTCAGGTCTTTGCTCCCCTAAGGAACAGAATTACAGATGCATGTGACCACACCCAGCTGGATATGTGAGTCCTGGTACCCAACTCAGGTGGTCTCTCAGGCCCTCATGCTTGTGAAGGAAGTGCTCTTAACAGCTGAACCATCCCTCTAGCTCAAAATGGTCCTTGTTCTTGGAAAAATAGTGAGTGTGACTGTTTGCCTTGCTGCTACTCTGTGACTATGTTCCTGCTCTGGTGGGAGGTCTCCCCTGCAAAGCCTGGAGTGTGGTGCTAGCCAGCCCTGGGCAGCTGGTAGCCCTTGTAGGTCTCACCACATGAGCACTGCTGGGATGCCCCACCCCCAGCCTGGACCCTGAGGAGGCAGGGTGCTGCTGTCTATCCTGTGGGTGGGTTCTGGGTGTGCTGGTGATGACACAAGGGGGAAGGATCCTGGGTCCCAGAGCTCTGCAGCTGGAAGCTGCTTTCTCTGGCTGCAGGCCTTCCAGGCCCCAGCAGCCTTTTGTCAGGTGTGTGAACATGTGAAAGTGCATGGGGCAGTGGCTGCAGCGTTCTCACAATCACAGACTGTGTGGTAGAGGCGTCTGTCTACTCATCAGCATATTGATTATAGGTATTTCTTGCCTCACGTTCAGAGTTTGCTGACAAATGACCCTGGGCACAAATGGCTCTCTTCATCTGTTTCACTCTTCTATCAGGGAGCTAGGTTCCAAGGCATCTTTGTGCCCAAAGCTTGGTAAATCTTCCACTCTCCCCATGGATTTAGGCAGACATGAGAGCCTTGATCCACCTGCAGTTCAGGTGGAAGGAAGAGGTATGTGTGGCCTGGTCTTGACCCTCACTTAATGCCAGGCCTATGTTAGTGTCTGGGATGAAGGAGCAGAATAAAGAGGTTTCCAGGCAGCTGGCCCACACCAGAGTTGTCATATGAGCAACGGAGCTGTCCTCATTGGCCTGTGAATCCTGCAGAGGCACACCAGGGTCCTGGAGCTCAGACCTGCACTCAGTCCCTGTCTGCCAGGCTGACCTTGGGTGGGCAGTCACCCTCTGCTTCCCTGTGGCCATGCTTGGGGCCTGTCTGGCTTTGTCCTGTTGAGCCCCCAGCGTGTCTTTTTCATTCTGCTTCTATTCTGTCATCTCCCTGCACCATGTCCAGTCCTTGATACCTTCCTCCTGGGCACTGCTGGGCCCCAGCTCTGACCAGCAACTCCCACACTTGTGTCTCCAGCCCTGACTCCTTACCAGCAAGAGTCTCCAGTAGACCTCCAAACTCTTCCTAGCTGAACCTTCATCCCCTCCCTCAATCTTTTCTTTATTTATTTTATTTTAGAGAGAGAGAGAAGCTGCGCATGGTGGCGCATGCCTTTAATCCCAGTACTTGGGAGGCAAAGGCAGGAGGATCGCCAGAGTTCAAGGTCACCCTGAGACTCCGTAGTGAATTCCAGGTCAGCCTGGGATAGAGGGAGACCCTACCTCGAAAAAGAGAGAGAGAGAGAGAGAGAGGGAGAGAATTGGCATGCTAGGGCCTCAACCACTGCAATAGAACTCCAGACGCTTGTGCCACCTAGTGGGCATGCCTTGCACTTGCCTCACCTTTGTGCGTCTGGCTTACGTGGGATATGGAGAGTAGAACATGGGTCCTTAGGCTTCGCAATCAAGTGCCTTAACTGCTAAGCCATCTCTCCAGCCCCCTCCCCCAATCTTTCCCCAGTCCCCTTCATCTGACGTACCTGAGCTCAGGCCTCCTAGTCCTGTATCCTGCAAACATCCAACCCTATCTACTGGTACCTCCTCACTGGATTCCAGGCTCCTACTCACCTGCACCCTGCTGCCATGGGAGCCTTCAACACAGGTGACTGCCCCTGCTCTGATTTAGACACTATGCAGACCCCAGCGCTACAGCATCAACCCAAGCTCCTGTGTGGCCACACCCTCACTGGAGCATGTGCTCACCCATTCCACCCACCATGCCTACCCTCCAGGGTCTGCCGCACATTGGAACCCAAGCATAAGCCTCTGCTGCTGCCCACTCCGCCACTGCCCTTCCTCCAGGTACCCCTTTGTGGGCTCACCTTGTGGGTCCAGCACCTGCTTCAATCTCACACCCTCTTTGTCCCTGCCCAGGTACGTCAAACAGTAGAGAAGCCCTTGCCTAAGGGCTCCATCTAAGGCCTCCCAGCATCCTCAGGGGCCCTCTTCAAGCTCAGACCAGACTACATGTCTCCCTCAACCACGGTTAGGAAAGCCTTCACTGAAAGCCTGCAGACTGAGACCTGCGGCCAGAGCTGGGGCCCATGGCCAAAATACAGCATGCCAGAGAGGGGAAGTGTCTGGCTTGGTGTCACACAGCACACCCAAGGCCGGGCTGCTGCGTGGAAAGGAGGGCACCTGGGGGCTGAAACTTCCTCCTCTCCTGGCCCAAGGAAGGGCTGGTTCCTCACCACCTGTCCCCTCTCCACACACGAACACACATGCACACACATGCACATGCACACACGGAGAAACTTGGCTGAGCCAGGTAGCAGGCATGCTTCAGCATGCCTGGCATTCCCGCCTGATGGGCTGGGAAGAACCCAGGCAGACCTGGCCACCACCCACCATTTCAGGAGCTCAGGCCACAGGCTGAGCCAGAGAGCAAGCACCAACACAACTCACTGAGCTTACGACTGCGTGTGCAAGGCAGGGGCTGGGTCGGCTGCTCTGAGGGGCGGCCAGTTCCCAGCACTTTGGTGGAGAGGACCTGGGCCCAGCCCAGGTGAGCACATGGTGTCAGGGCCAGGACAGCTCTCTCCAGCGGGGCATCCGGGGTCAAAACCAGACTTAAAGGGGCTTTTGCCCTTCCAGGCCTACAACTCAGCACCCCTTCCTTCAAAGCCACAGGAATTTGGGCAGCAGAAACCAATACACTTGGCCAAGGCAACTGTGGCACAGAGAGCACCCATGGTGCCCTGGCAGCCTGGCCCCATCCACCAGAGAGGCAGAAAGGTGCTGCCTATTCTAGCCCTCTGCCTTGGACTGCACACAGATTTCTGATTGTTTTATTTTCCATTAAGGACTTCTAAGTTCTTACTTCCTGAATATTTTATAATTTTTGTTTCTTTTTAAATATATGCTTTGCATATTTATTTATTTATTTATTTATTCATTTGAGAGAGAGATAGAGACAAAGATACAGAGATAGATACAAAGAGAGAATATTGAAATGACAGGGCCTCCTTCCGCTGCAAACAAATTCTAGACCCATGTGCCTCTGGCTTTATTTGGGTACTGGGGAATTGAACCTAGGCCATCAACAATCTTAACCAGCAGTGGACCTTGCAAACTTTATGGCTGACCAGCCAGGCCAAATGTGACAGCTGGTGCAATGATGGCATGTTTATTATTGGGGCATGTCTGCTCTCTTACTGGACATGAGGCTTGCTTCAGGGGAGGGAATTAATGCCTGTACTGAAAACCTAATCAAAACCCTATGGCTGAGGAGGTCATAAGCCCTAGCAAGCAGAGACTACTACTGTTGTCTGGCTAAATGGATATATTATGCCCACCAAACTGCTCTCTAAATATTTATATTTATGCTAATCTCAATTTTGATTAGAGAAGCTTCTCTTTTCAGATGGTGGTGACCACTGGGGAGATTCAAAACTCACCAAAGTGCTAAGAAGAAATGTTAGTGGCATGTTCAGAACTAAATAAGACATCTCTCTGGGCATGGTGGTACAGGCCTTTAATCCTAGTACTCAGGAGGCAGAGGTAGGAAGATTACCATGAGTTCAAAGCCACCTTGAGACTACATAGTGAATTCCAGGTAAGCCTAGGCTGGAGCAAGACCCTGCATGGAAAAAACAAAGACATTTCTACCACACCCCCCAAGGCTCAGGGATCATTGCAGAAGAGGTGGTGGGAATAATGTAAGAGCCAAAAGAAGGAAAGAGGGTGGAAAAAAATGATGACATCAACATAGAAGAAAGACTATTAAGAAAGATGAAGGGATTCAGTGGAGGAGGATTCAGGAGGAGAAAGATGGAGGAGATTATGATCATGGTGCATTGTGAATATGTATGGAGCTTGTCAGTAAAAAGTTTAAAAAAGCCAAGAGTGGTTGAGCACACTTTTAATCCCAGCACTCAGGAGGCAAAGGTAGGAGGATCATTATGAGTTTGAAGCCACCCTGAGACTATATAGTGAATTCCAAGTCAGCTTGGGCTAGACTGAGACCCCTATCTCAAAAAAACAAACAATAAAATTTAAAAAAAATGTAATGGGAAAGAAGAAGGGATTCTCCACTCACACAAGCCTTGCAAAGTCAAGAAATGTGAAGAAGGGGCTTAGTTAAGGTGCTTGCCTGTAAAGCCTAAGGACCCAGGCTCAATTTCTCAGTACCCACGTAAGCCAGATGCACAAGGAGTTTGTTTGCAGTGGCTGGATAAATGCCTCTATAAATGGACTGAAGAACAAAACTCACACGATCATCTCAATAGATGCAGAAAAGACATTTGACAAAACCTGACATCCCTTCATGGTAAAAGTCACAAAGAAACTGGGGATAGAAAGAATGTATCTCAACATAATAGAGGCTATTTATCACTAACCTCCAACCAACATAATACTAAATGAGGAAAAACTTGAAGCTTTACCACTAAAATCAGGAACAACAAAAAGGTGTCCACTGTCCCCACTTTTATTTAATATAGTCCTAGAAGTCTTAGCCATAGCAATAAGGCAAAAGACACACATAAAAGGGATACAAATTGGAAAGAAAGAGATCAAATTATCATTAGTTGCAGATAAGATGATTCTATACATAAAGGACCTTCACACTGCCCTTCCTTTGGCTCTTACATTCTTTCCACCACCTCTTCCACAATGGATCCTCAGCCTTGGAAGGTGTGGTAGAGATGTCTCAGTGCTGAGCACTCCTCTGTCACTTCTTCTCAGCACTATGGTGCCTTCTGAGTCATCCCAAGGTCACTGCCATCTGAAAAGAGAAGCTTCTCTAACCAAAAGTGAGAGTACCATTAATATATGGGTGTGAACATTAAGAGAAGTGTTTACTGGGCAGTCTTAGTTAAGGTGCTTGCTTGTAAAGATATTTTTTCCATCTATGCATTTTGCCAGACACCAGCAGACACTACACCCCTAGGGCTCATGACGTCCCCTGGCCACAGGCTTCTGACTAGGTTTTCAGCATCAAGCCTGTATTCCCACAATTAAAGAGTGGTTGGTTTCCCCCAAAACAGACATGCCACTATTGCACCCATTGGCTCATTTGGCCTGGCTGGCCAAACTTGAGGCTTGCAATGACCACTGTTGTTTATCACCGCTGATGACTTCTCTCTCTCTCTCTATGTATATGCAACATAGCTTTTTCCAGCTTTCTGTCCTACAGCTGACATTTCTAACATGTAAAATCATACAAGTTTTGCAAAGGATGTGTCTGTGCATCAGCACCCAGGCTTCATGCAATCACCGTCCTGGAGCCTGTCCTTTGTCAACGCATGGCCACCCATGTGTGCAGTGTGGTTTCTGTGGAGCCTTTCAGTTGTTTCTGGGCTTTTGGTGCAGATGATGCCAGATAAACCACCTGTACCCTCAAGTCCACACACAGGAAGGACCTTTGCCATCAGTCCTAGAAATGGAACTTATCTATATGATGTTGATTCCCCCATTCAAACACAGGGCACACCTTTCATTCACTCAATTCTCATTTTGGTTGCCTCAATGACATTTCAAAGCTTTCTTCCTTAAGTCTTACACTTTTTTCTTTAAAAAAATTTTAAAACATTTTATTTATTTATTTATTTACACACAAAAAGAGGAGACAGACAGAAAGAGATAATATAATGGGCACACCAGAACCTCCAGACATTGCAAACAAACTCCAGATGCTTGTGCCACTTTGTGCATCTGGCTTTACATGGTTACTGGGGAATCAAACCTGGGTCCTTAGGCTTTGCAGGCAAGCTCCTTAACTACTGAGCCATTTCTCCAGCACCCTCTTACACCTCTTTTGTTAGGCATATTCCTGGGGTCTTTAACTTCTTGGTCTTATAGTGAGTAAGGGCTTTTTTTTTTTTTTAATTGACATTCCTGCTAACAAATTGTGTGTGTGTGTGTGTGTGTGTGTGTGTGTGTACACATGCTCACACCACTGGTCACCACAGCCCCTCCTCCACCCCAGCAAAGAGCAAAAATAGGCAAAACCTCTAGATCACAGCTTCTCCCAGGGAAGGAAAGAACAGGATAGAGCACCTGACACTCCAGCTTTCCCCAGGGTTGCCCTTGATCTCATCTGTCTGGAGTTGGAGCCCTGGGGCTGCAGAAAACAGCAGGCCAAGGAGAAGCTGGGAAAGGCCCCGTGTCACAGGCAGGCTGACTGCTGGAGCCTTCTTCTGAACGGATAGTCCACTAACACGCAGGTAGTCGACTTTCTGTCTGACGCACACACACCAGCACAGAGCGCAGGGAAATGAGGAAACAGAAAGACGTGCTACACAGAGCTCTGCAGATACAGTTACAGAATTACCTGACAGAATTCAAAATAGCCATGGTGAAGTTGCTCACTGAGGTCAGAAGCACAGTGAGAACTTCTGCAGAGACAGAAAAACATTTGAGAAGTGGTCAGATACCCTGACAATGAGGGGCTGAGACATTGTTTGCTAGATTAGCTTAGCGGTGGATGAGAGCAAGTGGAAGAAAGGATCCATGCCCTTCCTCCAGACCACACCGCCTGTTTCCAGAAGCCTATACATGAGTCCAGATGCCCACCAGACCCCAGACTCCTCCTCATGCCTGGGATACCCACCATCAGGACTCCACATATTACTTTTGCACTAAGCCCCGGTCAGAAGAGCCTTACCCCTCAGCCGTGGGAAGTGATTATAACGCAGAAACCTCTAGCTGGTCAAAATGCTGAAAATAAGTGACTGATGAGTTCTCAGCCCTGCATGGGACATGTACAGCACCCTCTCTAAGGCTCAGGAAACATCGCAGAAGAAGGAATAGAAAGAATGCAAGTAGAGGGCGGGGAGGAGCTCCATGGCACTGTGTCCTCTGGACATGACATTGCACTCATGAACTCACAGCAGCTGTGGATACCTGCACAAGACGCGCACAAGACAGGGCCAGTTAACATGCCTCTATGAATGGAGGAGAAGCTCATGAGACCCCACCCTTTCCTGAGGAGCTAATGACAGTTAATGAATGCTAGGGGAGGAGGAGTCATTCTCTTTTATGGTATAGCTACTGGTAAGTGGTGGGGAAAAGGAAGGCTACAGTGGGACTGGGTAAGGATATGGGAGGGTAATGTGGGTACATATGATTAAAATGCAATATGTGTGTGTGTATGAAAATGTTTAAAATTTTTAAATAAAATAGAAGATTGGGTGATGACTCGGCAGTTAAGGGCACTTGCTTGCAAAGCTTGCCAGCCCAGGTTCAATTCCCACATAAAGCCAGATGAAAGACTGTTATATGTGTCGCACTCATTCATTTGCAGCAGTAAGAAGAGGCCTTGGTACATGCACACAGTCATAAGTGTGCGCACACACACATAAATAAATATTTAAAAATAATAAGATACAATTATCCATGGACTCAAAGGCAGATCACTGAAATGTAACCAGCTATAATACTTTAGTGTAAACACAAAATGAAGAAGAGCAGGGAATGCATAAGGGACTTACGGGACACTGTCACAAGAACCAGCCTGTATACTAAGTCAGTCCCAGGAGAACAAGGGAAAGGTCTGAAAACCATGGCCAAAGAAATAATGGCTGAAAACATCCCTAATCTGTGGAAAGAAAGAAATATACAGATCAAATAAGGTAAATCCAAAGAAATTCATACCAAGATAATTACAATCAGTTTGTCAAAAGTCAAGGTTGAGCTGGAGAGACAACTTAGTGGTTAAGGTTCTTGCCAGCGAAGCCTAAGAACCCAGGTTCGATTCCCCAGTACCCATGTAAGCTGGATGTACTAGGAGGTGCATGCATCTGGAGTTCATTCTCAGTGGCTAGAGGCCATGGTGTACCTATTCTCTCTCTCTATCTACATCTTTCTCTCTCCTCAAATAAACAAATAAGTAAAATATTTAAATAAGAGTTAAGGTAAACCAGGTGTGGTGGTGCATGCTTTTAATCCTAGCACTCAGGAGACAGAGGTAGGAGGATTGCAGTGAGTTTGAAGCCACGCTGAGACTCCATAGTAAATTCCAGGTCAGCCTGGGATAGAGCAAGACCCTACCTCAAAAAAAAAAAAAGTGAAAGCAGCAAGAAAGAAGCGATGCCATACATAAGGGAGTCCCTGAAAGACTGTCTCAAGCCATCTTCAGCAGAAAGCACTCCAGCAAGGCCAGAAGAAAACAGGGTGAGGTGTGGCTCTCCAGCACAGGTACCAAAAAATACTACTCAGGAGGCAGAGGTAGAAGGATCACCATGAGTTCAAGTCTACCCTGAGACTACATAGTGAATTCCAGGTCAGCCTCTGCTAGAGTGAGACCCTACCTCGAAAAACCAAAAAGAGGGGGAAAAATGCTAAAAGGAAAACTGTGACCAAGGGTAGTATACCTAGAACAGTGTCCTTCAAGGTGAAGGAGTAATAAAGACTTTGCCAGTCCAGCAAATCTGGTAAGGTGCATCATTACCAGACCTGCCCCTGGGAGCAGGCGACAGGAGTTTACTCGTTAAAGGGCATCAAGTCTCGACTACCCAAGATGAGTAAGTTCCACAGATCTACACACATCATTTCTGTAGTTAATGGTACCACACTGGGAACTTGAGAATGTTTTAGGGGCAGATCCCATGTTAAGTGTTTTTTTTTTCTTTTCTTTTTTGTTCTTTGTTTTCCTTTCTCTTTTCTTCTTTCCTTCCTTCATTCTTTTCTGTCTTGTGCTCTACCACTGAGCTACCACCTCAGCCCCATGTTCTTTCCACATTAAAGTTAGAAAGAAAAAAATAAGGGCTGAAGAGATGGTACTTGCTTGCAAAGCCTAATGGCCTAAGTTCAATTCCCAGTACCCACATAAAGCCAGATGCACAAAATAACACATTTATTAAGTTACACATGCCTGGAGATAATTTATAATGGCAAGAGGCTCTGGTAAGCCCATACTCTTTCTTCTCTTCCTCCCTCCTCTCTCAAATAAACAAAATAAAAAATTTTTAAATTAAGAAAGAAATTGAATGTGCCTACAAGCATATTAATTGTACAAAGTCAAAGGCTCAGAGATTAAAATTGCTATTCCAAACAACCTGGGTTAACCTCTCTATGGCTGTGAAACACTTCCTTCTATTTCTTTCTATGTTTGTATAACCATTATAGAAGTTTTGTAAGCAAGATATGGTGTCAGAGACATTATTTTGTAATGAATATAATTTTTTGTTTCTTTTTTGAGACAAGATCTTGCTCTTGTTCAGGCTGGCCTTAAAATTATGATCTTCTTGATTTTGCCTCCAGAATGCTAGTATTACAGGTGTATGCCACCATACCTAGTTGTAATATATAATTTCTTTCACTTTATAATTAAGGATAAACAATAACAGAGAACAAATAACAAGTCTGACATGATAGGGATGATCCTCCAGTATTTTTTTTTTTTTTGAGGTAGGGTCTCACTCTAGCCCAGGCTGACCACCTGGAATTCACTATATAGTCTCAGGGTGGCCTTGAACTCCTGGCAATTCTCCTACCTCTGCCTCCCAAATCCTGGGATTAAAGGGGTGCACCACCATGCCCTGCTGATCCTCCAGTATTTTAAATGCCATCCAGATCAAAACAAACATCTCTAAAGGAAAAAAACACAATTTAGTAATGCATTGTCTAGTTTACATAAAAAAACTTGTTAGATTACAAAACAAGAGAAGTTGGCCTATACTCAAGAAAAAGAATCAGCCGGGCGTGGTGGCGCACGCCTTTAATCCCAGCACTCGGGAGGCAGAGGTAGGTGGATCGCCATGAGTTCGAGGCCACCCTGAGACTCCATAGTGAATTCCAGGTCAGCCTGGGCTAGAGTGAGACCCTACCTCAAAAAACCAAAAAAAAAAAAAAAAAAAAAAAAAAAAAAAAAAAAAAGAAAAAGAATCAATAGAAACAAATCTCCAGGTGAAATGACTTTGAAATTAGCAAACCTTAATGTTAAGTGATCCATTATAAATATGTTCAAAGGGGCTCGAGTGGTGCAATGGGTTAGTGTGTGATACTTATAAATATGTCCAAATATTAAAGGAGTAAATGAATGCAGTGAGTGCAAAAGTAGAAAATCTCAACAGTCGAGGGCAATGGTCATATGAAAGTAAATGGAGTCAGGCATGGTGGGGCACACCTACAACCTCAGCACAAGAGGGTCTGGGACAGGAGGATGTCTGGTTCAAAGCCAGCTCAAGACATATAATGAGATCCTGAACCGAAATTTAAAATTCAAAACTACAATTCATTAAATAAAAACTTGTAGCCAGGTGTGGTGGTGCACGTCTTTAATCCCAGCAATCAGAAGGCAGAGGTAGAGGCCTGCCTGAGACTATATAGTGAATTCCAGGTCAGCCTGGGCTAGAGCAAGACCCTGCTTTGAAAAAAAAAAAAAAAAAAAACTTGTGCATCTGTTCTGATCTTTATGAATTAAACGTTTTGTGAAGAAGAGACATTCATATAGTCTGAAAAGATCTTACAAAATCTTTGGTCTAAGTGTTTTAGCTGCTCTTTTTTTTAGCTGCTTTTTTAAAAAAATCTTATTTATATATTTATTTGAGAGAGAGAGAGAAAGAGAGAGGCAAATAGAGCGAAAGAATGAGTGCACCAGGGCCTCTAGCACTGCAAATGAACTCCAGATGCATGCGCCACCCTCTGCATCTGGATTTATGTGGTTACTGGGAAATCAAACCTGGCCTTCGTCTTTGCCAGCAAGTGCCTTAACCGCTAAGCCATCACTCCAGCCCTGTTTTAGTTACTTTTCTCATTGCTGTGGATAAATACCTGACAAGAAGCAGCTCAAAGGAGAAAGTGTTTATCTCAGCTTGTAGTTCCAAGGGATACAAGTCACATTGGCAGTAAGGCAAGGCGCTAGTCACATTGCCTCCGCACCCAGGAAGCAGAGAGAGATGAACGGTGTTGCTCAGCTCACTTTCTCCTTCTTACACAGTCCAGGGTCCCCAGCCTGTGGAATGAGGCTACTTACAGTTAGGATGGGTCTTCCCGCCTCAATTAGCCTAATCTAGAAACTGCTTCACTCACAGACAAGTCCAGAGGTTTGATTTTCTTTTTATTCTAAATCCCATCAGGTTGACAAGAGGTAGGGGGAAAGGATTATCAGAGAAGGACATGCAGCAATCATGTCACATGATGAGATACACCAGGAACTTCATATACCGCCTGAGGTGATCTGACAAATATTTGTGTCCTGGAGTTATCTCCAAGAAAGCTTCAAACAGATACAAATTGAGAAATGCTCCACAAAATGACTGCCTGTGATTTTTCAGGTATCAAGGACAAAAGAGTCAAGGAGATACCAAAGAGCTGGTCCAGACAGAAAATAATGACAGAGAGGGGAAACGTATATATTAGGTGAGAATCTGGGATGGGATCTTGGTGATAGAAGGAGGCAGGGAATCTGATAACATTCCAGTGGATTTGAGGCTTGGGGAAGTGCAATGCTGACTTTCTGGTTGTGATAGTTTTGTTCTGATAATGGAGAAGATTCCTATGTGGGAACTATACCCTGGAGTGTTTAGGGGTGATGGGCATCACATCAACAATGTACTCTCAAATGGTTCAGGAAAAAAACCTTAAACCTTTTAATTTAATTTTTAATTTTTATTTATTTATTTCAGACATAGAGAAAGAGGCAGATAGAGAGTATGGGCATGCCAGGGCTTCCTGCCACTGTAAATGAATTTCAGATGCATGAGCCACTTTGTGCACCTGGCTTTGTGTGGGCAGTGGGGAATCAAACCTGGGCCATCAGGCTTTGCAAGCAAGCACCTTTAACCGCTGAGCCATCACTGCAGCACAAAAACTTAAAACCTTTTTGTCACTTGAAGACTGCTTAGCTGGGTGTGGTGGTGCACACCTTTAATTCCAGCACTTAGGAGGCAAAGGTAGGGTTGCTGTGAGTTCGAGGCCACTCTGGGACTGCAGAGTCAATTTCAGGTCAGCCTGAGCTAGAGTGAGACTCTACCTCGAAAAACAGCAACAGCAAAAAAAGACTATTGATACCCCCTCGTAGTCTCAGGGAAGGAAAGTGAGAGCCAGAGGTTAAGGAATGGAACACTGTCTTCCAAACAGGAAGTGGCTGCTGTCTTCACCACCTGACAACAGCTGTCATCATTTGCACAAGGTCTACACAATATTGTGCCCATCAACATTTCATCATGGATGATGGAGGAAGGACAAGAAAAGAAAAGAGAAGAGAAGAGAAGAGAAGACAAGAGAAGACAAGAAAAGACAAGACTAGCTGGTAAGAAGAAGGAGTTGAATATAAGAGGAATGGGGAAGAGAGGGCAAAAGAAGGTAATGAGAAGGGATTATGATCAAAATACATTATGGCCCAGAGTGGTGGTGCACGTCTTTAATCTCAGCATTTGGGAGGCAGAGATAGGTGGATCACTGCGAGTTTGAGGATACTCTGAGACTACATAGTGAATTCCAGGTCAGCCTGGACTAGAGTGAAACCGTACCTTGAACCACCCCCCAAAAACAAACAAACACTATGTACATGTATGAAAATTTTAAAGTTTAAAAATATTTATTTATTTGAGAGAGAAAAAGAGGCAGATATAGAAAGAGAATGGGTGTGTCAGGGCCTCTAGCCACTACAAATGAACTCCAGACACATGTGCCACCTTGTGCATCTGGCTTACGTGGGTACTGAGGAATCAAACCTGGGTCCTTAGGATTTGCAGGCAAGCACCTTAACTGCGAAGTCATCATGCCAGCCCAAGAAAATTTTTGTTGCTGTTTTTCAAGGTAAGTTCTGGCTCTAGTCCAGGCTGACATGGAATTCATTCTGTAGTCTCAGGATGGCCTCGAACTCACAAGGATCCTCCTATCTCAGCATCCCCAGTGCTGGGATTAAAGGTGTGAAGTACCATGCCCGGCAATAAAAAGTTTTAAAAACCATTGTTTAAAAATACTGGGAGAGCTAGAGGGGGAGAGAGGCAGCTGCGCCTGCCCGTCCGCCGCCACCCGCTCTGTATGCCACTGGCCACGGCCACGGTGGATGTGGTTAGGCGGGGGCTGAGCGAGGAGTGTCCAGATACCGCAGTCCAAGTCCGGGAAGATTGCCATCCTGGGCTACCGTCTGTAGGGGAACTCCACATTGACGATGCAGTTTGTTGAAGGCCAATTTGTTGATTCCTATGATCTAGCCATAGAAAACACTTTCACAAAGTTGATCACAGTAAATGGACAAGAATATCATCTTCAATTTGTAGACACAGCTGGCCAGGATGAATACTCCATTTTTCCTCAGACATACTCCATAGATATTAATGGTTATATTTTCGTGTATTCTGTCACATCAATCGAAAGTTTTGAAGTTATTCAGGTTATCCATGGCAAATTGTTGGACATGGTGGAGAAAGCACAAATACCTATTATGCTGGTTGGAAAAAAGAAAGACCTGCATATGGAAAGGGTGATCAGTTATGAAGAAGGAAAAGCTTTGCCAGGATCTTGGAACACAGCTTTTTTGGAATCTTCTGCTAAAGAAAATCAGACTGTTGTTGATGTCTTTAAAAGGATAATTTTGGAGGCA
This sequence comes from Dipus sagitta, assembly GCA_036346955.1. Lineage (NCBI taxonomy): Eukaryota > Metazoa > Chordata > Mammalia > Rodentia > Dipodidae > Dipus > Dipus sagitta. Next base: position 153,919,364 of record CM070775.1, read on the forward strand.
GAAAAGATGGATGGAGCAGCTTCACAGGGAAAGTCTTCGTGCACAGTGATGTGATAGCCGTGGATGCTGGGAATAAATCCATTCTTCCTGAAGAGGAAGACTGCCCCATCCTCGCCATGCGCCATGCTTCTTTTCTCTTCTGTTAGCTGAAAGATGCTGTTTGTGTCAGAGCTCCTTCCCTTCCAGATTATGTTAACATCTGACTCTACCCAAATGAGTTCACTTCCATTTTCAAATTTTAAACAATCATATTTTCAATTTATATATTGTATTTCTTAATATTATGACCAAGAATTTTATCGGCATTAATTTTTCAGGGTACTTTGTTGTTTAAAATAATGTAATCATCAAAATGATACATATTGTTACACTACTATTAACTAGGCTTCAATATATCAGTGTTTATTTCATTGTGTTAAATGTATACTTGTAAATAAACAGCTGAAAACCTTTAAAAAATTGAAATTGGGGGCTGGAGGAATAGCTTAGCAGTTAAGGCGTTTGCCTGCAAAGCCAAAGAAACCAGGTTCAATTCCCCAGAACCCATGTTAGCCAGATGTACAAGGGGACACACACATCTGGAGTTCGTATGCAGTGGCTGGAGGCCCTGGTGTACCCATTATCTCTCTCTCTCTTTCTCTGTCAAATAAATAAATAAAAATAAATAAGTATTAGAAATATTGAAATCAGGGCTGGGAAAATGGCTTAGCGGTTAAGACGTTTGCCTGCAAAGCCTAAGGACCCTAGTTTGATTCCGCAGGACCCACAGAAGCCAAATGCACAAGGGGGTGCAAGGGTCTGAATTTCGTTTGCAGTGGCTGGAGGTCCTGGCACGCCCATTCTCTCTTTCTCTCTGCCTCTTCCTCTCTCTCTCTCTCTCTCTCTCTCAAATAAATAAAGAAATAAAATATTTTTTAAAATATTGAAATCAAGCTGGGTGTGGTGGCACACACCTTTTAATCCCAGCACTCAGGAGGCAGAGGTAGGAGGATCATCATGAGTTCAAGGCCACCCTGAGACGCCATGGTGAATTCCAGGTCAGCCTGGGCTATTGTGAGACCCTACCTTGAAAAATCATAATATATATATAGAAATCAGGCTGGGGAGATTGCTTAGTGGTTAAGGCACTTGCCTGTGAAGCCTAAGGTCCCATGTTCTACTCTCCAGATCCCATGTGAGCCAGATGCACAAAGTGAGGCAAGCACAAGGCTGCACATGCCCACCAGGTGGCACAAGGGTCTAGAGTTCTATTGCAGTGGCTGAGATTTTCTCTCTTTCTCTCTAAAAAAAAAATATTGAAATCCCGTCCATTTGGTTTTATGTAAATTGTAAATTTTACCTCAACAAAAGAAAATGTCACTTTTTTTCCAAACAACTCTTTAAGCATCTAAAAGATGTTTATAGGACTTCTGACTTCCAATTTGTTACTATGATGAGTTACAATATTCCTGATTAGTGAACCACCCTTGCATTTCATGAACCTTAGGATGTGCTTTTTCTCATGTGCTAGTAGATGTACTTACTGCAATTTTATTTCATATTTTTACATTGAGGTTAATCAAATCAGTCTGTAATCTTACAGGTTTGTGCTACTTTTTTGTTTGTTTGTTTCATTTTTCAAGGTAGGATTTCACTCTAGGTCAGGCTGACCTGGAATTCACTATGTAATCTCAGGGTGGCCTCCAACTCTCGGCGATCCTTCTACCTCTACCTCCCGAGTGCTGGGATTAAAGGTGTGCGCCACCATGCCCAGCAAAAATGCCTTAACATTGTTGTTTTATTTTATTTTATTTTATTTGTTTGAGAGAGAGAGAGAGAATGGGCACATCAGGGCCTTCAGCTGCTGCAAATGAACTCCAGACACATGCACCACCTTGTCCATCTGGCTTATGTGGGTCCTGAGGAATCAAACCTGGGTCCTTTGGCTTTGCAGGCAAGCACCTGAACCACTAAGCCATTTCTCCAGCCCAAGAAAAATTTTAAATAGTCGAATTTCCTTAGTTTTTCTCTATTCAGGTTACTGTTTTTATTTTATTTTAGTTTTGGTTTTTTGAGGCAGGGTTTCACTCTAGCTCAGGCTGACCTGGAATGCACTCTGTAGTCTCAGGGTGGCCTCGAACTCTTGGCGATCCTCCTACTTCTACCTCCCGAGTGCTGGGATTAAAGGCGTATGTCATCATACTCGGCTTTGGATACTGTTTTTATTGTAATTTCCTTTCTCAAAATGTACAATGTTCTTGTGAAATTGTCTAGACCTGATGACTTTTATGGGATTGCTTTTTGCAAATGGCCTGCCTTACTTGGTGCACTTAGAGTTTTAGATTTCTTCAGGCATCTGTTATAACATGATTATGGTTATTAATTAGAATATGTTTTGAGAAAATCATCTGTTCAAACCAGGTTTTACTTACTTGCTTGGCATTCAAAATGTTCTCTTATAATTAATTTCTTCTACATCTATGATTATTTTCTCTCTTTTTACGTATGTTTTGGCTTTCTTCTTTCCTTCACTATATCTTCTAATTTTTTGTTGTTGTTGTTGTTTGTTTTCTGGTTTTTTATTTTGGCCCAAAATAAGTAATGCTTAGGGTTATCAGTTTTAATCATCTTTGAGTCTTCACATACATGCATCCTTGCTTATTTCTATTGTCTGACCTTTTAAAAAGTATGTGCCCAGGGGCTGGAGAGATGGCTTAGCCATTAAGGCGTTTGCCTATAAAGCCAAAGGATCCCAGTTTGACTCTCTAGGACCCATGTAAGCCTGATGTACAACAGGGTGCATGCGTCTGGAGTTCGTCTGCAGTGGCTGGAGGCCCTGGCATGCTCTCTATCTCTCCCTCTTTCTCTCTCTCAAATAAATAAATAATATATATATTTTTTTTAAAAAAAGAATTAAGTTATGAAATTTGCAGGAAAATGGATCTGGAAAGTATGCTTTGTGTGGTAATCCAGGCCCAGAAAGCCAAATGTCACATGCTCTCTCTCATATGTGGATCCTAGCTACAAATGATTGGACTTCTATGTGAGTAGGAATAAAACTCAGTAGCAGAGTCCAGTAAACTAGAAAGGATGTATAAAGGGAATAGAAAGGGAGGGGGGACTTAATAGGATGGTATTTTATATATGTAAGTAGAAGAATAGATTAATGGGAGTGAAAAGGCCCAAGTAAGGTCAGGGAAAGAGACTGAGTAAAGAAAAGATGGAGGGAGGGCTAATCAAAATCTAAGAAGAGATAAATAAGTCATATGGAAACCTACTTTTTTGGACAATGGAACACTCAGAAGCCATAGATTATTACTAGAAAATTTTCAGTGCCAGGGATGGGATACCTTCCAGTGAGTTGTTGGCCAGGGAGATATCTGATACCTCCCAAAACATTACAGGCCATTGCCAAGGCCCTTGGTTTCCCACCAGGAACAGATGATAAGACCCTATTACTGAAGACTCCACATACTTGGACTACAAGGTCACTGAGAAATCCTACTCGATCTGAGCTAAAACCTCCTCCATGTAGACCAGCTGACAGAAAGCTGGAAAAAGCTACACTGCATGCAGTTCAATGGGAAAGAGAGAAATAACCAGTGGAGATACTCAACAATGGACACTGCAAGTCTTAAATTTGGCCAGTCAGGCCAAATGAGCCAATGGGTGCAATAGTGGCATGTCTGTTATAGGGGATACCAACCTCTCTCTAATTGGACTGGAGGTCTGCTCCATGGGAGAGAATACATTCCTGATATTGAAAACCTACAACAGGGGTAGTCATGAGCCCTACTGCTGCTGTCTGGCTAAATGTATATACTATGCTCACCAAACTGCCCAGTAAGTACTTCTCTGAATGTTCATACCCATATATTAATGCTACTCTCACTTTTTGTTAGAGAAGCTTCTCTTTTCACATGGCAATGACCTTGGGATGACTCAGAAGGCACCATGGTGCTGAGAAGAAGTGACAGAGGAGTGCTCAGCACTGAAATATCTCTATCGCACCTTCCAAGGCTCAGGGTCCATTGCAGAAGAGGTGGCGGAAAGAATGTAAGAGCCAAAGGAAGGTAGGACTCCTTACAACGTGCTCCTCCAGACACAAAATGGCCTGGTTATCCATGACCTCACAGTGCCTGACACTACTTACACAAGACCATCATAATAAGAAGAAAAGATCATAACATCAAAATGAAAGACAGACTGATTAAGAGGGGAGAGGATATGATGGAGAGTGTAATTTCAAAGGGGAAAGTGGGGGGAGGGACAGAATTACCATGGGATATTGTTCACAATTAAGGAAGTTGTCAATAAAAAATACTATGGGCTGAGAAGATGGCTCAGCAGTTAAAGACATTTGCTTGCAAAGCCTGCCAGCCTGGGTTCAATTCCCCAGTATCCATGTAAAGACAGAATGAACAAAGTAATGCAGACATCTGGTGTTGGTTTGCAGTGGCAAGAGGTCCTGATGCAGCCCTATCCCATATTCATTCTCCCCTGCCATATTTATCTCTCAAATAAATTAAATACTTAATGGGAAAAAAGACTGTGCTCAATAGCCCCACTGCAACCAAGAACCCACTTCATGTTAGCATTTTCCTCTGCATTAATCCATCTTCCTTGGTGATAACAAACCTCTGAGGCTAGGAAGTTTATAAAGAAGAGAGGTTTGGGGTGGAAAGATGGCTTAGCTGTTAAGGTACTTATCTGCAAAGCCTAAAAGACCTGGGTTCAATTCCCAAGTACTCAGATAAAGCCAGATACACAAGGTGGCACATGCATCTGGAATTCATTTGCAGGGGCTAGCAGCCCTGGTGTGCCCTTTTACGCGTTCTCTCTCTTAAACAAATAAAATATTGAAAATTCTTAAATAAATAAAATATTGAAAAATTTAAAAAAGAAAACAGGTTTATTTAAATCACAGTTTTAGAGTCTAAAAGTCAAGGATTTGGCAGCCCTATTGATCGGGTCTCTGGTGAGGCCCCCCACCCCAGCTTACATCATGGCAGACTTCATCAGGGGAGCAGTTGGAGGTGGAATGGTATAAAGAGAAAGGAAGCCAGAGTGAAGGACTGTGTGTTAAGGGTGACCCCATTAGAACTATGTAAATTAGGCTGGGGATATGGTTCAGTGGTTAAAGACACTTGCTTACAAAGCCTGCCAGCCAGGTTCAAGTTCCCAGAACCCATGTAAAGCTGCTTATGGGCCAGACTAGCAGCAAGAGAACCTGTTTTAAGAAGGTAGAGCACAGACAACTCCTCTGACTGTCATGTTTGTACACACATGGAAGGAAAGAAGGAAGAGAGGGAAGAAGAAGGGAAAGAAGGAGAGAGGGAGTGTGAGAGAGTGAGAGCATTGTAAATCTTTTCCCAGAGCACATCTACAATGACCTAAGAACCTCCCTTTTATTTGTTTTTTAATATTTTTATTTATTTGAGAGAGAAAGAGAGAGAATGGGAACACCAGGCATCTAGCCACTGCAAACGAATTCCAGACATATGTGCCACCCTGTTCATCTGGCTTTATGTGGGTACTGGAGAATTGAACCTGGGTCCTTTGACTTTGCAGGCAAGTGCCTTAACCGCTAAACCATCTCTCCAGCCCAAGAATCTCCCTTTTAAAAATATTTTATTTTTATGTATTTATTTGACAGAGAGAGAGAGAATGGGCATACCAGAACCTCTAGCCACTGCAAAGGAACTCCAGACGCAGGCACCCCCTTGTGCCTCTGGCTAACGTGGGTCCTGGGGAATCGAATCCAGGTCCTTTGGCTTTGCAGGCAAATGCCTCAACCACTAAGCCATCCCTCCAGCCCCCCCCCCCCCAACAACAACCTCCCTTTTAGGCACCATTTCTTGAAGGTCCTACCACCTCTTAATTTGGTCACACAAATACCATGCTCCCAACATATGAACCCTTGAGAAACAAACCACACATGGAACAAACCCTGCATCCTTACTTGCTCCTGTCTGAGGAGGACAGCTACCATGCTCTCAGGATGCCAGTGTGCCCCACTTTCCATGTTTCACAAGGTCCCTAGAGTCTCCTTGAGGCCAAGTCAGAGTGAGTGACCCTTCTTCCCTGCATTTGACTTCTTCCTCTGCCCTGGATCCTCAGCACCTTAGCATTGCCTACCAGAGATTCGTCAGCCAAGAAGAAAGATGGCGACACCTCCAGTAGCTTCAGCTGGAAACACTGAGCACAGACCCTCTGGTATTGCACACAGCTTGCTGGCCCCGGTCTGCATGCACCTCCTTCCTTCCAGACCTAGCGTTTGCAGACACCATCCCTCATGACCCCCAGATTTCCAACCCTATAAGTGGCAAGCTTTGCAAGGCTTTGATGTGGAAGCTTCTTTTCCCAAATTAGGTTTGCACTCTTTCCCCTGGGACATGCTGGGATCTGAGTCTAATTGCAGGTTTGCTGGCAGCAAGGGTGGCAGCGGTGAAGGGGAGGGAAATCGGCACCTGCTTGCAAAGTAACCGCATCACGTGAGGTCAAAGCAAAGTCTTCAAACAAGCCAGGACAGGCTGGGGGGCTCCCACTCACCAACCAATCCCAAGACTCCCCCATAAGGGACCTAGAGGGTGTAGGCCCAATCTGCATTGCCATCCAGCCAGCCCTCCTGCATGTGACTCTGGGGCACAGCAACTCAGTAGCTTTGAGTAATAGTGCCTAGGAAGCATGTCTGTGCCCTGGCCACATCTCAGGCGGGGCAGTGAAGTCCCTGGTTGCATGACTGTGTTTCCTAACACTCTACAGAGCAGCTCACGGCCCTGGGCTCCTGGGTGCCAGCTGTCCTAGAATCTCATCAACAGCTCCCTGCCTTCCCTGGCACTTCAGTACATGTGATGATCATGTAGTTCCCTGGAACCAGCTCTTTGAAAAGGATGCACTCAAGGAGGGTTGTGCTGCAGCTGCTCTGGGGATCAGAGGGTCGGCAGAATGTAAGACAGCTCTAGCCCAGCTGGGCATGATGGTACATGCCTTTAATCCCAGAACTCAGGAAGCCAGAAGCCAGGTAGGAGGATTGTGAGTTCAAGGCCACCCTGAGGCTACAGAGTGAATCCCAGATCAGCCTAGGCTAGGGAAAGACCCTACCTCAAAAAATAAATAGGGCTGGAGAGACGGCTTAGCAGTTAAGGTGTTTGCCTGCAAAGCCAAAGGACCTCCATTTGATTCCCATGTAAGCCAGATGCACAAGGTGGCTCATGCATCTGGAATTCGTTTGTAGTGGCTGGAGGTCCTGGCGCACCCATTCTATTTCTCTCTGTCTCTCTTTCTCTCTCAAATAAATAAAATTAAATAACTTAGAAAGCTCTAGCCAGGCCTTGACAAAAGACCCCAGGCATCCAGCCCAAGGCCAGTGAACTGCTAGGGCCTAGAACAATACATGGGGCCAGCAAGAAGAAGCCAAACCCTGTGGAAACAGTGACTAACTGCAGACCCAGCAATGGGCCACAGATGAACCCAGTGAACCCAGCCAAGACCACAGAAGAATGGCCTAGGGAACCTCCAGCTGAGTTCCTCAATGGCCACTCTAGAAACAGAACCTAACTGCATGGTCACCAGGCTCTGGGGAGATTCATCACACAGCGGAAAGGTTAGGAGAGCGCCTCACAAGAAAGCTGTTGCTCCTGCTATATGCAGGGGTCGGGGAGGCGAAGGTACATCCTCCAGCTCTGGATCCAGGAGCACACTGCCTTTGCTGTGATCAATGGGCTATCCTGGCATGAGAAGCCTGGGATGAGACCTAAGGCTTTGGTTACAGCTGCAAAAAGCTGAACACCCCAGCAAGCTCACTGGGGCAAACATAGTGGCAGCAGAGGACACACTCTACTTCACATTCCTTGTCCAGTTGTCACCTGACGGTGTCTGTTGAAAGGACACATTGCAGGGAACACCTTGGCCAATCCTCTAACCCACACCTCCAGTCCTGTGCAGAGCAGTTCCAAGTCAGACTTCATTTCTACCAGCTGGACTGCTGAGTCTTGCTTTTTCCTAACTTGGTGGAGGGAGAAAGGTCCTGGTGTTTGCCATCCCCAAGCTGTCCCAAACCAAAAAGCCACAGAAAAAGGCAGACAGACCGGATGACAGGAGACTTCCATACTTTTCTTGACAGAGGACCCACAGTAAATGGAAACTTCCCACAACACTTCCCAGAACACTGGGCAGACACATCACCAATGCTTGAAGCTTCAGCAATAGGTTGCCTCTGACTGAACCAGAGAAGCACCTACAATATTTGAAATGGAAGAATTGAGATGAAATCTTGTAAAAAATGTTTTCTAAAACATAGCAGCACATACCACACACAAATAGCTATAGCAGCTGTACCAGTTTGGGGTGCAAACAGAACCACATTCTTCTGTCCTTCATGGATGTCATGCCCATTTCTGGTGGGAATCCCATTTTCTCTCCCACAAAGCATGGAGGACAGAGTTTGGCTGTCTTTCTGTTTTTGTTAAATATATATTTTTATTTGTTTGTGAGAAGACAGAGAGAGAATATGGGTGCACCAGAAGTTTCTCCCCCTGCAAGCAAACTTATGTGGGTACTGGGGAATTGAACCCAACCATCAGGCTTTTTTTTTTTTTTTTTTTCCGAGGTAAGATCTCACTCTAGCCCAGGCTGACCTGGAATTCACTATGGAGTCTCAGGGTGGCCTCGAACTCACAGAGATCCTCCTACCTCTGCCTCCCGAGTGCTGGGATTAAAGGCGTGCTCCACCATGCCCGGCCATCAGGCTTTTGACAAGCAGTGCCTTTAATTGCTGAGTCATCTCTCCAGCCCCCTTACTGGTGTTTTTCAAATGGGTTTGCTCTCAATGTGGCACACCCACATTGACAAAGTCATCCCTCCAGAATACTAAGTGCAGGTGGTCCTGCACACCATCAGTGCCATTGCTGGGGCCCAGGAGAGCATACTGTAAACTGGCATTCTTCACCAGGGAACACTGGCCACAGACCAAAAGGCTGATGTGTCCTGCTCAAGACTCCTGAGAAAAGGAGTAAACTCTCCCTAGCACCCAGGAATGCTACTGTGGGCAAGAAGACAATACAGCTTCAGAGGCTATGACCCAGATGCCCCTGGGAGGGTCAGGAGATCTGATGCCTCCAAGCCATGAGCTACATGGAGGCCCAAACTGGCCACCTGCACAGACAATGGCCTATGAGGATTTGTCCCTTAGAGAAATGAGTGTAGGTGCTATTGCAGAGTTAGTGCGTGTGCCTGAGGACACTGTTAGGGAGACTTGCTACGAACATTTTGTCTGGTATCTGCTCACAGGACTTTTGGAGACCAAACAAGAGAGAGGTCTTGATCTGGGGTTGTTCTCACAGCAGCTACATGCTCCAGGAAAATGTCAGGTATCCCCCACCCCTGGTGTGTCTCTGTAACATCCCTGCACCCTAGTTTCTCCTCTGGAGTATGGGAGTATAGCAGCAGAGTATTCAGGCTTTGGAGAGGACTAAGTGAATTATCTCTATAAATTATTTAAACTCAGCATATAATGAATGCATTTGTAAAATGTCTGTTAGACTGATAAGTGTGCTGTCATCTGGTCCCTCAGGTCTTGGTTCTGGAGTCAGCCCCCAATCTAGTGGGGAGGAATTAACATCCACCCCTGAAGAGGGATCACTTACAAGCCCCAGAGGCACAGCGACAGGTCGTGTTGCATAAACCGCCCACATGACATTCTCTAGCCCCCGTCACCTCTTGACTATACCAGGGTGGTGCTCATGATTCCTCCTTGGTTATTATGATAGTTAATATCGATTGTCAGTTTGACAGGATCTAGAATCACCTAGGAGGCAAACTTCAGGGCATACCTATGAGGAAGGGAGAGATTGGATTGAGGTGGGAAGACCCACCCTAAATATGGGCAGCACCACCCCATGGGCTCTGGTCTTGGATCAAATTCAAAGAAGAAAGCAAGCTGAATACCAGCATATCTCTCCCCCTCCCCACCGTCTGTCTGTCTGTCTATCTGTCTCTGTCTGCTTCCTGACTTCAGATGCAATGTGAGCAGCCACCTCACATGTCTGCTACAGCCTTCCACTTCCATGATGGTCTTCACCCTCAAACTATGAGCCACAATAAACCCTTCCTCCTTCCTTAAGTTGCTTTTGTCATAGCAGTGAGGAAAGTAACAATACAGTTAGTATAAGCCACTGAGTTCAGACTTCAGCTGACTAAACAAGCAAACCAGGGACTTCCGGTGCTGGGCAGCCAGCTAGAATCCAGAATCTCTGTATGGATGAATGCTTCTTGGATGGCAAGCCTTGCAAGCTGCTGTGGGCTGAATGTTTGGGCTATGGTTTGGGTCTGGAATTTCTCCAGAAGGGTTCTGATCCCAATGCAGCAATGTGCAGATGTGGGGCTTTGGAAAGTGATTGGATCGCAAGAGCTCTGACTTCACCAGTGGCTAATCCATAAATGTGTTCATAATTTGAGGAGCTGTTGGGAGCAGATGGAAATTTAGGTGGAGCCTCATTGAAGAAAGTAGGCCTTTGGGTGGTATACCTTGTCCTTGTCTCTTCCTCTCGCTCCTTTTACTTCTGGGTGCTATGAGGCAAACAACTTCCCTTCACCACACTCTTCTGCCATGATCTCCCTCACCTCTGGCCCATAAACAATAGAACAAAAGGTCATACCTCTGAGATGGAGCCAAAATAAATCTTTCCTCCCTTTATTTTAAATTTTTTAATTTTTTTTTAAATTTTTTAAATTTATTTGAGTGTGACAGACAGAGAGAGAGAGAGAGAATGGGCACGCCAGGGCCTACAGCCACTGCAAATGAATTCCAGATGCATGTGCCCCATTGTGCATCTGGCTAACGTGGGTCCTGGGAATCGAGCCTCGAACTGGGGTACTTAGGCTTCGCAGGCAAGCGCTTAACCACTAAGCCATCTCTCCAGGCCTAATTTTTTTTATTTAAGAGAGAGAGCAAAAGAGATAGAGAGAGAGAACGGACATGTCAGGGCCTCCACTGCTGCAAACAAACTCCAGACACATGCTCCACCTTGTGTATCTGGCTTATGTGGGTCCTGGGGAATCAAACCTGGGTCCTTTGGCTTTGCAGGCAAGTGCCTTAATCACTAAGCCATCTCTCCAGCCCTTTCCTCCTTTTTTTTTTTTTTTTGTTTTGTTTTGTTTTGTTTTTGGAGGTAGGGTCTCACTCTAGCCCAGGTGGACCTGAAATTCACCATGTTGTCTCGGGGTGGCCTCAAACTCACAGCAATCCTCCTACCTGTGCCTCCCAAGTGCTGGGATTAAAGGCGTGTGCCACCATGCCTGGCTTTTCCTCCCTCCTTCTGAGGCAGGGTTTCACTCTAACCCAGGCTGACCTAGAACCCACTCTGTAACACAGGCTGGCCTCAAACTCATGAGTGCTGGGGTTAGAAGCATGCCACCACACCCACCTAATCTTTCCTCCTTTAAGTGGATTTTCTCAGGTACTTTGTCACAGTGGCAGAAAACTGACATAGCTTATGTCCGCCCCCCCCCGCCACAATTCATGTGTGTTGGAATCCTGCCCCACTAAGGTGGTAGAATCAAGATGTGGGACCCTAAGGAGGTCATGAGTCATGAGAACAGAGCCTTGTGAGGATAAAGATAATTTTTCTCTGTATTCTAAGCAGAGGGATGCTATTTTACAATAGGCTGCCATTCAGTTGCTCAGTGGACACAAACTATGTGCATCTGATGACGGAACAGGGTATACCCAACACACAGTTCCTCTCTAGGTTTGCTTTTGCCCTTTCTTGGGTTCCATATACACTTAGAGCTTATGAAACTGGAGATTCATAGGAGGGTGAGGGAGACAGCTACTAGGGGGAGTACCACTGTCCGTAAACCATCCAACATTCTGTACTCAATCCCTAACAACTCATTTGCTGATCAGATTGGACTTGTCCATGTCATTCTGTGATCTGCCACGTTGTCTCAATTCAGAGGCAGGAGTTTCTTTTATGTCTCCCAGAAATTCACACAACTAGAAGAGATTCCAGGACACCCCCTGCACCAAATGAAGACACGGTGAGAAGGCACCGTCTCTGAGCCATGGGCATTCACCAGCCATTGAGCCAGCTAGCAGCTTGATGTTGGAACTTCCAGTCTCCAAAACAGTAAGAAATGCATGTCTGTTGCCACTCAATGTACTGTGGCTTGTCATGACATCCTAACCAGATTAAGACAGGTCCATCCCCAAACAGTCCAAGGATTTCCATCAATACCAGCTTCAGGCTGCCAGCCTTCTGTTAGATTTACACCTGGTGCATGCCCTTGGGGCAGGCTGGGATCTGACTCTATGATCTGGAGGCAGCGAGTGTCGGGCTGTGAGGGTGCAGAGTAGAGCTTACGGCAGGGCGGTTGTGAAGGTTAAGGGGCATTCTGTATGCCGCGCTCACACCGACACCAGCCGCAAGTCTGGGAGATTCCCCAAGAGCATACTCAGGCTTGAGAAATCACAAAAGGTAAACAGAATCTACTGAAAGCTGTTATTCACCTGCTTATGGTCATTGCAGTGAATGGATATGAATGAGCAAGGTCCAGAGTCACAGGCTTTCAGTCACAGCTGGCATGACCTTGACTGTTTCATGAAGTGTGGCCAGCCAGGGAAGCTCACCCGAACTTTGATGTCTAGTCCTGATGGCCTCACCAGACCCAGACCAACTCCCCAGAAACCACATAGTTAATGTAAACCATTAGGTGTGGCCCAAGATCCCCAGAGAAACAGACCTTTTAATCAGGCAGGACATTGCAAAGATCTAGTGATCACCTCCTAGGCGTTGAAGGCAAAGACCAGGCCTCTCTTTGGGAAAGCTAAGTTCTCTTTGTTTGATTGTTTGCTTCTTTCATTGATTGATTGACTGATTGGAGACAGAAAAGATCATGGCCCATACTGACCCTGGACTCGTGACCTTCAGTCTCAGACTACCAAAGATTGTGATTAGAGGTATGCAACATCATGCCTGGATTTTAGGAATGCTAATTATTTTCTAGTTAAAAATTTTTTTTGGAAACCCTGCCTCAACAACAAAAAAACAAACAATTTTTAATTTTTTTTTTACATTTTCATATACATATATGTTACCTTTTTTGTTTTGTATTTTCAAGGTAGGGTCTCACTCTAGTGCAGGCTGACCAAGTACTCACTCTATAGTCCCAGGCTGGCCTCTAACTCACAGCGATCCTCCTATCTCTGCCTCCCAAGTGCTGGGATTAAAGGTGTGCACCACCACTCCCGACTCATATATATTACTTTTGATCATATGTATCACACATTCTTCTTTTTTTAAAATTTATTTTCATTTTATTTTATTTTTATTTGCAAGGAGAGACAGAGAGAGAGACAGAGTGGGGGGAGCATGCCAGGGCCTGTAGCTACTGCAAATGAACCCCAGATGCATGTGCCCCTTGTGTATCTGGCTTATGTGGGTCCTGGGGAATCAAACCTGGGTCCTTTGGCTTTGCAGGCAAACGCCTTAACCGCTAAGCCATCTCTCCAGCCCACATTACTGTTCCTTAGGCCCCAGTCCTGCTGTACTTTCTCCTCTTCCCACGCTGCCAGTGGCTACACCATGGGAGAGAATGACAGCTAATTATCTACTGCATATCCAAAGGCAGGCTAATCTTCCCAGAGAGGAGAAAGAGCTACTTTTCTGGTTAAGAAATTTAAGGTGAGTTGATAGTTCAAGTTCAAGGCAAGACTCATTCCAACCCATGTAATATTCTCTTTCTAAGCTCTGATTCCCACTAAACTTTAAAGTATATATCTGATGACACTCTAAACCCAGTTTTCTTTATACTCTTGTATTCTGTTTTTTTTATTTTATTTTTTATTTTATTTTATTTTTTTTGGTTTTTCGAGGTAGGGTCTCACTCTGGTCCAGGCTGGACCTGGAATTAACTATGTAGTCTCAGGGTGGCCTCGAACTCTCGGCGATCCTCCTACCTCTGCCTCCCAAGTGCTGGGATTAAAGATGTGCGCCACCATGCCCGGCTTATACTCTTGTATTCTGTAAGGCCAAATTTGTGTCTAAATTTTCAACTTTGTTAGTGTCAAAGCTACAAGGTAAGTGCAGAGTATAATTATACTCCTTCTTTGGTCATGTTGTTCACAAAGACAAACTCACAGTCTTTTCACTAACTTCCATTAAATTCCCAGTGCAGACATCAAAGCTGCCCAACACAAGGTCTTAGATCATCATTCCTACCTGTGTGAACATGGTTTTGGGAGCAGCTATTAGTCCTCGCCAGCCCCAGGATACACTCTTTACCATGTGGCCTTGCAGTTCCTCCTGGTGGGTGCACCCCAGAATGTCATGTGTTCAACACAATGTGATAGACAGGTAATGCTCCAGTTCCAAGATCAGGTGCTTTGAGTAGGTGAGAAACGTGTGCACAGATGGCAGTGATACTTGGGGACTCAAAACTTGTCAAAGGGCTGGTGAAATGGCTCAGCGGTTAAGGCACTTGCCTGCAAAGCTCAGGACCTGGGTTCGATTCCCCAGTACCTATGTTAAGCCAGATACACAAAGTAGCAACATGTCTGGAGTTTATTTGCAGGGGCTAGAGGCCCTGGCATGCCCATTCTCTCTTTCTCTCTTTCTGCCTGTTTTTCACTCTCAAATAAATAAAATATTTTTTAAAAAAAATTCGTCAAAGTGCTCAGAAGAACAGGTGAGTGCTCTGTACTCAATGAGACACCTGTATTAGAACCTCCAAGACTCAGGGGACATTGCAGAATGGATGGCAGGAAGAAAGTAAGAGCCAAAGAAATAGGAGCTTACCTGCACAATATTGGGCCCATCAACATGTTGTCATGGACGATGGAGGAGCATAAAAGAATGACATCAAGGCCAGGTGTGGTGGTGCACACCTTTAATTCCAGCATTGAGAGGCTGAGGTAAGAGGATCATTGTGCATTCAAGGCTGGCCAGTCTGAGATCATAGTAAATTTCAGGTCAGCTTGGGCTACAGAGAGACCCTTCCTCAAAAAAAAAAAAAAAAAAAAAAAGCAAAAATGACATTAAATAGAAGAGGGAGCCAGGGATGGTAGTGCATACCTTTAATCCCAGTACTGGGGACACTTACGTAGGAGTGAGTTCAAGGCCAACTTGGAGCTACAGAGTGAGTTTCAGGTCAGCCCAGGTTAGGGTAAAACCCTGCCTAGAGAGAAAAAAAATAGAACAGTGACTTGTTGGAAAGAAGAGGTTCAATGAAAGGAAAGGGAACAAGAGAAGGCAATGGAAGAGGATCAAAATACATTATGTACTTGTATGAGAATTGTCAATAAAAAGTTTTTAACGGGTAGGAGAGATGACTCAGTGGTTAAGGCATTTGCCTGGAAAGCCAAAAGATCCTAGTTCAATTCTCCAGGGCCCATGTAAGCCAGATGCACAAGGGGGCGCATGCATTTGGAGTTTGTTTGCAATGGCTAGAGGTCCTGGCATGCCCCATTCTCTCTCGTTCTCTCCCCCTGTTTCTCTCTCTCAAATATATATATTCAAGGTAAGGTCTCACTCTATCTCAGGCTGACCTGGATTTCACTTTGTAGTCTCAGGGTGGTCTTGAACTCTTGGTGATCCTCCTACCTCTGACCCCCGAGTTCTAGGATTAAAGGTATGCACCACCATGCCTGGCTAAAATATACGTGTGTGTGTGTGTGTGTGTGTGTATTAAGTTTTTTAGATGTGCACTGAAAATTATAACATTGATGGAAGATGCAGAGGAAGCTCTACTTGGAGAGATATGCTCTGTGAATGGATGGAACCACTCAGTACTGTTGAGGTGCCCATGATCCCCAGATTCACCTGTGAATAACTGCAGCCTCTTCCATATCAAACCTGGATTATTTTTTGTTTGTTTGTGTAATTGTTACTTCTTTCTCATTGCTGGGACAAAGTACCAGACCTGAAGCAACTTAGAAAGGAAAGGATTTATTGTTTGGCTTACAGATACAGAATGTAGAGTCATCATGAGGAAAGCATGGCAGGAGCAGGAAGCCAGTGTCACGTCACCACATCAGCAGCGGAGAAGCAGTGAAAGTGAGAGGACAGTGAGCAGAGCAGGGCCAGCTGCCACGTCTCAGGACCCACCCCCAGTGGCACACCTCCCTCTTCAAGGTTCCACAACCTTCCCAGAGAGCTCTGCTTTGCTGGGACCGAGTGTTCACACACATGAGCCCAAGAAAGGCATTACATCCAAACTATCACAATTTGTTCATTGCAGAAATTAGTAAGCTGGAGTTGGTCTGGTGCCAACTTCCTGCTGAGGGTACAACACATAAAACTTCTCAACTCACAGGGCCAGTGGAGAAGGAAGAGGGGCCAGAGTGTCAGCAAACATCTGAAATGGAGCCAAATCCCAATCTGCACCAGACCAACTCCAGCTTGAGTATAGGAACTCATTCCACTGCAAACCTCCTCAACCACCCCAAAACCTTCAAGTAACTCCCACCCCTCTGCTGGAGCCATTCTGGACTTCTGCTTGCCTGCTTCCCAGGACCTCCTCATGCAAATGATCAAATACTCCCCTCATCTTGGCATGTAGTCCCTGGTCAGCAGCACGTTGGGGACCAATGCCAGGCAGGGCCGGCACACTTACTAGCAAGGTCCCCTTCTGTGCACAACTGTTCAGCCCGTGTTCAGCGTGGCTCAACCTGGTGCAGGGGAATCATAAGCAAGTCTGGTTCAAGTAGAGGAATTTGACATGGAGTTTGTACAGAGCTCAAAGGGGCTGGATGTAGAAAGCCACACAAGGCCTGCAGGGGCTAAGCTAGTTGATCCCACCCACCCTGCTGCACAGATGTCCCTGCCCTGCAAGTAAGTGCCCAACTCTTCCCCATGTCTGCATTCTCAACCCACAGAGGTGCCTCTGTGTGCAGAAGCCAGTGAGGCATCTAGATGGTGAGGGCATCTAGATGTTGTTTTGAGACTCCCAGCCCTGGCAGTGAAAGTGAGCTTGAAGGAGCTGGTATAGGTTCAGCAACCACAGATAGGTCTAGAATAAACTCTGCAGCAGACAGGCTGAAAAATCACTCACCACACAGGGAGAGCACAGGGGACTCCAGACTTCTCCACAGCAAAACCTGACGCTGAAGGACAGTAGCAATTTGAGAATTTCATTTACTGTTTTCAAATTCAGGTTAAGAAGAAAAACAAAGGAAAAAAAAAAAGACACTTGGCACTGCAATTTAGCAAGAACAAAACTGAAACAGGCCAGCCACGTGAATATCGGGTTGCCCTGGTCACGCCCTTAAGACAACAAAGGTGTTTCTAGAGGCAATTGGACAGCAGGTACTTGTCCATGTGCTCAAGGGCATCTGCTGGGTGTGCAGGCCTGCTTCTAACAGGGACAGAGCGCCGAGGCCCCCACCTCTTTCCCTGCCCCCCCTCTGGACTGAGATTCTATGGGAGAAGGAAAGAACCTGGAAGCTGCTTCATGGCGCTGTGTCAGCCTGCGGAAGTGCCTGGTGACAGAAGGCTTGAAGGACACCAGGGGCCAGAGCTGGTGGTGCCACCTGGGCCAGGCTGTTTCAGGAGGCAGATGAGAGCAGAAGTGAGGTGGACACTTGGCATGGGACCCCTTGAGGACTTTAATATGGAAGAAACCCACTGGAGAATTTTATTATTTCTGGAGGAGAAAAAAATGAGAGAAGGTGAGGAAAATAGGGAGGGGGCACCATCAAATCAGATTAGATATCCAGCCGGGTGTGGTGGCTCATGCCTTTAATCCCAGCACTCGGGAGGCAGAGGTAGGAGGATCGCCGTGAGTTCGAGGACACATGAGAATACAGAGTGAATTTCAGGTCAGCCAAGACTAGAGTGAAACCCTACCTGGAAAAACAAAAACAGATGAGACATCCCTCAGGCTAGGCCTGGCTGATGCCCTGCCTACATTTGAATCCAGTGGCCTGCATGGTGAAGAGTTCAGTAGTGGGCTGCCCCCTTCCCTGCTTTGTGACTCTAGGGGTTGAATGGCCCAGGAACTGGGGCGTTCTTGACTACCGCTGGCTGAGTACCAGCTGTACTTAAGTAAATGGATTGAGTCACACAAAATTGGTGCTGTGAAGCTGTTTAAATGGAGAAAAGGCAATTTCATATGGTTCAACCTAACAGGACCCGAGGCCACCCAATTGCAGGAGTTACAGTGGCCCAGCAGGATGTGGATCATCAGGCCAACTGGCACAGCACTGAACGGCAGCTGAGGGCTTCTGTCTCTGCCCAGTCCTTCCTGCATGGAAGCGCTCTTGTTCCTGTTCAGGGCAGCACAACGTTGCTCCCTCCTATGACTGACTGTTCATGCCATGCTCACAGGAGCCTCTGCAGCCTTCTTGACCTGTAGATCCTCAGACATACAGAGGGCTGCTGTGCAGGGCGCAGAAGGTGCTAGCATCAGAATCCTGCTGTGAAGGGGAATGAGACCATGCTGCCTTGCAGCCTGACTCAGAGCTCTGCCTGACGGCTGGATAGCTGGGACCAGATGTAGGAAGCAAAGACTTATTTTGGAAGCAGTTTGGCATCACTGAGTTAAAATGCTGTATGACCTACAGCTCGGCAATTTAGTGTCCAGGAATTTAAACAGCAAATTGGTTGGATGACTCAACCCCCACCTCTACACTCGACACTGCCAGTTCTATTTCTCAAAAGCAGAGGCTGGAACGGGCATCTACAGACCTGGACCCCAACTCTACAGAGCACACATTCTTCTCTGCAGCCCATGGAACCTTCTCCAAATTAGATCATATATTAGACCATAGAGCATGCCTCTATAAATTCAGGAAAATTGACGTAACTTCCTGCAACATGTCAGATCACAATGCTTTAAAGCTAGAAATTAACAAGAGACACATCAGGAATTCCACCAGCTCTTAGAGACTGAACAACACACTTAAACAATGAATGGGTTGTAGAAGAAATCAAAAAAGAAATCATGCCAGGCGTAGTGGCACATGCCTTTGATCCCAGTACTCAGGAGGCAGAGATGGGAGGATCTCCATGAGTTCAAGACCACCATAAGACTACATAGTGAATTCCAAGTCAGCCTGGGCTAGAGTGAGACCCTAACTCGAGAAGCAAAAAAAAAAAAAAAAAAAAAAAAGAAAGAAATTTCTAGAATTGGATAATGAAAACACAACTTACCAAAACCTATGGGATACAATGAAGGCAGGCATAAGGGGAAAATTCATAACACTAAATGCCTTCATAACAAAGATGGAAAGGTCCCAAATTAATAACCTAATCATCCACCTAAAGGCATTGGAAAAACAAGAAGAATCCAACCCAAAGAGCTCCAGGCAGAAAGAACTAAGATCAGAGCAGAGCTGGGCATGGTGGCACACGCCTTTAATCCCAGTACTTGAGAGGCAGAGGTAGGAGGATCCCTGTGAGTTTCAGGCCAGCCTGAGACTACATAGTAAATTCCAGGTCAGCCTGGATTAGACTTAAAAAAAAAAAAAAAGATCAGAGCAAAAATTAATGAATTGGAAACAAAGAAAACAATTAAGAAAATCAGCTGGGCATGATGGTGCACACCTTTCATCCCAGCACTCAGGAGGCAGAGTTAGGAGGATGGCTGAGAGTTCAAGGCCACCCTGAGACTACATAGTGAATTCCAGGTCAGCCTGAACTAGAGTGAGACCCTACCTTGAAAAAAAACAAACAAAAATATCAATTAAATGAAAAGCTGGTTCTTTGAAAAAAATAAACAAGATTGATAATCCCTTGGCCAATTTGATCAAATGAAAAAAAGAAAAGTCTCAAATTAACAAAATCAGAAATGAAAAGGGAGAGGGCACAACAGACATCAATGAAATTGGAAGAATCATCAGGACATACTTCCCAAACCTCTACTCCACAAAATTGGATAATCTGGAAGAAATGGATTAATTCCTAGACACATACCACCTACCAAAACTAAACTCAGAGCAGATTAATCCCCTAAACAAACCTATCACATCCATTGAGATTGAAAAGATGATCAAAAACCTCCCCCAAAAGAAAAGTCCAGGACCAGATGGCATCTCAGCTGAATTCTATCAAACCTTCACTGAAGAACTGGAACCAATTTTTCTCATACTGTTTCACATAATTGAAGAATAGGGAATGCTCCCTAACTCCTTTTATGGAGCTAGCATCACCCTAATACCAAAACCAGACATCCACCAAGAAAAGAAAACTATAGGCCTATATCCCTGATGAACATAGATGCAAAGATCCTGAACAAAGTCCTCACAAACTGAATTCAACAACACATCAAAAGCATTAACCATCTTGATCAAGCAGGATTCACCACAGGGATACAGGGATGATCCAACATATGGAAATCAGTCAATGCACTATACCACATAAACAATAACAAGAACCACATGATCATCTCAATAGATGCACAGAAGACCTTTGACAAAATACACCACCACTTCATGATCAAAACACTGGAGAGAATAGGCATGGAGGGTTTATATCTCAACACAATAAAAGCTATATATGGGCTGGAGAGATGGCTTAACAGTTAAGCGCTTGCCTGTGAAGCCTAAGGACCCCGGTTCGAGGCTCAATTCCCCAGGACCCACGTTAGCCAGATGCACAAGGGGGCGCACACGTCTGGAGTTCGTTTGCAGTGGCTGGAGGCCCTGGCGCGCCCATTCACTCTCTCTCTCTCTGCCTCTTCCTCTCTCTCAAATAAATAAATAAAAATAAACAAAAAATTTTTAAAAAGAGCTATATATAAGGCACCTAAAGCCCAAATAATACTTAATGGGGAAAGACTCAAGGAGTTCCCATCGAGATCAGGAACAAGACAGGGATACCCACTCTCACCACTGCTTTTCAACATAGACTAGAAGTTCAAGCAATAAGACAGGAGAAAAAAAGAAGAGATACAAATTTGAGAGGAAGAAGTCAAGTTAGCCCTATTTGCAGACATGATCCTATACATAAGTGAACCAAAAATTTCCATTTCAAAACTTCT
This sequence comes from Dipus sagitta, assembly GCA_036346955.1. Taxonomy (NCBI): domain Eukaryota; kingdom Metazoa; phylum Chordata; class Mammalia; order Rodentia; family Dipodidae; genus Dipus; species Dipus sagitta. Next base: position 153,940,322 of record CM070775.1, read on the forward strand.
AAAGGAGCTGGACATGATGGCTCATGCCTTTAATCCCAGCACTCGGGAGGCAGAGGTAGTGAGTTCAAGGCCACCCTGAGACTACATAGTAAATTCCAAGTCAGCTACACTACAGTGAGACCCTACCTTGAAAAACCAAAAAAAAAAAAACAAAAACAAAAACAAACAAACAAACAAAAAAAAAAAAAACTTCTAAAAGCAATTAATGCCTTCCACAAAGTGGCAGGATACAAAATCAACACACAAAAATCAGCAGCCTTTCTATATGCAAAGGACAAATACACAAAGAAAGAAATCAGTATCAATGAGGCTATCCCAATTTCAATAGCCACAAAGAAGTAAATACCTTGAAATAACACTAACCAAGGATGTGAAAAACTATATAGTGAAAACATTAAAACACTCAACAAAGAAATCAAGGACTTGAGAAGATGGAAAGACCTCCCATGCTCCTGGATAGGTAGAATTAATAGTGTAGAAATGGCAATTCTACCAAAAACAATATACAGATTTAATGTACTATCAATAAAAGTTCCAGCATCATTCTTCACAGAGATAGAAAAATGATTTCAAAATTCATATGGAATGGGAGAAGGCCTTGGATATTCAAACATATCCTCAGCAAAAGAAACACCTGTAGAGGTACCACCATACCCATCTAAAGCTACACTACAAAGCCATAGTAACAAAAACATCATGTACTGGCATAAAAACAGAAATAAAGATTAAGGATACAGAACTGAAGACCTGGACCTTTGGTCAAGTAGCTACAGCTACTTGATCTGTGACAAAGGTGCCAATAACATAGTCTGGAGAAAAGACAGCATCTTCAACAAAGGTGCTGGACAAATCAGATGACCATATGTAGAAAAATGAAACTAGTTGGGCATAGTGGTGCATACCTTTAATCCCAGAATTTGGGAGACAGAGGTAGGAGGATCACTGTGAGTTTGAGGCCAGTCTGAGATAACATAGTGAAATCCAGGTTAGCCTGGGCTAGAGTGAGACCCTACCTTGAAAAACCAAAAAAAGAAAGAAAGAAAGAAATCAACTCCAAATGGATTAAAGACCTCAGTATAAGATCTGAAACTCAGGATTGGGTGTAGTGGCACATGCCTTTAATCCCAGCACTTGGGAGGCAGAGGTAGGAGAATCACTGTGAATTCGAGGCCACACTGAAATTACACAGTGAATTCTAGATCAGCCTGGGCTAGAGGGAGACACTACCTTGAAAAAACAAAAAAGAAAAGAAATAGGTGCTACCCACACCTTGAGCTGTGAACAGGCTTCTTTCAAAGCACTTGATTACCCACCTGAGGTAAAAGGTAAGACCCTATTGCTCAAGACAGCATATGCTGCCAACACAGAACACAGAGAGGCTGGGTGTGGTGGCGCACGCCTTTAATCCCAGCACTCGGGAGGCAGAGGTAGGAGGATCGCTGTGAGTTCAAGGCCACCCTGAGACTAGAGTAAATTCCAAGTCAGCCTGGACTAGAGTGAGACCCTACCTCGAAAACCAAACAACAACAAAAAGAACAGAGAGACCTTGTTGGAATCTGGAAAAGAGCCAGTCTCCAGAGAGTTAACACATCTAGTGCTGGAAAGTGCTGCACGAGCTGCGGGGAATGAGTGGCCGGCAACGGTGTGAGCAGGCAGGGCTTCAAGCTGCTCCCAAGCAAGCAGCCTGACAAGACATACAGGCCCGTGCAACGGTGGCACGCAGCCTTGGTGGGTAACAATGGCTTTCTGATTGGCTAAGAGATCCCCTCAGTTGAAAGGAGCCCATATCTGGAATTGGGAAGCAGATCAGCATCCTATGGAGACAAAGATCATGCTCTCCAGTGTCAAGCTCCCACTAGTCTTTGGCTAAAAAAGGGGTTACAACATCAAACTCTCCCTAAATTAATAACACTTATCCAATTTAACCTGTGCTGACTTTACTCTCTGTTGGAGAATCTGTTTTTCTTTTTCTTTACTTTACTTTTGAGACAGAAGGAGAGGGGAAGAGAGAATGGGCATGCCAGGGCCTCTAGCCACTGCAAACGAACTCCAGATGCATGCGCCTGCTTGTGCATTTGGCTTAGGTGGGACCTGGAGAATCGAACCTGGGTCCTTAGGCTTCACAGGCAAGCGCCTTAACTGCTAGGCCATCTCTCCAGCCCAAATCTGCTTTCCTTTTTCAGCAGGTAGCGAGGCCTGAGGAGATAAACCACTAGGTCAAGGCCTAGGCAAAAACAGAGAGGAATTAGATAGGCAAGCAGGAATGCTGCTTCCATGGCGAGCCCAACAATCAGTGCCAGGGTAAAGGAGACAAACCCTGAGCACACTCAACACCAACCAAAGTAGAGATCCATAGGCTCCTAAGAGCTCATCACAGAAGTAGACTTAAAACTCACCCACCACAGCTCAGGGAATTTTTCAGAAGAGGGGATAGAAAGACTATAAGAGTCACTGGTTGGGGCTGGAGAGATTGCTTAGCAGTTAAGCACTTGCCTGTGAAGCCTAAGGACCCTGGTTCAAGGCTTGATTCCCCAGGACCCATGTAAGCCAGATGCACAAGGTGGCGTATGCATCTGGAGTTCGTTTGCAGTGGCTGGAGGCCTGGTGTGCCCATTTTCTCTCTCTCTCTCTCTCACACACACACTCTCAAATAAATAAAAATAAACAAACAAACAAAAAAAGAGTCACTGGTTGGGATGTCATGCCCAGAGACACTGCCTCCCCCCAATAACTGACTGCTGCTCCTATAACACATAACGCACAACTCCCACTTAAGGAGGGTCTCCTATGGAATGGAGGCAGGGAGGAGGGAAAAGATGGTAGTGACACATGATGTATCCATGTTCTTAATAAGCAGAGGCTAGAATAAGCAAGCAAACCTAGCAAAGTTGTGTGAAACAAGGTCAGTACAAAGAAGTCAAAGTAAAATTAGGAGAATCTAAAAAACGCATCCACAGAAGCATCAGGGACCTAGAAGCACTCGGGACGAGTGTGTCAGAATACCACCCCCCCCCCCCCCCGGAGTCCCAGCACATGAGCTGAGCATTGCAAGAAGGGGGAGGGGGGAGGGCTGGGCGATGGCTCAGTGGATAAAGCGCCTGCCACTCAAGCATGAGTGCTCGACCTTAGATGCCCCAGGACCTACATAAAAGCTAGATACTGTGGCAGGCATCTGCAGTGAGACAGGAGAATTTCCTAGAACCTCTCAGGCCCTAACCTGCCAAGGCAGCAGTGGGTGAGAATGAGAGACCCTGCCTCAAACAAGGTGCAAAATGAAGACCGACTTTTTTTTTTTTTACTTCATCTTGGTTGCTTTATTTTGCATTTTTAAAGTTCACAAAAGCTTTACAATATCTGCTTCCCCCATGTTGATCATCAAGGCTTTATGGTAAGACAATGAAAATTTTATCACATCAATTAGGTATATTCAAAAACAATGGATAATTTACAAATCACTTTAATTAAAACATTTTGTAAAATAAATATTCTAGTACACATCTGAATTTATTGATCCTAAAATTGGACTTTAAAAAAACAAAAGCAGCCGGGCGTGGTGGCGCATGCCTTTAATCCCAGCACTCGGGAGGCAGAGGTAGGAGGATCGCCGTGAGTTTGAGGCCACCCTGAGACTCCATAGTGAATTCCAGGTCAGCCTGGGCTAGAGTGAGACCCTACCTCGAAAACCAAAAAAAAAAAAAAAAAGCAAAACAAACACTGTCACGCCTAGGAGAAGAAGACTGTTGGCAAGCTATAAACAGCTTTGCGTGTGGACGGTAATGTGAGCAAAAGGAAGAGGAAGAAACTGTGTGTTGAACTGATATTTAAATGTATCTATTGGATTTCCTTCCTCAAGAATTTCTACCAAGTGAACAACTTGGCAAACTGGTAGTTTCTCAAATTTTATATTTAAACCAGTAACACCTTGATTAGAGGAACTAAATCCTGGGACTGGAATATTTTAGAAAAGAAAAGCCATCGGAAGAAAAAATAATGGCAGTATCTTTTTAAGTCTCTCTAAAAACGAGTAGCAAGTAAATCACTGTTTATATTTAGGAAGAATATCATGTTTTAGAAAAGTTAGATATGTATAACTTATCAAAGGCAAAAATAAAAATTCCAAGTGGTCTCATTTAGGAAACTTAAAAAAATAAATCTTGTCCTCAATTAGTTTTTAATTTGTGAAGTAGCTTAATACATATTTCAAGCATCCATTACAAGTCCATTAGAATTATTTATACTTCTATTTCTACTTTTAATATAATCTGTACGTACTTTGGGGTAGCTCTTTTGATAGTATCAATAGAAGCCACAAAGTAATGGCAGATGGCTGGACATGATGGCTCATACCTACAACTCTAGTACTCAGGCACGAGAATCATAAATTCAAAGTCAATGTGGAAACTTACATGGAAAGTTTGAGGCCAGCCTGAGCTACATACTAAGACTCTATCTCAATTTTTTTTTAAATGATGGAATTGAAGTGAGAATAGAGTGATAATGGATAAAGGACAGGAAGATAATGAAACTGGGTAGTTAATAAAAACCATGATTTTTAAGGTTTCCTCACTAATGTCACAAATTATGTATTTTGGCTCAATGGAAATGAGAGGACTCCTCCACTGGTTGCTGGGGATTCCTAAGTAACTTGCTCACTCTTGAGGTAAGGGGTAGCAATGCTGGCCTCAATGCCTTCTCTGCTTTCTTTCTTTCTTTCAGGAATACTTCTGAAGAGCTGAGAACCTCTTAAGATCCACAGAACAAGGAACTGAGATCACAGAGATTAATAAAATAATCTATGAGCATGTTAGTTTCAATACAGAGTATGGGCCTATTAAAAATTCTTACATATTTTAATGGTTTCCTCTAATGATCAGAAGGGTTTCTGAGAAATCTTAACCTTAAAACCCTCTTCAATCTTCTAAATCTTATCTAAGATGTTTAAAATTACACATCAGACAGCATGGTCCAAAGTATTTTAGTGGAACAGATGCATTCAGTTCATGTACTTGGAAAATAGTATTTTATTCTCAGAGGTCTTTTGTAGAGATTTTAAGTGCTGTTTTATCACTGACTGAGAATTCTTCTCAAAGCAAATATTCTCTAAAATACCAAAGTACTAATTCATTAGGATGGTAAACCTTGACATTGTGACAAGTTACATTAAGAAAAGCAAGCCTAAGTCTATAGAATCACAACTCAAAACTGCAAACATTCTCACATAGGATCACTCACTATGAGATGCAAACAGACTACTAATGTTGAAGTGGGATGATTTCTAACGATACATGACACTTGTGACCAAATGACCATATTGTGGAAGACTAAAGAACATGTGTTAAGTACAGAAAGCTGCTCCCAGAACTGCTTTTTCAAGCTTTAAATGACCATCATGTTTTAGAGGGAGGGGCATGAATATATATTAGCAGACTGTCCATGTAGAAAACATTTTTGATTCAGATATTTTAAACAGACTACTTTAGATGTTTATTTGATATGAGAAATGGCCAGTTATAATAAAGTATTTTTCTTCATCACAAAATATTAAGGATTCACACAATCCGAGGAAGGATCTATAAACTTCTTTTTGGCATCAACACTAATTCTCCTAAAAAGGCTCTCCAAAATCTTGAGTAGAACTATCATATTCTGCAATGAAATGTTTGAGTTCTTCCACACACCTCTCACCTATTTCATGTAAATTCTGCCTCAGTGCAGCTGTATGGATTTTTATAATGAAGGATCTTTTTCAATCAGCATCTTCACCACCATCCCGAAAGTCTCACAATCTTGTCGATAAACTGTTCAATCTCTTTGGTTTTTGATGCTATTGCTTTAGAGTGACTGGTCAACTGGCTGTCTTCAAACAACTCTGTGCCATCCACTGTGTTCACCTCGGGTTCTCCTGTCTGATCAATAAACAAGGGTGCCGTGGATTCCGTCTCAAACTCGGAAATTTCAGGCAAATTATTTTCATCTGACTTTTCTAGTTTTTCAGCAGACCATTTGCTTGCAGCCTCACTAAGCTCCTTCTCAGTTAGGCTGCTTGATTTATCTAACACCTTTGATGAAGAAACTGCTGAAGAACTTGAGGGTGAAGTGTCTCTTGATGTTTTCAAAGACTGGATGGGTCTCTCCTTACTTCTATGCTGAGATTGATGGAAAATGTATGCTTTTCTTCTTTCTGGAGAATAGCTTCTACTGCTGGCACTGGAGCCAGATCTGCTGTGCAGGGAATCCTTCCGGCCTACAGGAGAGTCTCTATAGTCAGGCTGCCGGCTTATGGAATGATCATCTCTGGTCCATCTATAGCCAGCTTCATCTCCTCTGTGAGGTGGACCACTTCTTCGATCATGAGAAAAACTGTGGCCCTCGTCATATTCTCAGTAATCAACATGACTGTAATATCTACTGTAGCTTCCTTCGTCAGGTCTGTCTAGAAGAGGTGGTCTCTTTTCTAGCAGAGGTCATCTCTTTTCTAGCAGTGGTGGTTTCTTTTTTTTTTTTTTTTTTTTTTTTGGTTTTTCGAGGTAGGGTTTCACTCTAGCCCAGGCTGACCTGGAATTCACTATGGAGTCTCAGGGTGGCCTCGAACTCACGGCAATCCTCCTACCTCTGCCTCCCGAGTGCTGGGATTAAAGGCGTGCGCCACCACGCCCGGCTTCTTTTTTTTTTTTTTTTTTTTTGGTGGTGGTTTCTTTTCTAGCAGAGGTGATTTCTTTGGCACAATATTAACTACTCTATGGTAGCCATCACTGGGGTGATTCTGAGGAGGTCCCCGCTCTCTTGGAAGTCGTTCATAGTCATAATGCCCCTCAGACCACATTTCATCTCTTCTGTAAGCCACGACTCTCAGTCACCGGGAAAACCCACGAATGTAGTCCTATGCCTGCAGCCACGATCCTAAAGGGCCCGACTTCTTTTTAATTTATTTTAGAGCAAGAGAGAGACGCCAGGGCCTCAGCCACTGCAATCGGACTCCACACACTTGTGCCACCTAGTGGGCCTGTGCAACCTTGTGCTTGCCTCACCTTTTGTGCATCTGCCTTACATGGGATCTGGAGAGTCGAACATGGGTTCCAAGGTTTCAGAAGCAAGCGCCTTAACCACTGAGCCATCTCTCCAGCCCCAGGGCCAACATCTTAAGTTATCCTCTGATCTCCATACTAGTGTTGTGGCATTAAGGTACCTCAACACACACAGACATCAAAACAAATAAATACACAAATTAATATTTTAAAATATTATTTATTTATTTATTTGAAAGTGAGAAAGAGGCAGACAGAGAGAGAAAGAGAGAGAACAGGCACGCCAGGGCCTGTAGCCACTGCAAATGAACTCCAGACATAGGCACCACCTTGTGCATCTGGTTTTTGTGGGTACTGGGGAACTGAACTGAGGTCCTTTGGCTTTGCAGGCAAGTGCCTTAACTGCTAAGCCATCTCTCCAGCCCCCACATTAATATTTTTAAATATTTTATTTATTTATTTATCTATTTATTTATTTATACCAGCTGGGCATGGTGGTGCACGCCTTTAATCCCAGCACTGGGGAGGCAGAGGTAGGAGGATCGCCGTGAGTTCGAGGCCACCCTGAGACTCCATAGTGAATTCCAGGTCAGCCTAGGCTAGAGTGAGACCCTACCTCGAAAAACCAAAAATAATTAAATAAATAAATAATAATAAAATAAAATATATTATACAAGGCTGGGCGTGGTGGCGCACGCCTTTAATCCCAGCACTTGGGAGGCAGAGGTAGGAGGATTGCCATGAGTTTGAGGCCACCCTGAGATGACATAGTGAATTCCAGGTCAGCCTGAACTAGAGTGAGACCCTACCTCGCAAAACCAAAAAAAAAAAAAAAACCAAAAAACAACAACAAAAAAAAAAAACAAAACAAAATAATCCAAATGTCCACCAATGGATATTAATAGATCACCAGATTCTGGTGTGTCCATACAATGGAATAGCACTCAGTCAGAAATAGAAACACACGTGATTCATGCAAACAGCAACCTCCATATGACTGTTTAGTAAAAAAAAAAAAAAAAAGCCAAGTTATAGGAGTAGGTGCTGTGCATCCCTGTACGCAAAATTCTAATGAATGCCAAGTGATTTATCATGACAGGTGACAGGCAAAGTTTGTTAAGATGGGTATGAATATAGATGCTTTGAAAATGACAGTATACTTACTGTCTATGTTGTGGTGGTTCTGTGGGTGTGACCACAAGTCAGTGCTTACCAAGTTGCACATTGTAAGCATGTGTGTTGTATTGTACATCCCAATGTAATCCATGTGTGTGTGTGTGTGTGTGTGTGTGTGTGTGTGCGTTTTCAAGGTAGGGTCTCGCTATAGCCCAGGTTGACCTGGAATTCACTTTGTAGACTCAGGGTGGCCTCAAACTTATGGCGATCCTCCTACCTCTACCTTTCAATTGCTAGGATTAAAGACATGTGACACCATGTCCAGCTAATCCATATGTTTTTAAAAGTAAAACAAAAAATAATGTGATGGCAGTCTGCTCAAGAGCATATACACTTTCTGCCTCTCCAGGAGGAAGGAAGCTTCTGACAGCAGGAGTGGGCCAGAGAAATGGCATCAGGCATTCATGCTACTGAAACCCCAGGACTCTCAAGGTACCTGCCTTGGGGTTGGGAACACAGCTACGTGCAGATCCCATTTCTGCTGCCAGAATGACTGAAGGAAAGAGATCCTTCACTGCCCAGTGATATCTGCCTGAGCAACCACCATCACACACCATGTGGCCCAGCAGTTGTGGAAGGGTCATCAGGCTTAGACTGGGAGGCAATGGCCAGACTGAGTGTTCAAGCCCATGTGGAGCGCCTCTGGGCCGCCATGTGGCACTCAGGGACCTCACAGAAGCTCTGGCTGCTGATTCCACACTGGCACCTATTCTTCTCCCCCATTCACTTTCTTCCCAAAACCTAGTTCAAAAGAGAGAAGAAACAAGATTTTGTGTATAAGTGCCTCTGTTTAGATATGTTATTTAAGACCTATACAAGTCAGTTGCCAGAAACTAACAAGAGTAAATGTTCAGGAAGAAAAAAAATTGACAGTTTGGATGTAGATATATATATATATATATACTTCAGGTTTTATCCTCATGTAAAACCCACAGAGTGAGTTATCATGATCAAATAGCCTTTTATTTGGGGGTATTTGGGGGTGGGAAGACAAGGTCCTTACCCTGTAGCCCAGGCTGGCCTCAAACTTGTAGCAATCTTCCTGTCTCCATCTCCTGAGTGCAAATTGGACTGTTTATAAGAGCTCTGGGTACATGCACATGCCACATATCTCACCTATTTAAAGTGCAAAACCCAGGACTGGAAAGATGGCTCAGCATTAAAGGTGCTTACCTACATAGCCTGCCAGCCCATGTTCAATTCCCCAGTCACCTACATAAATCCAGACTCAAAAAGTGGCCCAAGCATGTGGTATTCGATTGCAGAGGCAAGAGACACTAGTGTACATGTGCACACACATACATGCAAATAAATAAATAACTGTCAGTATTGTTCAGTATGATGGCACACACCTGTAATCACAGCACTCAGGAGCAGAGGCAGGAAGACGAAAAACTCGAGGCTAATCTGAGTTATATAATGAGAACCTATCTCAAAATTAAAAAAGAGCCCTGTGTGGTGACGCACGCCTTTAATCCCAGCACTTGTGAGGCAGAGGTAGAAGGATCGCTGTGAATTCGAGGTCCCCCTGAGACTCCATAGTGAATTCCAGGTCAGACTGGGCTAGAGTGAGACCCTACCTCGAAAAACCACTCACAAAAAGAAAGAAAGAAAGAGAGAGAGAAAGAGAGAAAGAAAAGGGGAGGGGAGGGGGTGAGGAAGGAAGGAAGGAAGGAAGAGAAGGAAGGAAGGAAGGAAGGAAGGAAGGAAGGAAGGAAGGAAGGAAGGAAGGAAGGAAGGGAGTAAAGTCCCTGGGCTATCCTCACAGTGCTGAGCAGCACAATCAAGTCCTGCCCCTAGTTACCAGTCCCTCTCACTGTCCCTTCTCCTAGCCTGTTAACCACTCTTCTGCCTGCTCTAGTCATTTTTTTGTGGAGAGAATGATTACATATGTGGTCTTTTGCATCTGGCTTCTGTCACTCAGAATGATTTTCTCAAGATTTCTCCATGCTGCAGCATGTATGGGTGCCTCATTCTTTTTCTGGCGTATTCCATTATTTGAAGACACAGTAGTCCCCTTATTCACAGTGACACATTCCAAGACCAAGTGGACACCTGAAACTGGAGAATATTGAATCCAATATAGATACATCTCTGTGTGTGCTGTATGTATGTGCATGTGCCTAGGTGGCACCCCATGCAGTCACTTGCAGTGACCAGAGCAGAACACTGGATGTCCCACTCAATCACTCTTCTACCTGTTCTTTTTTTCTTTTTTAGATTTATTTTTTTAAACTTTTGTTAAGTATAGTCATTAAATCATGATAATTCCCTGCCACCCTCTATAGCCCCCTCCCAAATCTACCCTCCATTGGATCCCTTCTTTCTAACTAGTCTCTCTTCTATTTAGATGTCATCACTTTTTCCTCCTATTATGAAGGACTCATGTGGGTACTGTCAGGCACTGTGGCATCATGAATATCCAGGCCATTTTGTGTCTGGAAGACAGCTTTGTAGGCAGACCTCCCCTTCCTTTGGCTCTAACCTTCTTTCCATGACCTCTTCCACAATGGACCCTGAGCCTTGGAGGGAATGATAGGGTCTCAGTGCTGAATATTCCACTGTCACTTCTCAGCACTATGGTGCATTTGAGTCACCTCAGTGGTCACTGCCATCTGAAAAGAGAAGCTTCTCTAACCAAAGTGCAAGTAGATTTAATATATGGTCATAAACATATGTGTTTAGAGGGCAATTTAGAGGGCATAATATATGCATTTAGCCAGACAACAGCAGTCATTACTCCCCTAGGGCTTATGACTTCCCAAACCATAGGCTTTTGACTAGATTTTCAGTACCAGGCATGTATTCCCTCCTGTGGAACAGGCCTCCAATCCAATCAGACAGCAACTGGTTTCCCCCATAACAGACATGCCACTATTGTACCAGTTGGTACATTTAGCCTGGCTGACCAGCCATAAAGTGTGCAAGGTCCACTGTTGATTAACACCATTGGTAACTTCTTTCTCCCAAAAGGCTGCATGCTACATACTCTTTCTAGCATCTGGCAGCTGATCAACAGAAAGGAGGTTTCCAGCTCAGCTCATTTGATTTCTCAGTGAACTGAGGCTTGAGCATGTGAAGTCTTCAACAGTAGGATCTAACCATCGATTCCTGGTGGGCAACCAAAAGCCTTGGCAATGGCCTGTAATGTTCCGGAGGCATTAGGACCCTCCCTGGCCAACAACTTGCGAGAAGATATCCCCCATCTGGCACTGAAGATTTTCTATAGCAGTCTATGGCTTTTGAGTTCATAATTATCTACTTCCACAGAATACTTCTGCTCAAACTGTTTTTTTCAACATATATATCATTGGCTAGTAAAGAAGTAGGCTTCCATATGGCTTATTCATAACATCTTAAAATCTAATTAATCCTTCCACCTGTTCTTTTTTGTTTTGTTTTGTTTTGTTTTGTTTTGTTTTTCAAGGCATGGTTTCACTCTAGCCTAGGCTGACCTGGAATTCACTATGTAGTCTCAGGGTGGCCTCAAACTCATGGTGATCCTCCTACCTCTGCCTCCAAGTGCTGGGATTAAAGGCGTACACCACCATGCCTGGCTCTTCTACCTATTCTTATTTGAACCAGAGTCTCTTACTGATCCCAGAGCTTGTTGTCCCCCCACCCTTCCCCTTCTGTCACCACAAGCTCTGTGGATCTTTCTGCTTGCCTATGGGACTGGCACTATAGATGTACATGGCCACACTTAGGTGGTTATGTTGGTCCTGGGGATCAAACTCAAGCTGTCTCTCAGACCTCCTCAGACCCTCATGATTGCACAGAAGTGCTCTACCTGCTGAGCCATCTCTCCAGCCCCATTTTCATATCTTTTTTAAAGAATATTTTTTAAATTTTTGGGGGGTGGTTTTGGGGTAGGGTCTCACTCTAGCCCAGGCTGATCTGGAACTCACTATGTAGTCTCAGAGTGGCCTCGAACTCACGGCAATCCTCCTACCTTTGCCTCCCAAGTGCTGGGATTAAAGGTGTGAGCCACAACACCTGGCTTCGAAAATATTTTTAAAAATATTTTATTTAAGCCGGGCATGGTGGTGCACGCCTTTAATTTCAGCACTTGGGAGGCAAAGGTAGGAGGATTGCCGTGAGTTCACGGCCACCCTAAGACTACATAGTTAATTCCAGGTCAGCCTGGACTAGAGCAAGACCCTGCCTCAAAAAAAAATTTATTTATTTGAGAGAGAGAGAGAATGGGCACTCCAGGGCCTCTAGCCACTGCAAATGAACTCCAGATGCATGCACCACTTTGTGCATCTGGCTTTACATGAATACTGGGGAACTGAACCTGGGTCCTTTGGCTTTTTAGGAAAGTACCTTGACCCACTAAGTAATCTCTCCAGCCCATTTTCTTTCTTTTTTTTTTTTTTTTTTTTTTTTTTTTTTGGTTTTTCGAGGTAGGGTCTCACTCTAGCCCAGGCTGACCTGGAAATCATTATGGAGTCTCAGGGCGGCCTCGAACTCAGCGATCCTCCTACCTCTGCCTCCCAAGTGCTGGGATTAAAGGTGTGCGCCACCACACCCGGCTTCTCCAGCCTATTTTCATATCTTTGATAAAGTTTGATTTATATGTCATTTATCAATTTAGGAGAGTAACAATAGCTAATAATAAAACTGTTGAATAGGGATGATAGCTCACTTAATAAAGTACCTGCCTTATAAGCATGACAAACTGAGTTCAAGACTCAGTACCCACATAAAAATGCTGGCTTAGCACTAGAGAGATGGATTAGTGGTTAAGATGCTTGCCTGTAAAGCCAAAGTACCTAGGTTGGATTCCTCAGGACCCATGTAAGCCAGATGCACAAGGTGGCACATACATCTGGAATTTGTGGCTAGAGGCCCTGGTGTGCCCATTCTCTATATGTCTCTCTTTCTGTAATAAATAATTTTTTTTAAATGCTGGCTTAATGACAAGCTTGTAGTCCTGGTGCTAGGAAGGACTGGCTTGCACCAGTCACACTAGTCTTCTTAGTGACCTCCAGACTAGTGAGAGATCCTGTCTCATAAAGGAAAGACACACATACACTTCCTCATATACTCAGGAATATGTACACAAATGTGTGTATACACACACACACACACAAAACCATTTTAAATATATATATATATATATATATATATATATATATATATATATTTAAGCCGGTTGTGGTGGCACACGCCTTTAAACCCAGCACTCAGGAGGCACAGGTGGGAGGATTGCCGTGAGCTTAAGGCCACCTTGAGACTCCATAGTGAGTTCCAGGTCAGCCTGGGCTACAGCGAGACCCTACCTCAAAAAACCTGTGTGTGTATATATGTGTGTGTGTGTGTGTGTGTGTGTGTCTGTTGTGTGTGTGTGTGTATTAATTTTTTATAATTTATTTGAGAGAAAGAGGCAGAGAAAGAGAGAGAGAGAAAGGGCCTCCAGCAGCTGTAAACAAACTCCAGATGCATGTGGCACCCTGGAAATCTGGCTTATGTGGATCCTGGCCAGTCAAACCTGGGTCCTTTGGCTTTGCAGGTATGGTGGTTTGATTCAGGTGTCCCCCACAAACTTAAGTGTTCTGAATGTTAGGTTCCCAGCTATTGGAGATTTGGGAATTAACACCTTCTGCAGGCAGTGTATTGTTGGGGGCGGGCTTATGGGTGTTATAGCCAGTTTCCCCTTGCCAGTGTTTGGCACACTCTCCTGTTCCTGTTGTCCACTTTATGTGGATCAGGGGGTAATGTCCACCCTCTGCTCATGCCATCATTTCCCCCTGCCATCATGGAGCTTCCCCTTGAGTCTGTAAGCCAAAATAAGCCCTTTTTTTCCCCCCACAAGCTGTTCTTCGTTGGGTGATTTCTACCAGCAATACGAACCTGACTGCAACAGCAGACAAGTGCCTTAACTGCTAAGTCATCTCTCCAGCCCTAAAAAAAATATTTTATTTACTTATTTGACAGAGATAGAGAGAAACACATGGGCACACCAGGGCCTCTTGCTACTGCAAATGAACTCCAGATGCATGCACTTGCCACTTTGTGCATCTGGCTTTACATAGGTACTGGGGAATTGAACCTGGGCCAGTAGGCTTTGCAAGCAAGTACTTTTAACCACTGACGCATCTCCTCAGCCCTTAACAACATATTGTAATAAAGGTTATTTCAAACTTATGAACTGTTTATTTTGGGATTTTTCTCCTTATTACTTATAGGCCATAGTGGACCATGGATACTGGGAACTGTGGGCGAGAGGGCTCATTTGAAATAAAAGTACAGTAACTAGCTCAGTTACCTTCTTTGTTTTTATTTATTTTTTGTTTGTTTATTTATTTGAGAGCGACAGAGAGAAGGCGGGAGGGAGAGAGAAAGAGAGAGAGAGAATGGGCGCGCCAGAGCTTCCAGCCACTGCAAACAAACTCCAGACGCGTGCACCCCCTTGTGCATCTGGCTAACGTGGGTCCTGGGGAATCGAGCCTCAAACTGGGGTCCTTAGGCTTCACAGGCAAGTGCTTAACCACTAAGCCATCTCTCCAGCCCTCAGTTACCTTCTTATTGCTGAGACAAAATACCTGACAAAATCAGTTTAAGAGAAGAAAGGCTTATTTCAGGTCACTGTTCCAGCTCCAGTAAGGCTTCTCAACAGGAGCTCAAGGCAGCTGCTCACATTCCACCCACAGTGTGGAAGCAGAGTGATGAGTGCTGCTGCTCTGTCAGCTCTCTTCTTACACAGCCCAGGACCCAGCCCATGGAAAGGTGCACACACAGTTAAAGTGGGTCTTCCCACCTCAATTAACTTAATCAAGATGATCCCTTACAGGTGATTCTAGGTCCTGTCAAGTTGACAATCAATATGAGCCATCATAGTGACACAGTGTCTCACTTGGTGGCTCAGCTTTGGCCAGGGATGATGTACAGCCCATTGTCCTTCTCCTCACAGATTTGCCCATCTCTGCAATGCTCTTCTCATACACTCAGAATATTCTCCCAAATTCCCAGCACCTTGCCCCTGTGCAGCCTGGCAGTTGGCTTGTCATGCACAGAATTGTCCCTTGCCTTTTGAATCTTGCTCCACCCACTGCTTTATGCTATATAGGCATGGCATCTAGACCCCTGGCTGGAAGCATCTGCAGTGTGTACGGGGTCTTACCTTGTGCGGTCATTTAGGTCAGATGTCCCCATAGACTAACGTTGTTTTCAATGTTGGGTTTCCAGCTAGTGGATATTTGGGAGGTGGAGCCTTACTGAAGGAGGTGTGTTGCTGGGAGAAGGCTTTGGGGTGTGATATCCCAGCTTTCCCCTTACCAGAGCTCAGCTCACTCTTTTGCTGCTTTCTGCCAGCTGCCGTGGCAAGAAGTGGTGCCCAGCTTCTGCTTTACCATCCTTCTCTGACATGCCAAAACTTCCTTTAGAGACTATACACTAAAATAAACTGATACAAACACCCCGCCCAATGTGTGGCACAACTTGTGACACAGGTAAACAATGTAAACAAGGCTTGCAGTGTGTGTCGCACAATGGTTGAGGTATGATGTAAACATGGCCACACCACACAATGAGTAATGAGTAAAAATGTAAATACAAACATGGCTGCATTATGGACAAAACATGGTATTAGGATGTTCTAGCAGCTAAAGTGAGGGAAACAAAAACATAAACAGACACAGCCTTATCCTTAGCTGCTATTGCTCACACCCACCATGACTGTCACCATGGACAAAGAGGCCATCCAAATTAGGGATAAAGGCAGCCCCCCTGAAGCTCTTAGAATGGGTATTTGGTGACCTTAGTGACATCTGCTGACTCCACATTACTTTAGAACTTCAGCCTTGGACTTCTGGTGGGTCCCTCCACCACCGACCATCAACAAGATACTGCCTACATCTTTGGCTGCTCATCCCATCACTATGACTGCATAGCTCAGGAACTGGACTCTGGAAGCTGGTGAGACTATTTTGGGACTCGTCCATCCACTGTGAATTCTGGGACCAGGCTGAGTAGATCCTGTCCACGCAGCCTCTCCAACTGAGTGAAGAGGTGGAGCAGCACCCCTGCCGAGGCCCAGCCAGAGGTAGAAACCACAGGGGAGAGCTCCATGTGTGGCTGTTAACCTAGAATGCCGTAAGTATCATTATCAGGTGTGAAGTGCCAAATAAATTGTGTGAAGGATAAAGCATATTGTCTCCCACCTGATTTCTCCCGAGTTCCAAGTTCTTCTCACCGATGCTTTTGGTTTCATGTTTTGTCCCAGCAATGGGAAGGTAACTACAAGAATCTGACTACAGCACCAGGCCCCTCATTCCTGCTGCCTCATTGCATAGTGAGATGTCAGTCACTTTGGCCTACATAGTGACCTCTCTAGTGTGCATTTCCTTCATAAGTAGGTTGGTGGCCATTTCCCCTGAAGCTCTGTCATTTGCAGCAGGCTCAGGGGATCCTTACCCAGCCTCTCTCTGGCCACGGAGCCCTCATGGACCATCATCACCTCACTCTGGCTCAGGTGTCCAGGCTATGGGGGTGAAAGAGCAGCATCCTTCTGAGGGTGACAAGGGAAGACAGGTCCAGCTCTGTTAGGAACTAGAAGGACTTGGAAGGGGCCACTGAACTTCCAAGAACAGAAGGGTCATTGTCACTGTGGGTGACAATTATTCTCCCCATGCTGAGGTTTGGGCACAGGCTGGGGTAAGGCAGGGCTGGGTAGTGTCCTTGGTGAGCTGTGGGTTTGGAACTGCTTCTGCAGGATTCACCACAGATCCACCTCCAAGAAGGCTCTAAGCCACCAAGCCGACATAGCCTGGCCCTTGCTTAGCCCATTTCCTAGATTTGCCAGAGTTGCGAGTCCTCAGAGGTTCAGGAATTCAGGCTCAGGACTCATGAGTCAGAGATGTGGCAGGACAGTGACTGGGACACCCACAGAAATTGTGATACCCAGGTGGATGCTTACCCCCAAAGCTCCTCTCCACAGCATTCTGGGCCCATCTGAAATCAATTTCCCACCCAGACTTGTTTCTTCTGTGACTTCTGCTAGGCAGCCACCCCTAGGTTAGAACTGGGTGAGACACCTGCACCCCAGCGGGTGAGCCCAAGTACCACCCCCACCTAGCCCCAAGCAGCCCCTCCCCCCAATTCCTCTCCAACCATGGGACAGTCAGCAGAGCCCTGGCTCAGAATACCACCTGCTCAGTACTGCTCACTTCCTGCCTTCTACCTTCTTCTGACAGCACCCCCTTGGGGCCTCTGTTCCCAAGGCTTTCTCTAGCCACGACTGTTGCAAGCTTCTTAGTCCTCTGCGGGAAAGGACCACAAAGAATGCCACAGGGCAGCTTTCTTCCTCACAGGCCACAGTTTCCCTTTGGTATAATCAAGTCCCAGATGCTCTCAACCTGAGACCCTCCAAGCTCCTGGCAACCTGGACTCTGGGACAGCCTGGGCTGGAGTCAGGCTGGGCAGGAGTGACCCCAACTGCACTCAAGACAGCTGAAGTCAGTCCTCCAGCCACCACAGGCTCAAGCCAGCTGTCTGCAGCCCGACCCACAGGGGTTAAGAGGACTGAGTTCCCATGTAGACTCTCCTCGCTGGCCCCTGGGGATGGTTTCTTCGGAGATACTGCAGTCAGATCTGTTGCCAAGCCAAACCAGCTGGTGCTGTCCCCGGGGCCAAGTGTCAAGGAAGCAGTCCGGAGGAGAGCTGGCAGGCCTTCTTATGGCAGCAAGTGGAAAAGGCAAAACTTCATGCCATCACAGCTGCCCTGATCACGGCAGACTGCCCGCCAGGACCTGGTCACCTAGGTTAGGATGTTTTCTGGGATGTGGGCCATAGTGCAGACTGCAGACACAGACCTCTGCTCTGACCAGGTTGGGGAGCAAAGGCAGCCGCACTGTGGCCCAAAGAAGGCTGCATTTCAGATGTAAAGCAGGTGGCTTTGCCCATACCATCTAGATTGTACTGTTGGCCACACAGGTCACTCTACCTGGAGACAAATGGGGCTCTATGCCCTTTGCTCAAGAAATAAATGCTGCCTGCGCCCCACCTAAGCATTGCCTCTGGGGTCTAGTGGCCACCTCACTGGCATTCAGACTCTTACTCCTGGAACCACAGGGCCACTATCTGCTGGGTCACAGGAAGCCTCTGGAGACTCCTGACGACAATCCTGCTCAGCTGCCTGGGCTCTGCACCCATCTCAAATTGTACAGCCATCTTCTGTCACTGCATAGCATCCCTGTTCCTAGATTTAAATGTGGGGGAAACACCTTGCTGTGTCATAGGACCTCCAGACTACAGCTGGGAGCAGTTCAGCTTCTGGGGGGTCTTGTGCCCAGACTCCAGCCTCTGAGCCTCATGCCTCTGAAACCCACTGCCTATCAGTGGGGAGGCCAACCCCCTTGCTGTGATGCAGCCCTCCCCATCAGGCCCACAGCCAGGAGCTACCCTATTCAACTCCCTAGAGCTGTCAACCAGGAAACAAATATGAGACATCAGGGTCTGGGGAGATGCTTAGTAGTTAAAGGCACTTGTTTGCAAAAAGCCTGATGGCCTGGGTTCGAGTCCTCTGTACCCATGTCAAGCCAGATATACAAAGTGGCACATGCATCTGGAGTTTATTTACAGCAGCAGGAGTTCCTGGTGTGCTCATGCATGCTGTCTCTGTCTGTCTTTCTTGTAAATAATTACTAAATTACTAAATTATCAGCCGGGTATGGTGGCGCACGTCTTTAATCCCAGTACTCAGGAGACAGAGGTAAGAGGACTGCTGTGAGTTTGAGGACACCCTGAGACTACATAGTGAATTCCAGGTCATCCTTGGATAAAGAGAGACCCTTCCTTGAAAAAACAAACAAACAACAACAAAAACCTTTAAAAAAGAATGACCTTTAATTCCAGCACTCAGGAGGCAGAGGTGGGAGGATTGCCACGAGTTCGAGGCGAGCCTGAGACTACATAGTGAATTCCAGGTCAGCCTGGGCTACAGTGAGACCCTACTCCAAAGAAAAGAGAGAGAGGGAGAGAGATTAGCTGGGCATGGGGGTGCATACCTTTAGTCCCAACACTAACGGTAGAAGGATCAATGTGAGTCCAAGGCCAGCCTGGGACAGAGTGAGATCCTGCCTTGAAAAAGAGAGAGAACATGAGGAGGGCCCCACAGCTTCCCAGTGGCACAGGTCATAGCAGGCTCCTGGGAACAAGGTGGTCATGGGAGGGGTCCCCAACCCACTCCCCAACTTCCTGTCTTTTCCCTATCTGGGCAGCAAGGGCTTGTAGGCAAACAGGAGCAGCAGCCCCAGATGGTCAGCTGGGCTTGTGGCAGTTCCCAAGAGGACACACTCACCTTCTCCTTGCTCAGCCAGAACTCCCAGGGCCAGAACCATCCTGAGCGTGGCACTGCACAGTAGCAGGCTGGCTGCTCAAGTTTCCTTTGAGTGGACTTGCTGAGGAACCAGCCCCTCTGGACCTAATTATCTAGCCCTCACAAGGAAACAAGGCATCATGGGGACAGGATGTTCCTGAGCCTGACTCTAGCCCACGGGAACACTGATATCAGCTGAGGGTAGCCAAGCTGAGGCAGGGTAAGTGACCTACACACCCTTGCGATCAATCTTCATGACCACACTGAAGCAAAGTGACCCCATGGCCCAACAGGGACTCCACCCTGAAAGGAACATGGGGGGAGCCAAGGCCCAAACCTAGACCCCTTTCAGTGTGGCTATCAGCATGAGCTGGTTATAGCCAGCCTGTCCTCATCACTGCTGGACACCAGGTCACCCAGACAGGGACCAACCTGCAGCTGCTAACCAGGCCAGGCCTGAGAGGGGTAGAGTGGCACAGGGAGGCAAGAACCTGAAGTGGGTTTAGGACACTACTGGACTTGAGGGAGCAGCAGTCTGTCCAAACACATGCACATGCGGGCAACTGTGAGGCCCAGTTCTACCAAGCATTCTATACTTAGATGGCCCACCATGACATCACCCCATAACCTCTACAGGAGGCAGAACAATCATCCCTGAAGCCTGTCATGACTGCAGGGCTTCCCCAGCACCGGGCAAGCAGGATCAGCCTGACCTGCCCATTCCACAGAAGCAGCTCAGCCGCTGAATGTGCCCCTCTCACTGCCACACCTGCTCACTTTGCTTATCTTGACCCTGACCAGGCAATTGGACAGGGTAGTCCCACCAGACTCTCTGCCCAGGGGCCCCTCAGCTACTGATAGCATTTATATCATTGCTCCCTCTGATCTGCATCGGGACCACTTCTCATGGCCACCTTCTAATTTGCAGTTTTCTCTTATGCAGTGTCAAGGAATGGCTGCTGAACTCAGATATCTAAGTTCTCACTAGGGTTTCTCCTTGGTTCTTCTCTAAGCCCGCTGAGCCGTCAAAGTTTCCATCTGACCTGTCTGCCTCTGAGCTTTTTCTCTGAACATAGTAAAGGGTTCTTTTCTATAATTCATGGCTGAGAACCCCAACATGAATGTCTGGTGCCACTGCATATCTGCCCCTTGGCCCCCTGGTCATAGACCAAGGTTCCTATGGGCCTGTTTCTTGGTTATAGTCTATTCACCAACTTGAAAGCCATTTATGGGCTGGAGAGATGGCTTTTAGCGGTTAAGGCGCTTGCCTGCAAAGCCAAAGGACTCAGGGTAGATTCCCTGGTACCCATGTAAAGCCAGATGCACAAAGTGGTACATGTGTCTGGAGTTCATTTGTAGAAGCTGGAGGCCCTGAGGCACCCATTTTCTCTCTCTCTGCTTGCGAATAGAATTTTTAAAGTCGTTTATGAGCTGGCCATGGTGGTGCATGCCTTTAATCCCAGCACTCGGGAGGCAGAGATAGGAGGATCACCTTGAATTCGAGGCCACCCT
The DNA here is from genome assembly GCA_036346955.1 of Dipus sagitta. Lineage (NCBI taxonomy): Eukaryota > Metazoa > Chordata > Mammalia > Rodentia > Dipodidae > Dipus > Dipus sagitta. The sequence goes on from CM070775.1 coordinate 153,961,355, forward strand.
GAGACTACACAGTGAATTCCAGGTCAGCCTGGGCTACAGCGATACCCTACCTTGAAAAACCAAAAAATAAAAAATAAAAAAAGTCATTTATGAGGAAAGGGTAGTTATAGGATGGGGGTAGTTTACATTTCTATCAGGCACCATGAGACCTCAAGTTAGGTAAGTATCACTGAAATGGAAACTTGCAGCCTGGGGTCTTTTTGGCCAAACTGGTAAGGGGGAAATAGCTCTCATGTCTCCCCAAATCATTGTGCATGCCAGGACTCCACCTGGACTCCCCAGTAAATCCCTTGGGCACAAGGAGGAGTGTCTTCCACCTCCTCACACGTCTGTTGCTGCAGGCCTAGTGGAGAAGCTTGTCATGTGCACTGCAATTACACAGAAATGGCACAAGGTGTCCCTAGAAAAACCCTTGCAGCAGCCAGGTCAGTTTTCTCAGTAAAATGTCCCTCCCTGGCAGGCTGCTGGGGGCAGGGGTCTGCTCTACCTTCACTGCTGGGATTCCTAGCTCTGCTCACTTCCCGCTAGATGCCCCTAGGGTAGGTCACCACACACAGCCCTAAGGTCACTGCCCCTTTTGTTTGCTCCCCAAGGAAAAGTGAAGATGCCTCAGCACTTTGCCAGAGGTCTTCTTTCAGTTTCCCTGGGTTTTCTTCTTCCAAACCCTACCAGGAGCTTCCTCAGACCTTGTGAGCTCTTCACTGCTGAGCGGGTTTTCCTGAAGCCATTTTATAGCTGTTCAAGAGGTGGGAGGCCAGGCACCCAGACTCCCCTACCCAGTGCCCAGGAGGGCCCACCAAGCCCATGCCAATCACATGACACCAACATACTTGAGGCCTTTGCTGCCAATGGCCCATAGAGCTGGAGTCCGCAGAGTCATCACCCAAAGCTACCACAGTAGTGACTGGATACCAGGGGCACACCAACCTTATTTCTCTGCCCCAACTCCAAACAAAAAAAGGAACGGCACCCAAAAAACAGGGAGGCCAAAATGTTTAAGTTATTAAATCAAATATACAGAGTGATTCATTTAATATGTACATATTTACAGAAATGCACTTTCACGAGGAGGGTGGCCGGGGCCGGCAGGTGGGCAGCAGCCTGGTGCCCACGGCAAACGCTGACAGCTGCAAAGGGAGTCTGTGTGAAGGCACTTGTCACAAGCTTCAATACTGCCACCATCCCAGGAGGGGGAACCGAGCAGTTGGGAAGGGCACTTCTGAAAGCACAGTTGGGAGATCTCTGGAGAGTTCTGGCCAGGAGGAAGCAAGGACGGCAGACTAGAGGGACCAGCCAGGGTGCGGGCTAGGTCTGCCTGCCAGCTTCAAGATGCACAGGTGCCCTCCAACCCCACTGACAACCACAGGAGCCACCAGCAGCCATGAACTATGCCACAACTGGGACCATGTCAAGTCAATGTCACATGGACCATCACAGGTCTCACCAACAGCCACAGGCCAGGCCAGTAGCCACCGGTACTACTGACAACCAGGGATGCCACTGATAGCCACAAGCCAGTAAGCACAATACCACTGATAGCCACATGCCAAGCTGATGGTGCCACTGGAAGCCATAGGTACCACTGACATCCATAAGCCAGGCAATCTAATGGCCATGGTGTCACTGATAGCCATGGGTCCTGCTGATAGCCGTAAGTCCCACTAAGAGCCACAGCCAGGCCAATGCAGGTCCCACTAAGAGCCTCAGGCCACACTGTCAGTCACAGGTCCCACTCAGAGCCATAGGCCATGCTGACAGCCAAGGGTCTCATGGGCTCTGTGGCCTGGAGCCCCAGAGAAACCCAAGTGAGGAATAAAAAAGAAGATTCTGTAAACAGCATATAACTTCTGTTAACAAACATTACACGATTTGGTGAGAACACAACAGCTTTGCCCTCCTGCCACAGAGCGTGGACACACAAAACTTTACAAAAATAGCAACAATCCGAGAATACTCCATTGTTTTCTGCCTGACAGTCACTGAATAATTTATACAAGTTTAAAGAAACATAAAAAATAAACATTTGTTTTTTGGTTTTGGTTGTTTTTTACACAAAATAAAGAAACTATGCACATGGCCTTGGCCTCCTATGGTCCAGCTGGGGGCATGTTGCCAGCGAGGGGTCTCAGGGCTTGGCCCCACTGTGACTGTTCTACTCTCTGCCAGCACAGTGTACATCCTTGGTGCTCCTGATGGCTCGGTTGTCCACCTTGGGCCCTGGAGCCCAGAGGGCTGGCCTCCCCAAGGGGCAGCTGGGGTCTTTGGTGAATTTGTGTGAGAGGAACTTCTCTGCCTCAGGGGAGTCCTCATCTCCATGGCTCAGCTCCTCATCCTCCTCATCCTCCCGGCCAGCCCTTTGGCCAGCTGGCCCAGGTAGAGCCTCCGCTGCCCTGCGTGGCGGAGGAGTGAAGTTCTTGCACTGATAGAGCACATCTTTGTGGCCCCCACCACCCAGGCCACCACTGCCTGGCCGCTCAATGGGGTTGCGGATGGGGTTGAGCGGAGCCCACTGGTTGTTTGTGCTCTCATCCCGTGGCAGCTGACTCCTCTCCCGCTCTTTCCTGCGCTTTCGTGTCCACCACACGCAGATGACAACACAGGTTAGCCACAGCACGCTGAACACACTGCATAGCACAGGCACCAGCAGACCTGGGCGGAAAGGGAGGCAATGAGCACCCAGGAAGTCCTGCAGGCCAAGCAATGTCCCTTTGGTGGCAAGGGTCCCAGGATAGGAACTAGGTGGTGGCAGGTACCGTAGCCCCCTAAGCAGTGTCTGTCTGGCAGATTCCCACTGGCCTGAGAGTGTCTGGGAAGCCCCATCACTCCAGCTCACCTGTGGAAGAGCCTCCCACGACCACGGTCTCCACCTTGACCTCAGTGACAGCCAGCAGCAGTGAGCTGTTCCCCCTCTGTGTGATGGCAGCCACAATGGCATGAGCTGCACTCTGGATCAGGCTGCTGTCAGGCAGGTCCCGTGCAGGGCTGAAAGACTGTGGCAGAGGATGGCACTATGGTATGAGGGAAACCCAGGGCACATGCCCATAACCTGGGGAGCCTGCCACTGATGCTAAGGCCATGGATGTTGCCCAAGTCCTGGCCAGCTGCACAGATGACCACCACAGGTATGGACCACAACAGAGGAATACTACACACAGCAGGGGTCTGAGAGAGGGACTCATCAGTGTCCTGATGCAGGGACCCACCCACAGAGAAGGTTTAGGGTCTGACCTGTCCCACCTTCCACTGAATCCCTACGTCCTGCATAGAGATAGCTGGCCCTTGACAGTCTACTCACAGCCCCCAGATCTTCACGCAAAAACCCCAATGGCTACATAGACCAAGCCAGCCCACATGCTTCCATTTCATCCCGTGTCCAGGTGACCACTCCAGGGACAGGTAAGGGAAGGGTCCATAGGACTATGTACCTGAGGCACTTGGTCACAGTGGAATAATGGAGGTATATGGGCTGGCAATGAGACCCGCAGTGGCACCCAACCTGTACTTGAGGTACTTTTCCCTCATCCTCTTCCTGACTCAGCACTGTCATTCCATCACCACACAGCCCAAGGTAACCCTAGCCCTCTGATGTCTCTTAAGAGATGCCCTCCCCTTGGTCAAGCCCCTCCCCTGACAGCTCACCAGCTGCCTCTTCCAGATACCCCCCTACCACCCACCCAAATACCAGGGACCTTGTCCAAAAACTGATGTTCATGACTTCAGACAACAGCCACAAAATGGAACACGAGCTATATAGCCAAGACTGAGATCCTGGCTGAAGCCCAGTAACTCCTGGCCTGTTCCCCACTGACCTGGTACCTATCATTTCTGCTGCTATCATATCAGCCCTGCGCTGCCAATGCCTCTGCCAAACCTTGCCCTCTACACCACACAAGCAACCACCACCTCATGGAGACAAGCTCTTTTGACCCCTGTTGAACCTGGGATCTGGACCCTTCCTAGTATCAGGAACCCCAAGCCCCACTGCACACTCTTGCTGCTTGTCTATGCAGCACCCTGACCCTACAGCTGCCGATGACCACCATCCCTCCTGGATGTCTTGGTGACCCTCCCTCTCACACCCTCTGACCTCTGTCCTCCCACTGCTATCCAAGAGGACCCAGCTTCCCATCTGGCTCCAGTGAGCCAGAAGGAATTGAGGTACCTTGTGTGGACATCAAGTCCAGCTCTTGCCTCAGTTCGCTGGTCCATACCTTCAACACCTCCCCTCCTCAGGTTTGCCACCATCCCACAGGCTGCCAGTTGTCACAGCCAGAACAAGTCCCCAGGGGCCTAGGTCAAGACAAGCTCCCAGCTACACTCACCACAGCCACTTCCACGGCACTGGCACCTGAGGATGCACGGTCACACAGTAGCAGAAGTAGACGGTCACGGGCTACTGCCCTTGTAGCAGGCAGTGCGCGGATCCCAGAGCAGATGGCGCCCACAGTGGTGCCCTGGGCAGATGGGCAACATGTGAGCTGGACCTTGGGGACAAGGACCTGAAGCCATATGTCCCTCTGCTAGTGGAGGCTCCACCCAGGGAACACAGCAGAGGCAGTGGAAGCTTACCCTGCCCACATCCTTCCCTTGTGCCAGAAACAGCTATCTGCAGGCAATGAGGGCAGCTGAGGGGCATGGGATGAGCAGAGTGGGCATCATGCATTTTAAATCCCTAAATACTAGGGGTCAGGCAGGCCAGAGGGTGAGGCTGGGTCACTGATGGGAAGTGGTGAGCCATGAACTAGAGGTTCATGTAGTCTAGGCCTCAGGGTACTGGATGAGTAGGCATCCCAGTCTGACCACTCTTCCCATCCCATCCCAGTGCTCCAGACTCAATGGTCCTTCACGTAAGCCCATGGGTGGCCATTTGCACACCCACAGCATCCTTTCCTGTCCCACAGAGGTTTAGCCATGGTCAGGGGGCCACACCAGGGCAGGTAGAGGAAGGGTCTACCAGGACCACTTACCTGAGGCACTTGGTCATGACTGAAGCGCAGTGTAAGGCGCGCGCAGTTGTTGTCTAGGTGAGTGGACCGTGGCAGGCAAGGGGTGCTGGGTGACAGGGGGTCCTCAGCCACACACTCCCCCCACGCCTCACAGGGTGGCTGCAGACACTGTCCCAAGGCCTTCTCCTGGCAATGCTGCCCCTGTGGGCACTGGGCACTCAGGGCATCAGGCTGGCCAGACAGGAGACAAGGCTTCCACCCACACCACACCTGGGGTAGGTACACCCAGGAAGGATGTGTCACCACAGGCAAGGACAGGCAGCATACAGGGAGACAGACACAGTCAGGTCAGTAAGTCCCAAAGCTGTGCCTTTACCACCCAGGCCCCAGGAAGGTAGGCCAAACTCCACACCACCAAGGACTTTCCATCAAAGCGGGTGGAGCTAGGAAGGGCCCAGGCTAAGTCTCAGTTTCTGCACCAGGGCAACAGACTGGTTGTACCCAAGGCTCCTGCCCAATTCCCCTCATCCCCAGGATGGCCCTCTGAAGTAGGCATCCTTGGATCTAGAGCCATCCTCTCTGGCGCCAGCCTCAGGGCTACCGGCTCTCGGGTGAGAGCAGGGGGATCGGGCCCACCTTGCTGCAGTCTCTCCTGCCGTCCAGACAGCGGCAGCTGTTGCAGTCTTCTACCCAGGAGCTACCGTGCGGGAAAGGGGTGCCTCGGGACCAGCAGGACCTCCCAAACCCTACCACTGTGGAGAGGATCGAAGGTCAGCTGGGCATCTGGATCTCGCCCAACCCAGTGTGGTCGGAGCCAGCCTACCTTCTTGACACCGGAGACCAGTTCGACCTGGTGGGCAGCTGCAGCGATACCCATTGATCTCATCCACACACGTGGCCCCATAGGCACAGGGCGAAGACTGGCACTCATCGATGTCTGTAGGGAAAGTGGCCAGTGGCCAATTCTCAGTGGAGACCAGGCCAGCACCTCACACAGGATCCAGGGATATGGGTGGGGCAAGAGGGGCCATAAGTGTTCCTCAGGGCCTTCGAGGTTCCTCAGGCCACCTGACCCACAGCAGCCTAAGCTGGGACAACTGCTGCCATTGTCACTCACCTAGGCTGAGGCTTTCCTAAGCCCCTGCCCTACTGCCTCCGTACTGAGGGGCCTCTGTAGTTCACCCCTTCCCAGGGTGGCCCCACTGCTGGGGAATATGCCCACAGGCAACAGCCTTGCAGCCACAGGTGAGCACTCCATTCCCATAGCCCATCTTCCTCTCACAACTCAACTTCCTCCTCAGGGAAGGACTTTCAACACTCAGCAAAGTATTCTTAGAGCTTTCAGGGAAGACATGTGGTTTAGAAAGGTAGGATGGGGCCTGGGGACATGCACTCTGTCAGGATATGGGTGTCTATGTTCTCTAGCTCTTGACACTAAGGCTTGCTAGAGGGGCCTCTAGGTAGAGGTCTCCCCCGACCCCAGCCCAATCCATCATGCAGGTTTGCTTACTGATACGACAATCGGGACCCGCAAAGCCAGGCGCACACTCGCAGCGGAACCAGTTGACACCATCCACACAGATACCCCCATTGTAGCTGCAGGGGACAGTGATATCAGGGGGTCCCCCAACAGCAGGCTCAGCCCCCCCCCCACCATCCTCCTGGGTTGCCACTCACCAGGGCAGTGGGTTGCAGTCGTTGGTGTCTGGATTTGAAGGGAGAGAGAGGGTAGTTGGTCCAGCACCCACCTACCCAGAGCCCCTCTGTGGCAGGTTTAGGTACCCAAGGCCCATGGGTAGACAGACATTGTCCTGTCCATACCAGCCTGACACAGCCAGCAGAGGAGTGCCAGGAGGGTTCAGGAGCCCAGGCAGGTCACCAGGAAAGGGTCTATAGTTGGGGTGGGGTAGGACCTGTGCCTTGGCAGGAGCCCCTGGCTGCAGGATGGTGGGTCAGGGAGGAAGTGGGTACACGCTGCAGATCTGGGGGAGGGAGAATCGGGAAATGGCACAGCAGGTCTTGGGGTGCAATGGGTGGGGTGGACAGGTACTAGACAGAGTTGAGGGAAGGACTGGGAAGTCTCATAAAAAGTACATACCCCCACCCCAAGGCCTCCCCCACCTAAGGGCCTCCCTTGGCTCACTGTGTGTGCAGGTGCGGCCCTCCCAGCCATCGCGGCAGATGCAGGAGAAAGAGTCTCCACTGCCCACACAGGTGCCCCCATTCACACAGGGGTTGGGTAGGCAGCTGCTATTCTTGGCTGTGAGAAGTGATAAGGGGCAGCGCATTGAGTCTGGGCAGAGCCCATCACAGGAGGGGGAGACAGGCAGGGCAGAGGTGTCAACAGGGTGGTTCAAGGCTGTGCTGGGCAGGGTAGGGGAAGGTTTCTCACCAATGGTACAGGTGCTGCCCTTCCAGCCTGGTGGGCAGGCGCAGCGGAAGGTATCACCACTGTCATAGCACGTGCCGCCATTGCTGCAGGTGTAGGCATCGCACTGGAACTCACCTGAGGGCACATGGCCAGACTTACCATGGCACGCTCCTGGCAGGCAGCCGCCCCTCATTTATTGCAGGGGCTCCCAGACACTCACGTGAGTGGCAAGTCTTGCCCTTCCAACCATCATCGCAGGCACAGTAGAAGTCATTGACCAGATCATAGCAACGGCCGCGGCTGTGGCAGGGGTCGGGGAGGCAGTCGTTGGGATCTGGGGGGAGGACGCCGGTCAGCAGGGGTCAGTGGCGCTGGGAAGGGCTTCATGGAGAAAATGGGAGCCAGACCAAAGAATGTGGCAGCCTTGGATTCTGCCCCATGACTTTAGGCCCAGCCTTGAAGCTGTGTTAGGATGCAGGGGTAGAGCCCCAGCCTCTCAGCCAGTGGGGAAGTAGAAGTGTGCACTCACTGATGTCACAGAGCTCGCCCTCCCAGCCACTGGGGCAGAAGCAGCGGAAAGCATCCACCTCGTCGATGCATGTGCCCCCGTTGCGGCAGGGCTGGCCTAGGCAGTCGTCGATGTCTGCAGGAGAGGGGAGATGAGCCGTTCCTGTGACCGGCTAGCCCCACCCCAGCCTGCAATGTGCACCACTCACTCTCATGGCAGTAGGTGCCTGTGAAGCCGCTGTCACAGACACAGGAGAAATTGCCCCCAGGCTGGCTGACACAGTGCCCATGGGGCCCACATACTCCAGAGGGCGCCACACCGTGAGCTTTGGATCCTGCCTCGAACCCGCAGCCATCAATCACTGTGGCAGAGAGATAAACAGGGATCAGTCCTCCTTCCTCTGGGGCCCTCACCCTACTTGGGGTTACACCCATACCTCTGCAGGCCCCTCCAGGGCAGGGCTCCCTGGGCACTGAGCAGTTCTTGCCCCCAAAGTCTTCTAGGCAGGCACAGTAGTAGTCGCCCTCAAGGTTGTAGCAGCGCGCACCGTTGAGGCAGGGGTTTGGCTCACAGAGGTCAACATCCACCTTCAAGGCAAGGACAGCGTTCATCTGAGAGCCCAGCTCAAGAGCAGAGAGACTGCTTAGCCAGGACAATCATACCCCTTAGCCCCAGACTGGGCAGTGCCATGCACAGCCTGAAACTCCCACCCACTCGAGACCATCCAGGCAAGTTCAGCTGGACGGAAACACCTGTGGGCCACCAGCCCCCTCCTGCTGCCCTCGCCTCCAAAGCAGCAGAGCTTCCTCTGCCTCCCACAGGCAGCATCCGGCCTTGGCTCCTCCTGCCATCAGGAAGGCCAGCTCCTGACCCTGACGCTGCCAGGCCACCCTCCAAGCCAAGAGGGGTCCTTCCTGCAGCCAGCACCTGCAATGCTCCCTAGACTTAGACCACGCCTGTCCCATGGGCCTAAGCAGCCCACTGAGCAGGAGGCCCACCCTGTACACAAAAGACCAGAGTAGGACCATGTGAAGATCAGCACTGTGGGTGTGGGAAGTAGGATGGGCACCAGTGGAAAGCACCCAAAGGAAGTGAGGGCACCAGCCCCGAGGAAAGCCCACCCTTGGCCTATGATGACCTATGCCATCAGGCACTAAGTCCTGCCCATCTTCCTCATAACATCACAGCAACAGGAGGGAACAGGCAGATGGGGCTCTTAGCCACCTGCCAGGAGAGACTCCTCATGACAAACAAGGGCAAAGAAACTTGACTCGGGCGGTTCTTTGAGCCCACACACAGCCAGGCTCCTGAGAACAGAGCCCACTGTAGCCTCTCCAGGTTAGTACCTCACAGAGTGGCCCAGAAAGGCCCCGGGGGCAGTGGCAGCGGAAGCCATCCACCAGGTCCTCACAGATGCTGCCACCACGGCAGGGACTACTGGCACATTCATCACGTTGCAGCTCGCAGTGCTGGCCTCCGAAACCCCGTGGGCACACACACTGGTACCCATTCACCAGGTCCTAGGTTTGTGGACAGGTGGGTAGGTAAACCTCAAGCTGTCCCCTGTACCCCTCCAGCCCCACACCTCTGTATTCCTAGTGGGGCAGATGGCAGCCCCCTTACCTTGCAGGTGCCACCATGCTGACACTGCCCACGGCACTCATTGATGTCTGGGGGCAGAGGAACATAAAGGGGGTCAGGGTTAGAGGGCCCCTCTGTGCTCCCCAGCCCCACCCACCTGGCCACCCACCCATACTAACTGATGTGGCAGTTGATGCCCTTCCAGCCTGGGAGGCAATCACAGTAATAGCCGCCAATCAGGTTTTTGCAAGAGAAAGCATTAAGGCACGGCTTCCCTTCACACTCATTGGCGTCTGTGAACGAGACAAGGGGAGCTGTGGGGCTCAGGCCCCACCTGCCTGCCATGCCCTGCACCTGGTGCCTGCAGCCCCAGCCGTGCTAGCAGCAAGAGCAGCCACATGCGCAGCACACAGCCCATGCACGTGTGGCCTCTGGGGAGCCCTTACCCAGCTGACAGGTTGTTCCCACCCACTGCTCTGGGCAGATGCACTCAAAACCGTCCACCTGGTCCACACAGGTGCCGCCCGCTGCACATGGGTTGGAGGCACACTCATCGATGTCTGCAGAGGTGGAGAAAGATGCAAGGGCACAGCTATGAATGGAGGGGCAAAGCTACTGAGTGTGGGACCTAGACTGGTGTAGGGGCGTGGCTAATGGGTGAGCGGCAAGGTGGACTATGGGGCTTGATCTACAATGGAGAATCAAGGCTCCAGGGGAGCGTTGGCAGGAGGACCCAGCTATCCCTTGGCCACACTGTTCACAGCATAGTGGACTCAACCACTCCATCTGCGCCCCCAGAGTGCTACCTTTTTCTCAGACCCCTTGGATGCCAGGCTGGAAGCCCCGGCCACACTCAGACCCTCACCAAGCGCGCAGGTGGGCCCACTCCAGCCCGATGGGCAGTGACATTCAAAGCCAGATGGCACCTCATGGCAAGAACCCCCGTTGGCACAGGGGTTGGAGGCACAGGCATGTTCAGCTGTAGAACAAAGCATGGATGAGTGGAGTGGTACCCAGGCCCCCACCAGCCTGCAAACACTCTCCTCCCCAAGCCACAAGGCCCGGGGCGTGCGATATTAGGAGCTCACTGACCCAGCCTCCCAACATACCTCGCTCGCAGTTCTTGCCCGAGTAGCCATCGGGGCAGGCGCAGTGGTACTGATCAGGCTCAGCATTGATGCAGGTACCCCCATTGATGCAAGGGTGGTGGCTGCCACAGTAGTTCAGGTCTGGGCACAGGGGTAGGGCTCTCAGGGATGGGCCCAGCCTGCTCCCGACACTTGGCCCCACCCACCATCCACCTGCTCGTTGCCCATCAGCTACCTTTGTCACAGAGCAGGCCTCCCCAGTTGGTCTCACAGTCACAGTGCCAGGGCTCCACACAGCTGCCATGCACACAGCCAGGGTAGGGGACACACTCGTCACAGAACTTGCCCTGCCAGCCGTAGCTGCACCTGGGGGGGGGGGGAGTCAAGCCATGAGGCCATCAGCTGGGCAGCTGAGTGGCTGGGGAGGCAGGCACAAAAGTGAGACCGGAAGCACAGGCCACCCCCACAGGTCTTCCACCCTGGAGAGGAGCTTCAAGACAGGCAGGGGTTATAGCCTGCCAGCCAACTCCACTGCTCCACTGTCACGGCATTCCCGGCCACTGACTGCAACGGTCAGCCCAGCTGTCCCGTCACTCCTCCCTGAGCTATTCTGGGACTCAGCCCTGAGCCAGGCCTGTGAGCAGGCGCCGGGAAGTAAGGCCCAGCCGGGAGAGGCCCAGTGATAAGAGCCAGCTCCCACTCGCCAGGTGCTGTCAGGGCCACGGTAGCAACCAGGGTCTGAGAAGGACAGCCGGCGAGACATTGGGAGGGGCCCTGCACCCCGGCTCTGTGACCTTCAGTGCCATCCATGTCCTTGCTGCTACTCAAGGGCAGTAGCTTCTGACTCCCAGTAAAATCCCACACAGGGTGCATCTCATCCACAGGCTTCCTGGGGGACCCTGCTGGAGGCCACGCTAAGCTGAGGTAAGGGGCAGCTCTGGCTCAAGCCCTAGTATGCAACCCTACGGGCCTCACCCTAAAGCCTGGCTCGTCAGCATCCCCTCTGGGGAGTCCCACAAGAGATGGGCAGGTGGCCCACACAGAGCCCTGGACAAGACTCTGGGGGCTCCTTCCTCGAAGGCTCAGGTCCTATGGGGAGGGAATGACGTCCAGGCCACGTCACTTCCACGCCAACACCCACCACAGAAGTTATTTTTAAAGAAGGGAAGACCACAGCCCTTCCTGAGCTGCCCCGGAGCCATACACACTGACAGTTATCACTTCAGCTCATCCAGGCTCACATGGGGAAACTGAGGCTGGAGAGCAGGTGGCTCCAGGATCCAGCTGGGCATACGCAAGGCAGGTCTATGGAGGGCCTGTCATCACTCCCTGTGACAAGGGGAGATGCAGGGCAGGATGGGGCTGTGACTAGCCCTGGGTTTCTCAAGAGGGAACACCACCTCCGGCTCAGAGCCCAGACCTGGTGAGTCCCAAGGGCGAGTTCTCCACCCTGGGCGGGGCATCCCACACCAGACCCCACCTCGCAGCTTTCCTGCCAGCAGCTCCAGGGGCCTGGAAGGGCAGCAGGAAAGGTTGGCCATCTCCACAGCAGCATCCGGTTGGGGAGGGGTGTCCCCCACTGAAACCTAAGCTCTGGACAGCAAGAGGCCACTTGGCCTCACCCACTGGGCCAGGGGGAGGTAGGTGGTGCTCACCTACTGCCTCCCCGGCCTCTGGCCCAGTGTTCCAGCCCCTCCTACACCACTCATAGCCTTCCTGCACTATGGGACTGGTGACTTCTTTTACCCCTCCCTTTGCTTCAGTTGCGGCACTGCAGCTGCCTAGCACTGACCATACAGGGATGCTGGTGCTGCTGTCCAGGGAACACAGTGCACAAAGTGCCAAGGAGAAAGTGTGGGACTGAAGCCAGGACTCTGTGCTCACCACCCATGGACCATGTCTGCCTAGAGACCCATGCCCACCTCCAGCGCACTTCCCAGAAAGCAGAGCACATGGGATGACCAAGTCAGGCAGACAGCTAGCCTTGAGAATATTCTCTGCTGTCCTCAAGCCTTCTAAAACATGGCTCCTAGAGAACCCCTCATAAGATACTAGCCCGCCCTGAGCCAGGCCCTCCACTGAGCTGCCTTGAGCCTGGTAGGCTTGTTTAAAACCCCAAGGTGTACAAAGGACAGACTGCAGCGGCTCCCCATTCCTCAAACAACCTTCTTGCCCTGGGACTGGCCCTGCTACTGCTCACACCCCCTCCCTAACCTTCCCCAACAGCTCCAGGCTGCCTGGCTGTCCTCTCAATCTCATGTGACCTTAGGGGAAGCCACTTAACCACATGTGCCTCACAGTCTTGTCTGAGAAGAACACGCAAAGCACAGCCAGTCCTCAGAGAGCATCCAGGGCCTCGTGATAGCCAAGATGGTGGCGAGGCCCTGCTGGGTCTCTTGCTGTCTCTCCAACAACCCACAGCCTCCCCTGTCCCAGGACCATGTGGAGCCTCACCTGTTCACACACCTGAGTGCCCATCCCAGAATCCCTCATGCACCCCCAAGCCTTGACCCCAGTCTGGTCACCCTCTGCCTCCACCAACATGACCCCACAATGCCTCAGTGTCAAGGGGTCTCTCTCCTCTCCACTTCTGGTGGTGAGGACTTCCTTTTGACCACTCTTGAATCTCCTGTGACTCCCTTAACAAGCCCCTTACTGGCCCCTGTCCATCTACCTCCAACCTGACAGAGGCCAGACTCCAATGCTCAGCCTCTCCTCTGCACCTGATCTCTGCACCACAAACACACCTGCATGTCACACACTGTCCTGTATCAGGGCCACACCTGTCCCAAATGCAAAACACACACACACACACACACGCAGCCTCTTCCACAAGTGTCCCCATCTCAGCAGCCATAGTGCCACGTTCAGCAGCTCAAGGCAGCAGGCTTGAGGTCCTTCTTGACCCCACATTTATCTTCAACTCCTGTATCAACCTATTATCCAATCCTTGCCCCCCCCCCAGGGATGTCTGCAGGCCCTGCCCACTATTACATCTCCTACTTGTCCATCACCCTTCCTATATGCCCCCCAATGTCACCAGGCTTCTGCCTCTTGGTGGAAGGACTGCCCAGTCCCCTGGCCTCCTCCAAGCTATCCTTGTGGAACAATAGCCATTGGACATACCACATGCCTAGGTGAGTGCTATCCCATGATGGCCACAACCTTCATGACGGCAGAGTCCACCTCTGCTCTCCAGCCTCCACCACCTTCCCAACAGGTGCCTGGTATGAGCCTGTAGGGTGCGCCAGCTGCTACATGCTTAACAGCAAAGAAGGGGCAGACATGGCACTCACCTGCACTCCCCAGGCACGGAGCATCCCCCATGGAGCAAATTACATCCTTGTTTACACACGGCTAGAACAGAGGGGCGGAGAGAGGCACAGCTGCAGCCAGCCAGGCCTCTTTTGCTTGCGCCCTGCCTCCGCCCCCGCTCCAGAGACCCCTCACCTTCCTTGCACTCCTTGCCCATCCAGCCGTCCATGCAGGCCTTGTTGCCATACTGATCACAGGTGTAGTGGCCAAAGAAGTCATTGCGAGGCCGGCAGAACTTGTTGCAGGTGGCACTGTAGTAATTCTCATCGCAGCGGACCCGAATCTGCAGCTCCAAGTGTGCCACATGGCCACTGAAGTGCAGGCTCTTCCAGCGGTCCTCAGGGTTGATCATGCCGGCATGTGACACCCTCTCGATCAGCAGCTCCTCTTTGGGAGTGACAGAGTCAGCAAGCTGCACCAAACTACCTGTGCTACCGTCTCCCAGGAAGGTCACATGGGCCCAAAACATCAGCCCCCATCAGGTACCTCAAGGGCAATAGAGCAGACAGGTAGATGAAAGCTGCTATCCTCACAGTGGATGGGGACAGAGAGTGGGCAGTAGGGACACTACTTAGGCCACCAAAAGAATCAAGAGCTGTGGCCCACCCTCTAACCACCTAGACTTAGCTCTGCTGCTCTACCGACACAAACAGGGTCAGGAGGGCTGCCAACCCCAAGCCCCAAGCCTCTGCCCACTGCTGCCTTCCATGCCAACCAGTCATGCCAGCCCTGGTCCATATAGGGATGCCACTCCAATGTCCTGCTCTCCCTCCTGTATTGCACCTGGCTCTAGCAGTGCCAGGCACACCCTACTGCTTTCATCTTAGAACAAGTTCCTTGGGCCCCACTGACATGAACTGGGCCACCCCATAGCCGGGCACTCAGGGTGCACTGGGGCAGGCCCTGAACAGAGTAGTAGTACTTGGGCTACATGACACCCTCCACTGCCATCTGAGGGTTCCTACAGCAGCTGGTCACAGAGCCCTCCACTCCACTTCTACTGCTTTAGCATAAGACCCAGAGTGCTCAGTGCCCTGGGCTGGTGCTCTCCTAGCAGGCCTCACATCAGCCTTCTCAAGGCCCCTATTAGCTTTCTTCTGCCCTAGCTGACCCCTGCCCTGAGAACAATCTGCTCCCCCTTCTTCATCCTAACTTTTTACCTTTTTTTTTTTTTTTTGAGAGAGAGAGAGAATGGGCACACCAGGGCCTTCAGCCACTGCAAACGAACTCTTCATGCATGCACCACCATGTGCACCTGACTTATGTGGGTAGTGGGGAATACAGCCTGGGTCCTTGGGCTTCATAAGCAAGTGCCTTAGCCACTACACCATCTCTCCAGCCCCCCTCCTAGATTTTATGTCCTGGCATCACCACTAGTGCGCCTGGGTCTCACACTGACTTGGCATCTAGCTGCCCAAGGCACTACCCTGGAGCTCCCAAGGGGCCCACATCTGCCCATAACCCAGTATCTAGCCCATCAGCCTTCACTTTCAAGCTCCCTGATTGACATAGAGCCTCCTTGTTGGCCTCTATCCCACCCTACAGACTCCGCCCATATGACAGCCTAAGTGTCCTCAGTGGCCCTGAAGCATCCTTGACCCAAGTCCAGTCCTGCTAGCCTCCTTAGCCCCTGCCATGGACGCTCACCCAGATGCTCAGACACCAAGTGTGACCCTGGGAGCTGTGCGCCTGCTGCTCCCTCTGTGAGGCTCTGCCTGGTCCGGGCACAGAGACCCTCTGCCTCTCCGCCACAGGGCACAGACCAGCCAGCCATGGGAGAAGGCCCTCAAGCTCCATGTTGCAGGACAGAAGGGGCCACAAAGCCAGAGGCACATGAGTGTGCCCTGCTCCATCCACCACATCACCAACAAGGGCCACAAAAGAACATGCCCAACAGGCAAACTATTCTGCAGAATCCAGGAGCCAAGAGGAAAAGCTACACATGCAGCTCTGCAAAGTCACAAATACAGAAACTTCCTGGCAGCCAGAACAAAAAGGGAAACCACATAAGATCATCTAGGTATAAGAACCTTGGTCCCCGGCCAACAGTGTATGAAGGACCTAGACACAAGCACCCCTTATGACCAAGAGGGACAAGACTCCCAATACCTTGAGGGAAGCCCTGCCGGAAGCCCCTCACCCTCCCAGTGCATGCTCACTCACCATCTGGAGTAGTGTCGTTGTCCCAGTCCCACGCCTCCACGATGAGGGTGAAGGAACGCTGCAGACACAGGGGGTGGCCAGTCAGGTGCCCAAGGGCCCCTCCTGTGTGTGCTGTACAGGGCGGGGCAGGGCACACCCATCCCCCAGGCCTGTGAGGTTCTGGCTGCTCTGCTCTAGCCAAGGACCCTAATCTTTATCCCTGTGGTAACCTTCTCCACTTCTCCAGGCGCTATCCCCAGCTCAAAGAAGGAAGACCCCCTCCTGGCCACATTTTCAGGGGGCTTGACCTCCTTGTTCTTGGGGCCCCCAAAAGCACTGAGGAAGAGTGTTCAAATGGCTGGGGACAGAGCACTTTCAATACTCTAGCACCTCACTGGGGTCCAACCTGAAATCAGTAACGTGTGGCCCTGTTACAAGCCCACCTGAGAGGGCCAATGCCCCATAGACACCCAACAGCCCCTTCAACAGGCATATGGAGGCACTTGCCCAGAGGACCCCAGCAGCCCCAACAGGGTGCAGGCCCCAGTACACAAATGAGACTCACAACTGCCACCTCAGGACAGTGATAGGGGCAAGGAAAAGAGGAACCTTGCTGTAAAAATGGGGAAACTGAAGACCAAGAGGCTCAGTACCTGCCCAGCATAGCTTCAGCCCACAGTTCTAGCTGCCCTAACCCAGGCCACCATCTGGCTCTCCTGCCCCAGGTCATGTCAATGAGCCCTGCTGTCAGCTGTCACCATGGCAACACAAGGGCCATCCCTGGGAGGCTTGAGCTCTTAATGCCTTGTCCCTCAGGCGCCCACTACCTGCAGCCTGGCTTTGCTGGGGAAACCACATTCCCATAGAAGAGACAAGGTCCCACCCAATCACTCACTCCTCAGACTCCCCAGGACCCCACACCAGCCCAAGACAGTCCCTGATCTTCCCAGAATTTCTTAGCCCATTCCCCACCCGGCCTACTGTCTGCCACACCCAGGCACATTCAGCCTGACCTTGGAGGCTCTGTCCTGGTCCCATCGGTTGTCACCTCAGCATAGATACCCTCACTTCCTACCCTGGTACCTCCTCCTGAGCACCTGTCTTTAAACACAGGCCCCACACTACCGTGAGTGAGGCTGAAAGCAGAGGGCCACCAATCCCTTCTAGAAGCCTCCCTGACTCCGTGGGACATCATCAGGCTTCTCATTCTACCTCTGAAACCCCTTAAATCCTCCTTCTCACCCTCACCACCACCTCCCACCCAGCAACTGCTCTTCCCCGCCCCAGTTCTCAGTCACCAAGAGACCTCCCAGCCTGCACCTACCCTCACCCATGGGAGCACAAGAAACCCCCCATTAGTCCTCATCTGTCAGATGCAGAGCTCTCCTGGAGCTTCCCACAGTTCCTGCCTTCACCCAGAATACCACCCCCAAGACAGGCCTTCTTGGGGCATCTACCTGGCAAAGTCCACCTTCTGGTGAGATCTGGGCAGCCAGCCCCTTCCCAGGCAACACTGTCTTATTCCTTCATATCATTGACACTCTCATTCACTTGTGGAGCTCAGCTCAGACACTGGCCATAACCTCTGCCCTGATGAACTTCTGCCCAGGGAAAGCAAGGGGCAGGCTGGGGTCATGCAGTCCCTCATGGTGGTTGCATGCCTTTAATCCCAGCACTTGGGAGACAGAGGTAGGAGGATCACCAAGAGTTCGAGGCCACCCTGAGACTACATAGTGAATTCCAGGTCAGCCTGGGCTAGAGTGAGACCCTACCTCAAAAAACCAAAAAATAAAAAATAAAATAAAAAGAAATCAGCTGTAACCCAAGGGAAGAGAGACAATGGCCAGTGAGAAGACCATCGAGCTGGGAAAGAGAAATGTGGAAAGAGAAATGTGGAAAGAGTGGGCCACATTACAGAGGTCCATAGACCCTGGTGCGGATAGCATCACTGAGGCTCAGTAAAATGAATGGCCACTGGGGTCTGAGACCAACAGGCTTAACATTTGCTCTGCCTCTGGGTGGAAGCAAGGAGCCCATGGGGCATGAGAGAGAACAGGGCCAGGCTGGGCCTGAGGTCACTCCCATCATCACTGCAGGTCAAGTGCTTCAGCCAGGTGCAGCTCCAGCCACAGGGCAGGCAGAAAAGCCAGAGCCTGGATTCCTACAAGGCCACACCTGTGCTTTGGGCAAGCAGGCTCCCTGCTCCCAGGAAACCCATGACAGCCACACAGGTAGGGTTACTGCCACCTCTGCCTGAGCCCAGGGCTCCGGTTACCTGCTCCCACAGGGACATGTGCCCTCCCACAGCCCAAGTGGGCCCCGCCGCCCGCCAGCTGGGCTTTCTACACCTGGATGGCAGGAAGTCACCCAGGGAGAACCTGAGCCATCAGGCAGACAGCACCTGCGGCTCCTCTCCACCTGCCGCTGCGGGGGGGGGGGGGGGGCGGGGGGAGAGCTGCTCCTCTGCTTCCCTGGCCTACAGGACTGACACCCCATTGCAAATGACAGTACGCATCCCTAATGAGAAGCCATGGTCAGGGTTTTGCCAAAGCCAACTCCTATTATTAACAGAAGACAATGGCACCTGGGCTGGAAGCCTGTGGGGATTTGGGACCAACAGAGTCAGTTGGGACTGTGGGCAGGACAGACACACTTGCCTAGCAGCAAGAAGAACCCAGTCCCTCCTCTCAGGCTAGCCCAGCTGCTAACCCCTGGAGGTCCATCTAGCAATATGCCCTGATTGCCCCTCAGTCATGAGTCCAACTCAGCTCCATCAACATCTGGCTGAACCACAAGAATTGTGAAGCTCCACCCAGATGCCAGACATGTCTAATGGGAGAGCAGACACACATGGGAAAGGCAGGCTTGGGACCCAATATACTAGAGAATGCAGCAGGCTGGGAGAGCTCCGCCTTAGATACCCCTCAGCATCCTGACCTGGCCCCCCAGAGCTCAGCACTTGCTGCCAGTGCCAGGAACCTTAAGCACAGATACATTTCCTGAAACCTGAGCTATGGAGAGGCCCAGTCACCATTGTCACCAGGGGGAGGGGAACAATCCCCCAGGCTCTAGTCCCAGGGCCACGCAGGAGCAGACAGTAGAACATCCCATGGCAGATGGGATCCATCCATGCCCCACATCAGAGACCAGCCAAGGCCTTTTCTGGGTACACTACCCATTTACCCTTTGTAAGGCCCAGGCTCCCAGTGAGAAGAGTAAGGTGGCCCAGAGTCTCCCAGCACCTCTTCAGTCACCTAAGATTGCAGCTAGCCCAGGGTTGGGCTAGACCTGCTCATATCCAGCTCAGGATGGAGCATGGGAGCAGAAACGAGCTCATGATGGGGTGTATAGGCAGGGACTGACCTAGGCCTTAGGACTGGGAATAAGGACCCATTCTGCGTCCTGGGATTGGAGACCCTCATCTCTCCACTACCAACCTATAGCTCAGGCCCTGGCTTGGCTCCCCCAAGAATTCTCACTGCCCCCAACCCACCCCTCCCACTCCAACCAGACACCATGAGGACCCCCAAAATCCATAGCGCCTTCCCTGCCAATCCAGCTGCACACTGTCCATTCCATCTGTCATACTGTAGCCTTGTGCCCTCAGCCACTCCTCAGAGCTCAGGAACAAAGCTCACATTCCTTTCCATTTCTAAACCCTCCACTAGTCAGTACAACTCTCCTTGCTTCCTAGGGGCCCCACTTTGCTAGGCACCATGAGCCTGACCCAATCCTGTACTATATCACAGCCTAAAACGAGACCCCCAACCCATAAGGCAAAAGGCTAGATACAGAGTGAAGTACCATCTGCCTCAAGCCCTACCCAAACAGTGCTCAGGGTCCCTACAGGGAAGGCCCTGGCATGGGTGGGATAGAGAGGCCAGTGCCCACACCAACCCTAGCTCCAGGCAGCATAGAGGGCAGGCTGGAATTCACATCAGTTTCAGTGCACCTACTAGACACAGACCCTAGCCCAGTCTACCTTGGGCAGACAGATGCAGTGGGGCCAGGCCATGTGTCCATCCCACCAAACCTGCCCTAACACTCTGAGCCCTGAGCAGCCACAGCAGCCTTCACCACTGTCTACCTGCCCCTCCAACCCCAAGCATACCATGACTCTTAGGGACCTTGGCCTTGGATGGGACAGCCAAGAGCAGTGGTAAGGAAAAGAGTAGGCAGGTTAGGGATCCATGGTGGGAACTTTAGCAGTGCTCAAGCTGAAAATCCTGTAGTCCTGTCTGGTCTCAGAAACCCTAGTCAAAAGGCACCCATCTGAAGGGAAGAGAACCAGGTCCCAGAACACTGTCTCTCCCATTTCAGCCCATCCTAAACCATTAGAAACAGGGTCAGGCCCAGACCCAAATTACTTTTCCCTGGGACCCCATCTCTGCCAAGTTCCCTTTTGCTACCAGACCCAGCTGATCCTCTGACACCTACATTAATACCCTTGGCTCAGCCACCAAGGAAACAGACCAAGAGCAGGGTGGTACTCCTGGGCACAGAAGGTGAGCTAGCCAGTCAGAGGGGCGTACAGCAGGGTGCACCACCCTTCTCACAGCCCCCTGTAAGCTGGGCCCCAGCTGTCCCAATCAAGGACCACCTTGCTCCTCCCTCAATCAGCAGGGGCCCTGAGAACCCACCACCCACCAGACTCTAAAGAAAAGCCCCTTAGTCTCCTCTAAACATGTCACTGGCCACCTGCCACACCCACAGAGTGTTCACACATGTGAGCAAACATGCCTCCACCCTGCCAGGTACATGCAAGCACCAGGACTAAGCCAGGGGGTACACCAACACATGGCATCCTGTGGGGGTGTGGCACCTCTCCAAATACAAGACTGCAAGCCCACCCACTGAAGGAGGCTGAGCCTCACACTGACACAGACCCCAACCACACAGCATGCAGGAAGCCTGCACCAGCTCCTGCCTTCCATGCCACCCCATCTTTCCCCAAGGCCCTCCTCACACCCAGGGAGCCAGGACACATCCTGGACAGAACCTCATCCCCCCACCTCCTGCTAAAGCCCCCCGTGGAGCCTGGACACATCCTTGCTCCCAAAGGGAGCCAAGTGTCTCAGTTGGTACCCAGATCCCAATTCAACCCAGCTCATGGGACAGAACTGAACTTGTGGTAAGCCAAGCAGCATGGCCGCAGGGCTGCTGAGCGGAAATACCAAGGAGTTGGCATCACCATGCCAGCTCCATGACTGCCAGCTAAGTTGTACGGCAGAAGGAGAGAAGAACCCAGAGCTGACTCCCCCATCCTTCAGCCCCAGCCCTTCACCTGGGATCGAATAGCCTACTTCTGGAGCATTTGAAGGAACGAGCTGGGAGTAGAACCAAATGAAGGAAGATGGCCCTAAGACCAGGTGCCCAGACTCCAAGGAAGGCAAGGGCCTGCCCCATCCCATCCCACACCAACCGGCTGGCCAGTGGGGCAAAGAGCCACAAGGGACACGCATTGGCCCGCCACATTCCTCCAGGGCCTCCCTGCCCCCATACCCACTGCTGCCAACTCGAGCAGAAAACACATCCTCAGGTAGCGATTTGGAGCCATGCTGGCTCAGGCCCAAGTGCAGATGACAGGCTGCCGGCCCTGCTCAGACCTGCCTGCTGTGCTGCTGTGGGGGCGAGGGGGCAGGGTTGATTGTAACTGCCTGGGGCACCTCCCATGCCTGCCCCTGCCTTTTCCATCTCAGGCCTACACTTCCCACCAGAGGCCACAGGGTCAAGAATAGCAAGCTGGGCATAAGGGAAACCTGGTGGGGCTGGGACATCCTACATGGGGTGGGAGCCAAGAAAGGGGTGAAGATAGAGTCAACAAACTGAGCAGCCTTGAGAGAAGACACAGCCCAGGGCTCATAGCCAGGGCAAGGGAGGCCCTATTGAGCCCCAACTCTTAGCCTTTTTCAGGACAAGAGCACCAGGTGGACACACTCTTTTGGCTCTTGGTAGCTGAACTAACCACAACTCATCAGACAGTAAAGCCTCTTGGCCACCCACTGTCTGGTACCCCATGCCAACCATTTCTGGATCTCAGGTCTCCTGCAACAGGCCCAGACATCCCAACAGTTGCCGACCTGGTCCTCTACTCCAGGTCCACTGTCATTCCTGCTCTCATCCAATTCCAAGCTACAGACACTGACCAGGAAGGTAAGGAAGTGGGCCAGGGTCAGAAAGGGAACAAAGTCAAGCAACAAAAGGCTCCTTGCCCGAATTCTCACTACCTCAGACACAGGGTGGCCACAGGCATGGGATGGGGCCTGTCTCCCTCTGATGCTGGATCCTCAGTACCACTTCTCCCAGCATGCCCAGGCTTGGGCTCCTGTCTGACCTGGCCACCCAAAGCTGATAGGATGCTCCCCGGACTCGGCTTCACACCCTCCAGAAAGTAACAAGCAGAACAAATCACCCACAACTGGCAGTGCCAGAAGGTCACAGCACGGAGCCCAGGGAGTAGGGGCGCTCTTCCATTTACAGGAGATTCTGCCAACACACACGCACACACCTACCCCCGCCCAGGTCCTAGACGCCCCGTCCGTGCCCCCCGGGCATCCAGGAAACTGGAGGGCAGGCACAGGCTGGCCGCGGGCCCGGGGCGGCTCCGCCAGGGCCTGCCCCGGACCAGCCCCAGCACGCGCGGCGCACATGCCTCCGCGGCCTGCCGGGCCCCAGGCGCCTCGCGCCTCCCCACGCAAAGACACGCGCGGGGCGACGTAGGCACACGCCGAGGGCCGCCCCACCCCGCCACGCAGCGACCCCGCCGCCACGCAGCGACCCCGCGCCCGTCGGCCCCGCGCGCCCACGTGGCCAGGCGCGGACCCGGCCTCCGCACACGCGCCCCTGCCCGGCCGCGGCGCCCCCTGCCGGCCCCGCCCCGTCTGGGCGCGCTCGGCCCGCACGCGCCCGCCGGCCGCAGGTGCTGGAGGGGCCGCGGCGGGCGCCGAGGCGCGGAAGGGGAGGGCTGGGGCGCGGGGGAGGGGCGCACGTACCGGCCAGGCGAACTGGAAGGGAATGACGACGAGGCCCGGGTCCTGGTCGCCGCTAGTCCGGGACCGCGCGCGCGCTCGGTCGCTCGGAGCGCCCGCCGGCGGCAGGTAGAAGGAGTTGCCGCCCAACACGGGCGTGGCGCCGTAGCCGTAGCTGCAGGGCCCCGTGGGCGTCACCTTGGCCTGGTACTCCTTAAGGCACACGCGCACGTACGTGTCGCACTCGTCGTGGCCGCAGCCCCCCGCGCGCGTCGTCCGGCCGTCGCCGTCACAGCAGGCGCCGCTCAGCAGCTCCCCGTTCACGTTCCGCAGCGCGCTCAGCTGCAGCTCGAAATAGCCCATGGGCCGCACCGCCTAAAAATAAGGCACCGGGAGAACGGAGGGAGGCGCGGGCCGGGGTCGACGAGCCCGGAGCCCGGGGACGGAGCCCCGCCCCGCCCCCACCGCTCCCTTGGTACGCGGCCCCGAGGGCTTCGCACCGCGGCCGCCGGCTCGGGGCCCCGGTCCGGTGCGCCCCGTCCGCGCCGCTCGCCGCGCGTCCCGCTCACCTGCACCCACAGCGCCAGTAGCAGCAGCAGCCGCCGAGGCGAGCGCCTCCAGCCGCGTGCCCGCATCGCCGCCTCGACCCCGCCCGCGCCGCCGCCGCCCGCGCCCGCTCCGGCCGCCGCGCCGGCCTCCAGTGTCCGCCCGCCCGCCCTCCGCGCCCAGCGGCGCACTGGCGGCGGCGGCGGCGGCGGCGGCGGCGGCGGCAGCACAGGCGGCGCGGGCGGGGTCGAGCAGCGCGCGCGGGCTGCGCGGCGGGCGTGCAGGGAGGCGGCGACTCCGGCTTGTTGCGGCCGCGCTCCGGCGACCGGCCCGGCTCCTACCCGGCGGCGGCGGCGGCGGCGGCGGCAGCGGGTCCTGGCCTCAGCTCTGCGCGCCCGCGCTCCCGGCACCGCAGCCAACAAGTTCGGGACGAGACTGACAGCTCGCTCGCCCATTCGTCACCCGCGTACCTACATATGCATGAGGGGGCGGGGCCTCGCCGTGGGTGGGGCTGGGGGGCTGGGGGCGCCCCGGGCTTTAAAGGCAGCGAGGGCGCGGTTTGCGCAAGGGGTGGTGGGGCGCGCGGCCACCGGGCTCCGCCTTCGCCTCTGCTGGGATCCGATGCGGTGAGGCCTGCGAGTTCTTGCTGGGGTGAGCAGCCTGGTAATGGGGCGCCCCCTGAGGTCACCACCGTGGCCCCCTCCCATCAGTGCGCCACAGATGAGCGGCTCTCGATCCCACAGAGGATGCCGTCTGCTGCGCACATCAGGACTCGGTCCCCACACAGGGCAGGCGGGGCCCTCGGGCCAGAACGAGCCCAGTCTCCGGTACGAGCCCCCTTTCCCGGAGGAATCTTCCCCGCTCCGCAGCGGTCCTGCCGGCTGCAGGGGGCGCTGCTCCTGCCCCGTCGACACCTAGCCCTCCCCTCTTCGAGGAGCACGGGTCGAGCCGAGCCGCCAGTCAACAAATGCACCTTCGTGAAGGTTGTGTTCCTAGCGGCGGGCTGGGGCGGGGGTCTCCAGGCTCTCTCTCTCTCTCAAGAAACGCCCAGACCAGAGGTGCCGGGCTTGGAGGACAGGAAACGGGGATAAAGGCTAGTGATGTTCGTCCAGAGAAGAGATTCTCCTGCCTGGCCTTAGTGTTTCACCCCTCTGCTGTCACCTTTTGACCCTGTCCTTAGGTGACAAGTCAATACCAAGGTCTCCAAACCTCTTCTCCACTCAGCAGGACCCCTTCTAGTAGTCACCTCAGTGATTGGACATCCCTTCCCTATGCAAGGTGGGCATCCCGTCCTGTTCAATAATAGATGGGCTCTGCTCTGCCCCAGCCTCTTTCCCAAGTCTCCTGGGACTGGACCAAGTCGCTGGCAGACAGAGGACTTCCTGCAGGGGGAGCTTTGGAAGCTCGGGGACTGCTGGACCAGAGGGCTAGGGTGCAACAGGAAAAGGGCAGGCCACGGTGTTACTCTCCCTCCTGGGCTGTGCCTGGCAGCCTGTACAGGGTGCCAAAACCTGGAAATGCCCCCACCCCAGTTCACCTGCCCCAACCCTGTCTAGGTTGCAGTCTGAAAGGGTGGGCCAAAGTCTCCCATGCCTGCTGGCGCCCACCCCCACCTGAGCCACTGGGGCCTAAAGGAGGGTAAGTTGGGAAGGGTCCAGAAACAAGCCAGGTGGGGCCACATACAGAGACCCCTGCCAAATAAGGGAATCTGAAGCTATGCTCAGAGCCTTCCTGTTGTTTTTGTCCTTCGAGGAAGATTTTCTATGTAGATACCTCCTTGCCTTCCAGCTTCAGGCTTGTCCATGCCCACTGCCCTGTACCCAGGGAGGCCTTGGATGCCTCTGCCAGGCACTCAGCCAAAGTAAACAAGGCAGAGATAGTCCTGGCCTACCTGAAGGCACCTCTCTATCAAGAGGTGGATGATGATCAGCAAACCACAAGGCTGAGACAGAAGAAAAAACCAGGTGGGATACTGAGACCCGAGGTTGGGTGAGGGCCAGCCTGGTGAGCAGGAGGAGTCACAAATGTCAAGGCTCTGGGACTAAAGGAACCTGACAAGTGGTTGTGAGGACAAGATGGCTAAACGCAGCAAATGGCAAGAGCGCAGTCTTCCTGCTGATGCCCAAGGGAAGTCAGAGAGCCTGGCTGGGCCTCACAGCAGAAGGGGTGCAGGGGTCGGGGGTTTGAGTGCTGGTGTGATGCTGGCAAGAGGTGCTGGTGCCTGGCAGTGTAGGAACTAAGATAGGGGAATTCTGACATGCACACAACCCAAGGACAACAACACAACTCCTCCTGGCTTCCTGCTATTAGCCAGATGTGGGAGAACAGGCCAGCAGGCAATGCTGTGGTATGCTGACATGGGCCCGGTGTAGCGGCCTGACTCAGCCCAGGCTCCCCTGCTCAGTGGTGGATGCAGTGGCCCAGGGAGGAATGCAGACTCCCTGGGGTCTTCCCAACAGCTTTGCTTGGAGATCATGTGTCTCTGCCCCTCCTCTAGGCCCTTTAGTGTCTCCTTGGCCAGGACAGCAAGTGACCATCAAGACAGTCTCAGGGGCACCTGCTAGGCACAGGTGACCTACCAGCAATGGTGACCTTCCCCTCCTGCTCTGGGGAGCCACAGCCTGGCCAGATGGTATCTGGGAGAGACTGGAGGTGAAGGTGGCCACTTGCATTAAAAAGGGCCCTCTCCCAGGATCCCGCCAGGCATGGACTTCTGCAGCCCTCAGGCCAGAACTGCCGGGGACAGCTGCACTTTCTCATAGAGAACTATTACCTCACATATCCTTCAAGCCATGTGCTTGCCTTCATGCTGCCCCCAGTATGGGGAGGAGCGCAGGACCCCTGGCAGACCCTGTGGGGCCAGTTTGTCTCTTCAAGAAGGCCTCCATTGCTATCCAGAGGACCACTGGGCATGGCACCCCTCTGTCTACCAGTCTGGGAGCTCCTTTCCGAGCTCCCTAGTACCAGAGGCCTGGGCATGCTCTGAGTGGGTACTTAGCCTGAGCTGGACAAGCACAGATACATGGTCCACTCAGCCTGGCCAGGGTCTTGGGGCCGAGAGGACTTCTGGGGACCAAGCTGAGGATGAGGCAGCCCAAGGTTTTGATAGAGCTGGCTGAGCTTGGGAGTGAGCTGTGCTTCCGCCCATGTCCTGTAGTGCTAAATATAGCGGCCAGGGAGGGGAGTTTCCGGTTACAGCCCCCCCACCCAGCCGGGAAATCGATGCCAGCTCCATTAGGTCTGGCCTCAGTGCCTGCTGACCTGCCCATCAGGCTGCAGAGCAGAGCAAGGGGTTGGACTACACCCAAGTCCAGGTGCCCTGTCCCCTACCCCCAACTCACCTGGTCCCCACAGCCTTCTTCAGGGAACTTCAGAGCCACCAGCCCCACCCAGTGCCCACCAGAGACCCCTGTGAGGCAACAGGAAGCACCTGAGGATAACTTTGACAATCACAAGGCTCTTGTGATGGTCATCAGGCAGCTGCAGTAGGGGAGGAGCAAGGCATGGGCAGCTGAGCCTGGGTAGGCTCCTGTCCTGGGAACATTCTGCTGGGGCCTATTCTGACCTCAGCGAAAATGGGCTGGCTGTGCCCCCCTGCACACACCATACACCTGATTGCCCCTCCCTGCCAGCTCTGTTGCTTGCTGGCTGGGCCCCACCTGCCTAGTCTAGGCTAACATTTGCATACAGGTGGTGAAGCCTGAGTGGGCCTCACAGCACAGCCTCCTCAGGTGCCTCAATGTCAAGCACCCAGGGGCATCGACACTGGGCTACTTCCCAGGCCAGCAGGAGAGGGGCTCACATAGCTCCCCACCTCAGGCCCAAGCAGGACAGGTGGCTATAAGAGGATAGGGATGCTACACTCATCATAGTATGCCTGCCTCGCGTCTGCTATTTTGATTCCACCAGGCTTCATTCAAAAGTATTCCGGGCACACACAGAGCACCAAATAGGCTCACAGCAAATACTCCAATATCCAGAGCTTTTCTGCCCCTACTTGCCTAGGGGCCAGCATTCCTGGATATCTCACTGCCTTGAGGGTCAGTGGGCCATGACCCTCATGACCCTGGGAGTCAGTTGTCCAAGACGCTGGCTGGAATGTCTAAAGTTCTAGAGAAGGGCAAGGCTGAGTCACCACATTCAGGCCTGACTTCAGCCCCAGTCAGACCACCCAGCAGTGTTCTCAGATGTTGCCCCAGTGCACTTCTCATACAGGGTACCTATGTGCCTATGACCTACACAGCTGACTAGGTGACAGCATGCCGTTTTGTCCCCAACAGGCACTCTGTGGGAGGGTGGAGGGCAGTTCTAAGCTATATGTAGCTCATAGCCTCATCCTTAGGCCAGAGAGCAACATCAGCAACAATTAAGTTAGGGACACTTTGAGCTCTGCCAGCTACACACCACACAAGCCAGCAGACCCCACATTTGGGGTGCCAAGCCAAACTGAGGCAGTTCTGTGCAGGTCCCAGGGTGCCCATACCAAGACTACTGCCATGAGTGCCCACCATATTCAGGACTGCAGACATTCCCCATGTCCTGCAGGCCTGGATTGAAGTGAAGTCCCCTCCCAACCTCCCATGGCCTAGCAGGCATGGAGGGAATACTGAGGGCACTAGGGCATTCCTGGCTGTGGGCTCTTAAAGGTGGGCCTCCAGCTTGGCCTCAGTACAGGCAGGGACCCAGCACTCCGAAATGGGCAGTGCCATGCTGTCCCCTCCTCTTGACTTGAGGCCAAGATCAGTCCCCATTCCTGTGGACATAGCTTGTGGTATGTACAGTGGTTAGTGGCCTAACCCAGGTCCAAGCACATAGCCTAGTCCCTTATGGGCTGGCTACCCAGCTGAAATGCCCTTGCCTTATCCCCAGCTCTCCACCAGCTGTCTGTCCCACAGAGCAATACTTGCATTGTCTGCAAGGAAGGTGGGAGCAAAGGCCTTTGTATGGATAGTCTGCTTTCCTCCAAGTCTCGTCTTAGCAAGACACTACTCCCACTTCAGGGCACAGAGTTTGAAGCCAGTGGCCATCTGCTAAGGCCGTAAAAGCTTTATTGAATCTTCAAATCCGGAGGGCAACTGGCCAGGATGGGCCTATCCAGGCCCTTGGGTCTCACTGTAGATGTAGGCTGGGTGCCACCTGGCTGAAGAACCAAGAGACAGCAAAGATAATGCCAAGAGTCTTGGGAATGAGAGGCTTTCTGTAAAAGCCTGGGCTTCATCTAGGGGCAGGTGCACCACCTTGATAAGCTCGCCTTCCTCTGCCAGGCCTCCACCTGGCCCGCCTCGCTGGACATCAGTCACCTCTGTGTAGAATGTGGTTTGCCTGGAGCCAGTCAGTCCCACTACAGACCTGCAGAGTAGGACAGAGCTTGCTGAGCCATCGTGGTAACTCTGCCAGCTACCTTCCACACTTGCTCCTTCTGGCTCTCTGGTGGGCAGGACTGTGGGTGGCCCTATCCCTCCTCATTCCAAGCCTCTGGATGGATGGATGCATCCATGTGATTTGCCCCCTTGAGTGGAAGGACCTGGACATGTTGAGCTTGCCTTCTGTTACTGGGTGTCACGTGTCAGAGGTGGGGATCTCAAACCACATAGAAAATAGACAAAGTAGGGCACTTAAAATGCTTTTAAAGATAAATATGATAATTGACATTTCAAAGAAAGCATTCGGGGAAAACAGAAGTGGCAGAAGCTTCTTATGTATGTTACACACCCAGGACCCTGCCAGGATTCCCAAGTTCTTCCCAAGGAAGCCAGGCACAATCAGGTGAGCTCTTAAAACAAGGCCTCATGGGCTGGAGAGATGGCTCAGCTGTTAAGGCGTTTGTGTGTAAAGCCTAATTACCTGAGTTCAATTCCCCAGTACCCACATAAAGCCAGATGCACAAAGTGGTGCAGGCATCAGGAATTGGTTTACAGTGGCTAGGGACCTTGGAGTGCCCATTCTTTCTCTCTACTGGTCATGGTGGGTCAATGTGAGCTTGAGACCAGCCTGAGACTACATAGTGAATTCCAGGTCAGCCGGAGCTAGACCCTACCCCAACAAACCAAAACAACAACAAAAAGCCAGGTCTGGTGGTGCATACCTTTAATCCCAGCACTCAGGAGGCAGAAGTAGGAGGAAGAGATGGAGAAAGCCAGTAAGGAAACATAAGAAAGAGCCCTGCAGGCAGTGAGCACCAGGATCTGAGAGTGGTCCTCGCTCAATAGCTAGCCAGGAACTGGAGTCCCACAGCCACAAGACCTTAGATTCTGCCACAGTGACACCTGGGTAGGTTGTGGATGTGGCCAACCTAACTGTAAGCAGTAATGTCTTGAGTGTATAGAGATCAAGACCCCGTCATCCAGACTGCAGACCTACAGAAACATAAGGACATTAGCAGGTGTTGTTGGAAGCCACTCAGCTGGTGGCAGGCTATTCTTGAGGCCCCTGCCCCTGGCTCCTTCTGGGCAGTCAGCCAGGGCCACACCCCTCAGTGGACCCAACCTGCAGCTTCCTACTTTCACAGCTGCCAAGGCCCACCCTGAGTCTGTCCACACCAGGGGTTCCTGAATGGCTGGAAGCCAGAGAAAACCAGCAGACTGGGCATGGTGGGGCCTGAGGGCCACCCTGATCTCCTACTTAAAGGACAGAGTTGCAGGAAAGAAAGTGCTGCTGAGGTGGGTACTGGGCATGGGGCTGAGGCTCTCAGTGTGGCAGTGGTGGACTATGTGGCAGCAAGGTCCCCAAGACTGGCCTATTGGTCCTAGGCTAGAGAGGAACCAGAATGGCATGTGCCAGCTATGAGTAGGCTGGGGTGGGTGAAGGCTAGATTCCAGAATGGGGATGAGCCCAGGTGCCATATGGACCAGGAGCATCTGGGGAGACGTTGGGTGAAGGAGTCCTGGTAGGAACCTGGGTCAGCAGAGCACTGCCTGAAAGAAGAGGCTACCTTCGGAGGTGTGCCCAGTTCATGCAGGCAGCAACAGAGCAGGGGACGGCCCATGGCCTCCAACCTCCAGAAGGGGATACACCCAGACCAGCCTCTCCTAACTGTCTCAAAGACCTCTTCCTGACGGCCCATTTTCATGGCAGACAAAGCTTGTGCCTGTGATGAAAGCAGCCAGTCTGTGGGGTCTCCAACCTCAGTTTTCCCAGTTATGGGAGAGACAGACCTAGCCAGGCTTGGAGCTACCCCCAGTCCAGGCAGGTTCTAATCTCACTCATTCTCATCCTTAGCTTGTCTCCTGTCTACACTGGGCCTTGTCATCTGTGACTGGAAAGGGAGTGATTAGGCTTATACCTGGGGTCACAGGCAGGGAGCCACTGGCCCCACCACAGTGTTCATGGGCTCTGGGCTGTCCAGTCCCATGTCAGCCCACAGGAACAGCTGTTCTGACCTTCACTTAGCCCCACCCACCCCCAGTCCTGCCTCTTCAGAGCCACACCCTCCTCTCCAAGTCTGAGTGGGATGTCCCGGTCCAGAACCCTTCCCGCTCCCCAACACCTTTAGTCAGGCCACAGCCGAGTGTTTATGAAACCTCTTCAGCCAGTGTCCACTTGCCCTGAAACCACTGCCAGGTCCGTCCCAGGCTCATCTCCCCTGGGAGGACCCCACCCTCTCATGGGCATCTCATACCTGTCCTCCACTCCTGCCTGCTCTACTTACTAGCCAAACCTGTAGTGAGGTCAGAACCCTTGGATTCTCTGTGCTCCAAGCACCATCCACTAGACAGATCTGGAGCCCAGTGACCACTGACTAACAACACAGAAGGCATAGCAGACAGTCAGCCAGGCCTTTAGGGATAAAATGCTCGGCCCTTTGCATGGAAATCCTGCTTCCAGCATGATCCCAAACACAGCCCAGGGTGCAGAGGGTGAGGTCCTGAAGGCTGCTGACATGGGATCCTAGCCTAACACTGAGTGGCACTGTGCCCTGCGAGAGGTGGCAGAGACTCTGACCTTTTGGAAAAGTGGCCAAAGGCTGATGTACAACTTGGTTAGATGGTGGTAGGCACTATAAAACTCTCCTGCTCCAGGACGTCAGCTGGGGTCAGGGCCCCATCCTGGGGCAGGGATGTTCAGGACAAGCACCCATGCCAACTCCCTGGGGAGGCACGAGTGACAGGCACCTGGGCTTCAGTGGGGGCCGTCCCGTCCCTCTCCTCCCCAAGACTTCCCTCATTCCTGAGCCATTGGCTGAGAACAGAGCTGTGACTCACCCCACCCCCAGTGCTTAATCCCACAGGAAGTGGGGCATCTGTCGACAGCAGCTGCCACCCAGAGCCTGGCCCCTCATGGCTGGGGTTGCAGAGTGGGGACAAAAGAAGAGCATGTTCCAGAACCAGTCTAAGAACCAGAGTCTGAGGTGCTATCCCATGTTGAAAACAAGGAGGAACCCTTGCTTGCACATGAGGACAGTGTGTTCATTCTCTCCCTGGAAGACTATCCACACACAGCAACCTGCCCTGATAATCCTCCTCACATGTATGTGGAAACCTGGTGCAGATCCATGGGGACTAAGTGGTAGCCACACTCCTCCCAAGCCTCCTTGCAGGCTACTTCCTTCAGTGAGAGCCAAGGTTGGTCCCCGATGGATGCCGACACAAAACTCAACCTCCACCGAGCCAGGCAGTGCCTGCTCTAGGTTCTGGGCTGGTCTTCATCCGCAGCTGCCAGGGATCCAGGGACGTGGCATTCCCCCTCACATGCGTACACAGCTAGTTGGGGGGACACAGCCACAGGGTGGTTACCTCTGAGCCTCAGTTTCTCATAGAGCTCCCCATCTGTATTCAGACCCTGAGAATTATGGGCCTAAAAATGCCCTGTGGGTGCCCCTACCCACTCCTACTCCCAGTCCACCTGGGCCTCACCTGGCTGGAACTGCTTCACCAACACCAGGCTCTTCTGATAAGAGTTGAACATGAGAATGGTCACACTGTAAATGGGGGACAGAGCTCAGCACAGACATTCCCTCTCTCCCCAGGGTCCTGGTTCCCATCCTCCTATTCCTAGAATGGCTCCTGCTCCCTTTCTGACAATGCAGAAAAGGTGGCCCCTTGCTCAGACAGGAGACAGGCCATCAGGGATACACAGTCAGCCAGAACCTTGACCTGTTGCTCTGCCTGGCAGAACAGCAGCAAGGGAGAGGACATGCTGGGCAGCTGGGAAAGTAGAGGGTCCCACTTGTCAGCTACGACCAGCCATACTCCTCAAGCCCATGCCCAAGATGCTGGGAAGCAAGGATAGCAGGCTTCTCCAGCTCTAGGAAGACCTACCTGCCACCAGAGGCCAGGTGGCCTGAAGCAAGACCTGACTCATTCACCACACCACAGGGACCCCTTAGGAACAGGAGAACCAGAGACTGGGTTGAACAGGGTGGATTTGAAGACCACAATGGGAACAGAAACTGAAGCCTCCCCAGCAGCCAAGCCCTTACCTGTCATGAGTCTCCATGAAGTCCCAGGACTTCTGGACACCATTCTGAAAGAGGCAGGGCAATGGTCAGGAAGGACAAACAGCTGTCAGCATGGATGGAGGTGCACTGAGCAGAGAGATCCAGCACAGCAGTTCCCAACCAGGGAGGCCTGCTTCCTGTGGCTATCAGGAATAGGACCTGCAGCAGGTGGGGTCACAAGAGGCAGCCTGGGCTGGTCAAGATTAAGACAGTATGGTGCTCTGAAAGGGTTAGGTGAAAAACCTGAACAAGAGCAGGACAAGTATTTCATGAGTACCAAAGACTGCAAGAAGTGCATAGTGTCACCAAGGCTGGGGAGGATCATGAAGGATATGGGAGGGATAGATGTGACATCCAGGGCAGGGCAGGGAGGGTCCCAAGCAAGCAGAGCACAAGTCAAATGCTCACTGCTGAAGCTCCCTTAGGACACTGAACAGAGGAAGACTGACAGGAGGATGACAGGGGCCAGCCAACCTGAGAGGGCACCAGCACAGGAGGGCTCACCCTGCACACATAGGAATGTGGTGACGTGGCTGAAGGTGGAAAACGCTGTCCCACCTGGTTTTAGGTTCCACCACTTCTTACATATCCTTATGGTTCTGCTCTCCCTGCAGGACCACACAACACTCAGAAAATGGAGGTGGTAGGCTCTACAACACAGGGCAGCCAGAACAGATGTCAATAGGGCTCTGTGTATTGGGGTACAAGGGCCCAGCTTCCTGTCAGCTAGTTACCACCGGGCAAAATGGGCTCACACTGAAGGCTGGGGCCAGGAGTGACTATTCCTCCCTGAGAGGTCACTGGTGGTAGTGTGGGACCTGGAGCCTGCCCACCTTAGCTTGCTTAGTCAGACCTGAGCCCTGGCCAGCCCACCAAAGATGCTGGCACTACATTCAGGCTGTGAGGTAGACAGGGGTCTGAGCACTAGAGACAGTGTGCCCAACCCTAACTGTAAGTGCAGCAGGGTATTGAAGAGGGAGGGTTCTGAGGAATGGATAGGAGGGCTTCCTGAGGATGGTGCCCAGGTGCAGAAGAACACTCCAGTGGGAGAACACCACAGGTAGAGGAGAGGCCAGGGCTCAGAAAGAGCAGTGGAGCTCGGCCTGCAGACAGAGGCATCCTGGGAGAGCAGAAGCAGCCTGGTTTCCAAGGGGAGGGCAGGTCAGACTGTCCAAGAGGCCGTTGAAGCACCACCCCATGAGGCGAGCCCAGGCCTGCCTGACATCCATGAAAGGAGCCAGCCTGCTATGCGCTATGCCCACCCCCACAGCCTGTTTCACGGTAAAATGTCACACTGTGTGGCTCCCAGCAACCCTTGTAGCTCAAGGTCAACACTGTGTCAGAGCCCTGAGAAGGGCCAGATAGGCAGATTGAGGTACTGAAAAGGAGGGGCAGACATAGGTAAAGGTGACCACATGTTGCTCAGGGTCATGGGGTTCCCCACTTTGAGCCCATCTGTTTGTCTACCAGGTCTCACCTAGCAAGGTACAGCATACAGTTAAGGGCTGTAAAGGTGCCCCACATGCAGCAAACTCAGCCAGTCCAGGGTCTCTTGACCTCTGAGGAAATGCTGCCTGGCCCCTAGCCCATGAGCATGCCTCTGGCTGCTCAGGTGAGCTTTGGTTACCAATGCCACTGGTTGAAATATGCAGGAAATAGACTGCAAAGCCACACCGCAGCACTTCCCAGGAAGCAGAGGAAAAGTGCTTCAGCCATGGGCCACAGCCGGATAGGCCTGGACCACCCACTGCTCACCAGAGTGCCAGTCCTCCAGCATAAGCAGCCACCACAGGCACCCTCACCACCAGCTTCTCTGCCCCAGACCAGCAAAAGGGAAAAGGACAGTGACCCCCATGTCCTCAGCCCTCAGCTGCTCCCTCAGGCTGACCACTGTCCTTGGCTGCACCCAGGCAAAGGTCCTAGGGGGCCAAAAAGATCATTATGCAGCAGAACACATTATGGCTCAAGGACCTCTCAGGGCTGGTGAGAAGTAGGGGCCTGGGTGGGACAAGGAGGACAGAAACACACTAAGACCTGGACTGTTGGACCTGGCTGGAATGCAAGCATGACCTGCACTGACCAGGCCACGAAGGCAGTGTATACCTAACAAGAGCATGGATAAACTAGGGTGAAGAAACCAGGGCTGGAAAGATGGCTTAGCGGTTAAGCGCTTGCCTGTGAAGCCTAAGGACCCCAGTTCAAGGCTCGATTCCCCAGGACCCACGTTAGCCAGATGCACAAGGGGGCGCATGTGTCTGGAGTTCGTTTGCAGTGGCTGGAGGCCCTGGCGCGCCCATTCTTTCTTTCTCTCTATCTGCCTCTTTGTCTCTCTCTCTCTCTGTCACTCTCAAATAAATAAAAATGAACAAAAATATTAAAAAAAAGAAACAATGTATGGGGAGCAGGCAGATGTGGGGGCCTACAAGACAGGGTCAGGCAGAACAGAGGAGTCCACAAAAATGGAGCAAGGGAAGAAGGAAGCAGCAGTGACACTACCCAACAAACATTTCCAGAGACCCTGTGTTCCATGGTCCCGAGAGAGGCAGCCATGCCTCTCCTGTCCTGGGAGACACCTGTGAGCTGGGGAGGGCTGAGCTTGGGTGGGTAGAAGTGCCCTCACCCGCAGCAGCTCTGAGGAAAGAAGTCCACCTTGAGAGATTTTGTCTTCTGCTGCCTCCCTCCCTCCCTTTCTCCCTCCCTCCCAGCTCCGGGCTCCAGGCTCCTTTCTCTGCCCAGGACGACTACTGCCTGCAGGAAGCCTGTCCTGACAGCTAAGGCAATATATGGGTCCAACTGCAGAAAAGTAAGGATGAGGTAGGCAGGAAGAGAGGACCAGTCCTAGGGCAAGCCAGGGTTCACTAGGACTGCCAACCCTAGGCCAGGCGTGCCGGGGCGGGGCGGGGCGGGGCTGGCGCTCAGAGCCCAGGCGCAGGGCGAGGGCGGGGCGGGGCGGGGCGGGGCGGCGGTGGAAAGCCGGCGCGGGCCCGGGAGCGTGGAGAGCGGCGCGGGCGCCGCGGCTCACCTGGCGGTACTGCAGCGTGAGTGGCCATAGGTAGGGCGAACGGACGCAGCGGCCCACCGCCACCCTGTCGACGTGCTCCGTGGCGGCACCGGGCCGCTTCCTCGGCGGACTGGAGCTGGCGGGCGCATGACCGCGCCTCTGGGCATGCCCAATTTCACGGGCGGGGCGGGGCTGCCGTAGCGCGGCGCGGCGCCCAGGTGGCACCTGCCTGCCACGTGCCGGGCGCAGGAGTGGCGCCGTCGTCCGGGTCCCCGGCAGCCACACGCGAGGGGGACGTGAGGAAGGCAGGGGCTTGGTGGGGGGAGTACTTCTTGCTCTGGAGAGCCCAGGGGTGAGAACCAAGGGTCTGAGCTCCAGGGAGGTGAACCGAACTGTTGCCTGCTCGTCTGGGTTGATCACAACCCCTAAATGAGTTCCTCCTAGGGCGAGGAGTGCCCCCCACCTCCCATTCGGAGACTCCAGAGCCCCAGAGGCGAAGTCTGGGGAGACCGGAGGTCACTGGGAACGCAGTCAGAAGAGAGACGGCTCAGAGGGGTGGGAGATGGGCCTCCATTGCCCTGTAGAACTGGCTCTGTCTTCTGATTCCTGAGAAAGGAGCTGGACAGCCCATCTGCTCGTGTGGGAACAGCTCAACTTTGTCTGCCTGTCCCTTGCAGGGGACCATGCTATTACTTGCACTTGCGCCACTGCACACATTTCATCCAGCCAAACTGGGCTGTAGGCCTCATATGTCAGTGTCATTCCTGATGTATCCCAGCTCAGAAAGTCCTGACCCATTGCAGATTAAAGGGGAGAGAATGTCACCATAAGGGACTCATGGTCCACAGAGCTGTCATCTGAGACTTGTCATTATACCCCTCCCCCACAACTTCAAGGAGGTGTTTTCCAGCTTTGGCCTGGCCATCTAGTCTCCTGAAGGTCAGAGTGACCACCCATCAAGAGTTCCACCTGAGCCAAAGACATCTTGGGCCTCTTGTCTCTTGTTCCAGGGAAGCTCCTTGCTGCCTCAGTGTGTGGACAGTGAGAATACCAGAGCTCCCACCAGCAGCTCAGACAAAGGTAGAATTAAGAGGGCTTGGCCTCAGTGGTTGGGGGCCTCCCACTGCAGACACATGCTGTCAGCCTGCCTACCTGGGTCGGCTGAGCAGAAAGATAACAGGGAGTCTTTGGGAAGAACTCACAGCCCCAGAGTTCCTCTGGGTGGACAAATCACTGTTCCCTGTTAGGATGAGATTAATTAAGTGTTTGCTTGCTCGGGCCATGCTAGAAGACATGGAAAGGTCATGGCAGGGGGCTGCCTGTATTGGGAAGCAAGAAACCTTCCAAGGGGCTTTTTTTATGGTTTATTTTTATTTATTTATTAGAGACAGAGAAAGGGAGAGAGAATGGGCATGCCAGGGACTCTAGCCACTGCAAATGAACTCCAGACACATGCCCAACCATGTGGATCTGGCTTATGTGGGACCTGGAGAATTGAATCTGGGTCCTTAGGCTGTGTAGGCATGTGCCTTAACCACTAAGCCATCTCTCCAGCCCCCAAGGGGCTTTTGACCCTTGGCCAGAGTAGTGGCTGTGTAGATCAGTGAGCCTGGTCCCCCCGGGGAACAAATGTAGGAGCCTTGGTGGGGAGGGGCTTGTCAAGAGCGGGCAGTGGGAGGACACCATATGGCCCAGGCCAAGGGGAACACTGAGAAGCCACCTGAGGTTTTGGTAAGGTGAGGGCTGTGCAGACCCTGTTGAATACACATTAAGGGCAATACAGACAACACATGGTGGGACCAAAGGACCCTGTGTCACACCCTGCAGTTGCTGGATCCAAATGAGACAAACTCCTGCAAATTAGGTTCAGGAGTACAGAGCTCCAAAGCAGTGTCCCTGGCCAAGGTGAAGATGCCTCAAGACTGCTCTCTTCAGCTCTTACAGGTGTCCACACTGTGGAACATGGTGCATTGTCTTCAAAGCCATCGATGGTCTCCTACCCTCTCATAGCTTCTGCATCATCTCAGCTCTGACCCTCCTGTTTCTCCCTTCTCAAAACACTGTGATCAGCTGGCATAGTGGTACACGCCTTTAATCCAGCACTTGGGAGGCAGAGGTAGGAAGATCATCATGAGTTCGAGGCCATCCTGAGACTACATAGTGAATTCCAGGTCAGCGTGGGGCTGGAGTGAGACCCTACCTCAAAAAAAAAAAAAAGAAAGAAAGAAAGAAAGAAAGAAAGACTGGAGAGATGGCTTAGCAGTTAAGTGCTTGCCTGTGAAGCCTAAGGACTCCAGTTCAAGGCTCAGTTCCCCAGGTCCCATGTAAGCCAGATGCACAAGGAAGCGCATGCATCTAGAGTTCATTTGCAGTGGCTGGAGGCCCTGGCATGCCCATTCTCTGTCTATCTGCCTCTCTCTGTCTGTCGTTCTCAAGTAAGTAAAAATAAACAAACAAAAAAAAAATCTAAAAAAACCAACACTATGACCACATCTAGGACTCCTGATAACCAGGGTCATCCCTTAGGGTTCTCAAGCATCTACACCTACAAAGTTCCTTTTCCCACGTTTGTCCCCATGTGGACATCTAGCAGGCACACAAGGGGAGAGCTATCCCACAGCAGACCAAGTCTTGGGCCCAGTCCGGGGAACTGGAGGACAAAGAGAGCCTAACCCTGGTGGCACCGGGCTGGAGGGTGTTCTTAAGTGTCTTAATTGCCTAGGCACATAGAGAAGTAGATGCCAGATTCCTCCAGGGTTGTTTCTTTTTTTCTTTTTTCTTTGGTTTTGTTTTTCAAGGTAGAGTCCCACACTAGCAGAGGCTG
Organism: Dipus sagitta; assembly: GCA_036346955.1. Taxonomy (NCBI): domain Eukaryota; kingdom Metazoa; phylum Chordata; class Mammalia; order Rodentia; family Dipodidae; genus Dipus; species Dipus sagitta. The sequence continues at coordinate 154,000,081 of CM070775.1, forward strand.
ACCTGGGATTTACTATGTAGTCTCAGGCTGGCCTTGAACTCACAGTGATCCTCTTATCTGCCTCCTGAGTGCTGGGATTAAAGGTATGCGTCACCACACCCAGCTCTTTTTTTTTTTTCTAATGGAATGACAGGCAGGCTGTGTGTCTGGAGAGTTGAGAACACTGTTCAGGTGCAGGACCCTGGGTAAGAGAGGGTGGCTGGAAGACAGTAAGTCCTACAGCCCAGTAAGTCAAGGCTGAGAGACCAGGTGACTGGGACATACAGGTTTCTTGTTTCTGGGCTACTGGGCCTGCTGTGTATCAGCAAACAAAACTTGGGGAAGAGGCATCTTTAGCCCCCCTGTGCTCAGCAAGAGTCTAGATAGCTGATACCTATGAGTACAGATGCTTTCCCTGCTGAGCCCTGTGGACCATCCCCAACTCCCACATTAGATTGAGTGGGACAAGTACCCTTTACTAAGGGTTCCTGGAAGACACATGTGCACAGTCTCTACGGAGTTAGAAAGGCAAGCCAAAGTCACAGTGACTTCTAGAATAGGGAAAAGAGGGATGGAGAGATTGCTCAGTGGTTAAGGCGCATGCCTGCAAAACCTAGTGACCCAGGTTTGATTCCCCGGCACCCATGTAAAGCTGGATGCACAAAGTGATGCATACATCTGGAGTTTGTTTGCAGTGGCAGGAGGCCCTGGCATGACCATTCTCTCTATCTGCCTCTCTCCATAAATAAATAAATAAATAAATAGGGAGAAAAGATGCAAAGCTTCTGCCTACTTTTCTATGCGCTGAAATTTTTTCCCAAACAAATTTTCCTCCTTTTTTTTTCCTGTTTGTTTCCTTTATTTTTTGTCTTTTCAAGGATCACACTGTGAAGCCCAAGCTTCCCTGGAGCTCACACTCCTCCTGCCTCAGACTTCTGAGAGTGCGGGGATGACAGGCATGTATCATCATACCAGGCTCAGAGTAGACTTGCAAGAGAAGTTTAAGTGCCTGAGAGGACAGGTGTGGCCCTTGCTGTCAGTGCTATGGCCCCAACCACTATGAACAGAAGTCCTGCTCTCTGCCAGAGGCAGTGAGGAGCCACATCAGGGCTTAGGAGAGAACCAAGAAGGTGCCCAGGTTTTATTGCCAAGGAGCTGGGAGATGGCTACTCAAGCAAGGACAGGTGTGATGTTTTGCTGTGGAGGCCAGAGCTTCCATCCAAAGAGACTGAGTGAGGCTTCTCAGGAGAGTGGATGTCCACACCAAGAAGAAAAACAAAATTGAGTTAGAACCTTACCAGGCATCAAACAATAAACTCAAATGGGTCAGAGACTAAAAGAGTTAAAGGGCTGGAGAGATTGCTCAGTGGTTAAGGCACTTGCCTGCAAAGCCTAAGGACCCAGATTTGATTCCTCAGTATACACATAAAGCCGGATGCACTAGGAGGCACATGCATCTGGAATTCATTTGCAATGACTAGAGGCCCTAGCATGTCCATTCTCTCTCCCTCTCTCTCTGCCTTTTTCTCTCAAATAAATAAATAATAGATATTTTAAAAAGAAAACACAGGGGCTGGAGAGATGGCTTAGAGGTTAAGCGCTTGCCTGTGAAGCCTAAGGACCCCAGTTCAAGGCTCGATTCCCCAGGACCCACGTTAGCCAGATGCACAAGAGGACGCATGCATCTGGAGTTCATTTGCAGTGGCTGGAGGCCCTGGCGTGCCCATATTCTCTCTCTCTCTGTCGCACTCAAATAAATAAATAAAAATAAACAAAAAAAATTTAAAAAAAGAACAACACAGGACAAAAACTTCATGACACTCAATTTGGCAGTGTCAGCTAAAGAAAAAGAAAAGTGGACAGATTGGACTTCATGAAAACTGAAACCTCATGTGCATCAAGACTGACGTGCTCATGGACAAATGAATACATTGTGGATTTCCATGCCATGGAATGTCACTCAGCCTGCAAGAGGAAGGGAATTATGATATGTGCTACAGAATGAACTTGAGGATGCTATGCTGAGTGGAATAAGCCAGAACCATATGCTTCCATTCAAATGAGGTCCCTGGAATGGTTGGATTCATAGAACCTTAAAGTAGAATGGGGTGCCAAGAGTTGGGTGAAAGGATTGGGACTTATCAGTTTGAGATGAAGAAAACGTCCTGGAGGTGGATGGTGGTGATGATGGCTGAACAAAAAGTATTAGTAAGAAATGCCACCAAACTGTCACTTTAAAATGGTTACAAAACCAGGTGTGGTGACGCATGCCTATAATTCCAGCAGTTGAGAGGATCAGGAGTTGAAGGCCAGCCTGGACTACGTGAGATTCTTGTCTCAAAAACAAAACAAAAAGCTGGGTGTGGTGGCATATGCCTTTAATCCCAGCACTCAGGAGGCAGAGGTAGGAGGATCACCATGAATTAGAGGCCAGTCTGAGACTACATAGTGAATTCCAGGTCAGCCTGGGCTAGACAGTGAAACCCAAAAACCAAAATAATAAGAATTTAAAAAATCCTAGCCAGAAATGGTGGTGCACGCCTTCAATCCCAGCACTCGGGAGGCAGAGGTAGGAGAATCGCCGTGAGTTCAAGGCCAGCCTAGGACAAATAGCGAATTTCAGGTCAGGCTGGGCTAGAGAGTGATACTCTACCCCGAAAAACCAAAGAAAAAAAATCTTAAAATGCTTAAGATGATAAATTTTGTATCCAAATAAACATTAAAACCAGGTGTGGTGGCACACACACCTTAATCCCAGAACTCGAGAGGCAGAGTTAAGAGTATTGCCATGAATTCAAGGCCACCCTGAGACTAGATAGTGAATCCCAGGTCAGCCTGGGCTAGAGACCCTACCGCAAAAAACTACACACATTGGCTGGGCGTGGTGGTGCACACCTTTCATCCCAGCACTCACGAGGCAGAGGTAGGGGGATCGCCATGAGTTCGAGGCCACCTTGAGACTACATAGTGAATTCCAGGTCAACCTGAGCTCTAGTGAGACCCTACCTCGAAAAACCAAAAAAAAAAAAAAAAAAAAAAAAAAAAAATAGGTACATCCATTACACTCTTCCTCACTGTGGACTGAATGTAACCCAATGCTTTACACTTCGGCTGCCATATTTTCCCCACCATGATAGACTGTAACCTGGAATGTATACAGAAATAAACTTGTCCTTCCTGGGCATGGTGACTTAAAACTTTAGTCCCAGCACTTAGGAGGCTGAGGTAGGAGGATTGCTATGAGTTCAAGGCCAGCCTGGACTACAGAGCGAGTTCCAGGTCAGCCTGTACTGTAGTGAGACCCTGCTTCAAAAACAACAAAAAAAGAGAACATTGGGAGGGATGTGAGGTGTTAGTGGATATGCATGTGGTAGAGTGGGCTTGTGGTCAGAGGCGTGTGAATACATGCAGAGAATCGTACAGGGATGAAATTGAGTAAGTTCCACCAGGAAGAGGGCTGGTGGGAGACCCCAGAAGGAGCCAGGAGCAACAAGGCATCCCATGTGTGCCCTGGGAACCTTTGCCTGTATCACTTTAACTGTCTCTGACCTCCCATTTCTTCCAATTCCCTGCCCTCCATTCATCTGCTTCCCACAGGAGACAAGACCAGGTCACCTAGGCTTCTCCATCTCACCTATGGAGCATCTGTCCCTCCTAGTATGCTCTGGGAGGCACACTTAGGGTGAGAGTCAGTTCTGACTTGCTCTTCAGGGCACCTCCCATGTCATTCCTGGGACATCTTAGTGCTCCACCAATCCATGCTGCTGCCCTCAGGTACCTTTCAGGTCCCTCTTCCATGGTCAATGGATGGCTCCTCCAGGACACCAAGGCATCCTGCTTTTCACTGTAGTGCCAGGCTCCTTTCAGCTCAACACATCTCTGTAAGCTGATCTCCCCACATCACTGTGGCTCTCTGGGGTCTCTAGAAGCCAGCTGTGTTGTGGGGCCAAGAACTGTAGCCTCAGTTTTCATTTGGCCTTGTCAGCTCAGATGCTCTGACCAGGAACATTTGTAGACACTAGAGAAGTCTAAAAATGCACATGTGCTTACATGTATGAGTCAGGCCAAGCCTGGGAGAGGTCTCTGTGTGACAGTACATCTGCACATGAGTTCTGGTGTGTCCCTGAAATCCTGCAATCTGTGGTCAATTGAGGCAGGCCCAGGTTCTCCCAGGAGAGTTCTTGAACTGTTGAGAAGTGACTGGACTATGAGATGGCCAGGATCTGGTCTTCAAATACAACAAAGCTTGGGAGAGAACTCCTGAGACAGGAGCCTATTCAGCGGAGGAGAGGTGCTGGGGCAAAGGCTCAGCCTACCTGGCCTACTAGTCACTTCCATCCTGTACTGCCCTAAAGGTGTGGACAGGGGGCCACCAGCACCCCCACCCTTCTGAGTCTCTGGGATCCTCTGCAGCCTGTAAGAATACTGTTCTGAGTCACAGGTGAGCACCTGAGAGGCAGGTGACTGGCCCCTAGAACTCATGGGACTAGTCTGGTCCCCTAAATGTGCTGGGCTCTCTTCTGGCCACGGGGGCTCATACAAGCACAGAGCCAAGCTGAGCAGAGGTCTGGGGTCTATAAGCCTTGGCGGTTGGGAGGAAGCTGCTGGGCAAGACACATGGTCTTGAGGGCAATAGACAGCCCCAACCTCCATTCTTCTGGGCCCAACTCCTGTGTGTGTGGGCAGCAAGCTGACCTTGGCTTCTGACCACTGGTTGGCTCCAGGCCTTCCCTCCTGAGAACCTCTCCCCATTCCTGCTGGGCACTCGCCTTGAGGACGTGCTTCTGCCACCTCAGACTGGCTGCTGGACAAGAGCCCCACAGTCCCAACCTTCAGGCGCCCCTGGGTCTCGAAGGGAAGCAGCTCAACCCAGTGTCTCAACCCACTGGTAACAGCATGAGCCCACCCGGAAAGCACTAGCCTTGAACAATGCCTGCGTGTGACCAGCTTTCCCTCTGTGAGAGAAAATAGTTCCATAGAATGGCAGTTTCCTGCATTTGTGCCTGGGCTTGAAGGGGTGACTCATGCTGATACCTCCCACAAAGAGATGGTACTAGAGCCTCTCCCCACTTCTGGCCCCTAGATAGAGCAAGGACCCATCTGTCTTCGAAGCCCCTGCCCTCCTGGGCTTCAGTTCCCACCTGAGCACCTGAGTATCAGCTGGGCTGGCAGACAGTATGGGTCCTTCCTGGAGGAGGAGGCCTGGATCCAAGTGTCAATAGCTAGGTGGAGCAAGTGGGGAGATGGATTCCCAGGGGACAGGAGGTCTAGGGACAGAGGGGTCCCTGGTCCCAAGAACAGCATTGTTTCTTGGACAGCCAAGGGCCCCACAGTGAGGGCTGGCTATGGGCTGCAGGGCAGACAGCAGAGATAAGGCCACAAAGGTGAGAGCTTCCCTGACACAGAAAGGGTGAGTCATGGCAGGAGGTTCGAACTACCATGCAGGGCTAGTGGGTCCAGAGGTCTTCTGGAAGAGTATACAGAGCTTCAGTAGGAAAGCTGCAGATGGCACTCCCAGCTACCTTGTACCAGGTGAGTCTTGTTAGATCAGGGCTGTGAAAAGGGAGTGTGCAAGGATGCCGGGCTCCTCACCCAGCCTTTCCAGTGGTACATGGGCAGCACCCTGCTCCTCCTACCATCTGTGTTCTAAAAGGCCACCAGTTCTGTTCAGTTCTCAGCAGCACCTAGCCCATCAAGCTGCCTTCCCAGCTGTTTCAACAAGAGTGTGGTCCTGCACAATGGCTCACCCAGAAGCCATAAATTGTTATTAGGAGATTTTCTTTGCCAGGGATGGGATATCTTCCAATGAGTTGTTGGCCAGGGAGGTCTATGATTCCCCAAAACATTACAGGCCATTATTGAGGCTCTTGGTTTACCACCAAGAATAGATGGCAAGACCCTATTGCTAAAGACTTCACATACTTGGGCTGCAAGGTCACTGAGAAATCTTGCTGGAGCTGAGCTAAAACCCTCCTATTGACAAGCTGACAAAAAGCTGGAAAATGCTATGCTGCAAGCAGCTCCATGGGAGAGAGAGGTTATCAGAGGAAATAAACAGTGGACACTGCAAGCCTTAAGTTTGGCCAGCCAGGCCAAATGAGTCAATGGTGCAATAGTGGCATGTCTGTTATAGGGTAAACTAACTGCTCTCTAATTGGACTGGAGGCCTGCTCCATGGAAGGGGTAATATATGCCTGATACTGAAGTCATGAGCCCTAGGGGTGTAATGGCTGCTGGTATCTGGCTAAATGCATGTATTATGCTCAACAAACTGCCCAGTAAGCCCTTCTCTTAATGTTCATACTCATACATTAATGCTACTCTCACTTCTGGTTAGAGAAGCTTCTCTTTTCAGATGGCAGTGACCTGACCCCTGGGATGACTCAAAAGGCACCAAAGTGCTGAGAAAAGTGACAGAGGAATGCTTAGCACAAAAACATCTCTATCACACCTTCCAAGGCTCAGGGTCCACTGTGGAAGAGGTGCCAAAAAGAATGTAAGAGCCACGGGAAGGGTAGGATTGCTCACACTGCAATCTTCCAGACACAAAATGGTCTGGATATCCATGACCTCACAGTGTCTGGCACTACCTATGCAAGACCAGTATAATAGGAGGAAAAGATGACATCAAAATAAAAGCAAGACTGATGGAGAGCGGGAGGGGAATATGATAGACAGTGGAGTTGTGAAGGGGAAAGTGAGGTGGGAGGGAATTATTGCTTATTGTTTATAATTATGAAAGTTGTCAATAATGATTTTTTTAAAGTGTGGTCCTCCAGAGTTGGAGAGCTCATGCTACCTACCACCAGCTTGCTGCCCTAACCTGTCTCAGGCTAGCCCTTCTTGACCACTTCCCTCCCTGCTCTTCCAATTCCTTCTCCTAGGGGCCCCAAAGTACTAAGACATAGTGGGACCAACTTCCTGAGAGCTGATCTCCCACTGCCTCCCCTCAGGCTGGCTCTCCTTCCTTCCCTTTCATTTGCAGGATCCCTGCCCCATGCTGGACTCTCTCCTTTTTGTCTCGTATGTATGGGATCCTGACTTGATTTCTGCATCTCAGACAACCTGAAGAAATATAAGAGGTTCAAGTTTAGGTCCAACTGCCCTCTCCTGGACCGTCTGACCTTTGGCTGCTCACACCAAGGGCTTCCATGCCCTGTTCACAGGCATCAGTAAGATGGGGCTTCTAGTCTGATCCTGGAGGGGCCCAGGCCTTGCTAGTGCCTACTGCTGTGTGAAGGGCCCCCAGGCTCTGTTCCATACCCAGTGCTGTCTGTCCACACTTTATTTCATCAGCACATATTAAAATCATGGCTAAACAAGCTCAGAGATGAGCAAAATGCCATCAAAAGGCAAGGAGTGCTGGGTGGCCATAAGCTTGCCTTGAGCCCTTTGGGCTCCAGGAATGCTGTTTCCAGCTCCACTCTGCCAGTGAGGTGGGTGTGTGGGGTCTTCTCTCACCTTAGGAAAACAGGCCACCCCTATGTCCCAGCTTTCTTGCCGCCTGTCGGTAGTAGCCTGGGCAGGTTATGTCTTTCTACCTCCTGGCAAAACAGTGGGGACAGGCAGAGGGACTCATCTCACTTCTAGGCTTCCAGGCAGCTCTGCCCACCTACCGAAGCCCTTCATTGCCAGTTCATTGTATTAAATCCCTATTTAAAATACCTGTGTGGCTCCCTGATTTCTAAGCAGGTTGGACTGAAGAAGCTTTGCTGGGCAGGCAGCCTGGCCAAGATGTGAAGGGTCCTGCCCTATGGACCAGGCACAGGCCTTGAGGAAATGCAGGGCCGCAACCAGGGCAAGGGCTTCATCCCTGCAAAGCCCAAGAGGGGAAGCGGTATGCCACGATTCTAGGGGGCTGCTCCTGCTGGGAGGCAGTAGGATTGGGGACGCCTGGACACTATAGAGTTCCTCCCGAGACCGTGGCTCTAAACTTCTCAGTGCTCGTCAACCCCCGCCAAGTATCTGCCGGCGGCAGCAGATCTGGGAGGCATTCCTGTCTGAGGACCTTTCTTCTCCTTCCTCAGCCCTTCCCCCACCTATACAGGATCTGATCTCACGAATGCAGCTACCGCCGCCGCTTCCCAGGGAGGGGATATTCCGGCTTCCCCAGTCTACCCGGCCAGCAAGTCGCACACTGAGCGGAGCCACCGGTACAGAACCCCAGACCAGACCAGCCTCCCCGTCTGGGTTTCCTGTCGTCCGCCCCCAGCTCAGCCCTGCAGGAAGTGGCCGCCTCCCGAACAAAGGGGCCGGCGGACAATGGCCATTGAATTGGGCCGGGGCACTCGCGCGGGGACAGGCTGCCAGCTGCCAGCGCTGATAAGACCCGTGCAGGGGCCAGGATGGTACCGACCCCAGCGCGCCCGTCTCTCCCAGCCGCGCCTCCGCAGCCCGCCGGGCCCCGATGAAGGCCGGGAAAGCCTGAGCGCGAGACGCCTACCGATGGGGGCCAATGAGGAGCCGGCGCGCCCCACTCGTAGACCAATCCAAGGAGGTAACGGGGAACGCAGCCACCCAGAGCCTGGCACTGCTGATGGTCCCTCCCCCGGGCCGGCTGGCCCGGACTCCGCCCCTCTGCCCGAGGCAGTGGCTCGTTCTCAGGTTCCCAAGCCTTGCGAACAGGCTTTTTGGAGGTGGTGGTTCAGCATTTCTGCCAAAAGCATCAGACAAGTCCTGAACCTGCGAAGCGTCTGCACAGTGCCGCGATCTCGCACTCTCATAGAATGGCCATGTGTGTAACTTGGTTTTCTGCGAGGGTCCAGTTGCTGGTTGCTCGCCGTGCCGCAGCCTGGACCTCACGCCCCGAATCTGCTCCGACACCCATCTCTGCCACCCTGCGTTTCTTGGCTTGAGGGCAGGGCCATCAGAAGCCCTGGCAGACTCCTGCTCCCCGCGACGTTAGACTGTCCAGAAGCCCCCAAGAGGTTGCTGGGAGCCTTCTGGAACCCTAAATCTGGAAGTGTCTTCCTAGGACCTCTTCCTGTTCTGGAGGTCTGGGAAAGGCACTGAAGTCTTTTTCCCCAGGTTTATAAGGGCGCCTGTATCTCTACAGTGCTGTGCTGTGATTAGTGTACAGGGCAGGCATTGTGTGTTGCAGACTGCTGGGAAGAGTCTAGTACCTGACTACCCAGGATTAGAGAGCTATGGGTGAGGGGACAGAAGAGTTGGCAGGAGATGGAGCAACAAGAAGCCTGGGTAAACGGAGGCAAGACACTTTCTGGCTTCATTGCACTGGCAAGCAGCCCCTCCCTCAACAAACGCACAGGCTTGGCCTAGGGACGCTGAGGGTAGGAGGCTTGAGGACACAGCTTTAGTCTGTCCACTCTCCCCACACTGCTTGACACATTGGTGACAGCCAGGCAGGAACATGCCCATGTAGTGACCAACTACCAGGGTCCCTAGGAGCTGGGTGGGAATGATTGATCAGAAACTCCCTACTGCTACTGTCTGGGAATTCTGGATTTCTTGCATTGGGTTATTTCCTACACACCATCCAAAGGTGCAGCCAGACGAGTCATGAGGCAAATGTGTCGTTTTGTGAACCATCCAGGCCAGACCACAGACACGTGGGTCAGCAAAAGCAGATGCCCAATGGGTGCCTGGTTTCACCACTCAAGCTGCAGGAAGTAGAAAGTCCTTGGCTTCTGACTTCTGCCCTTTATCAGCTCTCCCAGCTTCCTGCGGGCAAAATGGTCTGGGACCATGGCTCTGTGTCAGCAGTGATTCACCTAGCGCCCAGTATAGGGACACCTCGGCCCCATGTCCTCGTGCCTGGCTAGCAAGCTTCATAGCATACCAACTCCTTTCAATGCCCTCACAGGCAAGCACACTTCTGCCTCTGAGCCATGCATTCGCTCTCCAACCCTCTACTGGGTTGATCCACTATGCAGAGTATGACACCCCAACCTCTAGGCATCTGACCTCAGAGGCCCATTGCCATGGAGCCCTGCCCATCTTCCCCCACTCCCTAAAGTCCCTCACATATCCTGTTGTCACTTGGTCCCAGGTAAATGCTCCCCCCCCCCCAATACTCTTGAGACCCATGGCTCTGGGAAGCTGTCCTGGCCTAACCCCTCCTCCCCACTTTCCACCGTGAAGCCTCCTACCACAGGTGAAACACTTCCTTCCCTTACACAGGGCTTGTACTCACTATGGAGTACACCTTCCCCTACTTGTTAGATCTATAAGAGGACCTGCACAGCTGCTCAGTGACCATATTCCTGCCTAGCCCTGGGCATGCAGATTTCTAGCCTAGGCCCTGTGACACACCTACCCCATGTTACCAATTTGTCACTGTGAGTGGACTGGAAACCTTCCTCCTAAATAGTAGCCCTGTCTAGGCATGTCCCCAGGAGTTTTGAAGGCCGTCCACAGGCTGGCTGGCTTCAGATTCTACTTCACCAACCGTCTCTTCTACCTTGTCTCAACTGTCTTTGGCTTAAATGGGTCCCGGGGAATCAAATCTGGGTCCTTTGGCTTTTCAGGCAAGCACCTTAACTGCTAAGCCATCTCTCCAGCCCATCTTTGAACTTGAGTCCACTTCTCCTACTACCCATGAGCTTCTGCACAGACTCACCTGTAGGCCAGGCTTGACTCCTGTCCCATGTCTATGCCCCAAGAGGGGCACCTTCCAGCTCCTCAGGTTTTCTCAGCCACCTGCCATGATGTGTGGGACAGATGAAGCCCAGCTTGCCTTTCTGCACTCAGCTCCTACCTGACTGCTCAGTGTGGCATTTCTCCTCTGCTGCCTCTGCAGAGCCTGCTAACCTTCCCCACCTTACTGGCTGGATTTCTCCCTCCCTCCCCTTTTGTCTGTCTTCATTTTGAGATAGGGTCACACACTTACCAAAATAACCTAGAACTCATGAAGTAACCCAGACTGGCCTTGAACTTGTGTCCATCCTTCTGCCCCAGCTTCCTCAGTGCTGGGATTACAGGCATATACCATCATAGAAGCTTGCCTTTTTCACATGTGTCCATGGACCTATCTACATGCTCTATGTGAGTCAATGCCTTTCACCCCACAAGCAGCCAACAAAGAGGGACCTGGTTGATGTGCCACACCTTAGGCTTTTCTTAGGCCTTGCCAATGCCTGTTCAGTTAATAACTCATGACTGAGAATCATGTATTTTCTAATCTTCTCTGGTTGGAGGGAATATTCTGGCAAGGAACTTTTGGGAGACAGGAACTTGGAGATGTTGAGGTCTCGGGGTGACCAGGGGAGGGTGGCAGCCTATCCCAGCCTCCCAGTGGAGTCTAAAAATTATGAGCAATGACACGGAGCCAGTTTCAGCAGCTTTTTCGTTACTTGCTTCTCCATGCATATGCCTATGCATCAGAACTGGGGAGACCCAAGTAAGCCCTCCAGCATCACTTGCTTTCCTTTACTTGTTTTTACCTCTGGCTGTAGTGCAATCCATTAGTTCTGCTAGAGAACAGGCTTGCCTGTGGGTGATGAAGTGGTGTCTTGTTTTCAGAATCTGGAGATAGCTCAAACCAGATGAAGCCACAGGCTCTTCACTTAGCCCAGAAAGTGTTCCACGGGTGAGTGCTTAAGGGAGAGGAAAACCACTTCAGCAAGCTCAAGCCCCTTTTGAACACGAGGAGAGCATGCTAACCCTGCTTAACCTCTGACCGCAGCCTGAGCCTCCGTCGGTCCAAGTCCAACCCTCACCCCTGCTCCGGGTATCTCTGCAGGGGCCATCTGGGCTCCATCAAGCAGGGGAAGCTGGGGGAAGGGGGGAAGGGGACCTCACTAGCCATTCCTGTAGGGTGCCTCTTCCACCAAGGCCCCTTGGAGCTACCTTGGCAATGCCCCCTCCCAAAGTGGGTTGTTCCTCCCTGACCAGAGTCAGGTAGAGGGGTGGGTAACCACGGGCACCCCAGAATAAGGACTGGTGATAGGCCAGAGCCAGGGTCAAGATGAGATTTCAAGGTGGGGTCACAGTTGGGATGGGTCCAGTAGCCTAAGGCCCTTGCCCTAATGGGTCTCAGCCAGGCCCATTGTTTGAGGACAATGGCTTTGGGATCCAGGCTCCTCTCCTAGCAGGAAAACTATAGTCTGCCCCATGCCACTACCCATGGCACTCTGAAGGCCTGGGAAGCCTTGAGTGCCCACTGCAGCCTTGAAGCTTGACCTTTGGTCCTACACCTTGCCAGCCGGCCCCAGCCAGGACACTCGGGGACCCACCAGTCCTCCAGGCACATAGTCTAGGACCCACAAATGGATGCAATTAAGGAGGTAGTGGCTCACCCCCTGCCCTGGGCTGGAGGCACCCACTCTTCACCTAGAACCAAATGATCTCTCAATGTCCCCTTCAAGAGACCAGACACCTTTAAAGTGGTCAAATTCTGTGGGTACAACAAACACATAAGGAGGATGGCTGGCCTTAGGGCAGGCATGCTAGGACTGAAGAGTGGGTAATGCCTTGGCAGTGGGGTTACTCTAGGAGTTGTGTGTGCCATACCTCCACCCCAACTGGGCCAATCTTCCCACTTAAACCCATGGTCCTGGGGCACTCCCTGCTGGTAAGATTTCAAAGGGGGTGTTCAGTGATGGGGCAGTCCTGCTACATCCAAGCAGCAAAGGTACCTGCAGTCCTCCTGGACTGCTGGGAGTTGATGTCCAGTAAGGTCAAGACCAAAGCTTCCTGAGGCAGTGCCACATGCAGCCACCAGAGGGCGAGGCTTAATGCCAATCCCAGGAGCCTGTGGCCAAGGACTCCAGCCCCACCAGCAAGGAGATGACTACGTCCAAGCCATCCAAGGCAATCATCCTGTTCAGTGTCTGGTTTCCCCTCAGAGTTCAACTCGTAGGGACTTGCAGCAAGAGCCTGTAGTCCGAGAGAATCCCACCCGGGACCAAGAGCCTGTCACAACTGCCTGCAAGTCTCCCTGCAAGATGGAAAAAATGGCAGGCTCAAGATGACCCTGATTCTGCCAGCCTAGGCCTAGACCCAGGCCAGTGACAAACCTGACCCTTCTGTTTCCAGGTCTGGTAGTATACCACAACAGGACCAAGAAGCAATAGAAGGGACCAAGGAGTCAAGCAGCGACAGGTGTGCAACAGCAAGCGTGTGCAATAGCAAGCATGTGCACAGGCACAAATAAGGTGTATAGTGCACATTTGTAATATGTCATGGGCATGCACATGTGGTGAGCCTGCGGGTATGGCCAGAGGGCATATGCCTACATATGTGTAGGCCTCTGAGGCTATGTGCTCTGTCCTTTGGATAGTTGACTGACTCTAGGCCAACAGCCCATAGCCCTTCTGACTGACCATGTCAGGTCCTCAGATTGGGACATGCTGGAAAGGTGAGTGGGACTTACTGCCCAAGAGGTGCAGCAGCAGGATGAAGAGCAGAATCCTCCCACTGTGTTCACCTGGAGCTGGCCTAACATGTGCTTCCTGCCTACTGGGCCCATTCCAATCTGGAGTATACTGGCCCAGAACAGCGTGTTACTGGAGGAGGCAAAAACAGATGGGTGGGCTCTGGCCCTTGGCCCCGCAATGGAATGGTAAGAGAATGGAACTCTACTTAGATCAAAACGCCTCACTGGGGTTGGAAAGGTGGCTTAGTCATTAAGATGCTTGCCTGCAAAGCCTAAGGACACATGTTCTACTCTCCAGAGCCCACGTAAGTGAGATGCACAAAGGTGAGGCAAGTGCAAGGTCGCACATGCCCACTAGCTGGCACAAGCATCTCAAGTTCAATTTCAGTGGCTGAGGCCCTGGTGCGCCAATTCTCTCTCTCCCTCTAATAAATAAATAAATAAATAAATAAATATTAAAAAAAATACACCACAGGGAAGCTTATGTGCTAGGACTTACCTAGGGCAGAGCACACAATGCCACAGTTATATGGAGACCTGAGTACTGACAGGAACCTGGAGAGCAGGCTACCTCCTTCAAGTTGCACCCAGATAGGCTGTAAAGGGCTTTCATCATCAGTAAGGCTACTGACCTGGCTGGCCCTGCACTCTGGGAAGAGGAGGTCGCTAGGACAGGTGCAGGAGTGACCCACTGGAGTACTCTGGATGGCCGGCCACTCAAGCTCCTATACCTCTTTGGCTTTCTGTAGACAAGTGCCCACCTCAGCAGCTAAAGGAACCCATGGCTCAATACCAGACACTGGTACTTACTTAGACCTGGGCAAGCAGTAAACAGGCCACTGACAACCATAAAGATTTCCAAGCCACCAGGAGAGGTGGTGCTCACCTTTAATCCCAGCACTCAGGAGGCAGAGGTAGGAGGATTGTTCTGAGTTCAAGGCCAACATGAGACAGCATAGTGAATTCCAGGTCTGTTCAGGGTACAGCGAGACCCTACCTTGAAGGAAAAAAAAAGGAAAAAGAATCCAGGCGTGGTGATACACGGCTTTAATCCCAGCCTTTGGGAGGCAGAGGGTGAAGGACTGTTATCAGTTGAAGGCCAGACTGAGACTACAAAGTGAATTCCAAGTCAGTTGGGCTAGAGTGAGACCCTATTTCATTTAAAAAAAAAAAAAAATTCCAAGCCAAGGGTGGAGACCAGGCACACCTACCTCCAGCACAGCAGAGAGGAAAGGGAGGACTGTGGAAGTAGAGAAAGGTGGAAACACTCTTGGCAGACAAAAATCAAGTACCAAAGTCACCCTGGGACTGTGATGCATCTACCACCACACTTGGGCACAGACCACAAGCCATCAGAGAACATTTCACTTAGGGTTATGGGAACCAACTTGGTGCCACATTTTCCTTGGCTGGGCATCTGTGAGAGCTCAAAGACCTTGGAAGCACCAACTGCTACCCTCCACCCTAGCAGAGCAGGTGTTCTGTTCCCATGATCACAGAGCCCTCTCCATGTCCAGACCTCCATCTCCAGGAAGGGCCAAAATTAGCAGGATGTTCCAGAGTATGGTCACAAATCTTCCCAACCAAGGGAAGGCCTAAGAAGTCCTTCCCAAGGCCTAAGACTGTTCCAAGAAGCGTAGATGAAGCACCCTGCCCTCTGCACTGTGTAGGGTCAGGGTGTTCTGGTCCAGCTGAGGGATGTCCAGAGCTTG
Source organism: Dipus sagitta (assembly GCA_036346955.1). Classification (NCBI taxonomy): domain Eukaryota; kingdom Metazoa; phylum Chordata; class Mammalia; order Rodentia; family Dipodidae; genus Dipus; species Dipus sagitta. The sequence continues at coordinate 154,015,108 of CM070775.1, forward strand.
CAAGGGTTGGAAATGGGCTATGGACCTGCCAGGTCGATGCTCTGAGAGAGGCATTAACCCCAGCCATCCAGATGGGTTAAAGTCAGAACCCATGGGGTTGGCTATCTCTTCCTGAACTCTAAGGGTTCTCAAAACACCTAGTTCTGGTCTCAGCTATTGCCTATACCTCCCCACCCAGGTCCAGCATCTCTAACTCAGCTGCTAAGCAAAGTGTACTTAGGAACAGGTTGTCTACCATGGAGGCAACTTAGCAAGGGATGTGGACCACACTCCTTTCCACCCTTCTCCATACAACTCCTGTCCTGTGTTTCAGAAGTGATACTGCTTCCCAACAGTATCACTAAGATGTAGGTACCCTGCTCTCTCAAAAGCAGTACCTACTGAATCCTGGCTGCTCTGGCCTATGGAGTCTCCTGCAGGGTCCTTGCCACCCAGCTAAATGTCTGGTGACAACCATCTTGGACCAGGTACAAGGAGGCAAATGTCTGAGGGTGGCAGATCTCCATGCAGCTGGACCCATATGGCAGAACAACTTGTGGGGAGACCTGACCTCTTGGGTAGGTCACTGGGTTATTACCAATGACATAGTGGCCAAAGGTAATACAGAATCAGAGTTCATCCCTACCTTCCAAGCAGGTATAAATGGACAGCCTCACCTCCTAAGGGGCTTCTTCACCCCTGCTCCAGTGGGGGGCCACTAAACAAAGCAGTTAGATGAGGAAGACAGCTCAGGGCAAGTTGGACAAGCCTCTGACAGGCCAAGAAGCCTGGGGGGACAGCCACAAGCAGGACCAATGCCTTACAGGCCAGCCTTGCCACAACTTCCTATTGTTCACACCTCCTCCTCGGCCGACAAGTTGGCAGGAGGAAGGGGCAGAGAATGTAGGGCTCCTTTCTTCTTAGCACTCATGGGGGCAGGTCTCCACCATTCCAAGATCCTATCACTGTGTGTTACCACCTTCTAGGGATAGTCCTCTCCCACCAGAGTCCTTTCCCCTCTGCCCTGACTTCCCTCAGCCCTACCTGTGGCTATATAAAGCTCAATTCCTACAGAATAAACTGGCCTCACTGGTCCTCCAGCATAAGGTTGGCTCTTCCTCCTCTTCCTCCTGTCCCCAGGGGCAGACACAGAACACCTGGGGAACACATCTGTTCTCTTCCCAGGGCACTTGCCTTTTCTCTCCCAGATCTCCTTTTTTCTTTCCTTTCCTTTTCTTTTCTTTCTTTCTTTCTTTCTTTTTTTTTTTTTTTTTTTTTTTGAGGTAGGGTCTCACTCTAGCCCAGGCTGACCTGGAATTCACTATGTAGTCTCAGGGTGGCCTCAAACTCACAGCAATCCTCCTACCTCGGATTAAAGGCGTGTGCCACCACGCCCAGCATATTTTCTTTTTTATATTTATTTGTTTGAGAGAGAGGAGAGGAAGAGAATGCCCATGTCAGGGCTGCCAGCCACTGCAAACAAACTCCAGAAGCATGTGCCATCTTGTGCATCTGGCTTACATGCGTCCTGGGGAAGCAAACTTGGGTCCTTTGGCTTTGCAGGCAAGTGCCTTAACCACTAAGCCATCCATCTAGACCCAGATCTCATTTTCTATTTCCATGCCTTCCCTGTCCCTGACAGGCCCTGCCACACACAAACATCCTAAGAACCCTCTTGACCAGTGTCATACTTCACCCACTGTGGCTCTGTCCTCTCTGTTGTGAAGCTGACCCTCACGTTAGGACAGTCCCTTGATTCTGGCTTCCACCCTCCTCATATGAAATCCAAAGGCATTTCATCAACTGTGGTGGTTTGAAAGTAAAATGTCCGCCATAGCCTTATTCATGTTAAGCCTCATACTTGATCACTAGCTGGTGGAGCCTTTGACAGATGAAGGCTTGCTGGAGCAGGTATGCCACTGGGGGCAGGCCTTGGGATTTTATAATATAGCCCCACTTACCTGTGTCTGCTAGCTCACAGTTTTCTTTCAAGGCAGGGTCTCACTCTAGCCCAGGATGACCTGAAACTCACTCTACAGTCCCAGACTGGCCTCAAACTCATGGCAAACCTCCTACCTCTTTAGTAGTGAAACTAAAGGTAGGTACCACCATGCCTAGCTTCCAGCTTCCTCTGCCACAGTTAAACCTTCCTTTGAAACAGTGGGCCAGAAATAAACCCTTTCCTTCTATGAGCTGCTTCTTGTTGGGTATTTTGTCCTAACAACAAAAAGGTAACTTTATACCAACTTCCCATCAAAACCACCCCATACCCATCTGGAACACTCAGGAACCATAGATCGTTGTTAGAAAATTTTCAGTGCCAGGGATGGGATATCTCCAATGAGTTGTTGGCCAGGAAGGTCCCTGATGCCCCCAAAACATTACAGGCCATTGCCGAGGCCCTTGGTTTCCCACCAGGAAGAGATGGTAAGACCCTATTGCTGAAGACTCCACATACTTGGGCTGCAAGGCCACTGAGAAATCCTGCTGGAACTGAGCTGATAATCTCCTCCATGTAGACCAGCTGAGAGAAAACTGGAAGAAGCCATTCTACATGCAGTGCAATGGGAGAAAGAGATACCACCAGTGAAGATACTCAACAGTGGACACTGCAAGCCTTATAATTGGCCAGCCAGGCCAAATGAGCCAACGGGAGCAATAGTGGCACGTCTGTCATGGTGGAAACCAACTGCCCTCCAATTGGACTGGAGGCCCGCTCCATGGGGGTGGGGGCGGCGGGGAATACATCCCTGATACTGAAAACTTAAAACAGGGGTAGTCATGAGCCCTATGGGTGTAATGTCTGCTGCTGTCTGGAAAAATGTATGTACTATGCTTATCAAACTGCCCAGTAAGCACTTCTCTTAATATTTATACCCTTATATTAATGCTACTCTCACTTTGGGTAGAGAATCTTCTCTTTTCAGATGGCAGTGACCTTGGGATGACTCAGAAGGTATCATAGTGCTGGAAAGAAGTGACTGGAGTATTGAGTAACATCTCGATCACACCTTCCAAGGCTCAGGGTCTAATGCGGAAGAGGTGGCAGAAAGAATGTAAGAGCCAAAGGAAGGGTAGGACTCCTTACAACATGGTCCCTCCAGACATAAAATGGCCTGGATATCCATGACATCACAGTGCCTGACACTACCTACACAAGACCATCATAAGAGGAGGAAAAGATCATGACATCAAAATAAAAGAGAGACTGATTGAGATGGGGACGGGATAAGATGGAGAATGGAATTTCAAAGGGGAAAGTGGGGGGAGGGAGGGTAGTATCATGGGATATTTTTTATAATCATGGAAAATGTTAATAAAAATTGAGAAAAAAAAAATCACTCCATACCCATCTTCTTTCATACATAGCACAGCCACACCCCCCATTGTCTCTGGCCTCAGCTCTTGACCTGAGCAGAACTCAGTCTAGGAAGTAGAGGCTCAAGGCCTAGTCATAGTCATAGGCCTAGTGATTTTCTGTTAAGAGAGGTGACTGTGTCCCAGCAGGGTAAAAAGGGTGCACTGGCAACAGACCAGGAACACTAAGCTCAAATAGCCTCAAAAAGTCATACCTGACTTGCCAACGCAGGCAAGGCAGGACACAGAGCAAGAAACTGGATTCCAGAGAACAGCCCCAGCCTGTTCTGCTCAGGTGATAGGTAGTTTTGAATAGTTCCCCCAGCCTTTCAGCAGTCCTGGGACCAGGTTGACAACTGAATAGGGTGGAGGTGAGTGATGGCTGTGGGATCTCAAAGGCCCCAACATAGCTTCTACATGGGGCTGGGGTTTGATTCCCCAGGGGCCAAATAGTACAAGACACCTGAAGGTAGAGGACTGGGCCTGGTAGGCCAGTGTGGCATAGCTTTGCCATCAAGGCCCCCTTTGCTGATAGGCTGAGCAGAGCCAAGGTCCGAGCCTTAATGCCCTTTGCTAGGGCAGAAGTAGCAGCCTCCGGTTCCAGGGTTGCATCCACAGCACGGAGGCCTGAGCTAAGAGCCCCGTGGGTGGTCCCTGGGCCCTATTATGAAGAGACTTGGGTCCCTAAGGGAACCGCTTGGAAACTTCCTGCGTGCCCTCTATCTGTAGGTGCTGAGCCTGGCCCCAGTTGAGACAGGAGGGGCAGAGTTTTTTTAAGGCTCATTCCCATGCAAGGGGACAGGGCCAGAACCCAGAACACCACACAGGCTAATAATGGGCATGGGCAGGGACCTATAGTCAGACACAGGGTCTCCATGCTGCTGATGAGTTTGACTGATCCACTGTCTGATCCATGGGACCCTGGGTTCCTGAGGAGGCTGAGGCACTGAGTGGGCACTGGAGGTGGTGAGGAGCTCCACCAAGACCAGCAGGATGCTGGGTCTCCAATTTAAGGCTGGAGCCAGCTCCAGACTGTGGCCATCCAATGTGGAAATGGCTAGCTGCTACCACAAGACCACTGCCCTAGACAATGACTGCTCCCCAGTGACCCCCCAGGATACTGAGTTCTGGCAGTAGGACTTTTGGGGAGAGGAAGAGAACACCTGGGCTGCAGGTTAAGAACAGTGTCTGGAGGGCTGGAGAAATGGCTTAGCAGTAAAGGCATTTGCCTGCGAAGCCTAAGGACCCTGGTTTGATTCCCCAGGACCCACGTAAGCCAGATGCACAAGGGGGCACATGTATCTGGAGTTCGTTTGCAGTGGCTAGAGGCCCTGGTGTGCCCATTCTCTCTCTCTCTAATAAACAAATAAAATATTCAAAATTAAAAAAAAAAAACCAATAGTGTATGGAGTACAGGGCTGGAAACTTAGCCCTCCACTCTTGACTAGTGGCAAGGCCTCCTTGTGCCTCAGTTTCCTTACAACAGGAACACAACAGTGCCTGCCATTAAGGACTCTTGGGTGGATCAATGATAGGTAGATTAACCATGCTATGGGGCGTGGACCCTGGAAATTCCTGGCCATGTTTCATTAGAGACACACAGACAGCTGGTCTGGTTCCCCTTGCTGGGTAAAAATATTCTTTACATTGTTCAAAACCTAATTCCCAACAGTAAGTACCACGGGAGCCACACATGGCTGTGGGATGAGAGCTTCAAAGCAAATGGGGCAATGCTCAGTGGGTCCCAAATCTCAGAGTTCATTCCTGTGAACCGCCCCAGGGCCCATCTGACCACCACAATAGACACACGCGTGCAGTGTCGGTATACTGCCTGGCCTTGCGGTTCACTCAGTAGCCATCATCCTCGTCACCATCACAGCCGTAATCTGCAAAGCAGAGGGAGGACAATGGTGGAAGTCCAGGAGCCCATCTGCTGCCCTCAGGGAGCTTTCCCCTAGCACCAGCCCCACTACCTCAGTTCGCAGGGTCTGCCACAAATAGGACCATCATTTTGGTCTCATCCCTCCTTATCTTTGGGGTTGATGGACTACTGCATGCCTGCATGGGGCCTTGGCTCCTCCCTGGGCATTGTGAGCAGTGTGGCCAATCTTGTTTTTCACCGCAAAGTCATAGGTCTGCTTCTGTTTGCTGATGTAGGGTTCCCCTTAACTGCCCAGGCAGCCATCTTCTTGTCTCCCAAAAAAAAAAAAAAAAAAAAACAGAAGGTGCCTCACCTTCCCAAGAGTGTTGGCCTCTTGGACCCTGGCTAGCTACCTTCTAGCATATTTCAAGGGCCTCAAAATCAATATGGGCAATTTAAAGTGCAGAGGTTCAAATTTCTTTGCAGAGAGAAGTGAAGTTTGGAACCAACAGGATTGAGTTCAGGGATTTTCAGGAGTAGTTGTGCCCAGCCCCCACTTCTTATATTGGGCTCTACCTACCATTGCCACCCATCATCTGCAGGGCACTGACGCAGGGCTCCCCATCCTCCTCTTCAGCATCCTCCTCATCTGCATCCTCCTCAGGGTGGTATAACACAGGACCACTCTCCACCAGGACTGTTGATGGCTTCGCAGGCTCAGCTCCCAGGGCAGGAGAGCTTGAGAGCAAGGCCTGGAAGGAGAAGGCTAGGCTCAGGGATGACAGCCAAACACACATTGCTGTCTTGACCCAAGTGAACCTCCGGGACCCTCAGAATATTCCTGAACAAGCCTCAGAGCCTACACCTGAGCTAGTCAGAGACTCAGCCCACCTCCTAGTGTCCACTGGCTCCTTCTGGTCTCCTGGGGCTCTGCAGCCCCACCAAGGCTGCCATCACCAGAGGGAGGCCCAGTGGTATGCACTCTGGCTGCTGCTCACATGTCTGGGTGACTAGCACCAGTCCACTGTAGGGACTGGCTTACCATAAGCCCTTGAGCAGCAGGCAAAAACCTGGCTGGTCCTTGCCACCAGCCTATTCCACTTCTGTGACCCCGGATCCCTCATATACTGAAGTTTCAGGATTCTCTCCTGGTACCAGGCTAGCACTGGAACAGCTGGTAGCTGGGCCCCTGCCCCAGCTGTGCAGGACAACATACCTCTCCGACAGCTGCCTTCTTGGCTGGTTGAGTAGATACCAGAGGCCTCAACCTGAAAGCAAAAACAATGAGCAGCCTGCTGATGGCCAATGACCAAGAGGAGTAAGGCTCCGCCCCGCCCAGGCAAGCCCACAGTCTCACATCAAGAACCATCCACGCATTCAAAAAAACACATTCCAGGGGCATGCAACTCTCACTGCCTCTGCCACTACCTCATCATGCTGGGCAAAGAAGGTGGTCTCAGCACTCACTCAGGGTGTACTAGAAGTCAGTGGTCCCACCCATCTGGCAACTGTAGGTACAGCTGTTTGGAAAGTTCCTCCTACAGCATGGCTGGCTTCATATACTCTCCTACTTGACTGGGTCCCCATCCACCCAAGAACATCTAGCATAGTCCTTCAAATCTCTCTTTCCCCACCATCACGCTCCCTGCTTATCTTGGGCCTGATTGTTTCTCAGTTTTTGCCATGTACACCACCCCTGCTACTGCCCCTAGAAAGTCAATCTAGCTGTGTCCATCCTGATATGTCCTCCATGTCTTGCACTAATCAATGCTTGCCATCTCTCCACTGTGGATAGGAGATAGGGGCACATGATACAGAAATGTAGAAGCTTGGTGGCGCACGCCTTTAATCCCAGCACTTGGGAGGCAGAGGTAGGAGGATCACCATGAGTTCGAGGCCACCCTAAGACTACATAGTGAATTACAGGTCAGCCTGGGCTAGAGTGAGACCCTACCTCGAAAAACCAAAAACAAAGGAAGGAAGGAAGGAAGGAAGGAAGGAAGGAGGAAGTGCAAAATCCATAGCAGGTGCCTTCCTTCCTGGCCACGTGATTGGGCACTCCAAGACCAAGGCTCTAAACTGTCTTTTCTCCCACTTCTTGACAGATTTGTGGAGGCCATGGGCAGTGACACATGTAAGATGCCTACTCAAATCCCCTATGACACCTTCCACTGGTCAAGCTACAGGCCCTGGAGGAGGATGAGGAAAAGAAGAGGATGGCCATGAGGAGGAGGAGGGAGGTCAACACCCACAGCTGCCCCTTCTGGCCTGATGGCCTCGACCTGGCCCAAAGTACCGCCCATAACTTCTATTAGCTGCAGCTTTGCACTAGGCCTGTCTTCTACCTCCCCGACCTGCCAAACATAAATGGACCTTTGGCACCTATATCTAGGCCAAATCTTCTTAAAGGAAAGAAAGATAACCCACATCCAAGGAGGCAGGCACAGGTTGTCCAGACCAGGCTAAGTGAACACTGGGCATGGGTGGGGAGAAGGATCAATTCCTTCTAGGGCACAATTGTGTGGGAGGCGAAGGCCTCAAACGACATACTATGCTATGACATGCTAAGTGATCCCTGAGAACACTGGGATCCCTAAACAGACAGATAGCAGACTATCTGGGTACTCCCAGGTGTGAGCAAGATCTCTTCATGACCCACAGAGAAAAAGGCCTCACAGGAGGATCAACAAATGCCTACAGAAGAACAAGTCTAGACTGGCATTACCTTAGTCCATAGCCTTAGGCCCAGAGCTGGTTCCCACCAGCCACAGTTTCAAGGGATCTTACTGCTGCCTCACCCTTGACAATAAATGCCACAATGCATTTCCACAGACACTTCATAACCAAGGGTGAGGGCAGAGCTCCAACCATGATACTTCCTGCTGGACTGCTGCAGGGCACATGTAGGCTACATGTGGAGGCTGAGCACCACCCCTACTGAGCGTTCTAGGGCAACACTTTCCAGGAGAGGTTGAGTGCCACAACCCTGTGTCAGGTGCGGGCTCACAGCTCTACGTACAAACTGAGACCCCTGGAGTCCTATGGATTCTCTCCCAGACCTGGTGGAACTGCCTAAGCTGCCTACACTGGGTAGAGGGTGAAGTAGGAGGTTTTCCTCATCCTAAAGCCTTCATACCCCAATGTAAGGGTATCAAACATTCATAAACTTTAATCCTAGCCACTTTGGACTTCTGCAGGCTTCCCATCTAGCTGAGCAAATGGCCACAAGGGATGCCAGAATCACCCCACTGGGACAGGACTCTCCCAGCACCGACAGTGGCCTGGCTGAACTTCAGCTGAGACCTGTGAACAGTGGGAACCACTACCAGCCTGTCAAACCCCACTGTCCATTTAGGTGAGGAGGGGGCTGCTGTGGACCACAGAGTAGTAGCAAGCATGCCCTCAGATGGCCAACGCTGGGGTTAAGAGGGATCAAGGCCTGTCCTGACCCCTACTTTAGTCTCACTTGAACTGCTGAGTGTGCAAGGAGGAGCTGCACTGTTCAAACCCACAATTCTCCACTTAGCAATCTGAAGGAGAGAGACCAACAGGCCACAAGGAGGCTGAAAGGTCAGCTGAGAAAACCGTGTCACTCCAAGAAAGATCATGCCTGAAGTGGCTATGCTATACTCAGAACAGCCAAGACTACAAGTAACAGGTGGTCCATCTGGGACTCCAAATGGCCACAGGAAGAAGCCTTTAGAAGCAGGAGCAGGCTTGACATGTTCAGGGAATACAATGGACAGTGGGAGGTTAGGCACTTTCTTATCCATAGAAGGAGCTACAAGTCACCACAGAAAGATACAGTGGAGCCACAGCTCCATCCAGGGCCTGAGACTTCAGGAGACTATGTATGATAACTGTGCCCTCAAGTGTTGGGGGTTGTGAGATCACCCTCCATCAAACAAGGCAGTCAGAATGCCATTCAGGAAAGGCCTGGCCTAGAACATCTCAGTTCACAGAACACACCAATACGCTAAGACAGAACACTCTCCTAAGGGTCTGGCTCGAACAATACCAGGCTGTGCAAACTGAGCAACCAGCAGCTTGGGAACACAGTGCCCACTGACAGGAGGGCGCCAGGACCAACCAGGCCTTGGGCCAGCCAGCCAATGGCAACATGGGCTTCTCAGAGACAGTCCTTGTCCAAAGCACACACTCAGCAGTACCTGGGTAGCTCTCATCTTATTCCAAAGTAAGTTCCAGATTTATGGTATTAAAAAATTGAAATGAGGGCTGGAGAGATGGCTTAGCGGTTAAGCACTTGCCTAATGACCCCGGTTCGAGGCTTGACTCCCCAGGACCCACGTTAGCCAGATGCACAAGGGGGCGCATGTGTCTGGAGTTCGTTTGCAGTGGCTGGAAGCCCTGGCGCGCCCATTCTCTCTCTCTCTCTCTCTCTATCTGCCTCTTTCTCTCTGTGTCTGTCTGTCACTCTCAAATAAATAAATAAATAAATATTAAAAAAAGAAAAAAAATTGAAATGAAATAAAATTGAGCTGGGCATGGTGGTATACGCCTTTACACCCAGCTTTTGGGAGGTAGAGATAGAAGGACTGCTGTGAGTTCAAGGCCACCCTGAGACTACAGAGTGAATTCTAGGTCAGCTTGGGCTATGGTGAGATAGACACTACCTCGGTAAGTCAAAATCATAAAATATTAGGAGCCTAGCATTACGGTTACATGCCTGTAATTCTAGCACTTAGGAGGCTGAGGCAGGATGATCAAGAATATAAAGCTTGTCTGGGCTATAAACAATACCCGATCTCAAAACACAGACTGACAAAGACCCAAAATACATCTAGGTAGATTTCCTCATAATTTAGACACAGGCCTTACTGAACATGACACCAATTACCAGAAGCTGTAATGGCCGCCAGTTTGATATTGCTTTCTTTCTGTGTTCATCTCTCTCTTTTATACACATGGTTTCATTATGTAGCACAAGTTAGCCTGAAACAGGCCATCCTCCTGCCTCTGCTGCCCTAGTGCTGAGATTACAGGCATGTGCCACCATACTTGTTTTGGTTTGATTTTTTTTTTTTTTTTTTTTTGAGACAGGGTCTCATTACATATCGCTGGCTGGCCTTGAACTTGCCATCCTCTTGACTCAGCCTCCTGAATGATGTGGTTTGATACTGTTTTAAGAAACAAAAACCCTTAGCCGGGTGTGATGGTGCATGCCTTTAATCCCAGCACTCGGGAGGCAGAGGTAGAAGGATTGCGGTGAGTTCAAGACCACCCTAAGACAACAGTATGAATTCCAGGTCAGCCGTGAGCTAGAGTGAGACCCTACCTCAAAAAACGAAAAGAAAAGGAAAGGGAAAGGGAAAGGGAAAGGGAAAGGGAAGGGGAAGGGGAAGGGGAAGGGGAAGGGAAGGGAAGGGAAGGAAGGGGAAAGGGAAGGGAAGGGAAGGGAAGGGGAAAGGGAAGGGAAGGGGAAAGGGGAAGGGGAAGGGGAAAGGGAAAGGGAAGGGGAAGGGGAAGGGGAAAGGGAAGGGGAAGGGAAAGGGAAAGGGAAGGGGAAGGGGAAGGGAAGGGAAAGGGAAAGGGGAAGGGAAGGGGAAGGGAAAGGGAAAGGGAAAGGGAAGGAAGGGAAAGGGAAGGGAAAGGGAAGGGAAAGGGAAAGGGAAAGGGAAGGGAAAGGGAAAGGGAAGGGAAGGGAAGGGAAGGAAAGGGAAAGGAAGGGAAAGGAAGGGAAGGGAAAGGGAAGAAGGGAAAGGGAAGGGAAAGGGAAAGGGAAAGGGAAGGGAAAGGGAAGGGAAAGGAAGGGAAAGGGAAGGGAAGGGAAGGGAAGGAAGGGAAAGGGAAAGGGAAAGGGAAGGGAAGGGAAAGGGAAGGGAAAGGGAAAGGGAAAGGGAAAGGGAAGGGAAAGGGAAAGGGAAGGAGGGAAAAGGGAAAGGGAAAGGGAAGGGAAGGGAAGGGAAAGGGAAAGGGAAAGGGAAGGGAAAAGGGAAAGGGAAGGGAAAGGGAAGGGAAAGGGAAAGGGAAAGGGAAAGGGAAGGGAAGGGAAAGGGAAGAAGGGAAGGAAAGGGAAGGGAAAGGGAAAGGGAAGGGAAGGAAAAGGGAAGGGAAAGGGAAAGGGAAAGGGAAAGGGAAAGGGAAGGGAAGGGAAAGGGAAAGGGAAGGGAAAGGGAAAGGGAAAGGGAAAGGGAAGGAAGAAAGGGAAGGAAGGGAAGGGAAAGGGAAAGGGAAAGGGAAAGGGAGGAAGGGAAAGGGAAAGGGAAGGGAAAGGGAAGGTAAGGGAAGGGAAGGGAAAGGGAACGGGAAAGGGAAAGGGAGAAGGGAAGGGAAGGAAAGGGAAAGGGAAGGAAGGGAAGGGAAAGGAAGGGCAAGGAAAAGGGAAGAAGGGAAGGGAAGGGAAAGGGAAAAGGGAAGGGAAAGGGAAAGGGAAGGGAAGGGAAGGGAAGGGAAAGGAAAGGAAAGGGAAGGGAAGGGGAAGGGAAAGGAAAGGGAAAAGGGAAGGGAAGGGAAGGGAAGGGCAAGTGTCGAAAGGGAAGGAAAGGGAAGGGAAGGGAAGGGAGAAGGGAAGGGAAAGGAAAAGGGAAAGGAAGGGAAGGCGGAAGGAAAGGGAAAGGAAGGGAAGGGGAAGGGAAAGGGGAAAGGGAAAGGGAAGGAAGGGAAAGGTGAAAGGGAAAGGACGGGGAAGGAAAGGGAAAGGGAAGGGAAAGGAGAAGGAAAGCGGAAGGTAAGGGAAAGGGAAGGGAAGGGAAGGGAAAGAAAGGGAAAGGAAGGGGCAAAGGGAAGGGAAAAAGGAAGTGGAAGGTCAGGAAGGGAAGGGAAAGAAGGGAAAGGAAGGAAGGGAAGGGACGGGAAGGGAAAGGGAAGGGAAAGGGAAAGGGAAGGGAAGGAAAGGGAAAGGGAAAGGGAAAGGGAAGGGGCAGGGAAAGGGAAGGGAAGGGAAGGGAAGGGAAGGGAAGGGAAAGGGAAAGGGAAGGGAAAGGGAAAGGGAAGGGAAAGGGAAGGAAGGGAAAGGGAAAGGGAAAGGGAAAGGGAAGGGAAGGGAAGGGAAAGGGAAAGGGAAAGGGAAGGGAAAGGGAAGGGGAAAGGGAAAGGGAAAGGGAAGGGAAAGGGAAAGGGAAAGGGAAGGAAGGGAAAGGGAAGGGGAAGGGAAGGGAAGGGAAAGGGAAGGGAAAGGGAAAGGGAAAGGGAAAGGGAAAGGGAAAGGGAAAGGGAAGGGAAGGGAAAGGGAAAGGGAAAGGGAAGGGAAGGGAAAGGGAAGGGAAAGGGAAGGGGAAGGAAGGGAAGGGAAAGGGAAGGGAAAGGAAGGAAGGGAAAGGGAAGGGAAAGGGAAAGGGAAGGGAAGGGAAGGGAAAGGGAAGGAAAGGGAAGGGAAGGGAAAGGGAAGGGAAGGGAAAGGGAAAGGGAAAGGGAAGGGAAAGGGAAAGGGAAGGGAAGGGAAAGGGAAGGGAAGGGACGGAAGGGAAAGGAAAGGGAAAAGGGAAAGGGAAGGGAAGGGAAAGGGAAGGAAGGAAGGGAAGGGAAAGGGAAGGGAAAGGGAAAGGGAAAGGGAAAGGGAAAGGGAAAGGGAAAGGGAAGGGAAAGGGAAAGGGAAAGGGAAAGGGAAAGGGAAAGGGAAAGGGAAGGGAAAGGGAAAGGAAAGGGAAAGGGAAAGGGAAAGGGAAGGGAAAGGGAAAGGGAAAGGAAAGGGAAAGGAAGGGAAAGGGAAAGGGAAGGGAAGGGAAGGGAAGGGAAGGGAAGGGAAAGGGAAAGGGAAGGGAAAGGGAAGGAAAGGGAAGGGAAGGGAAGGGAAAGGGAAAGGGAAGGGAAGGGAAAGGGAAGGGGAAAGGAAGGGAAAGGGAGGGAAGGAAAGGGAAGGAAAGGGAAAGGGAAGGGAAGGGAAGGGAAAGGGAAAGGGAAAGGGAAGGGAAAGGGAAAGGGAAAGGGAAGGGAAGGGGAAGGAAGGGAAGGGAAAGGGAAAGGGAAAGGGAAAGGGAAGGGAAGGGAAAGGGAAAGGGAAGGGAAGGGAAAGGGAAGGAAAGGAAAGGGAAAGGGAAAGGGAAGGGAAAGGGGAAGGGAAAGGGAAAGGGAAAGGGAAAGGGAAAGGGAAGGAAGGAAAGGGAAAGGGAAGGAAGGAAGGAAAGGGAAGGGAAGGGAAAGGGGAAGGGAAAGGGAAGGGAAAGGGAAAGGGAAAGGGAAGGGAAAGGGAAAGGGAAGGGAAAGGGAAGGGAAAGGGAAAGGGAAAGGGAAAGGGAAGGGAAAGGGAAAGGGAAGGAAAGGGAAAGGGAAGGGAAGGGAAGGGAAGGGAAGGGAAGGGAAGGGAAGGGAAAGGGAAAGGGAAGGGAAGGGAAAGGGAAGGGAAAGGGAAAGGGAAAGGAAAGGGAAGGGAAGGGAAGGGAAGGGAAGGGAAGGAAAGACAAGAACCCCACCAACAACAGAAAAGGAAGCAACAAAATGAGGACTCAGAAAAGGATGTTTGCTACCACTTAAGAGAAAAGCACTTCTAGACACCTTTCCTTCTTGAACAAGCTATAATTAATTCATGCACAGAGACCAAGCAGGTAGTACCCTTAGGGAGGCTTAGTGTTGATAGGTGCTAGCCAAACTGGGTACCTAACCATCTCCATGGGCAGGGTAATGTATTGGCCAACATCCTGATTTCCTCAGGAGAGCTGACAACCCCCACCTAAGAGTAGGCCATAGGACAGAGGGGCCACATGCAGCTGAGCCACATACAATGTCCAGCTACATAACAACACTGACCTAGCAAGCTAAGGGCAACCCTCTCGCCCTCGACTGCTTCCCTGCATCCACCAGAAGTGTCAATGGCTGCTGCATACATCTCCCTCTTGGCAGAGCCAGTAGCCTTAGGACCACAGAAGGGATATGCATATAGTCAGGGTTGGGAATCTGGTTCATCCCCACTGAGTGTCCTCCAGTCATTTTCTAGGGATATATATATGACAGAAGCCCCTCACCTCAGGGCCCCACAAGCTTGAGGACTCAGGACACACCCATACCTGGAGAGGGCCTGTTAGTACTGAGCATGCAGTGGAACAAGGGTGGTTCCTGAGACCCCAGTTGGCCCACAATAGCCCAGACCTAGGACCTGGTCCTCAGCTGGCCCCCAGCTGACAGCCGACCTGAGGGGGAGACAGTACCTCTTCCCTATGCTGGTCCCAGAGTCAGCACTGCTCCTACTGGCTGCTCTTTTCCTCCGTGACAGCTTCTTGGTACTACTCCGCTCTGTGGGTTGTACGTCCTCCCTGGGTGGGCTGCTCCCGCCCTTGCTGTTGAGGTCCCGGAGCACACTATAGTTGATCTTGCTGGAGATTTTCTTCTGCTCCAGCATCTTCTCAATGGCCTCCCCAGCTGTGCTGGCAAAGATAGGCTCCTTACGTTTGCAAGACTTCTTGGGCTGATTGAAACAAAAAAGTGATACCTTTTGCTACATGATGGGCTGATGTCTGGTGTTTCCACTTGAGCCTTGGCCATGGCTCATCTGGAGGAGCTCTGTAAGAAGAGCAGGCCCCACCACCTCAGACACCCTGGCAAATGAGGTGAGAGGAGCCCAGCGAGGCACCTCCTACTTCATTTATTGCACACCCACCTCCCCAGAATGGGTCTATTTGTGGACAGAAAAGGACATGGAACATTCTTCCTGCTGGCATGTAATTCTGGACCCAAATTCCCCAGTCCAAGTCCCTGAGAGGTAATGCATTCCACCTTTTCTCTTGGCCTCCACTCTGGGTCCCTAGTAGTTCCACCTTGCTGGCAGGAGTCCAGCTCATGTCTTCCTCTGACTTGGCCCCTCAGAGGTTCGATCCCTTCCAAAGGTACCACGTGGAGGCTGAATCCTTAAAAGGAGTGGCTGAAGCAAGTCACCAAGATGGCCAGCAGGACAGGAAGCACACCACTTTCAGACTTGCCCATCATCAAAGCAAACAGGCACAGAGACGGACTCTCTTGTGTCCTCAACAAGAAAGTCCAGAAACCTCTGGGCCCAGCTCTACCTTAGCACCTGGGCTAAGTACCTCACCCCAAAGCTGGCTGGCATGCCCATCTGTGGTGGTGTATGTAGCCAAAATGGCAGCAAGTGATGTGGGTTCCATGGCTCCCACCACCTATCCCAGGGCAGGACTACTGTGGTCACAGGAAGAGTGTTGCAAAAATGCTTTCCTCCTATCAACCAAGGCCTCTTAGTAGCAGTTAGGTCTAGGCTGTCAGAGGGCCCACCTTGTGCTCCTTGTAGATGCCAAGCTCCTTCTCCTTAGCTATTCTGGCTTCTTTCTCTAGAAGTTGAACAAAGCAGGCATCAGCAAGAGCCATAGCCCAGAGCCTGGGCAAATGGAGATGGGTGCTCACCCCTCTGCTCCCGCAAGTACTCGGCATTCTCCCGCATCCACAGCTCAGCTTTCACTCGGGCTTCAGACTCATTCAGAATGTACTGCAGGAAACACAGTGAGGTGGCTTCAGTGCTGAGCTTGTGTTCTAAAGACATCCCAAGATCTCTGACATGTAGCTTCCTGTTTGTATGCCTAAATCACTAAAAGAGAACAATATGGCAGGCCTCTCTTCAGTGGAAACCTATCATTCCTCTGTCTTTTTCAGCCCTCATCTGCTTTGGCATCCAGGGTCCCAGGGCCTCTTGGGCAGCTCTGTGCATACCCATCTAGAGTGCAGTGCCCAGGTCCCATGAGGTGACTGAGCTGAGGCCATGCAGTGCCAATTTAGAAACAGGCTGTCTCAGACATCATGTAGTAGCAAAGTCAGGAGAAAAGATGACTAAGCTGCAAGGTGTTGGGGTACAGCCTGGGCTTCTGGGATTTGAGAACTGGAAGTGCACAATACCACAACTTATTTGTGATGCAATAGCAGTCAGGGCCAGGTGCAGAGCTTATGGCTCTCCCAACAAGGATCTGGCTGGGGCAGCTCAGGCTTCCAGCAGGAAGGGCATGTGTTGGCTGAGGCTGACTTGGAATGGAATTGGGAAGAAGGAATCTGGGGGTCATGAGTCCTGCTTGAGACCACCCTCCTGCCAGGGAATGCCCTGGAGAGGCCACAAGGCCTACAGAGGCCAAAGGGAGCAATAGGCCCTGGAGATGGACGGCAACCCCACCCTGGCCTCCACAGGATTCCACTACCCCTGGGAGCAAGGGGAACCAATTAAAGGCTCACTCTGTCAATCTCCAAGTCGTCAATGCCGCTGAGGTCCAACTCTCCATCCCCCGAGGTGTCTTCTAGAGAAAAGTGCCATGTCAGTGACAGAGGCAGCCCAGTCAGGAGTGCAGCCACCACCAGGGTGCTTGAGACTCAGGGCTGGGCCCAAGGAACTATAACAGCCTCCTCTGGCATGACCCTCATCACATGTCTTCCCTGTCTCTTTGAATGCCACAGGGGATGGTGCTTACACCTGAATGCTAAGTGAGATAGCCGGACACCAGACTGAAGCTGCAAAGGAAAGCCCAACATACTCGTGCTGTGGAGATAAGAAATAAACTTCAGATGGGGAGACAGGCTCTCCAGCCCTGACAGGGAGCATGTGGCCCAGAGCAAGGACTAGGCAAGAGGCTGTTTGGGGGCCTGGTGGTGGGTCCAAGGACAGCCCAGGCTCTGAGAGTCTTCCACCACTCTCTTACAGGTCTACAGTAACCCCTCACTCAATGCCCCACATGAGGTATATCAACTGTTCACACAGCCAAGTCACTGGGCCTTGGGGTAACTCATCAGTGTCAGACCACTTTCTGAGGCCCTTGGAAGTTTGCTCCATACACAGGAATCCCTGTGCTCAGGGTGCCAAGGGCCTTTGCACATGCTCTCTGCCCAGTGCTCTCTTACAACCAGACACAACTGTCCTCCTGGACACCTGGCCCAGGTGAAAAGCATCTGTTCAGTGACTGAGTGGCCTTCCCTTCAGAGGCTCTAACCCTCACGGAGGGCTAACCCCCCCCCCCCCACAGAGACCCTTCTCCCACAGATGTCCCTCCTCCCTACACTTAGTGGGCAGGCTTGATTACAGGGATGAGACCAGCTGCCATTCCAACATCCCAACACTAGGGTGGTAAGCAGTAAGGATCATGCACCATGGGTTGACAGGGGTCATGAATGTCCCTTGCCCAGTGGACCTTGCCACTGCTCATGTTCAAGCTCAGCAGGCCACATGCTGACAGTGGAGATACACCTCAATCCAGGCTTTCCCACGTCGGCAAACAGAAGAAACAGAAGTGACCTGGTCCCTGCAACCTCTCAGTCATGTGGCAGCCAGTTGCGCAAGCTCAGGGACCCAGGCCACAAGCTAGCCAACCAGGATGGCTGGGCTGGAGAAAGCCTGTGACAGTAACAGGTATTAGCACACTCCCAACACATTATCCAGGGACATCTGGCTCTTCTCGCAGCCATGTGTAGCAGGCCTGACCCTAGCCCACCCTTCTGGAACACAGCTCTACTCAGAAACCATGCTACTCCCACAAGGACCATACAGGTGGAAACCTCTCCTCTTCCCAGGGCACTCACTGGGGTCCCCACTTGCGGAGGAGATGCACTCGCGGATAGAGTCGGAGATGCCCAGACTGGCCGCTGTGGGTAGGGGGCCAAGCAAGGACTCCAGGGCCAGGGGTCTGCCACCACCATCAGGACCTTCTGCTGCTTCTGAGCCACCGCTGTCCCCCAGGAGCTCCCGGTAAAAGTCCTTGTTCATGTGGCTAGCAGCAGCCTCTAGCTCCTCATCCTCAGCGTCCTCCTCACCAAACGGGCTGGATGTGGCGTCCTCAATGGAGCCTAGGGACATACGATTCGCACACCACCTGTCAACCAGGCAGAAAGCCAGAAAGAGCCCACTTTTGTAACAGGAACACTTTTGCGAAGCAGCAAAACAACCGAGAATACAAAAACCACCAAAAAAGTGTGTAGTTTTCTGCAGTAGACAAAGCACAGTGGTCAGCAAGTCATACTGGACACCCACATGCAAGTGCACCTGACTCACTCCTCATGCTATGGGCAAAAATCAAGCCTAAGTATGACAGCTGAGAGCACAAGAATGTTAGGGAATTTTCAATATGACACTAAGTCAGAACCAACAAAACACTGATAAAATGGATTTTGAAAGAACGATGAACATTTTTGAAAGAATTACAGATGTCTGTCTGTAAAAGACACTGTAAAGGTGAAGACTAGCCATAGCTTCCTTACGGACCACCTATCTGACAGAATGATGTCTATAGCATATAAAATACTCACAAGCTCCACAGTAAACAAGAACCCAAATAAAAAATAGAAAGGACCTACCAGACCAGCCAAGAAGACACCTGGAGAGCCGCAGCAATGCCCTCATCACAGAAAAGGATAGAGGAGCTGGCCTCATGCATACTACTGGTAGGAGGGCATCAGGGTTACTACTGTGCAGACTACAAACACTGCCTTCCATAAACCAGCAGTTCCATTCCATGCCCAAGACAAAGGAAATAAATATCCACAGAAAGTTTGCACACAAGTTTATGTGGAACTTTCCAAAATGGGAACTAATCCAAGTGCCATTCAACAGATATATTCATGGCCTTCTAAATCACAATAAAAAGAACACTTACTAATGGGTAAAATGAAAACAGTCAAGTTGAGAGGGTAAAAAAAAAAAAGCCAAAGGAAAGACAAGGGTATGTACTATGCAAATAAAAGACTTCTGTGTAAAAGTTTAGAAAATACCATTAATTTAGTAATAGAAAGCAGCCAGTGGTGGCCTGGGGCAGGGACTTTGAAGGTCCATTACAAAGGGCATGAGGACCCTGTAGCAGTGACATATCTAGGAGTCAGTGGCTGGCTTTATACCATATTAAGTATGTCCACAGTCATAATTCAAAACCCAAAGATACTTTTAACCATGTGTAACTTTTGGTACATGCATCATACCTCCTGACATGTCAGGAATACCACTTGACCTAAAAGATACATCTGGAAGTCAGTTTCTGCTCCAGCAACTCTCTAAGCACTCCTAAACAGCCAGGACAGCACTGTGTTGTCACAGGTGCTTCCCTGAGGAAAGCAGGAAGATCACTTAAACTGAACATCCAGGGGTTCAGCCTATGCCTGGCAAGAACCACTCCTCCCGCAGAACCTGCAAGGGCTGCTACAGGCCCAAGAAATGCCTCTAGAGTCCACTCTGCAGCAGTCCCTACCTCTAACCTATATTCCTGGGCCCTGTGTGGCTCTCACTGCCCAAGTAAAAAGCATAGTCTGCCTCTAGTCTGCATAGCCTGAACCAAGAAACCTGCCCATGGCCAGCTACTATCCCACTGAGCCCCAAAAACTGAATTGGTAGAGGATACACTTGTTTTGCCATCGTCAGGATGGACATAAACAGAAGCCCAATAAACAGAGGAATACTTAGAAAAAAAAAAAAAGAGAGAATCAAGAAAAAAGTTGGGCATGGTGGCTCATGCCTTTAATCCCAGCACTCGGAAAGCAGAGGTTGGAGGGTTGCTGTGAGTTTGAGGCCACCGTGAGACTACATAATGAATTCCAGGTCAGTCTAGACTAGAGTGATACCCTACCTTGAAAAAACAAACAAACAAACAAAAGATTGGTTGGATAGGGTGGTATATACCTTTAACCCCAGCACTAAGGAGGCAGAGAGAGGTAGGAGGATCACTGTGAGTTCAAGGCTACCCTGAGACTACATAGTGACTTCCAGGCCAGCCTGGGCTAGAGAGTGAGACCCTACGTCAAAAGGGGGGGGGGGGTCTGGAGAGATGGTTTAGAGGTTAAGGCGCTTGCCTGCAAAGCCTATGGACCCAGGTTTGATTCCCCAGTACCCATATAAGCCAGATGCACAAGGTGGCGCATGTGTCTGGAGTTCTTTTGCGATGACTAGAGGCCCTGGCGTACCCATTTTTTCTCTCTCTCAAATAAATAAAATATTTTTAATTTTTTTTTTAAAGCCAGGTATGGTGAAACACACCTTTAATCCCAGCACTTGGGAGGCAGAGGTAGGAGAATCACCATGAGTTGGAGACCATCCTGAGACTACAGAGTGAATTCCAGGTCAGCTGGGCTACAGTGAGATCCTACCTCAAAAAACCAAAACATGGGCTGGAGAGATGGCTTAGCAGATAAGCGCTTGCCTGTGAAGCCTAATGACCCCGGTTCAAGGCTCGATTCCCCAGGACCCACGTTAGCCAGATGCACAAAGGGGCGCACGTGTTTGGAGTTCGTTTGCAGTGGCTGGAGGCCCTGGCATGCCCATTCTCTCTCTCTCTCTGCCTCTTTCTCTGTCGCACTCAAATAAATAAATAAAAATAAACAAACAAAAAAAAAACATAATTTTTTTGTTGTTGTTTTTCGAGGTAGGGTCTCACTCTAGCCCAGGCATCTCAGGGTGGCCTCGAACTCACAGTGATCCTCCTACCTCTGCCTCCCGAGTGCTGGGATTAAAGGCGTGTGCCACCACACCCGGCTCATAATTTTTTTTTTTAATTGCATAAGGAAACCACCAGAACAGAAGCATTAAGCTCAAAGTTCAAAGGATCAAAAAATCCCACCAAAAAGGATATAGACAAGCAGACCAGCTTATGTAACTACCAAGGAAAAAGGCTTTCCACGGTGGATCAAGCCACCAAACCAGATCTCTGCTATGCCAGATAAGTTCCCAAGGGGCACAGTAAGACAGGAGGACAAGCAGAGCCATACTGTCACTCAGGCCTACACACACACACCAAGGGATGGCTCTCTAGGCATTAGGGTGCCAACAGCAGATTGGCCTTGGGAGTCACAACAAGGCAGTGTGCAGCAACCACTGCTGCATGTGTGAGGGTCACTGGACAGACAAAGCGTCAGACCTCTGAAGGACAGCCTCCTTCTAGCAGGCTTCCAATACACACTGACAGCAAAAGTGAGAAAGCCTTGCCTCCATGCCCATAACACAAGGTATCTCCTCCTAGTCCCTATAGACACCACATGGCCACCAAGGAACACATCAGCAACACTCCCTGGTTACTACACAAAGCAAGCATAAGTTACCAACTAAATCACAACACACCCCACCTCAGAGTTTTCAATGTTCTCTCACATGTGGAAGGAAGGCAACATCCCCAGGCTGAGAAACTGAACAAGTTCAGAGGCAAGCTCACTGCCCCAAATGCATACAGCCAGCAGCTGGCACAGAACAGTCAGGCAGGGGATCCACAGGGTGGAGAGAGGAGTTGGAAGGATGAATGGAGGTAACAAGTAATAGTTACTGACTGACTCAGGAAACTAGAAAGCAGCAGAATTGATACACAAATGCAAAAACTGGCTTACTGGGTAATCAGTAACCTAGCAAAGAATATCCAGAATATAAACTTATATATAAACTTATATATAAACTTAAAAGACAAAAATATATTTTATTATATAAAATACTTGCCTGCAAAGCCTAACGACCCAGGTTCAATTCCCCAGTACCCACATGAAGCCAGATATATAAAGTGGTGCATGCATCTGGAGTTTGTCTGCGGTGGCTAGAGGCCCTGGTGTGCACATTCTCATTCTCTGTGTATTTCTCTTCTATGTCTCTTTCTGCTGACAAATAAATAATTTTTTTAAAAAAAGGCTATGTAAACTAAAAAGGAGCAAAAAGAAAACGATAGCATAGAAAAATCAAAGCTATCGTAAGCTACAAATGCAATCAACTCTGCAAATGAATAGGACCGAAGCCCTGAAGGGGGCACAGACAGGGCAATCACTGAGGCTAGGCGGCGCCTTTCCAGAATGCCTGTGGATGGAGTTATCAAGTTACTGGATCACATTCATCCATCATGGGAACTCCTGTAGTCTCCACAGACCCTGAAACCTCTAAAACTGTTACTTGAACTTAAGAACATTCAATGACAATGTATGTATAGGGCATTTTCTTGCCCAACACATACACCTTGGTCCATGAAAGGTAGGATGAACACATGCCTGCTGGTATCTCCAAAATTCAACAAGGTACAGCAGGGCCAGACAGTGAACCAGACTCAAGAAAGAAGTTCAGGATGTAAGAACTGTGTAAAGCAATGGCAGAATCATCATGTGTAGAAGACATAACCAATTACTGGGAAAACCTAATGATAAAATGACCGGAAACTACTAAAAGTGACAAGAGTTCCTACTACACAGGGTGGTCCTCACTCCTCACAAAGAAACCAGAACTGGTGGCATGAAGAGGAGGAAGAAAGACACTACTCACACAACAGCCACAGGGAAGGCAGTTAGTACAAGGAGCCGCCTACAGGCAGAGGGGAAGCCAGAGCAAGACAAGCAGCTTTTTCCAAGCTGATGGGCAAGGAAGAGGGTGGGTTGGGGAGGGGCAGCAAGGGAGTCCCCAAGTTCCTATGGAACATCACTGTGTATCTGCAAAACCTACAGGGAGGAATGAGATATGTGCTTTTCCTTCCTTACTCCACATGCCTGGCATAGCAGCATAAGTACTAGCACATGCTGCCAGCCAGACAGGCAATGAGCATTGCTAGTGGAGAGGTCCTGGCCACTGATGTTACAGGAAGCACACCAAACCTCAAATCTGTCCTAGAGGTGCGCATCTCAGGAATGGAGAATGCGAGTACCTCATAGCATGCTCAGAGCAGCAAAGCCAGGGGCCAAGGAAGGAAGGAGGCACTTGTGCCTTCATTCTGCACAGGCCAGAAGAGCACTGTCTAACAATGGAAAAACCTGAAGCAGCTCTGAAAGGTCCCAATCTGGGACCCAGTGGTATGAGGTACAGCAAGCAGGAGGACACACAGCATAAGGGCACATGACCTATACCACAGCTAATATTCGTAGTCGTGCTTGCTCATAGCCCACACACTCATGGCCCTGCATGTAGCCCAAGTGGCCAGCAGGGTTCCCAGTACCATACATGCAGGGCTGAGGCTCTCTTGCAGCTAGGAGGGCAGGTAGTGAGGGGTGTCCCAGGAGCAACTAGGTGCTCAGTTCAGTGCTTTAAACCAGGAGTTTATTAACAGCCTGGGGTGATACCAAGGATCAGCAAGTAGGGGAGACCTCAGGGGTGCTGGCCTAGATCCCTCAAGTCCCATGAAGGCAAAAAGGACTCACCATCCTTCGACAGGTTGGCGAGGGCACCCTTTGCCTTTGGCCGGCTATTTTCCAGCTCAATCTCAATGGCATCCTGGTAACTGGATATCTCACCTAAGTAACAAGTTAAAGTAAGAGGTAAGCACAAATCCATTCTTCTAATGTAACGGCAGCATGTGTGTGAGAATACTTACCTTCAACTTCTTCGAGCTTCTTTGACAGCACCTGTTCCAGCTGAAAGATAAGGGGACATTAGTGAGGAGCCAAATGCCCAGTGTCTCACTGTTGGCCAGGTTGTGAGATGTGTGGGTCAGAGGACAGAGGTCAGCTCAGGGTGGAGTTGAAGGCCTGGCCCTCCTTCTAAATAACACACATGTGGCCCTGGACAGAAGCAGTTCTTGCCAAAAGTCCAGAACTTAGATCTTCTTACCCAAATCAATCTGACAGGACAAGGCCAGGTCTTTTCCGCCCTGCAGACAGCACTCCCTGCTCTGCCCTAGGCTCACCTGAAACCCACCTCTGGTCCCTCTGCCCTCTCCTGTTGAGTGCTGTCCTGTCATGTGAGAGCACAGCTACAGGCCCAGTGTTGATGACAGGAGGCCCTACTGCAGCAGCGGCTGCCTTGAGTGCAAACTCTCAAACTTCTGTGGTATTCTAAAGCACACACTGGGCATGAAATCCACTAGCTTTGTGGAACAAACACAAAGACCTGAAGCATGACTTTGGGAACAGGCTTAGTGGGCCAGAATGGGAGGATGGCTGCAAGCCCCCATGTGGACAGTGCTGACAGCTCCACATACAGCACTTTTCCAAGAACCTTATTCTCAAGGCCTGAGGAAGACCAAGTTAGCAACCTGTAGAGTTCAACAGACATTAGATACCGGAGTGCAAATACTCTAGAAATTCAAGTGTTGATGGGATGTATGGAGCCACCTGCTTCATTCGAAGCTTCCTCTGTCCAGCCGTGTATGAGGGAGGGTCACATTCTTCCTCCAGGTCAATCTTCATAAATTCATCAATGGTGAGCTGACTGGTGGGGGTGTCTTCAAATTCTGTGAGCCTAAGACAGAAGCAAGATAAAGCTCAATGGCTTGAACACACATTAAAATAGAGTCAAGAGCTAGGGAGATAGCTCAGTCAGTAAAGTGCATAACTTACAAGTATGAGAACCTGAACTGAATCTCCAGAACTCATGTAAAAATGCTAGACATGGTGAAATGCACTTATAAATCCCACTACTGGGGAATTAGGCAGATCCCGGGGATTCACTGATTGATTAGTCTGGCCTACTTGGGTGCATTCCAGGCCAGAGAAAAAAGATAGCACCTGAAGAACATCACTGAGGCACCCATGGGCCCTGGCCACACTGGCCACAGGCATGACAAGCTTCAGTTCCAGGGAGAAAAGTTCACATCACACTCATTACTTTCACATACCCATCCCTGGGTTCTGGCAGAGGACTCATGGGAGGCCCTACCAGGAAGGAGGCCTGGCCCATCTCCACCTGCTCAGGAGTATGGGTGCAACACTTCTATGACTACCAAAACTTAAATCTTATCAAGTTACAACCTTTAAAAATAATTTTTGTTTTTTAAAAGTTAGGGTGTCACTCTAGCCCAGGCAGACCTGGAACTCACTCTGTAATCCCAGGCTGGCTTCAAACTCACAGTGATCCTCCTACCTCAGCCTCGCGAGTGCTAGGATTAAAGGTGTGCACCATTACATCCAGCTTTTTTTTTTTTCTTTTTCGAAACAGGATCTCATTCAGCCCAAGCTGGCTTTGAACTTTCAATGCAAGTGAGGATGACCTTAAATTCATGATCTTCCTGACTCTACCTCTCAAGTGCTGGGATTACAGGCATATACTACCATGCTAGCTAACTTCAATATTATTATATTTTTTAAGAGTAAGAGTTTACTAGAAGAAATTAAGCAACTTTAAATCTTTCTCCCCCTCCATTCTCAGACTAACAATATTTGTTTTATGCATGTGTGCCTAGATGAATGTGCGTCTAGGCATGTGCATGAAGGACAGAGGACAACCTTGCAGGTTGTTCCTCAGAAATGATATCCTTTTATTTGAGACAGGGTCTCTCATTGGTCTGGAGCTCATCAATTAGGCTAAACTAGCTGGCCAGTAAGCTCCAGGGATTTGCCTGTCTCCACCTTCCCAGACCTAAGATTACAAGCTCATCCCACCACATCTGGCATTTTTATGTTGGTTCTGGGAATCAAGCTCAGGTCCTTGTCCTCATGCTTGCAAGGCAATCATTTTACCTTATGAACTAACTAACTGGCTCTCTCCACACACACACCGCCCCCCCCAGAATCTCATTGCCCAGAATGGCTTTGAACTTGCTAATAAAATGAATTTTAAAGAGAATTAAAGGACAAATACTTAAAGCAAAACAATTTTCCACATGCTTCTATAAGCTGCTGTAGCAGATGACTTCAGAGAAAACCCAGCATCAAAGGTTGAGATTTGTCAAGGTTGTCCAGATGAGCTGGAATCAGTCTGTCAATGGTATGTGGGAATCTGGATACGAGCCATGCCCCATGACTGCCAGGCTGGCTATGCCACTGGGTAAACACAGACATGGTGGTACTTCATTGAGTCTAGCTACTTGTAATGGCTAATATGAGTTGTCAACCTCACTGGATCTAGAATCACCTAGAAGACAAACCTCTGGAAATGTCTATGAGGGAGTAAGATTACGTTAGCTAAGATGGAAGGACCACCTTAACTGTGCTGGGGTCTCAGGCTAAATAAAAAGAAGAAAGCAAGCTGAGTGCTAGTATTCACCACTCTCTGCTTCCTTGCCATGGATTCAATGTCACCAGCTGCCTTTCACAGCTGCTGTGACGCCTTCCCAGCCACCATAGAATGTACCCCTGGAACTATCAGCCAAAACAAACCCTTCCTCTTTTTTTTTTCCCGAGGCAGGGTCTCACTCTGGCCCAGGCTGACCTGAGATTCACTATGTAGTCTCAGGGTGGCCTCGAACTCACGGCAATCCTCCTACCTCTGCCTCCCAAGTGCTGGGATTAAAGGCATGCGCCACTCAACTCTGGTATCAGTTCTAGTCTTCCACCTTGCTTGAGGCAGAGTCCTCCAGTCACTGGTGCACTCTCCAGGCAAGCTGGCCAGTGAGCTTTCAGGGATTCGCCTGTCTCTACCTCCCATCTTGCCATCATGCTGGGATTAGATGTTCATACTACTGTATTAAGCTTTACATGGGTTCTGGGGATCCAAACTCAGATATTTTATCCAGTGCTTTATCCACTGAGCCATCTTCCCAGCCCCTAAGCTGCTTTTGCATGTCAGGTGTCTGGTTACAGCAATGAGAAATAATATACTTCCCATTTGGAAAAGTCACTTAGGCTCTTAAGTCCACATAAGCCACACCCAATAAGAGTGCAGAAGTCTCTCTCCTGCCACATTAGAGCAGCCTGTGTGCCTGCTTATGGTCTGCGAGTCAAGGTGCCTCTACCCATCATGCCCTACCTGTACTCACTAGACACTGGGATGGGAAGCATGGCACCTCCACAAGGCAATGGTGGGTGGCTTCAGTGGACACACACCAGGAACTAGCATATTACCTCTTCCGTAGTGTAGACTCACACACTTTGACCACACTGATGACTTCTTTAACAGTTCTCCGGAAGTCATGCATTCTGGCTGCAACCAAAAGTGCTAGGAAAAAATTTAAAAAGCTCATTAGAAAACTCAGCCATGAGTGGGAATTAAGAAAGCAGAAATCTTCTACCCTAACCCTGGACAGTGACCGCTGACCCTGTGAGATGATGCGCATACAACCCAGGCTTGTGACCTGTTATGGCTTCTACAGGTGAGCCAAGGGAGATAGGGAGTATCTGTTTTCCCTAAATAGATCTATGGTGTGGAAACTTTTAGGCAATATTTCTTTTCTCATTTTGGGTTGCAACTGCACAACACTCCAGTTTTAAATAAAAGAATTAGCTGGGCGTGGTGGTGCACGCCTTTAATCCCAGCACTTGGGAGGCAGAGGTAAGAGGATCACCATGAGTTCAAGGCCATCCTCAGACTACATAGTGAATTCCAGGTCAGCCTGAGCTAGAGTGAGACCCTACCTAGAAAAAAAAAATTAATCCTTAAAATACATGAGCAAACTTTGAGGTGAGGTATGTGAAACATTGATTGTGACAGTAGCAGAGGGGTCTGAGAAGGCAGCCAGATTAGGAAAGGCTGACGGTATAAAGCCACATGTGCTAGCTTATGACATAGGCTAACAATGGCCACCGTGGACTGGGGAGGGGGGCCCTGAAATCTGCATAATAAATGGGGAAATCAAGTGTCACATGGAAGTGGAGTCTCAGGCAGTGTTAGTCCTACTGCTGATTGAGTGCAAAAGTGACACCTAGCATTGAACAGAGAGGTGATGGACACCAGAAGAGCAAGGGCTGGTCTGGGGACTTCTCCTGGGCAGAAGACCCTAGTTCTAGCCTACAGCCAGCCAGACAAGTCCAACCACCAAGAGCAATAAACAAAGACTATTTGAGGCAGCTGCCACCTGAAGATCCTCCCTGGTGCATCCAGAATCTTGTTGAGCCTGCAAAGATTGTGTTTCAGATGAGAAGGCACACCAGCAAGCATGCTGTGTGGACACCCTGGGTAGATCTAGGGCTCCAGCTGTCCCACTCAGCCTTTGAGGTGCTGTCCCTCATTTCAGCCTGCGACCTAGATGAACCAAGGAAAATGGGGTGCTTGTGGAGATGCCCTGCTTTCCACCCCAGTGTCTGCTGAGTTCAAGTAGAACATGGTATGAAGAGGCACCTTGACTCACAGATCACAGGCAGCTTGTAGAAGGGAACAAGTGTAGACCCTTGAAGGCTTAGAACCCTAAAGAACAGGTCAGTACTGGGCTTAGGACACAGCTCTTCTGCAAGTCCTACCCATGGGCTTGGCTGCTCAAGGGTCAAGGCAGAAGTATGAGGTAAAGCCCACATCCATACCAGGTATGAGGACCTGGATTTGATCCCTAACACCACCCACATCAAAAAGTATCAGGATAGAAGCTGCCAATGCTCCAGTCAACACATAAATCAGGCTAAGCTGACATTCCAATGGCAAGCCATAATTCCCTGTACCTGCTCCACAGAGGCCTGAAGGGCGGCGGCCTGTGTGCATCCAGTCCCTCTTCATCCTCTGCAGGAGCCTCAGGGCTGTCATAGACACCTCATGGTTCTTTTCCCCAAACTCCAGTAGGTGGGCAAAGCGTGGAATGTACAGGCATGGGTCTGCAATAAACAAAGCACTTCAGAGAGAGAGAGAGTACACAGACACACACACATACAAATAGCACTGCCCAAGCAATACCACCCAGTCAGGGTGACTGCCCACTTGTTCATGTTCCTCCTCTGAGGTACAGCTTTTCAGACTGCAGTTGAGTTGCTGTGTCCACAGCAACCAGAAGAAAGCTGATGTAGGGGTACTTCCACCTTCTCTGAGAGGACATAGCTATTTCCTCCCTGCAGTATTCTCCAGGATCCTCAGAGGGATAAGTAAAAGGGGAGGACAGGCTAGGTTCTGCTCTCTCCACCCTATGAATTCTCTGGGTAGGGTTATGTCCTCTCATATCTTGTGAGAAGAGCAGAAAAGGTGTATGTGTATGTGTGTATGTGTACACACATGCTCACAATTGCTTATCAGTGCCTGAAACTGCTGGGTATAGGCAAGTTAAGGGTTTACAGAATTTATAATCAGAGCCAGCAACAATAACCAAGTAACTTGAACACAGTCCACCATGCAGGAAGCAACCACCAAATGACACAGAGGAGATCCAAGGAGGACCAGGTTCAGACTTGAGGAGAAGGCAGCTGAGAGAAGGCTGACACAGAACAACAGAGGCTGGCCGGGAAGCTCAGAAAGAGCCCCAAAAGCACATGCAGGAAGGTAATCTATCAGTCCACCTCATTGTCCCACCACAGCAGGAGGGGTGAGGTAAGAGTACCAGCTGCTCACTGATACCCAGCCCCTTTCACATCTATCATGTGGCTGAACTTGAGCCTCTGGGTGCCCATGAGATAGTATAAGTGGATCCATCTTACTCCACATAACAACACAGAGTAGGGCTGGAGGGATGGCTTAGCGATGAAGGCGCTTGCCTGCAAAGCCTAAGGATCCAGGTTTGATTCTCCAGATCCCACAAAAGCCAGATACACATGATGGCACATACATCTGGAGTTTGTTGGCAGTGACTAGAGCGGCCATTTTCTCTCTCTCTCTCTCTCCCTCTCTCTCTCTCTCTCTCCCTCCCTCCCTCCCTCCTTCTCTATTCTCTAATAATAAATTTTAAAAAAAGAAAGAGCAGAGTGCTGAATGTGCTGACTTATGCTTGTAATCTTAGCTACTTAGCAGAAAGAATTCCTGAGTTCAGGAGTCTGAGGCCAGTCTGAATAATATACTGGAGAGGGGGAGAGAAATAGAAAGAGAAAGGGAGAGAAACACACATAAAGGGGGCAAGGTTTCAGAGGGCAGAGGGACAGCTGCTGGCCCTGAAGCAGCCTGAGACCCAGAGAGATCATGGACCCAAACCACACCCCACCATAACCTGGCTATATGTGCACCAACCAGTGCCTCCAGGTTGTACCGTACTCTGGTATCTTAGCAGCCATCTCTAGCCAAAATGCAACAGGACTGAACTTGAACCCTTTTCCAGGTGAGCAAAGGGCACAGAGAAGCCACATGGTATGGTGTGCATGGTCACCAAAGCATGGATTCACTGAGTCTGGAGCTACAGCCCATTTCCAGTATTATTTTCTTTAATTAACAAAAAATATTTTAGCTAGATACAGTGGTGCACACCTTTAATTCCAGCACTTGGGAGGCAGAGGTAGGAGGATCACCATGAATTCAAGGCCACCCTGAGACTACATAGTGAATTCCAGGTCAGCCTGAGCTAGAGTGACCCCTACCTAGAAAAACAAAACAAGGGGCTGGAGAGATGGCTTAGCAGTTAAGCACTTGCCTGTGAAGCCTAAGGACCCCTGTTCGAGGCTCGATTCCCCAGGACCCACGTTAGCCAGATGCACAAGGGGGCGCACGTGTCTGGAGTTCTTTTGCAGTGGCTGGAGGCCCTGGCGCGTCCATTCTCTCTCTCTGTCTGTCTCCCTCTTTCTCAAATAAATAAATAATTTAAAAAATTTAAAAAAATTATTATTTGAAAGGAGAAAGAGAGAGAAAAGAGAGAGTTAAAATGAGGTAAGTAAGAAGAGGCATGCCAGGGCTTCAAGCCACTGCAAATAAACTCTAGATGCATGTGCTACTTTGTGTATCTGGCTTTATGTGGGAATCAGGTCGTTAAGACTTTAGGGTCAACACCTTAACCTTTGAGCCATCTCTCCAGCATGCTCTCTGTCATCTGCCTCTTTCTCACTCACATAAATACATAAATGTTTTTTGGGGTTTTTTTTAAGAGAAAAAAAAAAGCAGGAACAAGGGCTAGAGAGATGGCTTAGCAGTTAAGGCACTTGCCTGCAAAGTCTAAGGACCCGGGTTCAATTTCCTCAAACCCATGTAAGCCAGATGCACACAGTGGCGCATGCATCTGGAGTTCATTTGCAAGCTCAGGCATCCCCCCACCCCCAATAAATAAACTAAAAAAGCAGAAACAGATAAACAACAATTTCAAACTGAAAAGTTTCTGCACAGCAAAGGAGCTTATCAACAGACAAAACAAATTACAAAATCAGGGAAGATAGCGAAAAGACACTATCTGGTTAGGGTCAATATCCAGGCTATAAAAGTAGCCCAGCACATTAACAAGAAAAGGCACTCATCAGGAAATGGACAAAAGACTTGAATGGACAACCAAGAAGCACTTGGAAAGATGCACAGAACACCAATCATCACAGAGAAGTAAACCAGCTCACAAGTCACTACCAACACCCATTAACATGGCTACTGTCAAAACTTGACAAGTGGGGCTGTAGAGATGGTTTAGCAGTTCAGGTGCTTGCCTGCGAAGCTTAAGGACCCAGGTTCAATTCTGCAGTACCCACATAAAGCCAGATGCACATGACGGCGCATGAGTCTAGAGTTGGTTTGCAGTAGTGACTATAGGCCGTCATGCCCATTCTATCACTTTCCTCTAAAAAAAAAAAAAATCAATAAAATATTTTAAGAGTTTTTTGGGGTTTTTTTTTGTTGTTGTTTATTTTTTTACTTATTTGAGACAGACAGAGAGAAAGAGGCAGAGAGAGAGAAAGAGAGAGAGAGAATGGGCGCGCCAGGGCCTCCAGCCACTGTAACCAAACTCCAGACGCATGTGCCCCCTTGCACATCTGGCTAACGTGGGTCCTAGGGAATCGAGCCTCGAACCGGAGTCCTTAGGCTTCACAGGCAAGCACTTAACCGCTAAACCATCTCTCCAGCCCTGTTTTTTGAGGTAGTGTCTCACTTTAGCCCAGGCTGACCTGGAATTCACTATGTAGTCTCAGGCCAGCCTCAAACTCACAGCAATCCTCCTACTTCTGTCTCCCAAGGGCAGGGATTAAAAAAAAAAAAAAAAAAAAAAAAAAAAACACAGCCAGGCATGGTGGCGCATGCCAGCACTTGGGAAGCAGAGGTAGGAGGATCACTATGAGTTGGAGCACACCCTGAGACTTTATAGTGAATTCCAGGTCAGCCTGGACTAGAGTGAGATTCTACCTCAAAAAAACAATGGGGGGAGAGGATCTGAACAAGTGTTGGCAAGGACAGGACACACACGGGGGGGGGGGGGGGGGGGGGGGGCGGGGTAGGGAGGCATGGCAGGAAGGGAGTGGAAAAAGTACAGTCATTAAGAAAGGCCTCTACAATGCTTCCTCGTAAAACAAACAACCAGTAAGTTGTTGGCCAGGGAGGTCCCTGATGCCCCCAAAACATTACAGGTCACTGCCAAGGCACTTGGTTTCCCACCAGAAATAGATGGTAAGACCCTATCGCTGAAGAGTCCACATACTTGAGCTGCAAAGTCACTGAGAAATCTTGCTGGAGCGGAGGTAAAAGCCTCCTCTGTGTAGACCAGCTGACAGAACGATGGGATAGAGAGGTCATCAGAGGAGATAAACAACAGTGAACGCTGCAAGCCTTAAGTTTGACCAGCCAGGCCAAATAAGCCAATGGTACAATAGTGGCATGTCTGTTATAAGGGAAACCAACTGCTCTCTAATCAGACAGGAGGCCTGCTCCATGGGAGGGAATACATGCCTGATACTGAAAACCTATGACAGGGGTAGTCATGAGCCCTAGGAGTGTAACGTCTGCTGGTGTCTGGCTATACATATATACTATACCAAACTGCCCGCTAAGTGTCGGGCACAATTATGGGCCCCAGGCCACTGGAGGCTAAAGTAGGCCTGAGCTGTCAGGCACAACTAAGGGACCCAGGCCACAGGAGGCTTCAGTAGGCCTAGACCCCATAATCTCGCCTTGAGACCAGCAGGAGTGGGGCCGCTCCCTCCCTTTACCTGGGACACCTGGACGTCCGGATGAGACTTGGGTTTCGGTTTCCCTGTGGCTTTGTGACCTTTTACCGCTCACCTGGAAAGTCCCTATATGTTAATGAGATTATCAGCCAGCAACCTTCACACAGTCATCCCTCTGTGACCTGTACACCATACCTTTGCCCACCACTATATGAATGCTTATAAGCCCATTCCCCCAACAAATAAATGAGCTGTCATATGACATAGTCTCCCAGGTGTTTCTTCCCATCGCACTCATGGCCATTCAAGACCCTGCTCCACAGTTGGATGCCCCTGGAAAACCAATGCGCAGCAGCCCCAGGGTGTCCAGGAACCACAAGTAAGCACGTCTCTTAATGTTCATACCCATATATTAATGCTACACTCAATTTTGGTTAGAGAAGCTTCTCTTTTCAGATGGTGGTGACCTCTGGGATGACTCAAAAGGCACCATAGTGCTAAGAAGTGACAGAAGAGTGCTTGACACTGAAACATCTCTATCACACCTTCCAAGGCTCAGGGTCCACTGCAGAAGAGGGGACAGAAAGAATGTAAGAGCCAAAATGGCCTGGATATCCATAACCTCACAGTACCTGGCACTAGCTAGCTACATGAGACCATTATAAAAGGAGGAAAAGGCCAGTGTGGTGGTGCACGTCTTTAATCCCAGCACTCGGGAGACAGAGTTAGGAGGATCACCATGAGTTCAAGGCCACCCTGAGACTACATAGTGAATTCCAGGTTATCCTGGGCCAGAGAGTGAGACCCTACCTGGAAGGGAAAAAAAAAAAAAAAAAAGGAGGAAAAGATGACATTAAAACAAAAGATGCCGGGCGTGGTGGTGCATGCCTTAATCCTTAATCTCAGCACTCGGGAGGCAGAGGTAGGAGGATCACCATGAGATTGAGGCCACCCTGAGACTACATAGTTAATTCCAGGTTAGCCTGGGCCAGAGTGAAACCCTACCCAAAAAAAATCAAAAAAAAAAAAAAAAAAAAGAGAGAGAGGGGCGGGCTGAAGAGATGGCTTAGCAATTAAGCGCTTGCCTGTGAAGCCTAAGGACCCGGGTTCGAGGCTCAATTTCCCAGCACCCACGTTAGCCAGATGCACAAGGGGGTGCATGCATCTGGAGCTCATTTACAATGGCTAGAGGCCCTGGTGCCCGCGCATTCTCTCTCTCTATCTGCCTTTCTCTCTGTCTGCTGCTCTCAAATAAATAAATAAAAATAAGCCAAAAGAGAGAGAGATAGAAATAAGAGACTAGCCAGGCGTGGTGGCACATGCCTTTAATCCCAGAACCTAGGAGGCAGAGGTAGGAAGATCTCTGTGAGTTTGAGGCCACATTGGGAATGCAGTGAATTCCGTATCAGTCTGGGCTAAAGTGAGACCCTACCTTGAAAAACCAAATAAACAAATAAAAGAGATTGGGGGGGGGGGACATAATGGAGAACGGGGTTGCGAAGGGAAAGGTGGGAGGAGGGAATTACCATGGTTTATTGTCTATAATTATGGAAGTTGTCAATAAAAAAATAAAATAAAATATGAAAAAACAGCCGGGTGTGGTGGCGCACACCTTTAATCCCAGCAATTGGGAGGCAGAGGTAGGACTGCTATGAGTTTCAGGCAACCCTGAGACAACATAGTGAATTCCAGGTCAGCCTGGGCTAGAGTGAAACCCTACCTCGAAAAACCAAAAAATAAAAAATATTTTTTTAAAAAAGAGCCACGCACAAAAGGAGAGGCATCGCTGCTGAGCTTGGAGAATTAGCTGCGTCCGGATCTTTTACAAAACCTCAGTTGCTTAAGTCTCGTTCCTGGATGAAAGAAGATGCCGGGATGGAGGAGTCCAGGGATAGGTGGAGAGAATTCAGAGCCCGCCGCGCAGGCCGGAAGACAGCTCCGCCGGGGCTGGGCATGGGGCGGAGCCTCGACCACCGTCAGAGGCGGAGCCGCGGCGCGCACCGAAACGCAGTGACGCGCGCGCTCTGCAGCGGTACGGCGCCCCCTGCGGCCGGGCCGCTGGTTGCGGGCTCCGAACAGGCAGGCGGGTGGGCCGCCGGGCGGGGCGGGCCCGTGAGGACGGGCTAGTGGCGGGCAGCGAGGGTCGGCCTGGCCCCATGCTGCTGCCGCTAGCCTGCCTGCACGGGCGGGTGGTGCAGTGCTTGACCTCCCTGCTTGTGCTCGCGGAACCGCTGCCCAAAACCCGGCGCAGCGCGCGGCTGCCGACTAGTGCAGAGGCCGCTGCGGCAGCGAAGATGGCTGCGGAGCTGTACCCGCCCGCCGGCCCGGCCACTGCCACCGACATCGCCAACAGCAACGCGGCGGGCGCGGCGGCCGGCGCGAGCCGGAAGGCCAGCCCTTGCAGCCCGCCCTGCCAGGCGCCCGCCCCGCCGCCACCCACGCCCGCGCCGCCCGCACCCGACAACAACAACCTGGAGAGCCCCAACTGGCAGTCCTTCCACCCCACGCTGCGCGAGAGGTGAGCCGCCGCCCGCCCGCCCGCCCGCCCCTGGGCCCGAGCGCGCGCCCTGCTCCATCCAGCTCGTGTGCCTCTGCCCTTGCAGGAACGCGCTGATGTTCAACAACGAGCTCATGGCCGACGTGCACTTCATCGTGGGGCCCCTGGGAGCCTCCAGGCGTGTGCCTGCCCACAAGGTGGGTAGGGGCTAGCCCGGTCCCTTGGCGAGCTGTGGCTGACGCTTTGTCCTGGGCCTTCTTTCCTGCCCCGTGGCTCAGTGGAGTCCTTCTTATTCACAGTACGTCTTGGCCGTCGGCAGCTCTGTCTTCTATGCCATGTTCTACGGGGACCTGGCGGAAGTCAAGTCAGAAATCCATATTCCCGACGTGGAGCCCACTGCATTCCTGGTCTTGTTAAAGTAAGTGCGCTGCTCCGGGGTTGGAATGATGGGGTGGTTCTTTTCTGATGGTCCCCAGCAGCCTCTTCAACCTGAGGGGGGTATGCAGAGGAGCTTCTGAGCTCCTCTTGGAGGCCAGTCTTTGCAACTCCCCAGGAGAGTCCCTGCCCTGTCCAGGTACTTGTACAGCGACGAGATTGATCTGGAGGCGGACACAGTGCTTGCCACTTTGTATGCTGCTAAGAAGTACATTGTGCCCGCGCTGGCAAAGGCCTGTGTTAACTTTCTGGAGACAAGTCTAGAAGCCAAAAACGCCTGTGTCCTGCTGTCCCAGAGCCGGCTGTTTGAGGAGCCTGAGCTGACTCAGCGCTGCTGGGAGGTCATTGATGCTCAGGCTGAGATGGCCCTGCGGTCTGAAGGCTTCTGTGAAATTGACCGGCAGACGCTGGAGATCATTGTGACCCGAGAAGCCCTCAACACCAAGGAGGCAGTGGTCTTTGAGGCCATCCTGAACTGGGCTGAGGCAGAGTGCAAGAGGCAGGGCCTCCCAGTCACCCCACACAACAAGAGGCATGTTTTGGGTCGAGCCCTCTATCTGGTCAGAATTCCAACCATGACTCTGGAGGAGTTTGCCAATGGTGCTGCCCAGTCGGACATCCTGACTTTGGAGGAGACTCACAACATCTTCTTATGGTACACTGCGGCCAACAAGCCCCTCCTTGACTTTCCCCTGACCAAGAGGAAGGGCCTTGCCCCACAGAGGTGCCATCGCTTCCAGTCTTCTGCCTACCGCAGCAACCAGTGGCGGTACCGGGGGCGCTGTGACAGCATCCAGTTTGCAGTGGACAGAAGAGTGTTCATTGCTGGGCTGGGCTTGTATGGGTCCAGCTCTGGGAAGGCTGAGTACAGTGTGAAGATCGAACTCAAGCGGCTAGGGATGGTACTGGCCCAAAACCTGACCAAGTTTGTGTCGGATGGATCCAGCAACACCTTCCCTGTTTGGTTTGAGCACCCAATCCAGGTGGAACAGGACACTTTTTACACTGCCAGTGCTGTCCTGGATGGCAGTGAGCTCAGCTACTTTGGGCAGGAAGGGATGACAGAAGTACAATGTGGAAAGGTGGCCTTCCAGTTCCAATGTTCCTCAGACAGCACCAATGGGACTGGGGTTCAGGGTGGACAGATCCCAGAGCTCATCTTCTATGCCTGAGGTTACAGGGGCTGGGGAAGGTTTGCAACCAGGCCCTTCCTCTGCTGCCCAGTAAGTGCAGGGGAGGTGCAGGACACTACCAGCTGCCTTACTGACACCACCAAAGGCTTGGCTCCCTGTCTCAGCCCAAGTCTGAAAAAGGCAACTTCTCTCTTCATAGCCCAAGCCTGGCAATCTTAGGTGTCTCCTGACACTGGGGTACATGCCACAAGTGGCGGACAGAGCTGGGCCCAAGGCAGGCTCCAGATCTGTCCAGTGGCACCCAAGCTTTGTATCCTTGGAAATCCTTCCCACTCCTTTGGATTCTTAGGTGGCTTCAAGCTTACCTTGAAACCATCTCTTCAAACTACAAACTGCTGAAAAGTCACTTAGAATAGTTCCATTCTATTTAAGTGGATTTTGGTAATAAAGATTTCACAGAACAAAAGCTGTAAACTGGGGTGTTCTCTTCCTCATACCACTGAGAAGAACCTCTCACTGTAATGGGAAGGAGGTCTGTGGTGCTGAACAGTAGTGCTAAGTGGTTAAATACAAACAAACCATGTTCTAAGGGACCCTATCTATCACCAGAGCCTCTCCATGGCATCTGGGCTATCTTTCTCTCCAGGGCTGCAGCTAGGGCTTTGTAAAAGGGCAGGTGTGTGGGTGTTTGTATTTTTGAAAGCACCTCAAGGCCCTACTACAGGAGTTGGTTTTGAGGGGTGAAGTGAATCTCAGGAGAGAGACAGGGAGCCAAGGTTTGCACATCAGCCCCAGGTGGTTCCCCTTTATGATGAGGAAATACTATATACAGAGGATCAAAAGTTAAGGCCAGAAAAGCAGGGTGTGGTGGTGCACACCTTTAATTCCAGCACTGGGGCGGGGGGGGAGGTAGGATTGCCAAGAGTTTGAGGCTACCCTGAGAATACATAGAAAATTCCAGGTCAGCCTGAGCTAGACTGAGACCCCACCTTGGGGGGGGGGGGGGAAACAAGGCCAGGAAGCCTGGTGTGGTGGCACACGCCTTTAATCCCAGCACTTGGGAGGCAGAGGTAGGAGGATCACTATGAGTTTGACACCAGCCTGGGCTACAGTGAGACCCTATCTCGAAAAGAAAGAAAGAAAAAGAAAAGTAAGACCAGGGAAGCTCACTGGATGTGGAAAGGGCCATGGGTGGACAGCACCTGTTCCTGGAACTCCCCTCATTCCTGTGTGATCAGGTCCTGCTTCCTCAAACCACCAGGTGTGTTCCTTAGACACTATTCAAACAGGACAGGCTCACATCATGCAGCACTATGCCCTTTTCCCTACCTACCCTGGTCCACACTTCACAGGCATTGGCAGTGGGTCTTCTGAGTATGCAACCGAAATAAAGCCCCACTAGAATGATCCCTGAACATTTTAGGACATATTTCTTGCCTCGGGATTTCGTACTTTGACCTGACATGCTGGTTTCTGGAGGGCTTGCCGTGCCCTTTCTGAGCTGAGCCTACCTATGGCTGGGGCATTGATGCACAGCTCCCTTGCCAAGAGTAGGAACGTCTTCCCCAGGACATACACGTTCACCTGTGGCAGAAAAAAAAAGGCAGAAATGCATTAGTGTTTTATCAGTTTGCTATTTTCTTTCTTAAAATGCCCATGCCACTGTTCAGTTTTCAAAGATCCAATGCCAGAGCCTGTGCTGGGCTGTGGAGAACCTACCCTTGCCTTAGCACCTGGCTACTTCCACTAGTCCCCAGGTCAGCAGGGGCTGCCTTCTTCCTAGACTGTAAGATTTGACTCCCCTAATCTTGTCAGAGAGTTCCTAGAAAATCTGCTTAAAGGTATGGTCCCTGCCAGGGTGTGACCACACAATACATGATTGCAGTCAATTCAGAATCAATAGCAAGCCGGGCATGGTGGCACATACTTTTAATCCCAACACTTGGGAGGCAAAGGTAGAAGGATCACCATCAGTTTGGGGCCACCCTAAGTTTACATAATGAATTCCAGGTCAGCCTGGACTAAAGTGAAACTCTACCGCAGAAGTAAAATAAAATAAAACAAGGGCTGGAGAGATGGCTTAGCTCTTAAGGCACATCCCTTCAAAGCCAAAGGACCTAGGTCCAACTTCCCCAGGACTCATGTAAGCCAGATGCACAAGGTAGTGCATGCATCTGGTGTTTGTTTGCAGTGGCTAGAGGCCCTGGTGCACCCATTCTCTCTATATATATCTGCCTCTTTCTTTCTCTCTCCAATAAGTAAGTAAATAAAATTTAAAAAGTAAAGATTAAAAAAAAAAAAAAAAACAAGACTCAACACCATACTGGCGTGTAACATTCATGCCATCTACACCTGCACCCCGTGGATTCAGGGGTCTCAGCTTAGGCTTTCTTGTTAGGGTCCCAATCAGTTCCTCCACTGCTCTCCTATTTGCCACGGAACCTACTGCTTAGCTACATCACCTGCCATGGCTCTTCCTTTCCACAGGAGGGTGGAGAGAGGGGATTACTCCAGCCTGAGGGCTGGCATGGTGAATACACTATGACTTGTTAGAAAAGCAAGTACCTGGCCTGCAAACAGAACCCCTGGCATGCATTTAACACCTCAATGCAGCCATGAAACAAACCAAGCTCCCCTAGGGATCCTAACACTAACCAAAGTCATGGGCAGGATACTTCTGACTAGGGTCAGGAAAGTGTAGGACAAGCCATCCAAGTGAAGCAGCTTTGGTGACACCGTTACCAGGTACCTGCCCCAAGCCTAAACTTGTGGAGGCCCCTCCCATGCTCAGATTCCTTGGAACCCCCCATTTTCTTTCACCCCAAGCTTGCCCCTAGGTATCCAGGTATGACCAATCTGGCCGCCTGAAAAAACTCCCTCACCTGATCAACCCCAGTCTGTGGGCCCTTGAACAAGAACCCTTTTCGTGGCACGAAGATGGCAACCCCAGGTGCTTGCAAACTTCAAGGGATGGGGAGTCTAAGGGGTGATACACAATGAGGTCTTCATTAGCGGCAGAACTTTGTGGGGACAGCCTGGGACACATCATTTCAGGGAGTCAGCCACTGGGAGGACTAGGCTCAGCTACCATATCCACACAAGTTACCTCTCACCCTGGCTATAAATCTTCCTGAGGTCTCCCAAGGACTGGTGATTTACAGGGCACCTTCTCAAGTAATTCCACTGCCCCACATTTTCTGGGGTCGTCTGCCAAACTATGGTGTATGTAGGCATGTCTGAGCATGCATTTGCAATGTTGAAAACTCCCCTAGGAACACTCTTCTGTGCTGGATCCCTTCAGGCTCCTGCAGACTCCAGCCACTGACCTGCCACTGGGACATCCACCTACCTACCTCATACTCCTCACCATTAGGGTCTCAGACTGACAAGAGCTGGATGATGAGACCTGAATGCGACAAAGAGAGTACTCTGAAGCCGGGTGTGGTGGCGCATGCCTTTAATCCCAGCACTTGGGAGGCAGAGGTAGGAGGATCTCTGTGAGTTTGAGACAACACAGTGAATTCCAGGTCAGCTTGAGCTAGAGTTAGACCCTACCTCAGAAAACTAAAAAGAGTTCTCTGAGCAGATCTCAAATGTAACTAATAACCCTTTCCAGAGATAATTTCTTTTTTAAAGTAACGGAGTCCAGACACACATCACCATGGTGACTTTTAAACATACTAATGCTTATGAGTACTGCTAGCCAATGTTCCATTAACAGTTTGTTCTCCTGTGTTTTATGTGATGTGAGGGCAGGTGGCCAAGGCTGGGGGTGGCTGACCAACCCTTCCACTTCTCTCCCAGGAAGGCCAGTGGATTCTGCATGCAGTCTGCCTTCCTGGGCCTTGGCTCTGCCTTTCAGAGGCTGCACCTGGGTGGATGAACAACCCTGTGTCCTCCAAAAGACAGGATCAAGAGGCTTTTCACATCAACTCACTGGACAACACTTGGGAATATGTACCAGGCCAGCCACCAAGTGCTTCCTGCACAGGACACCAGTCTCAGCACGACAATTCTACCCATAGCAGTCTCACCCCGACAATTCTACCCAGAGGGTCAAGAACAAATGAGGAGGCTGGAGAGATGGCTTAGTGGTTAAGGTGCGTTCCAGAAAAGCCAAAGGATCCAGGTTCAATTCCTCAGTACCTATGTAAGGCCAGATGCACAAGGTGGCACATGCATCTGAAGTTCATCTACAGTGGCTAAAAAGGCCCTGGCACGCCCATTCTCTCTTTCTCCTCTCATATAAATGAAGTACTAAAAAAAAAAAAAGAGGGCTGGAGAGATGGCTTAGCGGTTAAGCGCTTGCCTGTGAAGCCTAAGGACCCTGGTTCGAGGCTCGGTTCCCCAGGACCCACGTTAGCCAGATGCACAAGGGGGTGCACGCGTCTGGAGTTCGTTTGCAGTGGCTGGAGGCCCTGGCGCGCCCATTCTCTCTCTATCTGCCTCTTTCTCTCTATGTCTGTCGCTCTCAAATATAAGTAAATAAACAAAAAAATTAAAAAAAAAAAAAAAGAAAGAAAGAAAGAACAAATGAGGGTCTCTGTCAATTCTACGCTGCTACTCACTTCTTCAAAAGAGCACCTTCCAGAGGCCACTCCCAAGTGAGGTCCTTGCTGAAAATGGCATGCACCCCAACCAAACCATTTGTCCCCAGAATGCTAGGCCCATCCTCGATCCCAGGAAGAACTCAAAGGATCAAAGAACATGTTGCGAACCTTCCAAGGAAGGGTCAGCCTTGCCTGATTCTCACCTTGTAGTTCCATCCCCCTCACACCTCATATGTGACAACACAGCCCCACTTTCTGAAGTGTCAAAAGTCAAGAAGAGTATCTGTGGCCACCAGGACCATACAGCTCTCCCTGGCCACCCTCATCCTCTCCTGGCTGCCACATTCTGTCCTGCCAGCTAGTTAGTTTCCCACTTCCAAAGCTGCAAGAAGCCAGAGCCAACTGATATATCTCCCTTTGCCCCTAAGAAGTGCCTACACCACTTTCGGGAACTGCTTGGCCCTGGCCTTGATCCTGGTGCCTTTTTGATTTTTGGTTTTTTGAGATAAGGTTTCACTCTAATCCAGGCTGACCTGCCTAGTGCCTATCTTTCCTGGGAAGTTACCGTGTTGGAAACTGGGTCATATATCCATGCCCTGAAACCAGCATAATGTATTCAAAGATGGAGTCATTGGATTATCACAATTCCAAAGAGTTATTTTTACCTTGACCACAAAATATTTCAGCAATAACTGCTGAGAGATGCCATTTATAAAGACAGCTGGGAGGACAAAAATACAAAGCCCATGTGACATAAGTGGAACCTGTTGGTTACTATCTGACAGCCCTGAGGCCTGAGCAACCAGGGACAGTAGACTGGGGCCTATGTACTTTCAGGACCCCTAGGGGCACCCAGATATGGTCAGATTTTCTTCAGAGTGAAGTCCAAGGCATCTCCTCTCTGCAATCAGCTTCATTTTCAATAGCATTTCTAATTCCAAGTCCTCAGGGGGTATCACTGTGGACCTTGGCTCTGCCACAGTCAGGGTGAAGGTCAAAAGACTTCAGTCTCGAGCCAGACCCTTAGCATTGGACCATATGTGGGGACATGGTACAGGATGTTGATGTCCCTCAGCTCACTGTCCATGAGTGTCCTAGCTGGGTTTTTCCTATGATGTTCAGTTATTCAAAAATAAGCAATCCAGTAAAAAATGCTTTTTCTGAATCTTGAAAATAAGTAACCCTAAGGAATTTAAGATGAGGTTTTTACACAGCTGAAATGTGTGTACGGAGGATCAATATCCCCTTTTTTGTTAAGGAAACTTTCTTGCCTAGGACTAAAATTCACACGTCTCTGGAATTTTTTTTTTTTTTTCTTTTGTGTTTTGGGTTTTAGTTTTTTCAATGTAGGCTCTCATTCTTGCCCAGGCTGACCTGGAATTCACTATGTATAGTCCCAGGTTGGTCTCAAATTCATGGCACTCCTCCTACATCTGCCTCCCAAGTATGGGAATTAAAGGCATGTACCACTACACCAGGTTCTCTTAAGTGGCTCTAATGCTGGGTCACCAGGTCCTAAAAAGTACTGTGACTAAGCTACCCTCTCCCACCTTTGTTCACACAAGCCTCTCACCCTGCTGATGGAGCAGCCCAGTGCACAAGCAGCATAGATTGGCCTATGAAAGCACAAGCTATGCCCAATCACCCCTGGGGTTGGGAAAGACAGGAAAGTGTTCTACCTGGAGCAAGTCGCTGAGGTCAAGGAGCATGTCTGCAGATGGAGTTAAGGAGTATCCACATGGAGGCTGCCAGGGTTGTACACCCAAGGAACCAGGCTCATCTGCTAGATACAAACCATCATCTGACCAGAAAGACAAAGGCCCTGACAGAACCTGAGATGGTACATAAGGCCTGACCAAACCCTTTATCCCTCCAGACACTGAGAGAAACCTCTGGAAACCCACTTAAAGGACAGAGGCTGCAGAGGAACAGGGGAGCAGCATCAGAGGAACCAAAAATGGGGAATTCAGTTGCCTCATGCCTGCCCACTCAGGTGACCACTTCAGTGTCCTCAGTCCTCACACAGTGCAGAAATGTACCACCACACTTGAGTCTCATTCCTCCATACATACTGAGCCACTGCCAAGCACCAGGCAGTGCCCTAGGTCAGTAAATAAATGCCTGGGGGACACACCAGTGTAGCAAGGTGATTATGACAAACATGGCTACAGAACAGTTGAGGGGACTGAACAGGACCTATCCTCCCTCTCAGCAGATAAACAATATAAGAACAGGTCCCAAGTCAGATGGACACACAAACAAAATATAAAACAAGAGTACTTGTCAGTGAAGTTAAAAATTAATTCATCTCAAGCTGGGCATGGTGGCGCATGCCTTTAATACCAGCACTCGGGAGGCAGAGGTAGGAGGATGGCCATGAGTTTGAGGCCACCCTGAGACTACGTAGTTAATTCCAGGTCAGCCTGAGCCAAAGCCAAACCCTACCTTGAAAAACCAAAAAATAATAATAAAAAAAATTAATTCATCTCCCAGTTTCCTGGTGCCAATAGGTCCCCCTGCAGCTGGCTTGGGGCTGTTTGGACCTTGTGATCTTGTTGCGAAAGCAGACCCCTTGCTCCGCCTTCCTGATAGAAGTAACCCTGGGTCCCCAATTCCTGGATACCCTATACCGGAGGGTGTGTGCGGCAGGCAGAGTGAGTAGACCAGATCCCTGTTCCCTGGCTCTTTCCTGTTTTCTGATCCCTGTAGGTCCCCCTGCGCCTGGCTTGGGGATGCCTGGTCCCTGTGTGGGGGCTGTGGAAACAGGCCTTTTGAGCAGATATCCTGACTGGCCCCTAGGTATCTTTGGGTACCTGCTATCTCCACAATCTGCGCATGTGTGGTTATAACCCCACTGCACACCACTACAACAATCTGGTTCACATTTAAAACAGAACACCCTCTCTGAAGATTCTACAAGGACAAAAACTTGCTTCCTCATCAATAGAATAAAGTGTCTCCCTAAGATGGGTAGACTACAACACAAAAAAGCCAACAAAAGTAAGAAAACTGAGATCACTAAGGATGCCGAGTTCCACAATGGAAGCTTCCAATGAAATCATAGAGAAAACAACAGAAATTCAATCTCAAAATGAAAACAACCAACCAAAAAAGGACCTTTTCATCTGTTGTCTTCAAGAACCCCATCTCATCACTAAAGATAGACACCTCCTCAGGGTGAAAGGCTGGAAAATGATATTTCAAGCAAATGAAAATAAGAAACAAGCAGGCATTGATATATTAGTATCTGATAACATAGACTTCAAAGTAAAAGTAATCAAAGAGGAAAGCCACTTCTTGGAGTGGAGAGATGGCTTAGCAGTTAAGGTGCTTGCCTGCAAAGCCAAAGGATCCCAGTTCAATTCTCCAGGACCCAGGTAAACCAGATACACAAGGGGGCGCATGCATCTGGAGTTTGTTTGCAATGGCTAGAGGCTCTGGCACACCCATTCTCTCCCTGTCTCTCTCTCTCTCAAATAAATAAATAAAATATATTTTAAAAAAAGAAGGCCACTTCTTACTCATGAAGGGAATGAAACAACATG
Source organism: Dipus sagitta (assembly GCA_036346955.1). NCBI lineage: Eukaryota > Metazoa > Chordata > Mammalia > Rodentia > Dipodidae > Dipus > Dipus sagitta. The sequence continues at coordinate 154,059,894 of CM070775.1, forward strand.
AGGACATCATAATCATAAGCATATATGTACCAAACACAGGTGCACCACAGTTTATAAAACAAAATCTACTAGACAAAAAACAAAAAAAAAATACCAACACCATCAAAGTTGGGGATTTCAATATTCCACTACCATCAATAGACAGATCATCCAAGCAAAAAAATTGACAGGGAAATCACAGAGCTCAATAACACCATACATGAACTTTCCCACCCAACAACATTCTTCTCAGTAGCCCATGGAACCTTCTCCAAAATGGGCCATATAGTAAGTCATAAAGCAGTGCCTCCATAAATCCAGGAAAACTGAAGTTAACTTCCTGCATCATATCAGATCACAATGCTTTAAAGCTAAAAATCAACAAGAGACACATCAAGAACTCCACCAGCTACTGGAGACTAAACAACACACATGGAAGAAATTGTAGGGATGGAGGGATGGCTTAGTGGTTGAGGTACTTGCCTGCAAAGCCAAAGGACCCAGGTTCGATTCCCCAGGACCCACATAAGCCAGATGCACAAGGTGCTGCACGCATCTGGAGTTCATTTGCAAGTGGCTGGAGGCCCTGGTATGCCTGCCTGTGGTCCCCCCCCGCCCCATCTGCCTCAAATAAATTTGAAAAAAAGAAAAGAAAATGTTGCCGGGCATGGTGGCACATGCCTTTAATCCCAGCACTCAGGAGGCAGAGGTAGGAGGATCACCATGAGTTCGAGGGCACCCTGAGAATACACAGTGAATTCCAGGTCAGCCTGGACTAGAGTGAAACCCTACCTCAGAAGGGAAAAAAAAAAAAAAAAGAAAGAAAGAAAATGTAACATTCCTAGATTTGAATGACAATGAAAACACAACCTCCCAAAACTTATGGGACACAATGAAGGCAGTCCAAAGAAATGCCTTCACAACAAAGACAGACAGATCCTTAATTAATAACCTAATTGTCCACCTAAAGGCACTGGAAAAACAAGAAGAATCCAACCTGAAGAGCTCCAGACGCAAAGAAATAACTAATATCAGGGCAAAAATTAATGAATTGGAAACTAAGAAAACAATTTTTTAAAAATCAATGAAGCGAAGAGATGGTTCTTTGAAAAAATAAGCAAGATTAATAAATTTCTGGCCAATTTGATCAAGCAAAAAGAGAGAGAGAGAGAGAGAGAGAAGTCTTAAATTAACAAAATCAGAAATGAAAAAGAAGGTCACAACAGACATGAATGAAATTGGAAGAATCATCAAGGCATACTTCCAAAATCTCTAATCTGGAAGAGATGGATGAATTCCTAGACACATGCCACCTACCAAAACTAAACTCAAAGCAGATTAAGCTCCTAAACAAACCTATCACGACCATGGAGATTGAAAAGGTAATCAAAAACCTCCCCAAAAGAAAAGTCCAGGACCAGATGGCTTCTCAGATGAATTCTATCAAACCTTCATTGAAGAACTGAAACCAATTTTTCTCAAAGTGTTTTTCACATAATCGGAGACCAGGGAATCCTCCCCAACTCCTTTTATGAAGCTAATATCACCCTAATACCAAAACCAGAGAGAGAGATGTAACAACAAAACAATAGGCCTATATCCCTGATAAACTTAGATGCAAAGATCTTGAACAAAAACCTCGCAAACCAAATTCAACAACACATCAAAAGCATTCTACACCTTGATTAAACAGGCTTCATTCCAGGGATGCAGGGATGGTTCAACATATGGAAGTCAGTCAACAGAATACACCACATAAATAAACTTAACCATGAGAACCACACGATCATCTCAATTGATACAGAGAAGGCCTTTGACAAAATACAGTATCACTTCATGATTAAAATGCTGGAAAGAACAGACATGGAGAGTTTAGATCTCAGTATGATAAAGGCTATATATAAAGCCCCCAAAGCCCAAATAATACTTAATGGGGAAAGACTCAAGGAGATCCCATTGAGATAGGGAAAAAGACAGGGGTGCCCACCCTCGTCACTGCACTTTAACAGAGTACTAGAAGTCCTAGCCCAAGCAATAAAGACTGGAGAAAAGGAAGAAGTCAAATTAGCCCTATTTATAGAGGACATGATCCCATACATAAGTGACCCGAAAGTCTCCATCTCTAATAATCATCTAAGGTGATTAATTCCTTCAGCAAAGTGGCAGAATACAAAACTCAACACACAGAAATCAGTAGCCTTTCTATATGCAAAGGACAAATACACAGAGAAAATCAATGAGGCTGACCCATTTTCAATAGCAACAACAACAACAAAAAAATTAAACACCTTGGAGTAACACTAACCAAGAATGTGAAACACCTATATAATGAAAACATAAAAATACTCAAGAAAGAAATTGAGGAGAACTTGAGAAGATGGAAAGACCTCCCATGCTCCTGGACAGGAAGAATTAATATTGTGAAAATGGCAATTCTACCAAAAGCAATATACAGATTTAATGCAATACTAATAAAAATACCAGCATCATTCTTCACAGAGATTTAAAAAATGATCTCAAAAGTTCATATGGAATGTCAGCAGGCCTTATCCAAGCATATCCTCAGAAAAAAAAAAAAAAAAAAAAAAAAAAAAAAACCACCTCTGAACTGGGTGTGGTGGTGCATGCCTTTAATCCTAGCACTCCAGAGGCAGAGGTAGGAGAATTGCCATGAGTTCAAGGCCACCCTGAGACTCCACAGTGAATTCCAGGTCAACCTGAGCTAGAATGAAACCCTACCTCAAAAAAAAACAAACAAACCAACAACAACAACAACATAAAAAAACCACCTCTAGAGCCAGGCGTGGTGGCACACGCCTTTAATCCCGGCATTTGGGAGGCAGAGGTAGGAGGATCACTGTGAGTTCAAGGCCAGCCTAAGATGACACAGTAAATTCCGGGTCAGCGTGGGCTACAGTGAGTCTCTACCTTGAAAAACAAATAAAACAAAACAAAAAAAAAAAAACACCTCTGGCGGTATCACCATACTTGATCTAAAGCTATATTACAAAGCCATAATAACAAAAACAGCATGGTACTAGCATAAGAACAGAAATATAGACCAATGGAACAGAATTGAAGACTCAGACCTTAGGTCAAGTAATTACAGCTACTTGACCTTTGACAAAGGTGTCAATAATGTAGACTGGTGAAAGGACAGCATCTTCAACAAATGGTGTTGGACAAAGTGGATGACCATATGTAGAAAAATGAAACTAGACCCACTCATCTCTCATCTCTGGGCATGGTGGCACATGCCTTTAATTCCAACGCCTTTAATCCCAGCACTTGGGAGGCAGAGGTAGGAGGATCGCTGTGAGTTCAAGGCCACCCTGAGACTACATAGTGAATCCCAGGTCAGCCTGGACTACAGTGAGACCCTACCTTGAAAAACAACAACAACAACAAAAAATCTACCAACAACAAATGTTGGTGAAGATGTGGGGAAAGAGAAACCCTCATTCACTGTTAGTGGGAATGTAAACTTATACAACCACTATGGAAATCAACTTGGAGATTCCTGAAAAGGATGAACATAGAGCTCCCAACAGACTCAGTCATTCCCTTACTGAGCATTTATCCTAAATGCTCCATGCATCAATACGGAGACATTTGCTCAACCATGTTTATGCTCAATTGAGAATAGCTAAGAATTGGAATCAACCTGGATGTCCATCATTGGATGAATGGATAACGAAGTTGTGGTACATGTACACAATGGAATTCTACTCAGCAGTAAGAAAAAATGATACAATGAAATTTGTAGAAAAATGAACAGACCATACTCAGCACAATCACACAATCACAGAAAGACAAATGCTGTATGGTGTCACTTATCTACAGTTCCTAACCTGGACCTGTTCCAGTTGCTATCATACCTGATAGGGAACTCAAGGCCCAGATAGGGAAGGAAAGGTTGAGGGGAGGGGAGGGAAGGGAAAGGAGAGGGGGAAAAAACAAACACAAAATTAAATCCAAAATGAGCTGATGCCACAGAAACCTGTATCCTTGGAGACAGCCTAAAACATGTAACTTTCAAAAGGAGTAAGGGGAGCACCTGAAAAGTAGGGCTCTGGTGAGGGTGGGATGAAGCCTAAGTTAAAACATTTTTTTTTTTTTTGGTTTTTTGAGGTAGGGTCTTACTCTAGTCCAGGCTGACCTAGAATTCACTATGGAGTCTCAGGGTGGCCTCAAACTCTTGGCAATCCTCCTACCTCTGACTCCCAAGTGCTGAAATTAAAGGCATGCGCCACCACACCCAGCTAAAAGAATTTTTTTTTCTGTCTCTGACCTGTAACTCCCTGTAACGGAGATTGGTTGCTACCCACACTGAGCTATTGATAGAAGAGAACTAGGAGGTCCCCAAATCAAGACGGCTTTCTGTCAAAACACTTGATTACCTGCCTGAGGCAAAAGCTTTACACACCATATGCTGCTAACCCAGAGCAAGGAGAGACCTCGCTGGGAATCAGAAGAAAACCAGTCCCAGACAGCCTGTCTAGTGCTGGAAAGCACTACATGAGATACTAGGGGGAAATGGCCAACAACAGTCTAAGCAACCAGAGGTCTAAGCTACTCAGAAGCAAACACCCTGACACATGTAAACACCACTGCAATAGTGGCACAGAGCCTCAGTGGGTAAACAATAGCTTTCTGATTGATTGGCTAAGAGATCTGCTCAATGTAAAGAAACCCATATCTAGAATTGGGAAACAGATCAGCATCCTATGGAGACAAAGATTATGTTCTCCAGTTTCAAGCTCCCATGGTCTTCAGCTAAAAGACAGGTTATATACATCAAATTCTCCCGAATGTAATAGTGTTTATCCCATTTAAACTATGCTGACTTCACACTCTGTTAACAGAATCTGTTCTTTTTCAGAAGGTAGGAAGACCGGAGGAGATAAACTACCCCTTGCACTTCAGCCAAGCCATAGCTGAATCCAGAGGAATAGGGAGACAAGCAATAGTGCTGCTTCCATACTGTTCCTGATAATCAATGCCAAGGTGTAGGAGACAGACCCTGAGGACACTCAATACCTACCAAAATACAGATCCAGAGGCTCCTAACCACTCATCCCTGAAGTAGACATAAAACTCACCCACCATGGCTGAGGGAATTTTATGGAAGAGGGGGCGGAAAGATTTTAAGAGCCACAGGTTGTGACATCATGCCCAGAGGCATTCACTCCCCCCAAAAATAACTGACTACTGCTCCCACAACACATAAACTACAACCCCATGGGGAATACCCCCTGAAACCCAATGGAGGAGCATCCCCAACAGAATGGGGATAAGAACAAGGGAAAAGAAAGTACCAATACATGATGTATTCATATAAAACATCTTAATAATAATAACAACAACAATAAACACTAAAAAAAAAAAAATTAACTCATGAAGCCAGGTGTGGTGGCGAATGCCTTTAATCTCTGTACTCTGGAGGCAGAGGTAAGAGGATCACCATGAGTTTGAGGCCACCCTAAGACTACAAAGTGAATTCCAGGTCAGCCTAAGTGAAAGTGAGACCCTACCTCAGCTCAGTGGTAAATTCTGCTTAGTATGCACAGGGCCCTGAATTACTGTTGGTTTGAGAAGAGACTGAAAAACCCACATATGGGCTGGAGGGATTGCCTAGCGGTTAAGGCACCTGTCTGCAAAACCAAAGGACCCAGGTTCGATTCCCCGGGACCCACGTAAGCCAGATGCACAAGACAGCACATGCATTTGCAGTACGTGTTAAGTGGCTGGAGGCCCTGGTGAGCCCATTCTCTCCCTCCCTCCTTCTCTTTCTCTTCCTTTATCAAATAAATTACTTAATTACATTAATTATTTTTTTAAAAAAAACCCACATGGTATTGAGTCAGAGCTTGGAGCAGCTGTCCACAGGAAAATCCTAAGACCCAGACATTCCAGGGTGGAACAAAGCCTATGATGCTCTAACTCCAGAGTCACAATAGCACTAGGTGCTTAGGAAGCATAATGGAAGACTAGACCTGTTTCCTTAAGAAGCAAACTAGGCCAGGAGTGGTGGTGCATGCCTTTAATCCCATCACTTAGGAGGCAGAGGTAGGAGGATTGCCATGAGTTCAAGGCTACCTTGAGACTACATAGTGTATTCCAGGTCAGCCTGGGCTACAGCAAGACCCTACTTCAAAAAACAAACAAAAATGAAGCAAACTAGTGGGGAAGAAATAAGGCCAGCACACAAGAGCTGCCCCCTTCCTTTTGCCACCTAAAGTAGCATGTACACCAAACCCAACCTGCTTAATACAGGCAGAGGGAGGGATTCCTATAGCAGTTGGAAATGGCAGTCCATTAAGGTAACTGTTGATGAAACACAATAACTACAGAAGCAACCATTGAGGAGTCACCAAAGGATCAAGACAGATTCCACTGAGGGGCTCCACCAACAAAGGATACGTGGTGTGCCTTCAGTTCGGCAAACCAGGTAGAGGCAGGCAGCGATCACATGGGCCATTTTCCGACCTCGGGTCAGGTGCTTGCTCACAGCCATCTTGAAGAAGTTGAAGGCAGTGTCCAGGCAATGCTGGTTCAGCTGCAGCTGGCTCCCCAGGTGGTGGATGTGGCGCCGCCCTACAAAACAATGCAGAATGACTTAAGGATATACCACTGCTTAATTATGTCTTCCAATTTAAAAATAAGTGTCAAGGGACCACCTAAGCAAATTAAGTTCACAAATGTAGATTTGAGGGTTGGGGAAATGACTCAGTGGATAAAGCACTCATGGCTCAAGCTGGAGTACAGGAGTTGGATCCCAGACACCCCATAAAAAAGCTCAAGGAAAGCCAGGCATGGTGGTGCATGCCTTTAATCCCAGCACTCAGGACGCAGAGGTAGGAGGATTGCTGTGAGTTGGAGACCACCCTGAGACTACATAGTGAATTCCAGGTCAGTCGGCTACAACAAGACCCTGCCTTGAAAAAACAAAACAAAACAAAACAAAACAAAACAAAACAAAACAAAACAAAGAGCTGTAAGGAAGCCAGGCATGGTGACACACCTTTAATCCCAGCACTTGGAAGACAGAGGTAGGAGGATCAGCATGAGTTCAAGGCCACCCTGAGATAACACAGTGAATTCCAGGTCAGCCTGAGCTAGAATGATACCCTACCTTGGAGAAAAAAAAAAAAAAAAAAACAGGTGTGGTGGCACACGCCTTTAATCCCAGCATTTAGGAGACAGAGGCAGGATGACTGCAATGAGTTCGAGGCCAGCCTGAGACTACATAGTGAACTGCAAGTCAGCCTGGGCTAGAGCAAGACCCTACCTCAAAAAAAAAAAAAAAAAGCTGTAAGTGCTAGAGAGGTAGTTTACCAGTGGTGCTTGCATGCAAAGCCTAAGAACTCAGGTTTGATTCTCCAGAACCCATGTAAGCCAGATACACATGGTGGTGCAAGTATCTGAACTTCATTTGCAGTGACTATAGAGGTCCTGGCACGCCCATTCTCTCTTTCTCTCTCTCATAAATAACTAAATAAAAATAAAATCTTTAAAAAAAAAAGGAAGCAGACTGAAGGGATGGCTTAACCATTAAGACGTTTGCCTGCAAAGCCAAAGCACCCAGGTTCGATTCCCCAGGACCCACGTTAGCCAGATGCACAAGGGGCGCACGCATCTGGAGTTCTTTTTGCAGTGGCTGGAGGCCCTGGCGTGCCCATTTTCTCTGTACCTTTCTCTTTCTCTCTCTCTCTTTCTCTGTCAAATAAATAATAAAAAATGTATATTTTTAAAAAAAAGAGGCCAGGTGTGGTGGCACACACCCTTATTTCCAGAACTCAGGAGGCAGAGGTAAGAGGATCACCTTGAGTTCAAGGCCACCCTGAGACTACATAGTGAATAGTGAAATGCAGGTCAGCCTGGACTAGAGTGAGACCCTACTTCAAAAGAACCAAAATAAATAAATAAATGAACTAGAAGTGTGCTGGAGAGATGGATCAGTGGTTAAAGGCACTATGGCACCTAGGTTCAATTCCATAGTACCCATATAAAACCAGATGCACAAAGAGGCACATGCATCTAGAGTTCCTCTGAAGCAATAGGAGACCTAGCACACAAATTCCTCCCTCCTTCTTTCTCTCAAATAAATAAATTTTGTTTGTTTTTTCAAGGCAGGGTCTCACTGTAGCCCAGGAGGACCTGGAACTTATACTATGTAGTCTCACGCTGCTTCAAACTCACAGTAATTCTCCTACCTCTGCCTCCCAAATGCTGGGATTAAAGACGTGCACCACCACGCCCGGATTTTCCTCCCTTTCTTTGAGGCAGGGTATCATTCTAGACCAGGCTGACCTAGAACCCACTCTGTAACACAGGCTGGCCTCAAACCCACAAGTGCTGGGGTTAGGAGTATGAGCCACCACACCCAGCTAGAAGCATGTGCCACCATGCCTCGCTTCAAATAAATAAATATTTTTTAAGAAAGGTGGAAGGGGCTGGGCATGGTGGTGCACGCCTTTAATCCCAGCACCTATGAGGCAGAGGGAGGAGGACTGCCTTGAGTTCCAGGAAACCCTGAGACTACATAGTGAATTCCAGGTCAGCCAGGGATAGAGTGAGACCCTACCTTGGAAAACCAAAACAAAAAGGCTGAAAGGATGGCTTAAGCAGTTTGTACTTGCCTGTGAAGCCAAAAAGATCCAAGTTCTAGTGCACTGGACCCACATAACCCAGATGCACATAGTGGCACATGTTGTCTGCAGTTCATCTACAATGGCTAAAGGTCATAATGTACCCATTCTCTCACCCTCTCTTAAATAAGTAAGTATCTGGTTGTGGTGGCACACGCTCTTAATCCCAGAACTCAGAAGGCAAAGGTAGGAGGATCACCATGCATTCAAGGCCACCCTGAGACTACATAGTGAATTCCAGGTTAGCCTGGGGCTAGAGTGAGACCCTACCTTAAAAAAAAAAAAAAAAAAAAAAAGAAAAAAAGAAAAACACTCCAAGGCTGGAGAGATGGCTTAGTGGTTAAGGCGCATGCCTACAAACCCTAAGAACCCAGGTTTGATTCTCCAGGTCCCACGTAAGCCAGATGCACATGGTGGCACATGCGTCTGGAGTTCATTTGCAGTGGCTGGAGGCCCTGGCATGCCCATTCACTCTCTCTCTCTCCCTCTCTGTCTCTACAATCTTAAAAAAAAAAAATAAAAAAATAAAAAAAAAAAAAAATAAAAACAAAAACAAAAAAAAACTCCAAAAACTAAATAAATAATAAAATCAAATGTAGCCTATTATTAAAAAAAAAATTAAAGGACTGGAGAGATGGCTTAGAGGTTAAGGCATTTGCCTTCAAAGTCTAAGGATCACAGGTGACACAGGCGTGCAAGGTCACACACAAGATGACGCACACATCTAGTGTTGGATTATAGCCAGTGGCTGGACACCCTGTTGCATCAATTCTCTTCCACCCTCTCTCCCTTGCTAATAAAATAAAGACTAGTCATAGCTGGGCGTGGTGGTATATGCCTTTAATCCCAGCACTAGGGAGGCAGAGGGAGACGGATCACTGTGAGTTCAAGGCCATCCTGAGACTACACAGTAAATTCCAGGTCAGCCTGAGCTACAGTGAGACCCTACCTCGAAAAATAACAACAACAAAAAAGACTAGCCAGATGTTCTCCAGCTTATAAAACATCTTAGCCACATCAAAGTGCTACAAATTCACTGATTCTATACTCATCTCCAGGAGACCAGATAGCTGTGGGATAGCATGGTCCAGGGACCTCCTGTGAATGGCCTGGTTGAATGTGTAGGATGCCCAGAAGTATCCTGACAAGGGGAACTCAGAAGCAATTCCTTTCAGAATGCAACAACCACCGAGCAGTGAGATGGAAGACCACAAGGTAAGTCTGGGGCAGGGTGGGTCAGGCACTTCAGGACTAGTCTATTCTCACCCTCACCCCAGCATCATCATCTGGACCCACAACATGGCACGCAACACTGAAATGAACAATACCATTCTGTAGCGTCTGTGCTCTGGATTCCTTCCCCAGGTTCACATGGAAGCCACCACCCAAGTTTGGGGTCTTGCCAGCACCTGGAAACACAGAAGAGACAGATGAGCCAGAAGGTAGAGAAGTCTTGCAGTCCTCTCACTTGCATGCCAACAAAGCAGGACCCACCACTTGTGCAGGGAAGAGTACTCCTTTAATCCCATCACTCGAAAGGCAGAGGTAGGAGGATTGCCATGAGTTCGAGACCACTTTGGGACTACACAGTAAATAGTAGGCAAGCTCCAGCACTAAATCAGAACTTTAAAAAAAAAAAAATATATATATATATATATATATATATATATATATATATATATAATTTTTATTTATTTGAGAGAAGAAAAGAGACAGAGAGAATGGGTGCCAGCCACTGCAAATGAACTCCAGATGCATGTGCCACCTTGTACATCTGGCTTACGTGGGTCCTAGGGAATCAAACCGAGGTCCTTTGACTTCATAGGCAAGCGCCTTAACCACTAAGCCATCTCTCCAGCCCTAAATCAGAACTTTTTAATTAAATTATTTGAGAGGGAAGGAGGGAGGGAGGGAGGGAAGGAGGGACGGAATATGGGCATGCCAGGGCCTCTAGCCATTGCAAATGAACTTCAGATTCATGCGCCACCTTGTACATCTGGCTTTATATGGGTACTGGGGAACCAAACCTGGGTCCTCTGGCTTTGCAGGCAAGCACCTTAACAGCTATCTCTTCAGCCCTCTTTTAATTTTCTATTATTATTGACAACTTCCATAATTACAGACAATAAACCATGATAATTCCCTCCCCTCCCCACTTTCCCCTTCACAACTCCACTCCATTATATCCTCTCCCTCTCTTCATCAGTCTTTCTTTTATTTTGTTGTCATCATCTTTTCTTATTATACTGGTCTTGTGTAGGTAGTGCCAGGCACTCTGAGGTTATGGATATCCAGGCCATTTTGTCTGGAAGAGTGTATTAAGAAGTCCTATCCGTCCTTTGGTTCTTACATTCTACCCGCCACCTCTTCCGCAATGGACCCTAAGCCTTGTAAGGTGTGATAGAGATGTTTCAGTGCTGAACACTCCTCTCTCTAAAACTTCTCAGCACTATGGTGCCTTTTGAGTCATCCCAGAGGTCACTGCCATCTGAAAAGAGAAGCTTCTCTAACCAAAAGTGAGAGTAGCATTAATAAATGGGTATGAACATAAAGAAAAGTTCTTACCGGGCAGTTTAGTGAGCATAGTATATACATTTAGCCTGATACCAGCAGACATTACACCCCTAGGGTTCATGACTTCCAGTCAGAGGTTTTCAGTTTCAGGCATGTATTCCCTACCATGGAGCGGGCCTCCAGTCTGATTAGCAGTTGTTTTCCCCCATGACATGCCACTATTGCACCCACTGGCTCACTTGGCCCTGGCTGGCCCAACTTAAGGTTTGCAGTGTCCACTGTTGTTTATTTCCACTGATGACCTCTCTCTACCATGGAGCTGCATACAGTGTAGCTTTTTCCAGTTTGTTGTCATTGGTCTACACAGAGAAAGTTTTCAGCTGAGCTCCAGCAAGATTTCTCAGTGATCTTGCAGACCACACATGTGGAGTCTTCAGCAATAGGGTCTTACCATCTATTCCTGGTGGGAAACCAAGAGCCTTGGCAATGGACTGTAATGTTTTGGGGGCATCAGGGACCTTCCTGGCCAACAACTCACTGGAAGGTATCCTATTCCTGGCACTGAAAATTTTCTAGTAACAATCTATGGCCTTTGGACGTGCCATTGTCCAAAAAAGTAGGATTCCATATGACGTATTCATACTCTGTTAAGATTTTTTTGTTTGTTTGTTTTTGTTTTTCGAGGTAGGGTATCACTCTAGCCCAGGCTGACCTGGAATTCACTATGTAGTCTCAGGGTGGCCTCGAACTCATGGCCATCTTCCCACTTCTCCCTCCCAAGTGCTGGCATGTACCACCACGCCTGGCCCCAGAATTTTTTTTTTTTTTTTTTTTTTTGGTTTTTCGAGGTAGGGTCTCACTCTAGCCCAGGCTGACCTGGAATTCACTATGGAGTCTCAGGGTGGCCTCGAACTCACGGCGATCCTCCTACCTCTGCCTCCCGAGTGCTGGGATTAAAGGCGTGTGCCACCACGCCCAGCTCCCAGAAATTTTTGACATAGGATCTTGCTGTATATCCCAGCCTGGCTTCAAACTCATAATCTTGTGTCCAATCAGGACATAGTTTGGAAAAGCTTTTCCCTTGTTGGAGACTGTGTAATCGAGGATGGGGAGACTTTCTGGACACTGAGGCCCCTTGGCTCACTTCCTAGGTGTGGTCCAGCATGTAAGGTAAAGTTGTTTATAACAAAGAGTAGCCAGCCTGTGACATACTTCTGCTGTCTTAGGTGCAGCCAGCCCTATGTACCTTTTGCTCCCCAATGGGCTCTTTTCTGGCTGGCCTGAATATAATTGTATGTCAGTCCCCCACTGTACACGTGCCTAGTCTGTTTATACCATAGAATTTATTTACTTATTTATTTATTTCATCATTATTATTATTACTTTGGTTTTTCGAGGTAGGGTCTCACTCTAGCCCAGGCTGACCTGGAATTCACTATGTAGTCTCAGGGTGCCCTCAAACTCACGGTGATCCTCCTACCTCTGCCTCCCAAGTACTGGAATTAAAGGCGTGCACCACCACACCTGGCTTTTTTTGGATTTTTGAGGTAGCATCTCACTGTAGTCCAGCCTGACCTGGAATTTACTATGTAGTTTCAGGCTGGCCTTGAACTCACAGCGATCTTCCTACCTCTGCCTCTCAAGTGCTGGGACTAAAGTGTGCCACCATATCTGGTTGTTTTATTTTGTTTTGTTTTCAAGGAAGGGTCTCACTCTAGCCCAGGCTGACCTCAAACTCAAGGCAACGCTCCTACTTCTGCCTCCCGAGTGCTAGTTTGTTTGCCTCTGCAAACAAACTCCAGACCCATGTGCCACCTTGAGCATCTGGCTTACATGGGTTCTTGGGAACTGAACATGGGTCCTTTGCTAATAAGTGCCTTAACCTCTAAGGCATCTCTCTAGCCCTGTTTTTTTTGTTTTGTTTTGTTTTGAGGTAAATCCTCAAACTCATGCCAATCCTCCTACCTCAGCCTCCCAGGTGATATGATTAAATAAAGGCTTTGTAGCAGATAGCTTCAGGTCATTGAGATGAACTTTCAAACCAGGCAACAGTTTATAAGAAGGAAATTTATTTGAAGTTTACAGATTCAGGGGAAGTTCCATAATGGCAGAAAAAGCTGGCCCACTTTCAAAGGCACAAACAGAGAGAGAAACCAACACCACCAACAGCACAAGCAAGCGCGCTTCAAACCCACCCCATACCCTAGGGCTGGACCATAGAAGCCACCCACAGTGACACCACCTACAGCCAGGTGGCTGCAAATTTAAATTACAAACTGTAATAAAATCCTGAATATAGCCAGGCGTGGTTCTGCACGCCTTTAATCCCAGCATTAGGAGGCAGAGGTAGGAGGATCACCATGAGTTGGAGGCCACCCTGAGACTACATAGTAAATTCCAGGTCAGCCTGAACAAGAACAAGAGCCTACCTCGAAAAAAAAAAAATCTTGAATATATTGGGTGCCATGCATTCAGACAGATGTACCACCACATCCTGCTCAGCCCTGTTGTTCTTGTTTTTTATTTATTTGAGAGAGGGACAGAGAATGGGTGCGCCAGGGCTTCCAGATGCTACACAGTATCTGGCTTATGTAGGTCCTGGGAATTAAACCTGGGTACTTTTGCTTTGCAGGCAAGCACCTTAACCGCCAACTCATTTCTCCAGGACTCAGACCTGTTTTGAGGTAGAGTCTTATTCTAGCCCAGGTTGACATGGAATTCACTATGTAGCCTCAGGTTGGCCTCAAATTTATAGGGTGCCTCCTACTTCTGTATCCTGAGTACTGGGACTAAAGGCGTGCGCCACCATGCCTGGCTGTATTTATTTATTTGGGCGGGTGGGGGGGGGGTACAGGCAGATAGAGAGCAAATGGCTGCACCAGGGCCTCCATCCACCCCAAGTGAACTCCACATGCATGTGCCACCTTGTGCATCTGGCTTATGTGGGTACTGGGGAATTGAACCAGGGTCCATAGGCTTCCGGGAATCTATCTCTCCAGTCCCTTACACTGCACATTTTTTTTTTTTGAGAGAGAGAGAGAGAAAATGGTCATGCCAGGCCTCTAGCCACCACAAACGAACTCCAGACACATGCACCCCCTTGTGCATCTGACTTAGGTGGGACCTAGAGAATAGAACCTGAGTCCTCAGGCTGTGCAGGCAAGTGCCTTAACCACTAAGCCATCTCTCCAGCCCATCCTTGTATTTTTTGATACAAAATTTCATGTAGGAAATACCAAATGTTATCTGAGCATGGTGTGTGAACCCCCATGCCTCCCCCACTACCTGGAAGGCTGAGGCAGGATGGCCATGAGTTCCAGGCCATCCTGTGCTGTATAGCAAAACCCTTTTTAAAAGAAAAAAGCAGAGCTAGGGAGATGGCTTAGTGGTTAAGGCACTTGCCTGTAAAGCCTAAGGACCTAGGTTCAATTCCCCAGGACCCACATACACCAGACGCACAGGGTGGCACATGAGTCTGGAGTTGGTTTGCAGTGCCCGGAGCCCTGGTGAGCCCATTCTCTGTCTCAAATAAATAAATAAAAATAAAAATATTTTTTAAAAAACAGAAAAGCAAGCCGGGCGTGGTGGCACACACCTTTAATCCCAGCAGAGGCAGAGGTAGGAGGATCAATGTGAGTTCAGGCCACCCTGAGACTACACAGTGAATTCCAGGTCAACCTGAGCTAGAGTAAGACCCCACCTCAAAAAAAAAAGAGAGAGCAGTTTTTGTTTATTTATTTATTTATTCAAAAGAGAGGAAGATAGACAAAATGGGTGTGCCAGGGCCTTCTAGCCACTGCAGTTAATGTCAGATGCATGAGCCACCATGTGGATTTGGCTTACATGTGAATACTAGGAAATTGAACCTGGATCCTTAGACTTCTCAGGCAAGCACCTTAAGAGCTAAGCTATCTCTCCAGCCTTTTTTTTTTTTTTTTTTTTTTTTTTTTTTTTTTTTTTAGTTTTTGGTTTTTGGTTTTTTGAGGCAGGGTCTTGTTATTGCCCAGGCTAATCTGGAATGCACTATGTAGTCTTAGGCTGGCCTTGAAGTCACAGCAATCCTCCTACCTCAACCTCCCAAGTGCTGGGATTAAAGGTGTGCACCATCACACCAAACTTCTCTTTTTCATATATGTATTTTTTATTTTAGGAAGAGGGAGAGACAGAATTGGCACACCAGGGCCTCAACCACTGAAATTGAACTCCAGATGCTTGCACCACCTAGTGGGCATGTGTGACCTTGCGCAGGCCTCACCTTTATGCATCTGGCTTACGTGGGATTTGGAGATTCGAACATGGGTCCTTAGGCTTTGCAGGAAAGCACCTTAACCATTAAGCCATCTCTCCAGCCAGCCCCCCCTTTAAGATAGAGAAGAGGGATAGAGAAGAGAGACAGTATATGCATGTGAGGGCCTCTAGCCAATGCAAACAAACTCCAGACACATGTCCTACTTTGCACATCTGCCTTTACATGGGTACTGGGCAATCAAACCCAGGTCCTCAGGTTTTGCACCTTAACCACTGAGCCATCTCTCCAGCACCCCAATTGACTTTTTTTTTTTTTAAGAGAAAGGGCACACCAGAGCCTCTAGCTACTGTAACTGAACTCCAAACACATGCATTGTTTATCTCACTTTTTGTGGGTACTGGGGAATCAATCCTTTGGCTTTGTTGTAGGCAAGCACCTTAATAGCTGAGCCATTGATCCAGCCAACCCTCACACTGAGGTAACCCTGGCCCAGAAAGCCAAACATTGCATGTTGTCTCTCATATGTGGATCCTAGCTACAAATGACTGGACTTCAGTGTGAATATAACTCAGTAGCATAGACCAATAAGCTAGAAAAGAGATATAAAGGGAATAGAAAGGGAGGGGCCTAATAGGATGGTATTGTATATATGTAAGTAAAAGAACAGATTAACAGGGGTGAAAAGGCCTAAGTGAGGTCAGGGGAAGAGAGTAAGTAAAGGATAGGTGAAGGGAGGGCTAATCAAAATCTAAGGCCTGTTCCATGGGAGGGAATACATCCCTGATACTGAAAACCTACAACGGGGTAGTCATGAGCCTTAGAGGTGTAACACCTGCTGCTGTCTGGCTAAAACTATATATTATGCTCACCAAACAGCCCAGTAAGCACTTCTTTTAATGATCATACCCATATGTTACTGGTAATCTCACTTTTGGTGAGCAGCTTCTTTTTTCAGATGGCAGTGACCTT
The DNA here is from genome assembly GCA_036346955.1 of Dipus sagitta. Taxonomy (NCBI): domain Eukaryota; kingdom Metazoa; phylum Chordata; class Mammalia; order Rodentia; family Dipodidae; genus Dipus; species Dipus sagitta. Next base: position 154,076,256 of record CM070775.1, read on the forward strand.
GGGATGACTCAGAAGGCATCATGGTGCTGAGAAGTCACAGAGGAGTGCTCAGCACTGAAATATCTCAATCACACCTTCCATGGCTCAGGGCCCATTGGAGAAGAGGTGGCAGAAAGAATGTAAGAGCCAAAGGAAGGATAGGCCTCCTTACAAGGTGCTCCTCCAGACACAAAATGGCCTGGATATCCATGACCTCACAGTATCTGACACTACCTACACAAGACCATCATAATAGAAGGAAAAGATCATGATATCAAAATAAAAGAGAGACTGATTAAGAAAGGGAGGGGAGATGATGTAGAGGGGAGTTTCAAAGGGGAAAGTGGGAGAAAAGATCATGACATCAAAATAAGAGAGAGACTGATTGGAAAAGGGAGAGGATATGATGGAGAGTGGAGTTTCAAAGGGGAAAGTGTGGGGAGGGAGGGAATTACCATGGGATATTGTTTACAATCATGGAAATTGTCAATTAAAAAAAAAAAGAACAAAAAATAAACCTAATTGATGGCTGAGCATGGTGGCACTTGGGAAGCAGAGGTAGGATTGCCATGAGTTCAAGGCCCTGATTGATGGAGTTGTGAATGAAAGGAGGGTGGCAGGAGGGGATTATGATCAGAGTACATTGTGTACATGTATGAAGGTTGTCAAATGTTTTAATAAAACCTGACTGACAGCTCCAAAAAAAAGTAAATCATGTATCTGGGCTGGGAGAGATGGCTTAGCAGTTAAGTATTTGCCTGCAAAACCTAAAGACCCAGATTCAATTCCCAGTACCGACGTAAGCCAGATCCAAATGGTAACCATGCATCTGGCATTCAACTGCAGTGGCAAAAGGACCAGGCATGCCCATTCTTTTTCTATTTGCCTCTCTCTCAAATAAATGAATAAATAAATGAACAAACATAAAAAATGTTTTCTAAGAATGTAAGAGCCAAAGGAAGTGTAGGACTCCTTACAACGTGCTCCCACCAGACATAAAATGGCCTGGATATCCATGACTTCATAGTGCCTGACACTACCTACACAAGACCATCATAACAGGAGGAAAAGATCATGACATCAAAATAAAGAGAGACGATTGAAAAGGGAGAGGATATGATGGAGAGTGGAGTTTCAAAGGGGAAAGTGGGAGAAAAGATCATGACATCAAAATAAAAGAGAGACTGATTGGAAAAGGGAGAGGATATGATGGAGAGTGGAGTTTCAAAGGGGAAAGTGTGGGGAGGGAGGGAATTACCATGGGATATTGTTACAATCATGGAAATTGTCAATTAAAAAAAAAAAGAACAAAAAATAAACCTAATTGATGGCTGAGCATGGTGGCACTTGGGAAGCAGAGGTAGGATTGCCATGAGTTCAAGGCCCTGATTGATGGAGTTGTGAATGAAAGGAGGGTGGCAGGAGGGGATTATGATCAGAGTACATTGTGTACATGTATGAAGGTTGTCAATGTTTTAATAAAACCTGACTGACAGCTCCAAAAAAAAGTAAATCATGTATCTGGGCTGGGAGAGATGGCTTAGCAGTTAAGTATTTGCCTGCAAAACCTAAAGACCCAGATTCAATTCCCAGTACCGACGTAAGCCAGATCCAAATGGTAACCATGCATCTGGCATTCAACTGCAGTGGCAAAAGGACCAGGCATGCCCATTCTTTTTCTATTTGCCTCTCTCTCAAATAAAAGAATAAATAAATGAACAAACATAAAAAATGTTTTCTAAGAATGTAAGAGCCAAAGGAAGGATAGGCCTCCTTACAAGGTGCTCCTCCAGACACAAAATGGCCTGGATATCCATGACCTCACAGTATCTGACACTACCTACACAAGACCATCATAATAGAAGGAAAAGATCATGACATCAAAATAAGAGAGAGACTGATTGGAAAAGGGAGAGGATATGATGGAGAGTGGAGTTTCAAAGGGGAAAGTGGGAGAAAAGATCATGACATCAAAATAAGAGAGAGACTGATTGGAAAAGGGAGAGGATATGATGGAGAGTGGAGTTTCAAAGGGGAAAGTGGGAGAAAAGATCATGACATCAAAATAAGAGAGAGACTGATTGGAAAAGGGAGAGGATATGATGGAGAGTGGAGTTTCAAAGGGGAAAGTGGGAGAAAAGATCATGACATCAAAATAAGAGAGAGACTGATTGGAAAAGGGAGAGGATATGATGGAGAGTGGAGTTTCAAAGGGGAAAGTGGGAGAAAAGATCATGACATCAAAATAAGAGAGAGACTGATTGGAAAAGGGAGAGGATATGATGGAGAGTGGAGTTTCAAAGGGGAAAGTGGGAGAAAAGATCATGACATCAAAATAAGAGAGAGACTGATTGGAAAAGGGAGAGGATATGATGGAGAGTGGAGTTTCAAAGGGGAAAGTGGGAGAAAAGATCATGACATCAAAATAAGAGAGAGACTGATTGGAAAAGGGAGAGGATATGATGGAGAGTGGAGTTTCAAAGGGGAAAGTGTGGGGAGGGAGGGAATTACCATGGGATATTGTTACAATCATGGAAATTGTCAATTAAAAAAAAAAAGAACAAAAAATAAACCTAATTGATGGCTGAGCATGGTGGCACTCAAAACTGTTCAGTTAAATTTTAGAATCTGCCTGTATTTTGTTCCACTCAGCCTACTTGAATATTCTCATAGCAGGCAAACCCAACAACTAGCGTCACTTTTGTAGATACTCTGAGAGTCTTGGAAGCCACACCTAGCCCCTTAAGCTCCTACCCTAAAGATATATAACATCAGATTTATTGATACATCTAATAATACTGCAGCTACCTAGAAAATCCAAGCATTGAATTAATCCAAGATACAAAAATGTATACATCATAACAAAAGAAAACGCCAAAAATCAAGACAATATAAATTCACCAAAAGTATTAATGTATTAGAAATACCTCGAGTGAGAATGAGTTAGAGAAAATGCCTGAGAAAGATTTCAAAAGAATGATTATAAATATGCTCAAAGAAGCCAAAGAGGAAATCAAAGGAATCAAAGAAGACACAGGAAACCAATTTAATGAAATATAGAGGTCAGTACAAGACATAAATAAGGAAATAGAAATAATAAAGAAAAACCAGTCAGAATTACTAGCAATGAAGAACACAGTTAATGAAATAAAAAACTCTATAGAAAATCTATAGAAAAATGGAGGAAGGAGAAGACAGAATATCTAAGCTAAAAGACCAGATGGCAGATCTAATACAGTCCAACAAAGAGAAAGACAAACTAATAGGAAAGTATGAATGGGAATTTCAAAATATTTGGGACACTATGAAAAGATCAAACAGGGCATAGTAGAAGGAGAAGAATTTTACTCCAAAGGCATAGTAGGCATTTTCAACATAATCATAGAAGAAAACTTCCCCCAAATTGGGAAAGAGGTGCCAATGCAGATACAGGAAGCCTTTAGAACACCAACCAGACAAAACCAGGAAAGAACTTCTCCTCACCATATTATAATCAAACTACCAAACAAACAAACCAAAGAAAATATATTGAAAGCAATTAGAGAGAAAAATCAAGTTACCTACAAAGGCAAGCCCATCAGGATCACAGCAGATTACTCAACACAAACTTAAAAAGCCAGAAGGGCTTGGAGTGATGTATTCCAAGTTCTGAAAGATAACAACTGTCAACCAAGATTACTTCATCCTGAAAAGGTATCCATTCGGGCTGCAGAGATGGCTTAGCGGTTAAGCGCTTGCCTGTGAAGCCTAAGGACCCCGGTTCAAGGCTCAACTCCCCAGGACCCACGTTAGCCAGATGCAAAAGGGGGCGCACGCATCTGGAGTTCGTTTGCAGTGGCTGGAGGACATGGCGCGCCCATTTTCTCTGTGTCTCTCTCTCTTTCTCGCCCTGTCTGTCGCTCTCAAATAAATAAATAAACAACAAAAAATTTTAAAAAAAAGAAAAGGTATCCATTCAAATTGACAGAGAAATAAGGACATTCCACAACAAAAGCAAGCTAAAGGAGTATTTGAAGACAAAACCAGCTCTACAGAAAATACTTGAAAGAATCCTCCATGCTGAAGAGAAAGAAAAGCACACATATAAGGAACTGGGAAAAAACAAACAAATACTCAAATACTAGCTGACACAGGAATGCAAAGGTAAAACCAGAATAACTACAAAAAAATGAAAACAAAATACAAACCTTTCAATAACATCTCTTAGTATCAATGGCCTCAATGGCCCAACCAAAAGACATAGGTTTGCAGACTGGGTTAAAAAAAGCAGGATCCTTCAATTTGTTGCCTTCAAGAAACCCACCTTTCTACAAAGGAGGGACACTATCTTAGGGTGAAAGGTTGGAAAACGGTGTTTCAAACAAATGGGCCTAGAAAACAAGCAGGGGTTGCTATCCTAATATCTCACAAGGTACACTTCAGTCCAACATTAGTTAAGAAAGATAAGGAAGGTCACTTTATATTGATTAAAGGCACCCTCCAACAGGAGGAATTACAATCCTATACATATATGCACATAGGGACCCCAACTTCATCAAACAAATGCTATTAGAACTAAGGTCACAGATAACACCAAACACAGGGGTAGTGGGTGATTTCAACACAGAACTCTCATCAATTGACAGGTCATCCTGGGAAAAAATAAACAGAAAGGCATCTGGACTAAATGAGGTCATAGAAGGAATGGACCTAACAGATACATACAGGATATTTCATCCAAATGCTGCAGAATATATATTCTTTTCAGCAGCACATGGAACATTCTCTAAAATAGACCATATATTAGGACACAAAGCAAATCTTAACAACTACAGGAAAATTGAAATAATTCCTTGCATTCTATCTGACCACAATGGAATCAAACTACAAATCAATAGCAAGAAAGGCTATACAGCATACACAAAATCATGAAAATTAAACAACACATTACTAAATGATAAATGGGTCAATGAAGAAATCAAGAAGGAAATCAAAAAATTTATAGAGTCAAACGATAATGAGAACACAAAATACCAAAATCTCTGGGACACATCGAAGGCAGTCCTAAGAGGTAAATTTATAGCTTTAAGTGCCTATGTTAAGAAATTAGAAAGGTCGCAAGTAAATGACCTAATGCTTCACCTTAAAGCCTTGGAAAAAGAAGAACAAGGCAAACCAAAAATCAGTAGACGGGAAGAAATAATAAAGATTAGGGCAGAAATGAATGAAATAGAAACCAAAAAAACAATCCAAAGAATCAATGAAAGAAAGAGTTGGTTCTTTGAAAGGATAAACAAGATTGATAAACCCTTAGCAAATCTGACCAAAAGAAAGAGAGAAGAGACACAAATTAATAAAATTAGAGATGAAAAAGGCAACATCACAACAGATATCAGAGAAATTCAAAAAATCAAGGGACATACTATAAAAACATATACACTACTAAGTATGAAAATCTGAAAGAAATGGATGATTTCCTTGATTTATATGACCTACCTAAATTAAATCAAGATGAGATTAATCACTTAAATAGACCTATAACAAGCATGGAGATCCAAGCAGTTATCAAAAATCTCCCAACTCATCCATGATACTGAAAACTTAAAACAGGGGTAGTCATGAGCATTAGGGGTGTAACATCTGCTGATGTCTGGAAAAATCTATATACTATGTTTATCAAACTGCCCAGTAAGCACTTCTCTTAATATTTATACCCTTATATTAACGTTACTCTCACTTTGGGTAGAGAATTTTCTCTTTTCAGATGGCAGTGACCTTGGGACGATTCAGAAGGTATCATAGTGCTGGAAAAAGTGACTGGAGTACTGAGTAACAACATCTCGATCACACTTTCTAAGGCTCAGGGTCTAATGCGGAAGAGGTGGCGGAAAGAATGTAAGAGCCAAAGGAAGGGTAGGACTTCTTACAATGTGCTCCCTCCAGACATAAAATGGCCTGGATATCCATGACCCATAGTGCCTGACACTACCTACACAAGACCATCATAATAGGAGGAAAAGATCATGACATCAAAATAAAAGAGAGACTGATTGAGATGGGCAGGGGATATGATGGAGAATGGAATTTCAAAGGGGAAAGCGGGGGGAGGGAGGGATTACCATGGGATATTTTTTATAATCATGGAAAATGTTAATAAAAATTGAGAAAAAAAAAATCTCCCAACTAAAAAGAGTCCAGCCCAGATGGATTCACTGCTGAATTTTACCAGACCTTCAGGGAAGAACTAACACAATTGCTTCTTAAACTTTTCCATAAAATAGAAAAAGAAGAAATCCTACCAAATTCCTTCTATGAAGCCAGCGTCACCCTGATACCAAAACCAGACAAAGATAGAACCAAAAAAGAATATTACAGACCAATCTCCCTCATGAACATAGATGTAAAAATTCTCAACAAAATATTGGCAAACAAAATACAAGAATAAATCAGAAAGATCATTCACCCTCACCAAGTAGGCTTTATCCTGGAGATGCAGGGATGGTTCAACATTCACAAATTGATAAATGTAATACATTATATAAATGGACTGAAGGACAAAAATCACATGATCATCTCATTAGACGCAGAGAAAGCATTCGACAAAATCCAACATCCCTACAGAGACTGGGAATAGAAGGAACATATCTCAACATAATAAAGGCTATTTATGACAAGCCTACAGCCAACATATTACTAAATGGTGAAAACCTGGAAGCTTTTCCACTAAAATCAGGAACAAGACAAGGGTGTCCACTGTCCCCACTTTTATTTAATATAGTACTGGAAGTCTTAGCCATAGCAGTAAGGCAAGAGACACACATAAAAGGGATACAAATTGGAAAGGAAGAGATCAAGTTATCATTATTTGCAGATGACATGATTCTATACATGAAGGACCCTAAAGACTTTACCAGCAAACTGTTAGAACTGATAAACACCAACAGCCATGTAGCAGGATATAAAATAAATACACAGAAATCAGTAGCCTTCCTATATGCTAACAACAAACACACAGAGGATGAAATCAGAGAATCACTCCCATTCACAATTCCATCAAAGAAAATAAAATACCTTGGAATAAACCTAACCAAGGAAGCAAAGGATCTCTACAATGAAAACTTTAAAACACTCAAGCGAGAAAAATTGCAGAAGTCACTAAGAAATGGAAAAACATCCCTTGTTCCTGGATCGGAAGAATCAACATTGTGAAAATGTCAATCCTACCAAAAGCAATCTACACATTTAATGCAATTCCCATCAAAATTCCAATGGCAGCTGGGTGTGGTGGCACACGCCTTTAATCCCAGCACTGGGGAGGCAGAGGTAGGAGGATCATCGTGAGTTCGAGGCCACCCTGAGACTACATAGTTAATTCCAGGTCATCCTAAACCAGAGTGAGACCCTACCTCAAAAAACAAACCAAAAAAAAAAAAAAAAAAAAAAAAAAAGCCAACGGCATTCTTCACAGAAACAGAAAAAAGCAATCCAAAAATTTCTTTTGGAATCACAAAAAACTTCAAATATCTAAAATAATACTGCGCAACAAAAATAAGCCTGGTGGTATCACCATACCTGATTTTAACCTATACTACAGAGCCACAGTAACAAAAACAGCATGGTACTGCCACAAAAGCAGACATGTAGATCAATGGAACAGAATAGAGGACCCAGATGTTAAGTCTGGGTAGCTATAGTCAACTGGTATTCGATAAAAATGCCAAAAATAGGGCTGGAGAGATGGCTTAGCAGTTAAGCGCTTGCTTGTGAAGCCTAAGGACCCCAGTTCGAGGCTGGAATCCCCAGGACCCACCTTAGCCAGATGCACAAGGAGGCGCACGGGTCTGGAGTTGCGTCTGGAGTTCGTTTGCAGTGGCTGGAGGGCCTGGCGCGCCCATTCTCTCCCTCTATCTGCCTCTCTTTCTCTCTCTGCCTCTTTCTCTCTGTCACTCTCAAATAAATAAATAAAAACAAACAAAAAAATTTTTTAAATGCCAAAAATACTCATTGGAGAAAAGAAAGCCTCTTCAGCAAATGGTGCTGGGAAAACTGGATATGTATCTGTAGAAGGATGAAAATAGATTCTAGTCTCTCTCCATGCACAAGATTTAAGTCCAAATGGATTAAAGACCTTAACATCAGACCTGAAACACTGAAACTGCTAGAGAAAAAAGTAGGGGAAACTCTTCAACATATTGATCTAGGCAAAGACTTTCTGAATATAACCCCAATTTCTCACGCAATAAAACCACAGGTTAACCGCTGGGACCTCATGAAATTACAAAGATTTTGTACAGCAAAGGACACTGTGAATAAAGTAAAGAGGCAACCTACAGAATGGAAAAAAATCTTTGCCGGCTATACATCTGATAGAGGATTAATATCTAGGATATACAAAGAATTCAAAAAATTAAATAATAAGAAATCAAATAAGCCAATTAAAAAATGGGCTATGGAACTAAATAGAGAGTTCTCAAAAGAAGAAATACAGATGGCATGTGTATCAGACAGATTCAGGTTCACTGAGATGAACTTCCAGACCAGGCAAAGTTATGGAGGAAGGGATTTATTGAAGCTTACAGTTCCAGAGGAAGTTCCACAATGGCAGAAGAGGCTGGCCTGCCTTCACAGGAACAGGCAGACAGAGGAAGCACAAGCCAAAAAGCCAAAAAGCCACACAGCACACTTCAGGAACTCCAGCTAGGCACACTTTGCATATCTTTAGATTGGAATCTGAAACCCATCACCACACCTTAAGATCCACTCAGTGACATTGCCTCCAGCCAGGTGGCTAAAGATATAAACTACAAACAAACAAACAACTGAATATATTGGGAGCCATCTATTCTATTCAAACCACCATAGCATGTAAGATCTAAAACAATGTTCTATATCCCTAGTCATCAGGGAAATGCAGATTAAAACTATGTTGAGATTATATCTCACTCCTGTCAGAATGGCTACCATCAAGAAAACAAATGACCATAAATGCTGGCGAGGATGTGGAAAAAGAGGAACCCTTCTACAGTGTTGGTGGGAATGCAATCTGGTCCAGCCATTGTGGAAATCAGTGTGAAGGTTCCTAAGACAGCTAAAAATTGATCTACCATATGACCCTGCTGTAGCACTCCTAGGCATATATCCTAAGGACTCATCTCATTACTGTAGAGATACTTGCTCAACCATGTTTATTGCCGCTCAATTCACAATAGCTAGGAAATGGAACCAGCCTAGATGTTCCTCAACTGATGAGTGGATAATGCAGATATGGCATATTTATACAATGGAGTTCTACTCAGTGGTAAAGAAAAAAGAAGTTATGAAATTTGCAGGAAAATGTATGGATCTGGAAAGGATTATACTAAATGAGGTAACCCAGGCCCAGAAATCCAAGCGTTGCATGTTCTCTCTCATATGTGGATCCTAGCTACAGATGATTGGACTTCCGTGTGAGTAGGAAGAAAGCTCAGTAGCAAAGGCCAGTAAACTAGAAAAGAGATATAAAGGGAAGAGAAAGGAAAGAAGGGGGTACTTAATAGGATGGTATTGTATATATGTAAGTAGAAGAATAGATTAATGGGGGTGAAAAGGCCCAAAGTGAGGTCAGGGAAAGAGACTGAGTAAAGGAAAGGTGGAGGGAGGGCTAATCAGAATCTAAGGGAAATGGCTTAGTGGTTAAGGTGTTTGCCTGCAAAGCCTAAGGACCCAGGTTCGATCCCCCAGGACCCACATTAGCCAAATGCACAAGGGGGCACGTGCATCTGGAGTTTGTTTGCAGTGACTGGAGACCCTAGCGCACCCATTCTCTCTCTATCTGCCTTTCTCTCTGTGTCTGTCACTCTCAAATAAATAAATAAAAAATGAACAAAAAAATTTTTTTAAATAAATAAATAAAAGAGAGACTGATTTGAGAGGGGGAGGGGATATGATGGAGAGTGGAGTGTCAAAGGGGAAAATGGGGGGAGGGAGGGAATTACCATGGGATATTGTTTATAATCATGGAAGTTGTCAATAAAAAATAAAAATAAAATAAGAATCAGAAAAAAAATAATGTTGGAAGTTTAGCTAGAAACAAGCATGTGGCTGTTCTGGTCTAGTCAGTTACTAAAATGTGGCCTTCTGTAATGGGTTTCCTTATTTACAAGATTTCAAATGTAAAAATTCTAAATTTTGTGCCGGGCGTGGTGGCGCACGCCTTTAATCCCAGCACTCGGGAGGCAGAGGTAGGAGGATCGCCATGAGTTCGAGGCCACCCTGAGAATGCAGAGTGAATTCCAGGTCAGCCTAAGCTAGAGTGAGACCCTACCTCAAAAAACCAAAAAAAAAAAAAAAAATTCTAAATTTAAAAAAAACTACCACCGACAAAACAGAGATTAGGAAATATGAGCAGGGCTAGATTTTTCAGAGAACCCACAGCTGGGTTCTGCCCTGGATCACCCCCAGCCTCCCTCAAATTCCCATGTCAGCAGCTCCCTGCATGCCTCTGCCTAACCCTCTGTGGCCTCCTCAAGGACTCTGCAGTTAGTTTCTTGAAGGTCTGTGGCAGCTTGTTCTGGCAGCAGTAGGGTGCTAAGAGTTCCCTGGTAACAGCACCCACACTGCTTGCACCTACTTGGTGCTGGGTTCCTACTGAGAGGTGGTTCCCACTGCCTCAATGAAACTGAGCGCATTGTGACCATGCAAACCACAAGGAGTCAGCAGATGGAGGAGGGCCAGTTCTGGTCATCAACAGCTTCTGCTACTGATAGAAGGGCTGGGGTACCTCTTCCCCACCACCAAGCAGAGCCCTGCTCATCACTGCTCCAGGCCAGCCCACTACCCACAGCTGGAGCTGCATATGGCCTAGTGGCTGCCCAGCAGGCCTACTGTGTTTCCCAGGTGTTCTTAGCTACTCACTTTTTTTTTCTCTTTCCCCCTGAAGTAGGGTCTCTTCTGTGTGTTCTTGGAAATAGACAAGTTTGCTGCACAGGGACAGGAGAGTCCCTGAAGAGGCAGGCACCACAGGTCATCTGGTATAGAAGCTCCTCTGCACCAACCATGCTTGTAGTAGCCACAAGTCCTGGGAAGGCAGCAGAAGCATATGCGCCATCACCCATTGCCAGAAGGGGGCCTCAGAGGACACAGAGCAACACTCCATAGTTTGTACACAGAAGTAAACCAAGACCCTAGTGGCCTCCATCAAGCTCCAGCCTCTACAGCCACCCATTGCCTTGCATTTGGTCCCTGAGCTTCAGTCCTGATGCCCACAGATCTCCTCTGCACAAGCTTACTCAGAAAGGTCCCAACACCAGAGTACAGGTGTGAGGTGAATAATTTCCACTGCCAGGATCCTCCTGCTGCAGGCCTCTAGCCACCCACCCTGAAGTCTTAACTATAAATTCCTGAGTAGAATGAAGTTTTCAGCTTAGTTCTCAATAAGCAAGGGCATTTGGGGGGGAAAAAAAAAAAACTCAGCTTACTGGGCATAGTGGCACATGCTTTTAATCCCAGCACTCAGGAGGCACAGGTAGGAGGATTGCTGTGAGTTTGGGGCCACCCTGAGACTACACAATAAATTCCATCCAGGTCAGCCTGGGCTAGAGCAAAACCCTACCTCGAAAAACCGAAAAAGAAAAGCTCAGCTTTAAATTGAAACTGGAGGAAAGTGGCAAGCTGAGTAAGGGGCACCAGAGACCTACCTGAGGGCAGAAAATGAAACAAATTGCCAACTCCCGGCCCATGCAGTCATGCTGATGGGGTGGGGGAGGCAGGTGGACACCTGAAGATGGAAGGAATGTGCAAAATGGCTGGTGCCTCCCTCCAGGGATAAGCTCTCCCCCCTAATCAGGACTGAGAACCAGCAGCCCACAGTAGGCCTGCCAGAGCCCTCAGGGCTGGTCGCTGGGGCTCTCTCCTCAGAGAGCTATCATGTGCTGCTGGAGAGCCTGTCTGCACTTCTGCTCAACACCTCTGACCAGGATTTTCCAGCATGCATGGTGAGAGCTCACCCCACCCCAGATCCACAGTGCTTTCCCTGATGCTCTGGGGACCTGGTAAGGACAACATGCTGTCACCAGGACATGGGATGCAGCACTACATATCTGCTACCACAATGGTGTTATCACCTCAACAGACATCAATGTCTTCGCAGCTATGAGGCAACTATAGACAATGCATCCCGAGTCACTGTCCCAGCAGTTCCAAACACACACTTGGGAAGTCATCCGAGAAAGACTAAGGACTTATGTGACATGTGATATACACCACAGGGAGGAAAAAGCAGGAGGGATAACTAAACTACAAAGCCAGTTCTTTGGAAAGATTAACAAAACTGATGAGCCAGCAAGAGAGACAATGGAAAGAAAACACAAAATACAGGCATCAGAAAGGAAAAAGGGAACTTGCAAATCAAATATTTTTAAAAAGTCACTTAACTGAGCGTGGTGGCACATGCCTTTAATCCCAGCACTCAGGAGGCAGGGGTAGGAGGATCACCATGAGTTCTAGGCCACCTTGAGACTACATAGTGAATTCCAGGTTAGCCTGGGCTAGAGCAAGACCCTACCTCAAAAAAAAAAAAAAAAAAAAAGAGGCGAAGACTGGTAGTGCAAGCCTGTAATCCCACCTACTTGTGAGGCTGAGGTGGGAAGATTAATTCAAGGCCAGTTTAGACTACCACAAGGTGAATTGGAGGGGCTGGAGAGATGACTAAGCAGTTAAAAGCCCTTGTTTGCTGGGCATGGTGGTGCATGCCTTTAATATCAGCACTCTAGAGGCAGAGGTAGGAGGATCACCGTGAGTTCAAGGCTTCCCTGAGACTACAAAGTCAATTCCAGATCAGCCTGGGCTAGAGTGAGCCCCTACCTCGAGAAAGCAAAAAAATACGATATTTTAAAATTAGAGCTGGGCATGGTGGCACATGCCTTTAATCCCAGCACTTGGGAGGCAGAGGTAGGATATCACTGCGAATTCAAGGCCAGCCTGAAACTACATAGTGAATTCCAGGTCAGCCTGGGCATGGTGGCACACTTATTTCCAGTAAAAACCAAGGTAGAAGGATCACTGTGAATTTGAGGCCACCCTGGGACTACATAGAGAATTCCAGGCCAGCCTGGACTACAGTGAGACCCTATCTCAAAAAACAAAAATAAACTAACAAGTAACAAAAAAAAAAAAAAAAAAACATGATTTCAAGACTTAACAGGACCCTATCTCAAAACAAAAAAGTAGGGGCTGGGCCTGGAGAGATGGCTTAGCAGTTAAGGCACTTGCCTGCAAAGCCAAAAAACCCATGTTTGACTCTCCAGATTCCACGTAAATCAAACACACAAGGTGACACAAGTGCACAAGGTTGTGCATGCATCTGGAGTTTGACTGCAGTGGCTAGAGGCCCTGGCACGCCAATTCATTTGCATACGCTCTCTCAGTTAAAAAAAAAAAAAAAAAAAAGTAGGGGCAGGAGAGATGGCTCAGCAGCAGTTAAGGCACTTGTCTGAAAGTCCTAAGGACCCAGGTTCAATTTCCCAATACCCACATAAAAAGTAGCCAGTTAGGGGCTGGAGAGATGGCTTAGTGGTTAAGGTGCATGCCTGCTCAGCCAAAGGACTCAAATTCGATTCTCCAGGTCCCATGTTACCCAGATGCACAAGGGGCACAAGCGTTTGGAGTTCATTTGCATTGGCTAAAGACCCTGGTACGCCCATTCTCACTCACTCTCTCTGCCTCTCTCTCTCTGTCTCAAATAAATAAAAATAAATCTTTAAAAAAAAATAGCTAGACTTGGTCATGCACACCTTTAATCCCAGCACTTGGGAGGCACAGGTAGAAGGACTGTCATGAGTTTGAGACCACCCTGAGACTACATAGTGAATTCCAGATCAGCCTGGGCTAGAGCGAGACCCTACCTCCAAAAAAAAAAAAAAGAAAATAGACAGATGGGGCTGCAGAGATGGCTTGGCAGTTAACACATTTGCTTGAGAAGCCTAAGGACCAGGTTTTGATTCCTCAGTGCCCATGTAAGCCAGATGCACAAAGTGGTGCAATTCTTTGCAGTGGCTGTAGACCCTGGGATGCCCATTCTCTCTCTCTCTCAAATAAAATAGGTTTGTTTGTTTTTTTTTTTTTTTTAAATAGCACCTGAGCTAGAGAGATGGCTTAGCAGTTAAGCGCTTGCCTGTGAAGCCTAAGGACTCTAGTTCAAAGCCTGATTCCCCAGGACCCACGTTAGGCAGATGCACAAGGGGGCACACATGTCTGGAGTTCATTTGCAGTGGCTGGAGGCCCTGGCGCGCCCATTCTCTCTCTCTCTGCCTCAAATAAATAAATAAAAATAAACAAAAAAAAATAGCATCTGGAGTGGCTAATAGAGGCCCTGGTGTGCCCGTTCTCTCTCTCAAATAAAATATTAAATAAATAAATAAATAAATAAAAATGTTCAGGTTCACCTGGGAGTGGTAGCAGATTCCTTCAATCCCAGCACTTGGGAGGCAGAGATGGGAGGGTCACTGTGAACTTGAGGCCAGCATGAGACTACATAGCACAAATTAAAAAGTTGGAAGCCGCGGGGCATGGTGGCGCACGCCTTTAATCCCAGCACTCGGGAGGCAGAGGTAGGAGGATCGCTGTGAGTTTGAGGCCACCCTGAGACTCCATAGTGAATTCCAGGTCAGCCTGGGCTAGAGTGAGACCCTACCTCGAAAAACCAAAAAAAAAAAAAAAAGTTGGAAGCCTCACAATACCTGACTTCAAGACAATATAAAACATAAACAAGACTATGCAATGAAGATAGAAGGGCACAACAGAAGCTCAGACATGCGTCCTGCAATCTCTGCCAAAGGAACAAGGGCAACCCAGCACAGAAAGGGAAGGCTGAAGGAAGAGGTGTGGAAAACAGGACCTCTGCATGCAAGAAAGGAACCTCAGCCTGTACATAACACTTTCCACAAGGCTTAACTCAAAACGGACCTTAGGCTTCAATCTAGTCGTAAGGCATTGTGCATAATAGAGTTGCTTAGCATGCTAGGCAGGCACGGGGTAGATAGATCCAATAAATAAAACAGGACAACATAAACATGTAAAACAAAGTGCTGGAGAGATGGCTCAGCAGCTAAGTCACTTGCCTGCAAAGCCTAATGACCTGGGTTTGATTCTCCAGTACCCACTTAAAGCCAGAACCAAAGTGGCACATGCATTTGGAGTTCATCTGCAGCAGCTAGAGGCCCTGGTGCACCCATTCTCTGTTTTATCTCTTCTATCTATCTCTCTCTCTCTCTGCTTGCAAATAAATAATTTTTTTTTTAAAGAAAACAAAGAGGCCGGGTATGGTGGTGCACTCCTTTGCTCCCAGCACTCAGGAGGCAGAGGCAAGAGGATCGCTAGGAGTTCAAGGCCACCCTGAGACTACATAGTTAATTCCAGGTCAGCCTGGGCCAGAGTGGGACCCATTACATTTGGACCCTACCTCGAAAAAACAAAAACAAAAACAAACAACAACAACAAAAAACATAAACTTTCACAAGACAAATGTGGTGACTTAAGAGTTCAGACATCTTGCCAGGCATGGTAGGTACTACTGGACTTTAATCCCTTGGAGGCAGAGGTGGGATCACCATGAGGTTGAGGTCACACTGAGACTATATAATGAATTCCACTTCAGCCTGAACTAGAGTGAAACCCTACCTGGGGGAAAGAAAAAAGAAGGGGTTTAAGACATCAAGACATCGTAGGCATGACATCGAAAGGGGAAAAAAAAAAAAAAAAAGATGGGACAAAATGTTTCGAGATGAGTAACCTCTGCTTTGCCAAATATAAGAAAAGACTTAGAGAACACACTAGACTCTCAAACCTAACCTGTGAGCTAGGGAAATAGCTCAGCAGTTAAAGGCACTGGTGTGCAAAGCTCAGGAACCTGGTTTATTCCCCACCGCATATGTGAAGCCAAATGCACTAGCATGTCATGCACATGCATCTGGTGTTCCTTCGCAGTGAAAAGAAATGCTGGTGTGCCAATTAGTATTTTTAGAATATTTTTATTTTTATTTTTTATTTGACAAAGAGGGGGAGGGAGAGAATGGCGCGCCAGGGCCTCCAGCCACTGCAAACGAACTGCAGACGCGTGCGCCCCCTTGCGCATCTGGCTAACTTGGGTCCTGGGGAACCGAACCTGGGTCCTTTGGCTTTGCAGGCAAACGCCTTACCGCTAATCCATCCCTCCAGCCCCCGATTAGTGTTTTTGTTTCTTACAAATTAATACTTCTTTAACTCAACCGTAAGAAAACAACCCAAACATAAAAATGAGCAGTCTGGGCGGCAGAGATGGCTTAACTGTAAAGTGCTTGCCTGTGAAGCCTAAGCACCCAGGTACGTTTCCCCAGGACACAAATAAGCTACAAGCTTATTACAAAGTAGCGCATGCATCTGGAGTTCATTTCCAGTGGCTGGAGGCCCTGGCATACCCATTCGCTGTATCTGCCCCCCTCTCTCTCTCCAATAAATAAATGAATAAAACATTTTTTTAAATGAGCAAACAGGCAAGTTGACAGGGGGCAGGACATCACCTGCTTCCCAGCCCTTAGGGCAATGCAAATAGGCCCCAGGACAGTAGCCACACACTGGCCAGAGTGGCCTTCAGGAGAAACATGGGACAGGTGCGCGCTCCAGAAACCAGAAAAGTGCCTCCTGTCAGATCCCGGGATCTCATCCCCAGTCTCCGTCGAACCCGCCCGCGGAGATGGGACCGCAGCCCGCGAGGAAATGGGCGCGCGGAAAAGCGGGAAGCAGGCTGCGCTTCCGTGCGTACTGGGCCCTGCCTCAGTTTCCCCACAGGGCCCTACGGCCTGCCACGGGTCAACATGCCTCAGGCCCCACTGTGTTCGCACAACCGTCTCCGCCCGCCTTGGTTCCCACACACGGCCAGACCCACCGTCGAGCGACACGAACTGGCCGACCGCCGACGAGCCGCCGCCGCTGTTCTCCACGAACTGCACCTCCGACACGATGATGTTGTCCTCGAGCACCGAGCCGCAGGCCGTGCACACCGCATCGCCGCGCGCCGCGTCCAACTCGATGTCGGTGCCGCCGCAGCCGCGGCACACGCGGCCCGTCATGGTGGGGCCGCGGGAGCCGCCCGCTCCGCCCGCCGCCCCGCTGTCCGCCCGCGGTCCTCAGCCCGCCAGGCCCGCCGAGCCGCGTCCGACGGCCGAGCCGCACTCTCGCGAGGCCGCCGGGACTCCGCCTGCCGATTCGCCGCGGCCGATTCACCACGCGCTTCTGGGCCGCGCCGCTCGCAAAGACAGGTCCGCGGTTCCCGCAGAAGAGCCGAGACCGCGTCGGGACGCAGGGACGAAACAGCCGATCCGCGTACGGCCCCGAAGCGGGAACTCCAAACCTGGAGCGAGAGCCCTCTCCCGCTGCGCGCTGCCGTGGGGCGGGGCTAGGCAGGCGCGGGGCGGGGCCGGGACAAGGGCCGTGGGCGGAACCTAGCGCGGCACGGGGCTGTGGGCGGGGCCTACAGCGGAAGTGGTGTGAGGGATCTGGAGCGGGGCGAATGGCGGGTCAGGACGGAAGCTCTGAGAGGGACGTGGGGGGGGCAGAAAGTGGCTGGTGGAGCGGGGCGGGACCGGCGGCTCGGGACAAGAAAGGAGGGTGGAGCCTAGGGCTGGGCCGGCTGCTGTGTAGGCGCGTGTGGAGTGGAGAGGGGTGGTCCAGGATGTGGCTCCCGTCCGCGGCGGAGAAAGCAGGACTAGTCCCGGAGCTGGGGCGGGGCGGGGCCGGTGACAGCGGACATGCCTGACTCGTGCTGGGACCGAGTCCGTGGTCCAGGCAGACGGAATTGGGGCTGTGGAAGAGATGAGAGGGCCCGAGGTGGGAAGGGCCAGGGCCCTCAGCCGGAGAGGTGGGCGGGGCGGGGCCGAGTTCTAAGTCGGGAGCTGTGGGAGGGACGAGAGCTAGGGCGGAGACCGGAGGTGAGCGGGGTTTGTGACCAGACTTGGGGCTTCGGGAGAGATCTGGGGCCCGAAGGGATCGGAAGGACCTAGATTGAGAGTGCCGCCTGAGACCTGACCTTAGAGATGTGGGCGGGGAGGTGGCCATGTGTGGGCGTGATCAAGGAGTGTCCTCTGGGTCGGGGCAGAAAAGCCACACCCCTTTTCCCTTTGTCAATTCTCTCCACTTCCCTGACAGTGGTAAGTCGTCCCAGTGGTCCCAGGCGGAATGGAGGAGGACCCTGCCAAGGCAGCCCTCAGCTGTCAGCTGATGTTGGTCACAATAACAGCCGCGGGGTAGTTTTTTTTGTTCTTTCGTTTGTTTGTTATTTATTACAGAAAGAGAGAGAGTGGGCGCGCCAGGGCCTCCAGCAACCACTGCAAAGGAACTCCAGACATATGTGCCACTTTGTGCATCTGATTTAAGTGAATACTGGAGAATCCAACCTGGGTCTTAGGCTTCACAAGCAAATGCCTTAACAGCTAAGCCATCTCTCCAGCCTACAACCATGTTTTTAAAACTCCAAAGTTAGCAGGACAGGACAGGTACTCAAACTAAGTCAGAGAAACGCCTTCTCCTGGATAGAAGCAACATTATAAAGGCATAAACTGTTCACCAGTTTGTAAAGCCAGTGTAACCCCAATAGAAATGTCAAAAGGCTTTAATTTCAGTTTTCAGGAGGGAGAGACAGAAAGATCACTGTGAGTTGGATGCCACCCTGAGGCTACATAGTGAATTCCAGGTCAGCCTGGGCTACAGTGAGACCCTACCTCAATAAAGCAAGCTGGGCATGGTGGTGCATGTCTTTAATCCCAGCACTTGGGAGGCAGAGGAAGGAGGATCACCATGGGTTCTAGGCCACCCTGAGACTACATAGTGAATTCCAGGCCAGCCTAGGCTAGAGTGGACCCTACCTGGAAAACAAAAAACGAAAGAAAGAAAAGGAAGAGGGCGGGACTCTAGGAAGCAAGCTGTCCGATCCTCTCCCACCCAGTAATGGTTTGGACTGCAAATGAAGGACCTTCAAGACCTGGTGTGTTCTACAATTTCCACATTCAGGGGACATCCCAAGGGATTCCAGTCAACTTGTAAAGGAGCACCTGGTTCCTCTACAGTGGGTGTCTGGGGGTGGTGACCCTAGGTGGAATCCTATGGCTGAGATCCTCTAGGTCTCACATGGCAGTATGCCTCTCAGAGCATCAGCTGTCCCTGGTGATCCCAATATACATTACAATAAGAGAAGACTAGACTGAGGAGGATTTGAGACAGGCTCAGCAGTTCTGCAGCCGGCACAGTGACCAAGTTGAGCCTAGCTTGCTTGGAGGGCTTCAGGATGCTGCCCAGACCCTTCCCAGCCCTTTATCTCACAGTTTATCAGTTTATCATTCTTCAATTCACCTTGATTTCAGCAGTCAATATCTTGCTATGCCTGAAACCTGAACCTGAATCTGAATATATTCCCGCAGCCTTTTGGGTTTTTTGTTTGTTTGTTTGTTTGTTTGTTTGTTTGTTTGTTTCTCACGGCAGGGTCTCACTGGCTGACCTGGAATTCACTATGTAGTCTCAGGGTGGCCTCGAACTCACGGCGATCCTCCTACCTCTGCCTCCCGAGTGCTGGGATTAAAGGTGTGCGCCACCACGCCCGGCTTCCTTTTGGTTTTTTGTTGTTGTATTTTCAAGGTAGGAGTCTCACTCTAGCTCAGGCTAACCTGGAATCCACTATGAAGTCTCAGGGTGGCCTTGAACTCATGGCAATCTTCCTACCTCTGCCTCCCAAGTGCTGGGATTAAAGGCATGTGCCACCTCACCTGGCTTTTTTTTTTTTAAGTAGGGTCTCGCTCTAGCCCAGGCTGACATGGAATTCACTATATAACTATATAGTCTCAAGCTGGTCTAACACTCAGAGAGATCCTCCTACCTCTGCCTCCCAAGTGATGGAATTAAAGGCATGTGCCACCAGCCCAGCCTTTCCATTCACTGTTCCCTCCACCAAGAAGGAAAACACAGCCCAGAGCTGGAGGTCATGGCATTTAAGCAGGAAGAACCTCCAAATGTTTCCTTATGTGAAAGTATAAAATATAAACAAGGTTTGCAGAGTCTCATTGTAAAATCCTTTCCCACCCACAAAGATTCTACAATACCTTATTCCACTGCTCTTAACCTACCCCTTCCCCAGAGAGGGTGCACCAGGGCCTCCAATCACTGCAAACCAACTCCAGATGCATGCACCATCATGTACATCTGGCTTATGTGGGACCTGGAGAATTTAACCTGGTTCCTTAGGCTTTGCAGGCACGCGCCTTAACCACTAAGCCATCTCTCCAGCCCTGTTTTGCTTTTTTGTTTGTTTTATTTTGTTTCTTAAGGTAGGATCTCACTCTAGCCCAGGCTGACCTGGAATTCACTGAGTAGTCTCAGGGTGGCCTCAAACTCACAGCAATCCTCCTATTTCTGCCTCCCCAGTGCTGGGATTAAAGGCACACTCCACCAAGCCAGGCCTCTTTTTAAGTGAAGAGTGAGGGAGCTCACTCTCCTGAACCTAGTGACCCAGAAGAGGGCGCTAGCACCTGAGTGAGCTGAAACCTAGTGACCCAGAAGAGGGCGCTAGCGCCTGAGTGAGCTGAAACTGATAGTGGGGGCCTTACATTAGCCTACATCTAACAAATAAACAGGGTTTTTGTTGTTTGGGTTTTATTGTTGTTTTTGTTCGTTTGTTTTTTTGAGGTAGGGTCTCACTGTAGCTCAGGCTGAGCTGGAATTCACTATGTAGTCTCAGGGAGGCCTTGAACTCATGGTGATCCTCCTACCTCTGCTTCTGGAGTGCTGGGATTAATGGCGTGTGTCACCATGCCTGGCTATTGTTGTTGTTTTTGCTTTTTCTATGTAGCATGTTGCCCTAGCCCAGGCTGACCTGGAATTCACTCTATAATCTCAGGTTGGCCTCAAACTCATAGCTCCCAAGTGCTGGGATTAAAGGCATGTGCCACCATGGCTGGTCTCTCTTTGATTCTCTGCATCTTCTGTCACTACTATTTTTTACTGGTCATGTTTTTTTGTTTGTTTGTTTGTTTGTTTTATTTTTTTTTAGAGGTAGGGTCTCACTGTAGCCCAGGCTGACCTGAAATTCACTATGGAGTCTAAGGCTGGCCTCAAACTCTCAGCAATCCTCCTACCTCTCCCAAATGCTGGGATTAAAGCTATGTGCCACCATGCCCAGGTTGGTCTTTATATATTTATTATTATTATTATTATTATTATATATTTATATGTGTGTGTATGAGAGAGAGAGGGAGACAAAAAGAGTGAGTATGGGTACTCCTGGGCCTCTTGTTGGTGCAAATGAACTTCAGACACATGTAACACGTTGTGTATCTGGTTCTGTGTGGGTACTGAGGAATCAAACCCAGGCAGGCAGGTTTTATAAGCAAGCACCTTTAATGACTGAGCATTTCTCTCCAGCCCTATACTGGTCTGTTTTTTTGTTTCTGTTTTTTTTTTTTTTTTTTTTTTTTTTTTTTGGTTTTTTGTTTTTTCAAGGTAGGGTTTCATTCTAGCCCTTGAATTCACTATGTAGTCTCAGGATAGCCTCGAACTCACAGCAATCCTCCTACCTCTGCTTCCCAAGTGCTGGGATTAAAGACGTGCACCACCACACCTGGCGTTCCACTAGTCTTTTTAAACAAGTGTACAGATTTATATGGTCTCCGTTGACAGTAAGGATGCCATCTAATGAAGCAGTGTTCAGACAGGTATGGTCCTCAGCATGCAGCAGGCAGAGCCTGGGGCGCACTTTGATTATTTTATTTTTCCAGGACTGGCAAAGCCCCAACCGGTGAGTACCCAGCCCTGATCAGCAGAAGCTCTTCCTGACACATCTGACACAGAACATATATCATTTCCTTTCTCAGCACACATCACTGTCAGTGGAAATACCCAATAAAGATGAATAGGAGCTGGAGAGATGGCTTAGCAGTTGAGGTGCTTGCTTTCAAAGCCAAAGGACCCAGGTTCAGTTCCCCAGTATCCACATCCCATTTGTCATAAGTACACAACTTAATGCTTCACCTTAACTCCTTGAAGAAGAGCGAGGCAAAATAAAAATCAGTAGATGGGAAGAAACAATAAGGATTAGGGCAAAAATTAATGAAATACAAACAAAAAAAAATACAAAGAATCAATGAAATAAAAGAGTTGGTTCTTTGAAAGGATAAACAAGATTGATAAACCCTTAGCAAATCTGACCAAGAGAAAGAGAGAAGATAAACTAATCAGTAGAATTAGAGATGAAAATGGCACCATTACAACAGATACCAATGAAATTCAAAAAAATCATGAGGGCATATGTATCAGACAGCCATCAAACAAACATCAAACTTCTGCAGTTCAAGTTCAATATATCCAGAGACTAACAGTCTCCAGACTTTCCAATTCCGCCCCTCCAGCTGGGCAGAGTAGCAGGGGAACACTTCCATCCCAGGCCAACAATGAGCTCGATGGTAGCCCTTGCATAGTCCTGGTATATACAAAACATCTTCAGGTCTTCATGCAAACCACGGTCCATTTTCCAAAGGCTCTTTCAGCCTATCAGGGCATCATGCCCTGTCTCATGCTGCATCTCAGCAGCAGCTCCTGGAACCGTGTGCAATTCATGACCACTCTTCACATCTTCCAAAGGCTCTTTTAGCCTATCAGGGCATCAGGCCCTACCTCATGCCACATCTCAGCGGCAGCTCCTGGAAGTATGTGCAATTCACGACCACTCCTTGTATTTTTTATGCTTCTGAAACCAATACCAGGTGTGCAGGACACAGCCATATTCTTAATTCACAGATGAAATAAATCATAACCTTGAAAAGCAGGTTCCTTCTCCAGTCAACTCTTTCCAAAAGAGTTTGCATTTCTATGATAGTCCTTCCTCAGGCATCCTTTCCATTGTTTTAATGTAAAGCAGTTGGAACATCTTCCTTAAGATTGCTAATGTGTTTGACAATAGCAGGTTCAGTAACCTAAAACCAGTCTCAGTGCCTGTAATTTTAACTTGCTTGAGGTTTTCCAGCTTAAAATCTTAAATCTCTCAGTCCAATATCTCTAGCCAAGCACATCAGTCCATTACAAATTTAACCTTGATCAAACACTCTGGGCCTGGGCAGCAGGACGCAGCCAGCCCTTATGCCAGTAGCCCAGTTCTAACAAAGTCCTCTGCGGTCTTTCCTTCCCCTTAGAAAGCTCATAAGCCAAGCCTTGAAGTTCAATGCTATCTGCACTTAACATTCTCAGATTCTCATCAGAATAGTCCATAAAACTTGGCTTACCACTCCAGAAGACATCTTCAGTTGCAAGCACCAAGTCCATGCCTATTCCTCCAAAACAAAGGTTCCAAAAGATCAATATCCACATGGTCAGGTTCATCTCACCCCACTCCTGGTACCAAATTCTGTATCAGACAGCTTCAGGTTCGCTGAGATAAACTTCCAGACCAGGCACAGTTATGGAGGAAGGGATTTATTGAAGCTTACAGATCCAGGGGAAGTTCCATAAATGGCAGAAGAAACTGGCCTGCCTTCACAGGCCCAAGCAGAGAGAGAGCAGTACAAGCCTAAAGGTCAAAAGACAGAGCACACTTCAGGAACTCCAGCTAGGCACACTTTGCATATCTTTAGATTGAAATCTCAAACCCACCACCACACCTTAAGATCTACACAATGGCATTGCCTCCAGCCAGATGGCTAGAGATGCAAACTACAAACAAATAAACAACTGAATATATTGGGGGCCATCTATTCTATTCAAACCACCACATTATACTTTAAGAATATATTCCACTAAGTTTGAAAATCTGAGAGAAATGGATGGTTTCCTCGATTTATATGACCTACAAAAATAAAATGAAGATGAGATAAACCATTTAAACAGACCTATAACAAACATGGTGATCTAAACAGTTATTTAAAAAAAAATCTTCCAACTAGAAAAAATCCAGGCCCACAGGGATGGGATACTGTGGTGTTTAGAATAGAATAGATGGCCCCCAATATATTCAGTTGTTTATTTGTTTGTAGTTTGCATCTTTAGCCACCTGGCTGGAGGCAGTGTCACTGGGTGGATCTTAAGGTGTGGTGGTGGGTTTCAGATTTCAATCTAAAGATATGCAAAGTGTGCCTAGCAAGAGTTCCTGAAGTGTGCTGTGTGGCTTTTGGCTTTTTGGCTTGTGCTTCTCTCTCTCTGCTTGGTCCTATGAAGGCAGGCCAGCTTCTGCCATTTATGGAACTTCCCCTGGATCTGTAAGCTTCAATAAATCCTTTCCTCCATAACTGTGCCTGGTCTGGAAGTTCACCTCAGTAACCTGAATCTGTCTGCTACAGATACCTTCCAGTGAGTTGTTGGCCAGGAAGGTCCCTGATGCCCCCAAAACATTATAGGCCATTGCCGAGGCCCTTGGTTTCCCACCAGGAATAGATGGTAAGACCCTATTGCTGAAGACTCCACATACTTGGGCTGCAAGGCCACTGAGAAATCCTGCTGGAACTGAGCTGATAACCTCCTCCATGTAGACCAGCTGACAGAAAGCTCGAAGAAGCCATTCTACATGCAGTTGAATGGGAGGAAGAGATACCACCAGTGAAGATACTCAACAGTGAACACTGCAAGCCAGACCAAATGAGCCAACGGGTGCAATAGTGGCACATCTATCATGGTGGAAACCAACTGCCCTCCAATTGGACTGGAGGCCCGCTCCATGGGAGGGAATACATCCCTCATACTGAAAACCTATGATGGGGGAGGTTATAGGGGTGTAATGTCAGCTGGTGTCTGGCTAAATGCATATATTATGTTCACCAAACTGCCTAGTAAGCACTTCTCTTAATGTTCATACTCATATATTAATGCTACTCTCACTTTTGCATTAGAGAAGTTTCTCTTTTCAGATGTTGGTGACCTCTGGGATGACTCATAAGGCACCATAGTGCTGAGAAGTGAGAGAGGAGTATTCAGCACTGAAACATCTCTATAATATCCTCCAAGGCTTAGGTTCCATTGAGGAAGAGGTGATGGAAAGAATATAAGAGCCAAAGGAAGTGTAAGACTGTTTATAGTACATTCTTCCAGACACAAAATGGCCTGGATATCCATGACCTCGCAGTGGCTGGTACTACCTACACAAGACCCTCATAATAGGAGGAAAAGATGATGACATCAAAATAAAAGAGAGAATGATTGTGGGGGGAGGGGATTTGATGGAGAGTAGATTTGTGAAGGGAAACATGGGAAGGGGAGGGAATTATCATGGTTTATTGTCTATAATTATGGAAATTGTCAATAAAAAAAAATTAAGGTTGGGCGTGGTGGTGCACACCTTTAATCCCAGCACTAGAGAGGCAGAAGTAGGAGGAGCGCCATAAGTTTGAGGCCTCCCTGGGATTACATAGTGAATTCCATGTCAGCCAGGGCTACCATGAGACCCTACCTCAAAAAACTAAAAAATAAAAATAAAAATAAATAATAAGTTTAGGTCCAGGTGTGGTGGCACATGCCTTTAATCCCAGCACTTAAGAAGCAGAGGTAGGAGGATCACCATGAGTTCAAGGCCACCCTGAGACTACATAGTGAATTCCAGGTCAGCCTGGGCTAGAGTGAGACCCTACCTCAAAAAGCCAAAAATAAATAAATAAATAAATATAAAAATAAATTTTAAAAAAGATTATGAGGTCACCTGAACTATTTCTAAATTTAATTTATTTGCTTTTTAAGTTTTATTATTATTATTTTTTGAGAGAGAAACAGAGAAAGAGGCACAGAGAGAGAGAGAGAGACTGGGTGCTCCAGGGCCTTTCAGCTGCTGTGAAAGAACTCCAGACACATGCACCCCCTTGTGTGCATGTGCAACATTACACACTTGCATCACTTTTGTGTCTGGCTGCTATCTGGGACCTGGAGATTGGAACAAACACTCCTAGGTTTCACAGGCAAGCACCTTAGCTGCTAAGCCATCTCTCCAGCCCTGCTTTTTAAATTTTTAATGAAATAAAAATTCAGCCTTGGCTGGAGATGTGTTAGTGGTTAAGGCACTTGCCTGCAAAGCCAAAGACCCAGGTTCAACTTCCCAGGACCCACGTAAGCCAGATGCACAAGGTGGTGTATACATCTGGAGTTTGCAGTGGCTGGAGGCCCTGGCATACCCATTCTCTCTCATTCTATCTGCCTCTCTCTCTCTCTCTCTCTCTCTCTCTCAAATAAATAAATAAAAATTTAAGCTGGGCATGGTGGCACACGCCTTTAATCCCAGCACTCGGGAGACAGAGATTGGAGGATTGCTGTGAGTTCAAGGCCACCTTGAGACTATATAGTGAATTCCAGGTCAGCCTGACCTTGAGTGAGACTCTACCTTGAAAAACAAAACAAAAATAATTTAAATTTTTTTAATTCATCCGTAGCTACTATTAAAAAATGCATTATCATGCCCAGACTTGAAGGTGAGTTTTGTCTGCATTCAGAGACATTTGACATCCGTAAGTCGACAAACCCATAGTCCACTCAAACCACAAGGTTTTATTTATTTTTCTGCAAGGCTTTAGTTACTAACACTCTACCTGGTAAATTTTATTTTATTATATTATTTATTTATTTTGGTTTTTCAAAGTAGGGTTTCACTCTAACCCAGACTGACCTGTAATTCAATATGTAATCTCAGGCTGGCCTTGAACTCATGGCAATGCACCACCATGCCTGGCCTTTTTGTTTTGTTGTTTTTCGAGGTAGGGTCTCACTCTAGCCCAGACTGACCTGGAATTCACTATGTATTCTTAGGGTGGCCTTGAACTCATGGAGATCCTCTAACCTTTGCCACCCAAGTGCTGGGATTAAAGGTGTGCACCACCACCAACCAGCTTTTATTTTTATTATTTTGTTTTTAGGTTTTTTTGGTGGGGAGGGTTTGAGGTAGGGTCTCACTCTAGCTCAGGCTGACCTGGAATTGTCTATTTAGTCTCAGGGTGGCCTCGAACTCATGGTGATCCTCCTACCTCTGCCTCCTGAGTGTTGGGATTAAAGGCATGCACCACCACACCTAGTATTTTTTTTTAATATTTTTTTATTGACAACTTCTATATTACAGACAACAAACCATGGTATTTCCCTCCCCTCCCTACTTTCCCCTTCATAACTCTGCTGTCATACACCCTTCCTCTCTCCATTAGTCTCTCTTTTAATTTGATGTAATCATATTTTTCTCCTATTATGAGGGTCTTGTGTAGGTATTGCTAGGCACTGCAAAGTCTTGTATATTGAGGCCAAATTCTGTCTGGACAGTTGTATGTAGGGAGTGGTACCCTTCCTTTGTCTCTTACATTGTTTCTACCACCTCTTCCACAGTGGACCCTGAGCCTTGGAGGGTGTGAGATGTTTCAGTGCTGGATACTCCTCTGTCCCTTCTTCTCAGACTATATTGCCTTTTGGGTCATCCCAGCGGTCATCACCATCTGAAATGAGAAGCTTCTCTAACCAGAAGTGAGAATACCATTAATACATGGGTGAACATTAAGTGTACTGAGACTACATAGTTAATTCCAGGTCAGCCTGGACCAGAGTGAGACCCTA
This sequence comes from Dipus sagitta, assembly GCA_036346955.1. Lineage (NCBI taxonomy): Eukaryota > Metazoa > Chordata > Mammalia > Rodentia > Dipodidae > Dipus > Dipus sagitta. The sequence continues at coordinate 154,103,766 of CM070775.1, forward strand.
TCTTGAAAAAAAAAAAAAAAGAAAGAAAGAAAGAAAAAAAAAAGAAAATGAGGATATTGATGACAAACACCCACTCACACAGGACTGCCCCATGCTGGAGCTGAGGACTGTCATGGACAAAGAAGATACCGCCTGCAGTGGGGCTAAGGAAAGGTTCAGTAGGACATCAACAACCTAGCAATACCTGTTCTGTCCCAGTATTTAACTGGGCTCTGGGGTAAATAAGGATCATTCTTCCCCAAAGGGAACAGCAGACCACATGGACACTGGTCAAAAGACTCTAGCTTCTCCCCCACCCCCACCTTGGCTGAGCTAGAGGGTGAGGTCCTGGCTGCACTGTCCCAAAAGGATACTAAGGACCAGGGTGATGAAGGCAATGACAGCAAGCACACTCCGCAGGTGGGTCATAGCCAGGTCCATGGGGACCATGGCCCCGTGGTAGGAGAGAACACAGTGCAGGCAGACAAAGAGCAGCCCAGCCAGGAAAGCCACACCAGCTGCAATGTAATGCAGAGACTAGGCGTGGTCCACCTGGCCCAGACAGAAGCTAATCCATGAAGCAGCCCCACCCCTCGCCCCTCCATCAGTTTTCCTTCCTTTTTCCCTCCTTAGCCTCCCAGCTATCAACCTCCAGGGTCTGGCAGCCAGGCCTTACTTAGGGGTAATTCATGGGGAGCTGGGAGGCACCTGAAAGTTGCCAACCCCTACAAGGCCTGCAGCATTGGTGCAACCAGTGATGAGTGCTGTGATGTTGATCCAGGAGTGCTGGTTTTGCTCCAGGAGCTGCCCGTACTGCGGGAGGCAGATCAGACCCACCATGAAAGCTTCCAGATTGCCAATGAGGCTGAAGAGGCAACTCTCTGGGGGATATGTGCCACACTTGCTGATGAGAGGAACATCATTCAGGGTGCAGCAGGTCTTGAGGCCTCCTTGCTCAGCAGGGTCAAAAGAGCAGGACTCATTGTAGGACCAGTTCTCCATGGAGCACACATGGTGGTTCCTCACAGCCATGGCATACACAGTCCATATGCTAGTGATGGAGAAGGCAGACAGGCAGGAGGATCCAGGTGATCATGAGAGAGTGGAGCCAGGGTGGTGGCTTTTTCGGGGGCAGGACAACAGGTAGATGGAGAAGAAGGGGCAGGCCCAGCTACCTTGAAATTTATCAGTCATGACCATCAGCTGCCCTGGCCTCCCCTGAGCACCCCCACAGCCACCACGCCCTGCTTGGCCCCCTCGTGGCAGCTTCTCTGGCTGCCTTTTTAAATTGTTTTGAGGTAAGGTCTCTCTCTATCTGTCTTGGAACTCACTATGTAGTCCCAGGCTTGCCTTGAACTTACAGCAATCCTCCAACCTCTGCCTTCTGAGTACTCCGATGAAAGGCATGTGCCACTATGCCCGGCTCCACCTGACATATTTGTCAGCTTCCATCTGTTCTTCCCAAGTGTACTGGTAGTGACAGTACCAACACTGTGCCTTTGGTGAGTGCCTGTGGCACCAGCTGGCCTGGCTTCACACCTCTCATCATAGCTCACAATGAGAGACAGTGAATGTGCCAGTGGCCCCTCTCTGAATGAAAAGAATCAGAATAGTTTCAGCAAGTTTGTAGCCGTGATGGTGCAATTATTCTTCTAGGTGAACCTTGACATAGTTCTTACCTCTTCTTTTGTCCTTTGTGGGCATATAACTGTACTGGGGAGCTCTAAGATCTTCCTTAGTCTCCCCACAGAGAACATGGTGCTATTCGTACATTTGACTGTCCTTAGAACCCAGTTACAGACCCTCTGCAAATGCTGGTAGAAAGCTAAGGAAGATAGTCTCCCTTCTGGAGAGCCCTTTGCCAAGCCCCAAACTGGGAGCTCTGTACCTAAGAAGGTGGAAGAACAGACATTAGGGTCCACCAACAACCTCTGACATATGAGTGCTGATTCATTCCCCAAATTCACATCAAACATCTAGCTCCCAGAATGATGACATTAGGAAGTAACCTGGAATCATTAATGAATGTGAATGTCCTTAGAAAATAGCTACTGGGTGTGATGGCACATACCTTTAATACCAGCACTCTGGAGGCAGGGGTAGGAGGATCACTTTCTGTTCAAGGCCAGCCTGAGACTGCATAGTGAATTCCAGGTCAACCTGAGCTACAGTGAGACCCTGCCTCAAAAACAAAAACAGGCCAGGTGTGGTGGTGCACGCCTTTAATCCCAGCACTAGGGAGGCAGAGGTAGGAGGATCACTGTGAGTTTGAGGCCACCCTGAGACTACATAGTTAATTCCAGGTCAGCCTGGACCAGAGTGAGACCCTACCTTTTTGAAAAAAAAAAAAAAAAGTGCTGGAGAGATGGCTCAGCAATTAAGGTGCTTGTCCATAAAGCCTAACAACCTGAGTTCTAGTCCCCAGTACCCACATAAAGCCAGATGCACAAAGTGGTGCATGTGTCTGGAGTTAGTTTGCAGCAGCTGGAGGACCTGGGGTGCCCATTCTCTCTCTCTGCTGGGCACAGTGGTGCACATATTTAATCCAAGCAAATATCAAATTGGATATCTGATAAACAACAGAAATATGTCCACAGTTGTGGAGGCTGTACATCTAAGACCAAAGCATTGGCAGACTTTGTGTCTGGTGAGGGCACCTTCCTGGCTCTTGTGCCATGTCTTCTGTGTCCTCTCATGCCCGTGGGGGCAAAGCAGCTCTTTGGGGCTCTTTTTATTTATTTATTTATTTTGGTTTGTTTCTTTTGTTTTTTTAATTTTTTTTTTTATGAGAGAACGAGAGAGAGAGAGAGAGAGAGAGAGAGAGAGAATTGGCACACCAGGGCCTCCAGCCACTACAATAGAACTCCAGACTCATGCGCCACCTTATGCACATGTGTGACCTTATGCATGTGTCACCTTGTGTGTCTGGCTTACATGGGATCTGGGGAGTTAAACATGGGTCCTTAGGCTTTGCAGGAAAGTGCCTTAACCACTAAGCCATCTCTCCAGCCCTCCTTTTTGTTGTGTTTTTTTTTTTTCGAGGTAGGGTCTTGCTCTAGCCCAGGCTGACCTGGAATTCACTGTGTAGTCTCAAGGTGTCCTTAAATTCACAACAATCCTCCTACCTCTGCCTCCCAAGTGCTGGGATTAAAGGCGTGCGCCACCATGCCTGGCTTTTTTAAAAAAATATTTATTTGTAAACACAGAAAGATAGAGCGGGAGAGAAAGAGAGAGTGTGTGAGATAATGGGCCCACCAGGGCCTCTAGCCACTGTATATGAACTCCAGATGCATGTGCCACTTTGTGTATTTAGCTGGTTTTATGTGGATACTGGGGAATTGAACTCAGGTTGTTAAGCTTTGTAGGCAAGCACCTTAACTGCTGAGCCATCTCTCTAGCCCTCCTTTTATTGGTTTGTTTTTTCGAGGTAGGGTCTCACTCTAGCTCAGGCTGACCTGAAATTCACTATGTAGTATCAGGGTGGCCTTGAACTCACAGTGATCCTCCTACCTCTGCCTTGAGAGTGCTGGGATTAAAGGTATGTGCCACTATACCTGGTTCCCTCCCTCCCTCCCTCGCTCTTTTCTTTCTTTCTTCCTTCCTTCCTTCCTTCCTTCCTTCCTTCCTTCCTTCCTTTCTTTCTTTCTTTCTTTCTTTCTTTCTTTCTTTCTTTCTTTCTTTCTTGAGGTATAGGGTCTCACTCTAGCCCATGCTGACCTGGAATTCACTATATAGTTTCAGGGTGGCCTCAGACTCACAGCGATCCTTATACCTCTGCCTCCCAGTTGCATGTGCCACCATGCCTGGCTACCATTCCTTTCTTGCTCTTTCTTTGATTCTGAGCCTCCATAGACAGGGCAACCCCTCTACAGATGCCTCTTTGCCTTGGTGCACACAGCTCAGAATCTATTGTTTACCAATAAACCACCTTGAAAACAAGGCCACACAACATCAAGACAGGGCAGGAAAAAATGATCTGAATACAGAAAATCTCAAAGAAAATCTTGGAACTAACAGGTAGTTCACAGATATAACAGAGTTGGGGAAAACAACTCAGTGGTAGAGTGCTTATTTGGCATGTGTGAGGCCCTGGGTTCAATTCCCAGCATTGAAAAAAAAAGTCACTCTGAGACTACACAGTGAACTCCAGATCAGCCTGGGCTTGAGTCTACCTCTGGGGGGATGGGGGGGGGGGGAAATGAAGCCAAGCCAATTAATCTCCTTATCTGAGAGTGTTTCTGCAGAAATTTAGAAGTAATTTGTAAGCAGCTGGCAATAGTGATACCATTTTACAAGCCTTAAAGGACAACTGATGTCATTATGGTCCCTTAAAGTGGCTACAATATGCCAGGTGAGGTGTAGTGGCACATTCCTTTGATGCCAGCACTCAGAAGGCAGAAGTAGGAGGGTTTTCGTGAGTTTGAGGCCACCCTGAGACTACAGAGTGAATTTCAGGTCAGCCTGGGCTAGAGTGAGATCCTACCTCAAAAAACGAAAAAGAAAAAAACATTTTCATAAGACTTTAATTAAAAAAATTTTTTTTTTTCAAGGTAGGGTTTAACTCTAGCCCAGGCTGACCTGGAATTCACTATGTAGTCTTAAGGTGGCCTTGAACTGACAGAGATTCTCTTACCTCTGCCTCCTGAATGCTGGGATTAAAGGCGTGCACCAGCACATCCGACTCAAAAAAATTTTAAATATAAATAAATATATATATATGTATATATATATATATATACATATACATATATACATATATATATATATATATATTGGTTTTTCGAGGTAGGGTCTCACTCTAGCCTAGGCTGACCTGGAATTCACTATGGAGTCTCAGGGTGGCCTCGAACTCACAGCGATCCTCCTACCTCTGCCTCCCGAATGCTGGGATTAAAGGTATGCACCACCACACCTGACTTAAATATATATTTTTTTATTTATTAGAGAGAGAGAGAGAGAGAGAGAGAGAATGTGTGTGCCAGGCCTCTAGCCACTGTAAACTTCAGATGCATGTGCCACCATGTGCATCTGGCTTACATGGGTGTTGGGGAATTGATCTTGGGTCCTTAGGCTTTGCAGGCAAGCACCTTAACCACTAAGATATCTCTCCAGCCCTTTAAATTAAAATTTAACTGCAACTTGGCCTAAGATTAATGAAACTTGAAAAAGTTAATAAATTGCATGAGAAAAATAAAGAGAGGCCACAGGCTGGGAGAATTTGTCATAACCATGCCATGAAATAACTGTTTTGGGAGCTTTTTCTCTTGTGAACTGCCTAATTGTTGTCTCCACCTAGGGCTTTTCTCACAGAAAGCCTTGGAACTGTGTCTTCCTGGCTTGCAGCTGCTCTGGGCTCATGTTGTGGCCTATGGGCTGTCAGGGTAAAGACATGCCTGATATAAATCTTCAGAGACACTCCACCCCTCCAAAGCCAGCCCTGCCCTGCTCTGTGAATGACTATGCCTTGCCCTCAGTCTTCATCAAACTTCATTTGCTTACTCACCCTCTGCCTTCCTGCACAGTGTCAGAAGGCATACTGGGTATCCTATCTCCAGGAGAATGTCCATCCCTCCAGGAAAAGCACTGCCTCTGGTTGTCTTTCCTGTATCCCCAGGGTTTGACACTGGCTTGATAATCACTTATTTTGGTTGTTGTTGTTGCTGTTGTTGTTGTTGTGTGTGTGCGTGTGTGATTTTGGGTGCAGGTCATAGCATTCATGTAAAGATCAGGGACAACTTTGAATGTGGGTCCTCACTTTTCACCTTGCTTGAGACAAGGTTTCCCATGTAGCTGTTCACTGTTTACCCCTGTGTTAGTATGTCAGGCTAGTTGGCCTGTAAATCTCCTGCCTCTACCTCCCTGCTCACCCTAAGAATACTGGGATTACAGATGTTGTGCTACAGCATCCGGCTTCACATGGGTCCTGGGGAGCTGAGCTCGGGTACTAATGCTTGTGCAGCCAGTGTTTTACCCACTGGCCCATCTCTCCAGCTCCTTGTTTGTTTTCTGTTTTTGAGATAAGGCTTTGCTGTGTATCCCTGGCTAGCCTCAAACTTACTATGTAGACCAGGCTGGCCTTGAATTTCGAGCTATCCTCCTGTCTCTGCCTCCCTGGTGCTGGGGTTATAGGCATTCATCATCACACCCAAGTCATAATTATTTATAAATAAGTGAATAAGCAAATGTTTGGACCTTCCCACCTGCAAGTTTGTGAGATCACTGGAGACATTTTCTTTTTCTTTAAATTTTGTTTTCTGATTAGTTATTTATTTACTAGAGACAGAGAGAGGGAGAGAGAGAGAGAGAGAGAGAGAGAGAGAGAGAAAGTGAGAATGGGCACACCAGGGCCTCTAGCCACTGCAAACGAACTCCAGATGCATGCACCACCATGTGCATCTAGCTTACATGGGACCTGGAGAATTGAACCTGGGTCCTCAGGCTTTTCAGGCAAGCATCTTCACCATTAAACCATCTCTCCAGCCCTCTTTTTTTTTTTATTGCCCTAAAAGATTTTTAAAATTTATTTGAGACAAAGAGGTAGAGAGGAGGGGGGAGAGGGAGAAAATGGGTGCACCAAGGCCTCCAGCCACTGCAGACGAACTCCAGATGCATGGGCCCCTTGTGCATCTGGCTTATGTGGGTCTTGGAGAGTCGAACCTGGATACTTTGGCTTTGCAGGCAAATGCCTTAACCACTAAGCCATCTTTCCAGCCCCTAAAATATTTTAATACTTATTTATTTGAGCAAGAATGGGTGTGCCAGGGTCTTCAGCTGCTGTACATGAACTCCAGATGCATGCACCAACTTGTGCATCTGGTTTACGTGGGTCCTGGAGAATCGAACCTGGGTCCTCTGGCTTCTCAGGCAACTGCCTTAACTGCTAAGCCATCTCTTCAGCCCCTTTTTATGCTTTTTTGAGAAAAGGTCTCACTCTAGCCCAGGCTGACCTGGAATTCACTACATAGTCTCAGGTTGGCCTCAAACTCACAACAATCCGCCTACCTCTGCCTCCAGAGTGCTGGGATTTAAGGTGTGTGGCACCATACCTGGCAGAATTTCTCTATTTTTTTTTATTTGAGAGAGGAAAAGAGGCAGAGTGAGTGACAGAGAGAGAAAGAGAGAGAGAAAGAGAGAATGGGCGTATCAGGGCTTCCAACCACTGCAAATGAACTCCAGATGCATGTGCCACTTTGTGCATCTGGCTTAATGTGGGTACTGGGGAATCAAACCAAGGTCCTTTGGCTTTGCAGGCAAGCTCCTTAACCGCTAAGCCATCTCTCCATCCCTCATTTCACTTTTTTTTTATTTGAGAGAGAGTGAGAGTGTGCCAGGGCCTTCAGCTGCTGCAAACGAACTCCAGACACATGCTCCCTTGTGCGCATGTGCAACATTGCGTATTTGCATCACTATGTGTCTGGCTTACATGGGACCTGGAGATTAGAGCATGAGTTCTTAGGCTTCACAGGCAAGTGCCTTAACCACTAAGCCATTTCTCATTTCTATAGTACTCAGCATTAGAGGATTAGGGCCTGGTTCATGAGGGCCACCTAGCAGGGCATCTCCAAGGAAGACCTTAGATACCATCTTGACTCATGAAGCTCCGGCTTTTGCCTGAATAGAACAGTTAGACATAAACTAGGGGATGGATAGATACAACAGTTGCTTGTGAATTTCCTACTTGTCAGAGCCCCAATTACAGTTCTCCAGCACAGGCAGCTCTTGTTCCAAATGTCTACATTCCTGTTCTACTCCTGTGGACCATACCTGCAACACTGGTCAGCTCAGAGTGGGTGTGCTACAGTCAGTCCCACAGCCTCTTCCTCCATGCTTACTTGACTTCCAGAGGTTACCGGGTTCCTGGTTACAGCATTTCTTTCCCTGAAGTAGACCTGCATGTACTGCACTCCATGTGATTATTCTACCTTATGTGTGTGACATTTCCTCTGTTTGAATGATGTTGGCTCAGCTTCACAAGGCCACAGCCAAGAGCTTGCAGCTCTGCCCCTGTCATAGAAGGATTGACAGGGACTTGTCCATACAAGGCTGTGTCTGAGCCAAAGCAGCTGCCAAGCCATGGGATCCTCAGGGCCCTGGCCACTTACCTGATGGACTAGAGCCCAAAGGTAACTGCAGAGTGAGACAGGACTTCCCACAGAAGGGCCAGGAGCAACAGAAGGCTCTGTACACACCAGTATTCTCTCAGTGAATGCACTTGAGTCTGCTGCAGTCCTACCTTGTTGAGAGTCCTAGGGGATCTGTGGACCCTGTGCCTTGGACACGTCCAAAGATCCTTCAGGCATGGGCCCTACCATGCCTGCACATCTGCCTTAGGCTCATCACATCTTTATTTCCTGACTCCTCCCCTTAGAAGATCTATAATCTCATATGCCTCAATTTTCTCCTCTTTAAAATGGGGAAGGGTGAAGGTGTTATATTAATGGAGTACACACATTGCTGCCTGGTACAAGGTGGCACAGCTCAACCAAGATTGCTGGTGGCAAGCCCCAGTGTGCTTGGCTTGTCACTCACATTTCCTCCCTTGTTCCCAGTTGCACCGCCTGCCTGGTGCACACAGACACGAAGTATCAGGCGGGCATTCATCAGCCTGCAATTTTCCCCCCTAGCCTGCCCCTAGCACTGTATGCCAAGTGCTGAGGTCAGTGGATGCCCGTACTCACCAGGGCTGCTACCACTCTGTGAACACAGTCCCCTGTCTCCTAGGTACCCATCTCACTGCTGGCTCCAGCAGAGCTGCAGTGTTAGACAATACCCGAGTCAGCTGGCTATCATAGAGACAGACCCTCGTGACTTTGTTTAACCACTAAAGGAGTGGGGAACATGTGGAAAACACAGGTCCCCTTGTTCTCTCCAAAGTGGGACCCGGCTTTAGGCAGTTGCAGCTGTTTGTAGCTCCAATCCTGGAGTTACAGCTGGAGGATACTCGGGGAATAACGATAGAGGAAGATCCTTCCCTGGGGAGGGGGAGAAACAGTAACCTGAGTTTCCAGGGCAAATCTCAAGGGCAAGGAGTCAGCCAAGTCAAAGAAGACTGTCTTAGGCTGGAATGGCTTCTGTGAAACTACCCATGGGGAGAAAGGCTATTGTGTAGAGTTGTGGATACAAAGAAACAAGGCATGCCAGAAAACCTTTTCCCAAATCTGTTGACTTAGACCAGAGATAAGCCAAAATGACAGGGGAGGGGCAGCTGCCTCCCCTAGACATTTTTCTCTTGGTTTGAGTTCCCCAGCCTGCTGGACCAGCGGGTAATGGTCGTTGCCTCCTATTGGCCTGGCTCATCAGTTCAGTGAACCCAAGGCAAGAGCGACCCTGCCCCAAACATTTGTACTGATCTTGACAAAAACTCAGAAAAACGCTCCTGAAGGCTGGGCAAGACGTGAATGCAGGGGGCAACTGGTGGCTGAACACCACAGGCCTGCGACCTGCTGACAAGGGACACGGGTGGGTGGGGCCTACGGGACCCCCAAGGGGCCCAGGGGCGGGGGATGGTTGGTGAGGCCCGGCTGTGTGGGGACACATGGGGACAGAGACACGGGGATGCTCCAGGCCAGAGATACGGTGCGGGGAGCACAGGAACAAGCATTCTCAGTGGACGCCCGGGATGCTGGCTGCCACCGGGGGCCGGGTAAGGAGGTTGCGGGCTTCGGGACCCCGTCGATCTAGCGGTTCTCCCTGCAGTCCCAGAGGGGAGGGGCGGGCGCGCCGGGCGGAGTCTGTGCGCAGGCGCGCGGCGGCGCGTTCCCGCAGCGGAGACGCCCTGGGGCGCGCGCACCTCACTTCCGGAGGGCGGTGATTGGGTGCGCGGCGCGAGGCTGGCCCTGCTGACCAATCCGCGGTGCCACAAGGCAGAGGGGCGGGGCGAGGGCGCAGCCCAGACGCCGCTCGCGGGCCTGTCCGACGCCCGCCCGGCCGCCGGCACCATGTGACTGCGCCGACGCCCTCTGCGCGCCCGGCCCGCCCGCCCGCCCGCCGCGCGCCCGCGGCCCCGGCGCAGCCCTCAGGCCGCCGAGGGACGGCGGGGCCGGCGCCATGGCCGAGCGGGGCCGCCTCGGCCTGCCCGGCGCGCCCAGCGCACTCAACACCCCGGTGCCCATGAACCTGTTCGCCACCTGGGAGGTGGACGGCTCCAGCCCCAGCTGCGTGCCCAGGTACGCTCCCGCGCCGCGTCGTGTCCGCGCGCGCCCCGCGGCCCCGAGCGAGCGCGCGCCAGGCGGAGAGCGGGTCCTCGGGGCGGGGCCGGCCTGCGGCTCGCCTGCTGGCAGCACCTTGACACCTGCCTGCCGGGGCGAGGCTGGGCGGCCGGCCGGCGGGCCTTCCGGTGGGTGCTTCTCTGTGTCTCGCCGCCCTATCAGACCCCAGAGGCCTGGGCCTTGGGCGCGCAGGACGCGCCAACTTGCGGCCCTCTCATCACCTGTTGGCGCTGTGCCCGGCCCTGGGGAGCCGGCTTCAGAGTCTGCACTGCTCCCTGCTCTAAGCTGTTCATTGTGTGGTTGCAAAAACCTGATGGCCCTCCCTTCGGTAGATAGCCAGTACCGTAGCGCATTGGAAAGAGCTAGACAGGGTGTACCTACCGGGCCAGCACTGTGGCCATCATGTCTGGGTGGACTTGCAACCCACCCGTTCTGCTTGAAACTTTTGTGATGGCTTTTTGACTTACATCCTGCTCAGGAGCCTAGCTCTGAGCGTGGGGACGCTCTAGGTACCCGGCTGAGAGAGCTGCAAGCAGAGAGAGCGGGCTTCCCAGCCGGGGCCTTTGAAGAGCCTTCCAGGTACAGGACTCTGGCTGGCAGTGGGCACCTCCACCCCTACCCAGACGGTGTTTGAGTAGAGGACTCCTGCGAGCTCCAAGTGGGTCAGTTGGCGGTTCTCTGTAGCACTCTTTTATCAGGTGTTGGAGTGCAGAGGGCTTTGGACAGTGGTTTTGCCCTTTCTGAGTGCATGACAAGACCTCAGGGTCTTGTCTTGCCAATGCCCTGTGAAAAGGAAAAGGACGGATGCTGAACAGGATAGCTGTGGGGCGGAGGACTCGAATCTGTGAGACCTGAGGGCCAGTATTTGACTCAAAGCCTCCTGCACCGGGAGCCAAGCTGGACCCTCTCCTAAGTCTTGCTCACTTCCAGCTCTTCTGGAGCCCATCAGTCTGCTCTGCTGAGCTTCCCACTCCACAATGCACACTTGCCTTTGCCGTGTCCCTTCAGCACTTCTGTGCTTCCCAAATGAGAACTAAGGACCCCCATTTCTTTTTCTGGAGGTCTCACATTGTTGCCCAGGCTGCTCCTGTACACCTAGGCTCAGGCAACCCCGCCATCCCAGCCCCCATTGTATCTGGACACTACAGGCATGTCCCCAAACCTAGCTAGGACTGAAGCCTTTAACCGTAGTGAGGTGGGAGACCAGGAGGGTCACAGGCCCTCCAGTGGAGCTGGGCTATTTTTTCGAGATAGGGTCTTCCTTGGTTCTTCTGGATGGCTTTGAATTTGTTATATATCCCAGGGTGGTCTTGAACTCTCTCCATCCTCTGCCTCCTGTGTGTAAAGGATTACAGGCATGTCTCACCATGTGGGTTCTGGGCTTATTTGAGATCCTGTAAGGTCCACTTTCTACAGGGAAGTCTGGTTAGGACAGGCTTTCAGGTAAGACAGGATGGGGCACCTGGGGTGAGCAGCAGGCCTGCCGTTAACAGGTGTGGGAGGAAGGGGCTCATTTTGGCTTAGTCTTTAGCTTTATGAGCCACATCTATGTTGGATTCTGTTGGCGTGTTCACTGCTACATAACATTCCTGGAATGATGGTACCATGTCCCTACTTCTGTTAAGGACATTTAGCTTGTTTCCTGGTTTTTGCTTAATTATAGACCTGTCACTGTAGAGGTTCTCATACCTGCCTTCTGTGCTCATGCCTTTCCCTGTGGACAGCATGCTTTGAGCATGTTTCTCCCAGTGGGAGGATTTGAGGGTGTGGGCATGTGCACTCAGTGTTACTGCTCTGACTTACCCAGAGCAGTTGTGCCAACTCCAGGCCCCAACAGTGGCATGAAAATCCTCATTACCCTAAACTCTGGCCACCTTAAGTCTGACTTAAAAAAAGAATTGTTAAGCCGGGTGTGATGGTACACGCCTTTAATCCCAGCACTGGGGAGGCAGAGGTAGAGGATTGCTGTGAGTTCAAGGTCACTCTGAGACTACATAGTGAATTCCAGGTCAGCCTGGGCTAGAGTGAGGCCCTACCTCAGAAAACAAAACAACAACCACAAAAAGTATTTATTTGAGAGAGTGAATGGGTGCACTAGGGCCTTTAGCCACTGTAATGAACTCCAAATGCATGCGCTACCTTGTGCATCTGGCTTAATGTGGGTACTGAGGAATGGAACTGTGGTCCGTAGGCTTTGCACACAAGTGCTTTAACTGCTAAGTCACCTCTCCAGTCTGATTTTTAATTTTTTAATTATTTTCTGATTTATTTTTATTTATTCATTTATTAGAGAGAGAGAATGGGCACACCAGGGTCTCTAGCCACTGTAAACGACCTCCAGATTCATGCACCACCATGTGCATCTGGCTTAGTGGGACCTGGAGAATCGAACCTAGGTCCTTAGGCTTCACAGGCAAACACCTTACCTCTAAGCCATCTGTCCAGCCCCTGACTTTTTTTATAATTTATTTTTTTTATTAGCAGCTTCCATGATTGTAAACAATATCCCATGGTAATGCCCTCCCTCCCCCCACTTTTCCCTTTGAAACTCCATTCTCCATCATACCTCCTCCCCCTCTCAATCAGTCTCTTTTATTTTGATGTCATGATCTTTTCCTCCTATTATGAGGGTCTTGTGTAGGTAATGTCAGGCACTGTGAGGTCATGGATATCCAGGCCATTTTATGTCTGGAGGAGTACGTTGTAAGGAGTCCTACCCTTCCTTTGGCTCTTACATTCTTTCCACCAACTCTTCCTTAATGGGCCCTGAGCCTTGGAAGCTGGGATAGAGATATTGCAGTGCTGAGCACCCCTGTCACTTCTTCCCAGCACCATGATACCTTCTGAGTCGTCCCAAGGTCACTGCCATCTGAAAACAGAAGGTTCTCCACCAAAAGTGGGAGTAGGATTAATATATGGGTACGAACATTAAGGGAAGTGTTTACTGGGCAGTTTGATGAGCATAATATATATATATTTAGCCAGACAGCAGCAGACGTTACACCCCTAGGGCTCATGACTACCCCTGTTTTAAGTTTTCAGTATCAGGAATGTATTCCCTCCTATGGAGCGGGCCTCCAGTCCAGTTAGAGGGCAGTTGGTTTCCACCATGACAGGCATGCCACTGTTGCACCTGTTGGCTCATTTGGCCTGGCTGGCCAAATATAAGGCTTGCAGAGTCCATTATTGATTATCTTCACTGGTGATTTCTCTCTCTCCCATTGAACTGCATGCAGAATGTCCAGCCCCTGACTTTTAATTTTTGACAATCTGGTCAGTTTGAAATAGTGTTGTGGATTTTAGTTTGAATTTCTCTGATGACTATTCTAGGGCATTTATATTTGTCAGTGAAATTCCTATTCATTTTTGTGGTCATTTTCCTGTACATTTGCATCCCAGTAGTTTCTGTAGGGGATAATAATCTTTTCCCTGCTGGAAGTATTGAAATGTTACCTACCAAGGGTCTCCTGGCCCTCCTTAGTCAAGACATCAGTCATTGCCTCTACTGATTCCTGGCTCCCAGTTCTGGTAAAGTAAGGTGTTGCATTTCCTTGTGAAAATGAATCCATGTGTTTGACATTTAGGTTTGTTGCAATTTGGGTAGTTTGGGGCTGTAATTATTGTTTTTATTTTTTATTTGAGAGTGACGGAGAGAAATTGAGAGAGAGAGAATGGGCGTGCCAGGACCTCCAGCCACTGCAAACAAACTCCAGATGCATGTGCCCCCTTGTGCATCTGGCTTACATGGGTCCTGAGGAATCGAGCCTCGAATCTGGGTCCTTAGGCTTCGCAGGCAAGCGCTTAACCACTAAGCCATCTCTCCAGCCCCAGGGCTGTAATTATTATTTGTTGTTGGTTTTGTTTTTTGAGGTAAGGTCCCACTCCAGCCCAGGGTGACCTGGAATTCACTATGGAGTCTCAGGGTGGCCTCGAACTTGGTGATTCTCCTACTGCTGCCTCCTGAGTGCTGGGATTAAAGGTGTGCGCCACCACGCCTGGTTTGAGGCTGTAATTATTGAAGGCTGTTGTGGCCATTGCAGTTTTTTGTTTTTTCTTTTTGTTTTTTTGAGGTTGGGTCTCCCTCTAGCCCAGGCTGACCTGGAACTCACTATGTAGCTCATGGTGATTCTCCTACCTCTGCTTTCCAAGTGCTGAGATTAAAGGTGTGAGCCACCACGCCAAACTGCCATTGTTATACAGGGCTTTTCGTGGACCTGTGTTTTCACTCTGGTAGCAACTAACTGGCAGAAGGGAGGGATGTGTCTCTTGACTTTATAAGAAAGCTCCATCTTCCCTCCCACAGTAGTTCTGGGCTTTCTGTTCTCATTTCAGCCATTCTGAAAACTGTATGACAACTTTTTCATAGACTCCTGAGGAGCCACCATTAAGTACTTTCTTGTCTGGTCATAGAGGCTGGCTCCAGGGTTTGTTTTTTTGTTTTGTTTTGTTTTGTTTGTTGTTGTTTTCCCAGGTAGGGTTTTGCTCTAGTCCAGGCTGACCTGGAATTCACTATGTAGTCTCAGGGTGGCCTCAAACTCATGGCAACCTCTGCCTCCCCAGTGCTGGGATTAAAGGTGTGCACCACCATGCCTGGCTCAGGTTTTTTTTTTTTTTATGATTATTAGAGAGAGAGGGGCAGATAGAGAGAGAATGGGCATGGCAGGGCCTCTAGCCACTGCAAACGAGCTCCAGACCTATGTGCTGTCTTGTGCATCTGGCTTTACATGGGTACTGGTGAGTGAAACTTGGATCCATTGGCTTTTCAGGCAAGTGCCTTAACTGCTATGGCTCCAGGTTTTTGTTGGGAACAGTCCATCTCCTTTATTGAGTTGATGAGATAGTCCTTAGTGGAGGTGGAGAACCTCTGCTCAAGTAAATGGACTAGGAATCTTTCCTCCCACTTTGCAGTTTGCTACTTTTGTTTATTTGAGATAGTTTCCATATGCTTACCAGGCTGGCCCTAAATTCAAGCCATCCTCCAGTCAGCTTTCTGAGTAGCTGCAGTCACAAATATGTCCCTGCTTCCAGCTTGGGTATTTCTGGATGAGCAGGGGTTTTTTGCTTTTTGTTTTTGTTTTTAAGTTGATACATTTTTAAATCATTTACTTGCAAGTATGTATTATGCATATGCATGGGCACACCAGGTCTCTTGCTGTTTGGTCCAGACTTATACACCACTTTGCATCTAGCTTCATGTGGGGGCTGGGGAGTTGAACCCAGGCCAGCAGGCTTTACAGCAAGCACATTTTAAAATTTTATTTATTTATTTGAGACAGAGATAGAGAAAGGGACAGATAGAGAAAAGGTGCACCAGGGTCTCTAGCCACTGCAAATGAACTCCAGACACATGCACCACCTTGTGCCTCTGGCTTACATGGGTACATGGGTTCTTGGGAAATGAACCTGGGTCCTTTGGCTTTGAAGGCAAGTGCTTAACTGCTAAGCCATCTCTTCAGTGTTCTTGTCTTGTCTTGTTTTGTTTTGTTTTGTTTTTTTGAAGTAGGGTCTCAATCTAGCCCGGGCTGACCTGAAATTCACTAAGTAGTCTCAGTGATCCTTCTACCTCTGCCTCCCAAGTAAGTGTTGGGATTAAAGGCTTGTGCCACCATGTCCTGCTCTTTTTTTTTTTTTTTTTTTTTTTTTTTTTTTTTTTTTTTTTAAAGGTAGGGTTTCACTCTAGCCCAGGCAGACCTGGAATTCACTATGTAGTCTCAGGCTGGCCTCGAACTCCTTCATGTGATCCTCCTACCTCTGCCTCCCAAGTGCTGGCATTAAAGGTGTGTGCCACTACACCTGGCTAGAATGATCTTGAGCTTCTGATCCTCTTTCCTCCACCTCTCCTCCTAAATGCTCAGATTATAGGTGTGCCTGGTTTATGTGATGCTGGGGATCAAAGCCAGGGCTTCATCCATGCTGGCAAGCACTCTGCTAACTGAACTACATCCCTAGCACATAACCCTTGTTTCTTTAAACTGTCACATAACCGTACATATTAGGTGTATCTGGTTATTCAATGTGTGTTTAGATTTTTTTGGTGGGGGGATTTCAAGGCAGAGTCTTACTCTAGCCTGGGTTGACCTTGAACTCCAGGCAGTCCTCCTACCTCAGCCTCCCAAATCCTGGGATTAAAAGCTTTTCAACCATGTCCTGTGTGTTTAGATTTTGTCTTCTTCCAATAGGACCATGTCTGGAACTGGAGCATTCAGTCCATTTACATTACCTAAAATTGGTGATATTTAATTCATGTCTGTTTTATACTCTTTAGTCCCAGGCTGGCCTCGAACTCACAGCAATCCTCCTACCTCAGTCTCCTGAGCAGTGGGATTAAAGGCATGCACCACCATTTCTTCATTCCCCATTTAAAAGTTATTCAAGAGCCGGGTGTCACCTCTTTAATCCTAGCACTGGGGAGGATTACTGTGAGTTCAAGGCAACCTTGCGATTATATAGTTAATTTCAGGTCAGCCTGGGCTAAAGCGAGACCCTATCTCAAAAAAACAAAATTAAAATCACTCCTGTTTCTTTACTGGTTGTCCTGGGACTTTAATTACACAATAGTTGCCATATTTTAGTTAGTTTATTTTCCATCTGAGCAGCACAGACCTTAGAGCACTGTATTCTAGCCCAGCTGCCTTATTTGCATATGCTGTTGTGTCTATTTCTGCCGTCCTCCTGGTAGTGCTCCATTCCCTGTGTAGTTGTTGATACTTGGCACCTTTAAACTCATCACTTTGCTCTTAACTTCTCAAAACCTAGAGTCCTCCTCCCTGCCTCTGAGAACATCCTTGGGCTGTGCTCTGGGGAGGATCTACTGACAGTGAGTTGTGTTCTTTTCTCCTTCATTCCAGAGGGCATGGTGCGGGCCCAGGGGCAGCATCTTCCACAGGGAGGAGGTGTACTGTCTTCTGGTCTTGCTGTATGTGGGAGTCAGCAAGCATCTCGTCATGACTCACTGGAAAGATGTCTGGTGAGGTGGCTTTGTGGTCACTTCCTTATTGGAACTGCTTGCCTGATTATGTGTCCAGGCAGATCTTTTGTTCTGGCCCCAGTTGGGGTTGTTGGACTTTGTGGATTGGTGGTTTTCACTTCTTCTTGGAGGCTCTCTCAGCCCCTTTCTCTTCAGTTATTGCCTTTGTCCTGTTCTCTCTGCTTACCTCTGCAGCTTTTGGTAGACATGTGAGCCCTTCCCACTGGACATTCCATGAGGCTTGGCAGAGATCAGGCTGTGTTCCTCTTTAGCCTGTTGTGCTCACATGATGGGACAGTTCTTTAGAACATGTCTTACACCTCCTTGACAGAGACTGTGTTTCTTCCATCAGCACCTTCTCTGTCTGGCTCAGTGTTAGCTCTGGCCCTGCCTGGGGTCTGGTCCAAGTAGCTACTTGGTCAGTAGATTTTGCTGAGTAACAGAAGAATCTGAACAAAAAGAAGAATCTGCACTATTTTGAGGGTATATATTTGGTAAAGCAAACTGTGCTGATTGGGGTCCTGAAGTGATGAAAGTTTAGCTGGAGGTGGGCTTTTAGGGAGGAGATGGTTGTGAGGATGTATGTAGGGTTTGAGAGTTGACTCTGGGGGAGGATCGGGTCACAGTAGTCTGAGGGAGGAGGTCTGCCGAAGGGGGTGCCTCAGAGGCTGACTCGGACTGCTCTGGCATCTCCTTGGCAGAGTCCCAGGGGGAGGATGGTGGAACCCATTGCCTAGAGAGGCCCTGGGGATTTGGAGGAGGGCAGGCTCATTGCTGTGATAAGCATGGCTGTTTCTGCTCTTTCTACCCTGCCCAGGCACTCCTTTTAGGACTGGGGCTAGGAAGACTGCCTTTGGCTGCTTCTCTGTCCTGATGTGGGGTATCATGTGAATATGCTCTGCAGCCTAGCAGGCTAGTGTTCCCTGTGGGACATGGTGCTGTGACACCTTCATTTTCCTAAAGTGGCTTTGTGCAGAAACAGTGGCCTGCTCTGTCTATGGTGCTGGGCCTCATTGAGTGCTGAATGACTAAGAACTATGTGGGGCTGAGGTGCCCCTGCAAACCAAGGTCCCTATTGTTAGCCCATCTCCACTCTCTTGGGCACCAGGAAGGTTAGTAGAACAGGGTGTCCATGGAGCGTGGGTAGGAGTAGAAAGACTGTTCCAGAAAGCTGGTCTGCTGTCATGCACAGTAACTGGGGTCTTATTTGATGTTGTGATGGGTGTATGCAGGCTTCAGAGCACTGTTATATACAGAGGACTTCTGGGGCCAGGTGTTAGGTGGCATGGCCAGAACAATAGAGGTGGTGTGTGTGCGTACGCATGCATGTGCATTATGCTCATATACAGGCAAGATGAGGTGTATGTGGCAGGGCCCAGGACTTGTGGGCAGGCCCTGCTTTTCTTGTTCTAGACCTTGGCTTCAGGGCTATGGTTTTCTGGGACCTGCTCACTGTGCTTTAGTGCTAGTGGTACTCAGGAGACAGCTCACAGTAGGCAGCATTTCTACTGCTAGTGTGCCTAGTCTTCTGCAGTGGGTTGCTCCCCATGGCACTGAGAGATAGCTGGCCTTGAAAATAGTGTGTGAATTCTGAATGCATGAAAGGCTGAGTTCTCTGCTCTGGAGGTGGGTTGAAGCAGATGTGCCATGTGTTCTCGAGCATAGGTAGTCTTTACACAGACCCATGAGGATGACATCGCAACCTCTGGGGTTAGCATTCCAAGCAGTAGGACTGGAATTCTTAGGCCTCAGGCCTCCTTCAAGAAGAGCAGCCTTGTTGAGTATGGTGGTGCATGTCTTCAGTCCCAGCATTTGGGAGGCAGAGGTAGGAGGATCGCTGAGAGTTCTAGGCTACCCTGAGACTACACAGTGAATTCCAGGTCAGCCTGAGCTACAGTAAGACCCTACCTCGAAGGAAAAAAAAAGAGGCCTGTGTAGGGAGACAGCGCCCTCAAGTTCATTCATTCACTTGTATGCTTACTTATTTATTGGCAAGCAGAGGGAGAGAAAGAGAATGAGAATGGGTGCATGGGTCCACCAGGGCCTCTAGCTGCTGCAAACAAGCTCCAATGCATGCACTACTTTCTGCACCTGGCTTTACATGTGTACTGGAAGATCAAACCTGGGCTCTTTGGCTTTTGCAAGCAAGCATCTTACCTGCTGAGCCAGCCCTCCAGCCCTCAATTTCATTCCTCATGAAGGGCAGGTGGTTCAGGAACCCCTTAGGGCTGTGAGACCATTGCTTAGCCCTATGGAGTCTGAGGCTGAGACCCTGGATCTCTTGCATAGTCCCCCAATGTTATAAATGTCTTCCAAACAGAGGTGTCTATAGCCACAAGGTGCAGAGATGTGTTGGAGGACATCTGGGAAGCCACAAAGTTGACCTTCCTGTTTGTAGTATTCAGAGGCCTGGTGGTCCAGCCTCACTGTCCTAGCTGGCTTTTTTTTTTTTCCAAGGTAGGGTCTTACTCTATAGCTCAGGCTGACCTGGAATTCACTATGTAGTCTCAGGGTGACCTCGAACTCATGGCGATCCTGCTACCTCTGCCTCTTGAGTGCTGGGATTAAAGGCATGCCCCACCACACCTGGCCTAGCTGGATTTTTTTGTTTGTTTGTTTTTTTGAGGTAGGGTCTCACTCTAGCCAAGGCTGACCTGGAATTCACTATGTAGTCTCAGGGTGGCCTTGAACTCACGGCGACCCATCTACCTCTGCCTCCTAAGTGCTGGGATTAAAGGTGTGTGCCATCACGCCCAACTAAGTTTTTGTTTGTTTGTTTTTTTGTTTTGTTTTGTTTTGTTTTTTTGTTTTTTTGACCTAGCTGGCTTTTTACCAACCACTCTATTAGGGCAATCGGTACTATCTCCTGGCTACAGGCAGCATCCAGCCACTTGCTGAGATCCTGCAGCAAGGGTGTGTCACCCTGTGGTCCAGCTCTGAGCATTCCATTTTCAGGATGGGGCTCTGTCCAGGTCAGGCCCTACCTGCATGCATGTCCAGCATGGAAGCAGACAGCCTATAATAAACCCTTAGTCATGGGGCAGAATGCTTGGGCTGTGAGGATTTGGTCTGGGTCTCCACACAGCCCTCTCTGCACCACCTCTTTTTTTTTTTTTTTTGGTTTTTCGAGGGAGGGTCTCACTCTAGCCCAGGCTGACCTGGAATTCACTATGGAATTCTCAGGGTGGCCTCGAACTCACAGCAATCCTCCTACCTCTGCCTCCCGAGTGCTGGGATTAAAGGCGTGCGCCACCACGCCCGGCTCTCTGCACCACCTCTTGACCTTTTACTTCTAACTCAGGCAGATGAGACTGTGCCTTGCCAAAGCAGGAGATTATGAGCTCTGACAGGCCTCATATGGTATAGGGACCTGACTGTCAGCTTCCTTGTCCTCTCTCTGCAAAATCTGTAATTCTGTCCTGTTCAGCCTGTGTCCCTGCAGTAGTGATTGGCAGGGAAGCCACACATACCTTGCTAAGGTGTTGCAGTTGGCCTTGCTGTTGCTGGTAGAAAACACCTGATCAAGAGCAGCTTGTGGGAGGAAAGGGTTTATTTTGGCTCATAGACTCAAGGGGAAGCTCCATGATATGATGGCAGGGGAAACGATGGCATGAGCAGAGGTGGACATATCACCTCTTGGCCAACATCAGGTGGACAACAACAGCAGGATAGTGTGCCAAACACTGGCAAGGGGGAGCTATAACACCTGTAGCCCACCCCCAACAATACACTGCCTCTGGGAGACTCCAATTCCCAAATTGCCAGCAGTTGGAGACCTAGCATTCAGAACACACATTATGGGGGGACACCTGAATAAAACCACCACACAAGGTAAGCAGCTCAGTAATCACCTTCTGTTTTCACCAGAACAATGTGGAGCTGGCCAGTGCCTCCTCTCCTTGCCCCTCCTCACCTTCCCCTGGCTAGGCATAAACCCAAAGAAGTAAGGTTTGCTGACACATCCCCTCTCACAGATTTGGTTCTGGAGTGCTGAGCACCGGGAAAGGCAGGAGGAATGCTGACCACACCACGCGTGTTTCTGTGCTAACCTGTAGGCTCGGCCTCTCTGATGGTTCCTTCTATTTTGCTTTTCAGTCCTTTGTAAGGCCATATGGGCCACATTGGGACAGTAGTGGCCAGGAGCCTATTGGCATCTGCATGCATACCAGTGGCTTTTGTTTAATTTGAGCCTCACTTTTTTTGTTCTTTCTTTTTTTTTTCTTTCTTTCTTTCTATCTTTCTTTTTTTCTTTCATTCATTTATTTCAGAGAGAGAATGAAAATGAATGGGCATGCCAAGGCCAGATTGCCATGAGTTCAAGGCCATCCTGAGAGTGTATCGTGAATTCCAGGTCAGCATGGGCTAGAGCAAGACCCTACCTTGGGGGAAAAAAAGAGAGAGAGAGAGAGAGAGAGAGAGAGAGAGAGAAACACAGAGAATGGGTGCACCAGGGCCTCTGCAAATGAACTCCAGATGCATGTGCCACCTTGTGCATCTGGCTTATGTGGGTACTGGGGAATTGAACCTGAGTCATTAGGCTTTGCAGGCAAGTGCCTTAATGGCTCAGCCATATCTCCAGCCCGACAACTGTTTTTTTTTTTTTTGTTTTTTTTTTTGTTTGTTTTTTGTTTTTTGAGGTAGGGTTTCACTCTAACCCAGGCTGACCTGGAATTCATTATGTGGTCTCAGGGTGGCCTCAAACTCATGGTGATCCTCCTACCTCTGCCTCCTGAGTGCTGGGATTAAAGGTGTGCGCCACCACGCCCGGCCTTTAATGCTAAAAAATTAGGTTCGATCCTAATTAGTTTGAAGCTTCACTTTCCATACCAGTTCTTCACCTGTCATTACAAGCGGCACCAGTCCTAGTCTTTAACTGTATCTCACCCAGTTGGGACTTGCTGGTGAGGTCAGCTGCAGTTTGTATCCCATGCTCAGGTGCTGCAGCATGAATGAGGGCTCTGCGCCTGTATCTCCACATGGGGAGAACAGGCCTGTTGGGCTTCACTGAAACCAGTGCTTATACCCTGGTTTGGATATGGGTGCTGGAATTTATCTATTAGTCAGGGTGACTCTCATGGCTTGTCTCTACGCAGGGCCTCCCTCTGTGTCTTTATTGAGTGCTGAGAAGCTGGGTGGTCACTGGCTTTGCACAGTGACTGGTGGAGCCTTGTATAGATGCTTTGCAGTGGTACCCACAAAGGAGTGAGTGTCCTTCTATATTCAGGGGTTCCTTAATCAAGAATATACACACTGAGCATGGTGGCACACACCTTTAATCCTAGCACTTGGGAGGCAGAGGTAGGATCACTGTGAGTTCCAGGCCACCCTGAGACTACATAGTGAATTCCAGGTCAGCCTGGGCTAGAGTGAGACCCTACCTCGAAAAAAAAAAAAAAAAACACCCAAAAAACAAAGAATACATGTACTGAATGCCCTCTGGATGTCTTTAGGACTCCTCCCACCTCAAAACTGGGATGTGTCCTTGGCCATGAAGGGCAGAAGTTTTGATTGTGATCTGCCCTAGTCTAAAGGCTTCCATGACCTGAGTACCCAGGTGGAGTGCCATGTTCTCTGCATTGACCTTGCAGCTAGGATGTCACCCCTGGTCGCTTAGGACACTGTCACTGCCCATCTGCTGCCCTAAGGCTCCTGCACTTGCCCTGCATAGTGGGTCTGTTATTCTTTCAGTGACTTCAGACTTCTGGTTTAACCACCAAATGTCCCATTTGGTGCAAGCATGACTTAAGGGTTATTGCACTTTAGAAAGTTCACTGGAGAGTAACTTAGAAATCCTCACACCCTAGCCACATGTCCTCCAGCCTTGGCAGGAAGTGGAGCCAAGTGTGGCATGTGTTTACAAACATAGAGCTGATCAGATCCAGCATGGGAAAGACAGGCAACTTGTTTGTGGGTGCTGTTTGCTTTGTGAAAAACAATGGAGGGAGGGGGCTTTAGGGTAAGTCTGGGGATAGCAAAAGGGTTTGGGGAGGCTGAACCTGGGGCCACACAGCTTTCAGGGTGCTGTCCTCAGAAACAGGGACTATGATAGGGCCAGGCTAGGCATGTTAGCACTGTCCAGAGACTGTTCCATCAGGCCTGGGCTCAGAGTTGGAAGTCCATGCTGGTTTGGAGGTGAATCATTGCGATGGTAGGGGCAGGTGGAAGTGGTGAGGGAATTAGCTTCCTCACATGGTTCTTCCACCAGCACTGATTTTGCAGGCCTTCACCAGAGGCAGAGGAGAGGTTCTTGGGTAGGAGCATCAGCCCTCTTGCCATTGTTCTGCTTAGTCATCTGTGATTGGGGGGCAGGAGCAGGGGCATGGGCAGGATCTTGAGCCCATACTTGGCTGGATCCAAGGCTGTCTGTTGGGGCAGGGAGAAGTGTACACACTGGGGGAGGGGACATGGTGGACTTCGACTGGCCTGGTTGGCTGCTATACCTGCCTCATGTCAGCTCTGGTACATCATCAGAGCTTTAAAATGTTCTTTAATTGGTGACTGAGGTCCAGGGATGGACAGCTGGAGTCATTCTGGCGAAAGGTCTCTATCCAGCAGTCTGGTCTCTAGATGATCAGGCCCTGAGAGCCATTCTGCAGTCTGTTTCAGGGAGATTCCTGCCCTGAAAAGGACTCTGGGAAGTAGGTGCTGGCCTGTGGAGGCATGTGGAGAAAAGGATGAAGGGGAGCCCCTTCACATGGCCCACATAGCAATCCCTGAGGCCAGTGTCCTTGGGGATAGATAGGTACTCAGCTCCTTCTTGAGCATCTGGCCTGGGAGAGGGGTGGTCTGTGGGATTGTCATCAATTCTCTTTCACTCACTCACTCATGAATATATATATTTGGTTTTTCGAGGTAGGGTCTCACTCTGGCCCAGGCCGGCCTGGAATTCACTATGTAGTCTCAGGATGGTCTCGAATTCACAGTTACCCTCCTACCTCTGCCTTCTGAGTGCTGGGATTAAAGGTGTGTGTCACCACGTCTGGCCAATGGCTTCCTCCACCCCCTGAGGTAGGGTCTCACTGTAGCTCAGGCTGACCTGGAATTCACTATGTAGTCTCAGGCTAGCCTTGAACTCATCATGGCGATCCTCCTACCTCTGCCTCCTGAGTGCTGGGATTAAAGGTGTGTGCCACCACACCTATGAATCTGTGTTTTAAGAAAGGATAGCAATGACCTCAGGAAAAATGCCCACTGCTTTCCATGGTATTCCCTGGGCAGCACTGGCTAATGGCAGTTCCACTTCATGCACAGACATTCCAACTGCCCATGTGGGACACAGAGTGAGCCTTGGTCACATTGTGACTGGCCAATACAGCTACAGAGTTCTGATGCAGGGGAACAGCTGCCGCCACTAGCTGGGGAATGTGCTGCTCTTACACTGCTCAGGGACATGTGAGGCAGTTCTGCTTTGGGGTCTTAAAACCATACATGTGCCAGCATGGTGGCACATGTCTTTAATCCCAGCACTTGGGAGGCAGAGATAGGAGGAGTTTGAGGCCAGCCTGAGACTACACAGTGAATTCCAGGCCAATCTGGGCTAGAGTGAAACCCTACCTGGAAAAAAAAAAAACATGTGCCATACCCAAAATAGGAGCCCAGGCTGTCTTTCCAGGTGGTGTGGTGGCTTCCTGTGGGGATAGTGGCTGTGCCTGGTGGGGTGATATGCCTTTCTCAGGAAGGTGAACTACCCTTAGAGTAGGAAGGACAGTGTAACTAGCTTTGCCAGTGAAGTTGTTGGTTCAGAAAGGAAAGCTTGTCTGGCTAGACATGAGAACACCTCATGAGTTTCCTCTTTGCTATCTTGAGTTCTTTAAGGATTACTAGTAGAGATGAGCATCATTGGTCTCTGTGATGTAGAGCTGTCTTCAGATGTCATTGGACACAGAGACAGGCAATTAGGAGCTCAGGAATTTGCTTACTGCTCTCCAGGCTGACCTGTAATTCACTGTTTAACCTCAGGGTGGACTCAAACTCAACACAATCCTCCTACCTCTGCCTCTCCAGTGCTGAGATTAAAGGTTTATGCCACCTCGCCTGGCTTTTTCTGGGCATTTTTGGAAGACAGTTAGAATGCACACCTGGGATGGTGTTCTCAGAGCTTCAGCTCCAGTGAACTTGTTAACACAGCTGGACTGGTGTGGTTCATCCACTTGCTGAAAGTCATCCTCTGGGGCTGTGGTGGTTTTGTTGTAAAATGTCCCCCATGGCCTCATGTGTTTGTGAATAGGCTTGTACTTCATCTCCTCCTGGTGGAGCCTTTGGGAGGTGGAGCCTTGCTGGAGGAGGTGTGTCCCTGGGGGCTTATTCTCTCCACTTCTTCCCTGCTGATATGACAGCTGTCTTCTTGCCATGTTTTTTTCCTTCCATGATGAAGCTTCCCTTGAAACTGTAAGCCAACAAAAAATGCTTTCCTTCCATTAGCTGCTTTTTTTTTTAATTAAAAAAAATAAACTGGTCGTGGTGGCCCACACCTTTAATCTCAGCACTAGGGAGGCAGAGGTAGGAGGATCGCTGTGAGTTCAAAGCCACCCTGAGGCTACATAGTGAATTTCAGGTCAGCCTGGGCTAGAGTGAGACCCTACCTCAAAAAATCAAAAAAACAAAACAAAACAAAAACAAAGAAAACTTTTTGCCTGGCATGGTAGTACATGTCTTTAATCCCAGTACTCAGGAGGCAGAGTTAGGAGGATCACTGAGTGTTCTAGGCCAGCATGGGAGTACAGAATGAGATCCGGGTCAGTTTGGGCTAGAGTGAGACACTTCCTCAAAAAGAAAAAAAAAGTTACTCTTTTTAAAATGTATTTTAGTTATTTAATTTATTTATTTGAGGGAGAGAGAGAGAGAGGAAGGAAGGGGCGTGTCAAGGCCTCTAGCCACTGCAAATGAACTCCAGAGGCATGTGCTACCTTGTGCATCTGGCTTATGAGGGCACTGGGGAATTGAACCTGGGTCCTTACGCTTCACAGGCAGACACCTTAACCGCTCAGCCATCTCTCCAGCACAGTATTTTATTTATTGGTTTGCAAGCAGAGATACAGATATATAGAGAAAGAGAGTATAGTTGCCCCAGGGCCTCTAGCCACTGCAGACAAACTCCAGATGCATCCTGGGTTCAGTTCCCTAGTACTCATATAGAGCCAGATACACCAAGTGGCACATGCATGTGGAATTTGTTTTCAATGGAAGAAGCCCTGACATGCCCATTCTCATTTTTTTCTCTCTCTCTGTCTGTCCCTCCCTCCCTCTCTCTCTGCTTACAAATAAATAAATAACAATATTGAGAAAGAAGCCAGACATGGTGGTGCACGCTTTTAATCCCAACATTCGGGAGGCAGAGGTAGAAGGATCACTATGAGTTTGAGGTCAACCTGAAACTACATAGTAAATTCCAGGCCAATCTGGGCTAGAATGAGACCCTACTTTGAAAACCCTCTCAAAAAAAAAAAAAAAAATTATAAAGAAAGAAAAGGAAGGAAGAAGGAAACTCAGTCTTGCAGGCCACACACAAATTTTTCCAACTGAAGTGTGAATCTTAACATTTAAGGGCCAGTACCCCTCCTCCCTCCAAAAAAGTGAGCCCTTCTCACAGGCCGGTTCCTGAACTCCCTTGTCTTGCTCTTGGAAGCTTTCATTTTCATCAGTAAGTCACTGTGCCTTGGCTGCTGCGTGCATACAGCAGCTCTTAGCTTTGTCCACAGTGCGAATGCTGTGTTCACCTTTGCCTCTTACAGCTGCCTGCTGACCACTTTCTTCTTCCTGGAATGACTTCTGTGGTTTCTTCAGGCTTGTGAGTAAAAGCTCTGTGTTTGAATGACACAGGTGGTGGGTTCCTCTTACATTTGAGAACCAAAGAATACTAGATTTATGATTTTCTTCCTTAGTACTTTTCTTATGGCCTACCCTATCATGGCTTTGAGAAGTTTGTGACCAACCTGCTCCTTGTTCCATTTTACATTGTGCAATGTGTGTTCTCTGTATTCTTTTAAAAATTATTTATTTGTATGTATGTGTGCACGTGCATGTGCACACATGGGTCTTGTCCCTGCAAACAACCCCAGACACTTGCACCAATTTTAGAGACAGAAAGAGAGAGAGAATGGGCGTGCCAGGGCCTCTAGCCACTGCAAACGAACTCCAGACACATGTGCCACCATGTGCATCTGGCTTATGTGGGACCTGGAGAATCAAACCTAGGTCCTTAGGCTTTGCAGGCATATGCCTTAACTGTTAAGCCATCTCTCCAGCCCACCATTTTTTTTTTAATTGGGCTTATTTGAGTATCAGTTTGGGAATTGAACCCTGGCTGGCTGGCTGGCTTTGAAAGCAAATGCCATTTTCCAGCCCCCATTCTCTGTATTCTTTAATATTTTCTTTCTTTCT
This sequence comes from Dipus sagitta, assembly GCA_036346955.1. Classification (NCBI taxonomy): domain Eukaryota; kingdom Metazoa; phylum Chordata; class Mammalia; order Rodentia; family Dipodidae; genus Dipus; species Dipus sagitta. The sequence continues at coordinate 154,131,300 of CM070775.1, forward strand.
TTTATTTTTTTCTTTTGGTTTTTCGAGGTAGGATCTCACTCTAGCTCAGGCTGACCTGGAATTCACACTGTTGTCTCAGGGTGGCCTTGAACTCATCGCGATCCTCCTACCTCTGCTTCCCGAGTGTTGGGATTAAAGGCATGCACCATCACACCCGGCTTTCTTTTTTTAAAAAATATTTTATTTATTAGAGAGAGAAAGGAAGAAGCAGATAGAGAGAAAGAGAGAATGGAAGCGCCAGGGCCTTCAGCCACATCAAAGGAACTCCAGACACATGCATCCCCTTGTGCATCTGGCTTATGTGGGTCCTGGGGAATTGAACCGGGGTCCTTAGGCTTCATAGGCAGATGCCTTAACTGCTAAGCCATTTCCTCAGCCCCAATATAATTTTTTTATTTGAGAGAAAGAGATAGAGGGAGGGAGGGACAGAGGGAGGGACGGAGGAAGGGAGGGAGAGAGAGAGAGAGAATAGGTGCACCAGGGCCTCCAGCCACCTCAAACAGTCTAGACACATATACCACCTTGTGCATCTGGCTTATGTGGATCCTGGGGAATTGAACCTGGGTCCTTTGGCTTTGCAGGCAAGCACCTTAACTGCTAAGCTATCTCTTCAGCCCTCATTCTTTGTATTCTTAAGAGATTTCCTTTCAGTCTGTATAGATTATTTAGTATTGACATTTTTTTTATTCTCTTCAGACTGTTTCCCATATGAGTGTCTGTCTTTCCTCCTTTTGGCCAGTCATGATATTTTCACCTCCTGGGTTGGGTGGAAGCTGAGGAAGAGTTACTTCCCTCAGTTTCTGGGCTACTGCAAGGATGCCTTCATCTAGCAGTGAGCCATCCCGGGTGCCTGCCTGTGAGGCTGGGTACTCCACCTTCTGAGTTCCAGAGTCCAGCTGTTGATGTGCAGCTGTCCATTCCTCCCTGTGGACTGTGCTTTAGAAGTGTTCCCATTGTTTGCTAAATCGTCAACTCTTAGCACAGGTGGTGTTGCCACCTGACCCCAAGTGTGTGAGACCCTTTTAGCTCCTTGAATGTTGCTGGGACAGGACATGAGTAGGTGAGAAGCTGGTTTTGTGCCCTCAGCTCACCGAGTGCAGGGTTTGTCCATGTGGCAAGAATGAATAAAGGTCACATGGTGGCACCTAGGAGTGGGAGTCTTCCAGAAGTGAAGCCTGGGCATTCATTGGCAAGGGCCCCACCATGTCAATCCTGTTCTGTGGTGGTAACAGCTAACGTGAAGGAAGGACAGGTCTTGGCTGAGATGAAAGGATCTGCATCTGAACCCTAATAGATGGAGGGTCTTCTGACACCCTCTGTGTGAGGCCTCATGGTACACCCAGGACAGCACAGAGGAAGTCATGGCCCTGTAAGGTCTCCTAAGTGACCCTCAGGGCTGATTGATGGTGGGTCTTCCAGTTGTGGACATCCTCTGTGTGAGGCCTCATGGCACACCCAGGACAGCACAGAGGGAGTCATGGCTCTGCAAGGTCTCTTAGGTGACCCCAGGCCTGGGCACAGTGGATGGACTCTAGAGTGTGGATTTCCCCACTAGACAGTGATTCATACTCCCAGCAACTAGACTCTTCTTCTGGGTTGAAAGTCTTTCTTGGTGTGGGATCAAGAAGAAATCCAGAGTCGGGTGTGGTGGCGCACACCTTTAATCCCAGCACTCAGGGGTCAGAGGTAGGATCACTGTGAGTTTGAGTCCACTCTGAGACTACATAGTGAATTCCAGGTCAGCCTGAGGTAGGTGAGACCCTACCTTGAAAAACAAAACAAAACAAAAGAAGAAATCCAAAGCCGGGTGTAGTGGCACACTCCTCTAATCCCAGCACTTGGGAGGCAGAGGTAGGAGGACCTCTGTGAGTTCTAGGCCAGCCTGAACTACATAGTAAATTCCAGGTCAGTGTGGGCTATAGTGAAACCCTATTTTATCCATACAGCCCCCTTTGGAGACCTTCTTGCCAAATGTGTGCATGTGCGGGGTCGGGGGCAGGGGAAGTGTGGTGCTCCCAGCTGGCATTACACAGGTAGGACCTCTGTGTCACCTTGCCATCTCTGTCCCCTGATTCCAGGGCTTGATAGAACCCTCCCTGTCACTTCCCTGAATGAGGCTGGCATGGGAAGGTAGGAACTTGAAGATGCAGTGGCCGGAGGGTGCTTGACTTGGTCCTGGTCCACTGACTCTTACCTTCAGCAGCAGCTGCCCTAGCCCTGAATGCTAGCCAGTGGGGATGCTGAGAAGGCACCGTTCACTTTCCTCATTAACCAGGAGTAGCCATGTCTAGATAAGGCTCAGACACCAGAGAAATCTGAACTCAGCCAGTGAGGGTTGGGACCCTGAGGGAGCAGTAGTGCTTAAGGTGTGATGAGCCTACAACTTCTTATACAAGCTGTTCCGTGAGGACTATGCAAGCTACAGCTGCCATTGTTGTACTCTCCCCTGTACCTCACCATAATAGGGCCTGGGCAGGGGTGAGTAGATGTTGCCCTTCAGGGTGCTTGCATGTGGCATTCCTCTGCTCTCAGCATGGTAGAGGGCTGGCCAGCTGCTACAAGTCCAGCTCCCACACAGAGAGGCATGTGTGAGGGGGAAGTTCCTAAAACAAAAGGCCCTTCAGTTTTCCTGCCTAACAAACACACAGTCAGCAAGTTTGGGTCCCACAGATTTAGTCCTGTGCGAGGGTCAGATCTTAAGTGCTTGAGCTCCTTCACGTGTCTGGAAGAATAAGGTGGAAGTCAGTGTTCTCAGAGAGCTGGCTAGGGTGCTGGAATGGGTTGGAAATCCATTAAGAGCATCACCAGGTTGGCCTTCCCCTCTTAGGGCTGTGGAGATGGCCACATTGTCACCTGCTGTGGGTGGGGACATTCTTTGGCAGCAACATTGCCTGAGTGTGGCTTGTGGCAGGTTGCTGGTCATGCCTGCATGGAGAGTGAGGGGCTGTGAATGGGCTGGGATCCCCAGTGATCAGTGTTCAGGTAGGAGGGAATGAAGGCAGGTGCAGTCGGCTGGCTGCAGGACACCAAGGGATGGTGTCCAGAAGGACTCCTGAATGGCTATAGGCAGTTTCTAAGTCAGTATCTCCAGACCATCCCATGATAACCAGCTGTAGTGGCAAGCCACAGCACATGTGGCAGATGCTCTCTTGAAAGCTGCCTTCTCTTCAGTCCATGGGGTGTTTGGGGCCCATATTCTCAGGTGGGTACTGCTGCTCTGAGTAGAACACTTGATATGTATGTGCAATCTAGCTGTCTGGCCTCTAGGGTGACCCTCCCCCCCCAGCCTTGTCCCTGATTTCTTGTTCCTTTCCTCTGGTCTCTGTTTGCCATTCTGATCTGTCAGCTAAGTGTCACAGGGGACAACTTTTCCTTACCTAACCTAGAGTGTTCACATGTCTGAAACTAGGGTGCTGGTTCTAGAAACCGTGGCTCTATTAAAGTTTTGGGTGCTGACTGAGCTGTGTGAACAGACAGACAGCTGTGGAGGCTGCCCATGCTACCCTGTCCTGTTGTGACACCCTCGCTCTCAAGTGTCTTGTCTAGAGCCCTTCTTACTCATCCTAATGGTTGTGCAGCTCTGTCAGAGGGGACTGAACGCCATAGTTCTAGTCATCCAAACCACATGTGACCTGATGTTGGGCTCCCAGCATCCCTGTGAGTGAGCCTTCCATCCCTGCTCACTTTTCCAGCTTATTGGACAATAGATCCTAGGCTCTAATACTCCTGACCATTATCATTTGTTCCCGGCAAAAGGGCTGTACTTGCTGAAGAGCCCAGAATTTCCCAGCTCTGGAGTCTCCTCCTCCCCTCCCTCTGCTTTCTGCCTGCATGTACACTCTGACCCTAGTAGTAGATCCTCCCCCACACCTACTTTCACTTGTGCCCTCACAGCACAACCTCCTCCTTCTACAGCTAAGGCCTACCCCTCCAGAGCTCAGATAGTCCTGCTGAGCAGGGCTGACCCCGTAGGCTCTCTGTAGCCCTGCTGTGCAAGTCCTTGGGGATGTGTGGCTTGATATCTACATGGGTCCCTGTGGCAGAGTTAATGCTTTTGGGGATAGGAAGGGAGATTGTACCACTCCATACCATCCATGCAGAGCAAGACCAGTGCTCTGGGCAGACCGTCTGAAGCACTAGGGAAGGTGGAGGCAGCTCTGATATGTGCCTCAGCCTGGACAAGGGAATGGGAGCTACTGGTGGGAACTTGTTTGGGTGGAGAGGGAGCCAGATCAGTCTGCAGCCAGGAAGGCGTTTTGGGACGTTTAGAGCACATTTGTGGTACCCTATGAGGCACTGGCACCAGATGATAGTCACCCTTTTCATGCTAGGAGCTAAAGAACTCCAGCAAGTACCAAGGAGCCACAGTCAGCTGGCTGAGTGGATTGGCAGGCAGTGTGTTGAATAAGCGCATCTGTGACATGAAGTCCCACATGTGTGCAGATTCCAAATACTGGTCTGTTCATCTCCTCTCTCCTTTTTTCCTCCTCTCCTCCTTTTCTTCTTCCTCCCTTTGTCTCATCTTGAAGCCTAGACTTACCACAAACTTCATGGTCCTTTTCTGGTAGTTTTCCAAGTGTTTGCTGGGGTTAGAGCCATGCACCACTCTACCTAGCACAAAACTTGTTTCATTTTTGTTTGGGGTGTTTTCTTTGAGATAAGTTTTTGCTTTGTTATTTAGATTGGCCTTGAGCTGCAGGCTTAAGTGATTCTCCTGCCTCATCTGCCTTCAAGTATCCAGGACTGTAGTTAGCACAAATACCACCTTTATGTGCATCTGTCCTGAAGCTGGTCCAAGAGGACAACCTTCCTGATCGAGGAGGACCGTTCCTCAGGCAAGGGCCTAGAAGTAGCTGTGTTCCCTTGCTAGAGCTTCCAACAAAACTATATTGAATATTAACAACTCTAAAGTTGTTTGCCTGGAAAAGTTTAATAAAATAGCAACCCTCTGACCAAAGTGACTGTTAAACATCTCTCCAGCCCTGAATTAATTCTTAAGTTATCAAACAGCTGGAGAGATGGCTTAGTGGTGAAAGGCACTTGCCTGCAAAGCTAAAGGAATGCTGAACACTGAATAAAGAAGAAAAGACCAAGGTCATTAAGTGTCACCTGTCCCTAAATGAAATTCAATTTCACAAAATCACAAGAGAAGATACATATGAAGTAGGACAACTTGTGCCATATGTAGTATACCTACATGGGCTGTCCCTAGTGGTCTAGGGCCCATGGTGTTTCTGTGACTCGAAGCCAGTAATGAAGTGCTGAGCTAGTCATGTTTTCTTCTGCCAGGCATAGTGGGGCAGGTGTATGTATGTGGCCCAGTGCTGGCCACAGGACATTTCATTCATTTTACTGGGGCTAGCTTCCACTTCAGAGCCCAAGGTGGCTGTCTAGGCTCTGTCATCATTGCAGATAGGGGGAATGGAATGGCCTGCTACCCAGGAAGCAATGTAGGTCCCCTCTACTCATTCACTGCCAGTTGTAGCCTGGTCAGGGCCTTGCTTAGCTGACCATGAAAGGGGAGCCATCACCCAGCTAGCATGGGAGGCTTGCTACCAAGGAAAGATAGAGAACAAACAGGCACAGCTGATCACATTGGCCATTCACAGATGCACTTAGAGGGCACACAGTCTGACCCTTTGTTACTCTCTGCCCTTGTGCAGCAAACATCTGCTAATCCACATGTGTGGATGCAGCTCTGCATTGCAGAGCCATTTAGGTGTGGAGCCGTTTCTTATATTCGCCCACGCTGACCTCAACTTAAGGCAGTCCTCCCACTTCAGTCACCTGAGTGCTGGATTACAGATGTGTGCCACCATGCCTGGTTTCTGGCAGGTTCTTTATTTTTGAGTAGAGAAAGAATGGACAGGCTTACCAGGGCCTCTTGCTGCAAATGAACTGCAGACACATGTGCTACTTTGTGCATCTGGCTTTATATAAGTACTGGGGAATTGAAACCAAGCCAACCAGGTTGGCAGGCTTTGCAAACAAGTACCTTAAACCACTGAGCCATTTCCCCAGCTCTTCTTAGCAGGTTCTTTACTTGGCGGCTTTGAGCAGACATGGTGAAAGAACAGGCGGTAACACTTAATACTCAGAAGATTATTTCAGATGTGAACAGTGCCCATCAGTGGTCTTGCATTTTATAGTGTCATTGCCTTTAAAGTTCCATTTGCTTCCATTCTGTGACTTCATCTGTTACCGTTGTGAGCTTTAATTACAGGTTAGTGATACATATCTTGTCCTAGGTCACTTTTGTGTCTTTGCTCCTGACTTCCTGAGTGCCAGCTAGCATGGGAGGCTTGCTAGGAACTTTAGTCAAATCCTGATGCCTTTCTTGCTAGAACATACCTTATAATACTTCCAGAATGTATCTTTCAAAAATGGTAAAAAAAAAAAAAAAAAAAAAAGTCTTGGGGGCTGGAGAGATTGTTTAGTGGTTAAGGCGCTTGCCTGCAAAGCCAAAGGACCCAGGTTCGATTTCCCCTGGTGCCACATAAGCCATATGCACAAGGGGGTGCATGCGTCTGGAGTTCATTTGCAGTGGATGGAGGCCCTGGCGTGCCCATTCTCGCTTTACCTGCCCCCCCTCTCTTTCTCTCTGCTTCTTTCTCTCAATCCTAAATAAATAAAAAAATAAAATATTTTAAAAATAATAAAATAAAAAATCTTGGGGGCTGGAGAGATGGCTTAGCTGTTTAAGGTGCTTGCCGGAAAAGCCAAAGGTCCCAGATCCCAAGTGCTGGGATTAAAGGCGTGCATCACCACACCCAGCCATCATTCTGTTTTTTTTTTTTAATATTTTATTTTTATTTACTTATTTGAGAAAGAGAGAGGCAGATAGAGAGAGGGAGGGATAGAGAATGGGTGCGCCAGGGCCTCTAACCACCGCAAACAAACCAGACATACATGCCACCTTGTGCATTTGGCTTACATGGGTCCTGAAAAATTGAGCCTGAGTCTTTTGGCTTTGCCGGCAAGCGCCTTAACTGCTAAGCCACCTCTCCAGCCCTTTTTTTTTAATAATTAATTTTTTTTTTGAGGCAAGTCCAGCACAGTGGCCTTTTTTTTTAATGCAAGGGGCAGGGCAGGGAGAGAGAACTGGTGCACCAGGGCCTCCAGCCACTGCAGTCTAACTCCAGACTTGTGTGCATATGTGACTTTGTGTGCTTGTGTCACTTTGTGCGTCTGGCTTATGTGGGATCTGGAGAGTCGAACATGGTTTCTTAGGCTTTGCATGCAAGTGCCTTAACCACTAAGCCATCTCTGCAGCCTGTTTTGTTGTTTTATTTTATATTTTTTTGAAATAGGATCTCACTCTAGCCCAGGCTGACCTGGAATTCACTATGTATTCTTAGGGTAGCATTGAACTCACATCAATCCTCCTACCTCCACCTCCCAGATTAAAGGCGTGGCCACCACACCCTGGCTACATTCTTTGGGGTTTTAGACCCATTGAATAGCTTTCCTGTGGTGTCCGTGGTTTTGAAATGGGAATTTTGGGGTTCCTTGACAATATGCCAATTTACCAATAAATTTAGGGCACCCTGGATTATTGGCTTGTGAATTCAAATAATTAAAATCCATAGACCAGAGGGTAAGGTTTAGAGAGACTTTATATTAGACTAAGAGAAGGAGGGGCTAGGGATGTAGCTCAGTGGCAAAGAGCTTGCCTAGCATCTACAAGGCCCTGTGTTCCATGCCTAGCACCACCAAAAAAAAAAAAAAAAAAAAAAAAAAACCAGAGAGAAGAGTACAGAGAGTTAGTGCCATGTGGAAAGAAGGCAGGAGGGGGTAGAGAGAGGTTTGGGGGTTCTTCCCTTGTCTCAACCTAGCCAGGCTGAGATAAGGGAAAACTTATCAGAATGTGGAGGTTCACGAGTGATGAATGGGCAGCCAAGATAGTCCTTGCCCCTGTTAAGGGTCTATTTATAACCTTTTTGTGGTGTTTTTACCTTCAGGCTCTGGTGAGCCTAAGAGACAGTTGATTGGTTTGGACTAGAGGCTGGCTCAGGAAGAGGCCAGCCATGAAGCTGAGCTGGGGCCTGAACTAGATCAACCACAATGTCAGGATTAGATTTAAATTGTAGGTAAGGGACCCTCCCTCCCAAGTGAGGTTCAGGGAACTCCTTTAGGTAAGAGATAAGAAGTCAGATCATCCTTTGGTCTCTAGCAAAGTGGAGACTGCAAGGGCAGACTTAAGGATATTGCTGCCTTTACTTTCCAGGGCCCAGTCACCCTAACTACCTCAGTTTGAGTTGCATCTATTTTGCCTGTAACACTAATTACTAATGTTGAGCACCTTTTGTGTTCCATATATCTGTCTTTCCCATGCCTATTCAGATACTTTGTTCATGTACTTTTTTTAATCTTTCATGATTTTTTTTGTTTATTTTTATTTATTTATTTGAGAGTGACAGACAGAGAGAAAGAGAGAGAGAGAGAGAGAGAGAATGGGCACGCCAGGGCCACCAACCACTGCAAACAAACTCCAGATGCATGTGCCCCCTTGTGCATCTGGCTAACGTGGCTGGGTCCTGGGGAATCGAGCCTCGAACTGGGGTCCTTAGGCTTCACAGGCAAGTGCTTAACTGCTAAGCCACCTCTCCAGCCCTCTTTCATGATTTTTATTATTATTGTGAAATGTGCTTGGTTCTTTCTTGTCATACTTTGTGTTTTTGGGATAAAATCCTTCATGAGGGCCAGGCATGGTGGTGCACACCTTTAATCCCAGCACTCGGGAGGCAGAGGTAGGAGGACTACCATGAGTTCGAGGCCACCCTGAGACTACAGAGTGAATTCCAGGTCAGCCTGAGCTAGAGTGAGACCCTACCTTGAAAAAAACAAAAACAAACAAACAAACAAAAACCCTTCACGAAGCCTGGCATGGTGGCACACGCCTTTAATCCCAGCACTTGGGAGGCAGAAGTTGGAGGATAACTGTGAGTTCAAGACCATCCTGAGACTACATAGTGAATTCTAGGTCAGCCTGAGCTAAAGTGAGACCCTACCTCGGAAAACAAACAACAACAACAAAAAATCCTTCATGAAATGTGTGGCCAGCAAAGATTATCTCCCACTCAATGCTTGTGATTTTAATAGAGAAAAGTCTTAAATTTTGACAAAGTCCAATTTATCATCTCCCTCCTCTGCCTTGCTTGTCTCTGCCTCCCCTTCTATTGCACCACATTATCAGTTATTCAGGGTGTGGTGATGATACTCCAAGGCTAGAGAGCCTGGCTTTCTTGGTTCTTCTTTCTTCAGACTTGTTTGTTCTAGCTCCTTTGCATATAAAATTTAAAATCAGCTTGTTGATTTTCACAGAACACTAAACAAGATCCTGGGATTTCACTGGAATCATGGGAAATCTACAGATTAGTTTGGGAAGAATTCATCTGTAGCACGTAAACCTGGCTCTCTTCACTTGTATCAATAGACAGTGGATCTCTCATGAGCATTTTGAGTTTCTAACATAGATCTGCATTCACTGTAGGTTTATCTACTTTATTTGGAGCTATTATGAGGGCATTTTAAGCACTTCCAGTTGTTCATTGTAGCATGTACTATGTGGCTGCAGCTTAAAGACGACCTGGTCTAAAGATCTAAGTTCATTGGCTATTGGATTTATCTTCAGATTTCCTGCATTCTTTGCGTTTTTTGCATGCAGGCAGCATAGTTTTACTTTTCCCTTTCCTGTCTTTATGCCTTCTATTTCCTTTTCCTGCCTATTGCCCTGGGCAGGACCAGAGCTGGGTGAGGAACAGAACAGCAGTGAGGCAGATGGACCTCCCTTTCATCTCAGGGGAAGAAGTACTCAGCCTCTCTACTACTGTGATATGAGCTCCAGGCTCTTTGTCAATAGTTTTCATCTTCCTGAGGGTTATTTCTCTTCCTGGCTTGTGGGGAGTTTTTAGCATGAGTGGTAGAATTGCCTGGTAAACTGGACTTTGTCCAGCCTGCTCCTGCAAACTGCTCCACACTCCTCCCACAGGCTAATCCCAAAGGCTTCCCCCCACATTGCCAGCCAGGTGTTGCCAAAGCAACAACTACACTCAGTGCCAGCTTTCTCTGTCAGCTTTCCAGCATGAGAGCAAACACCCAAGGAACTAACTTCTAAGGCTCAATATTTCAGAAGTTGCTCTTAGTCATATGTTGACCGGAATATCATGATGGGAGCATACTGGCCAGGAAACAAAAAGACAAGAGAGGAGGAAGGGGTTGGGTCACACAGTCTCCTTCAACGGTCTCCACAAGGCCCCATCGCCTAGAAGTGCTGGCACAGGCTAGGGACCAAGCCTCTAACACCTGGCCCATTAGGAAACTCATCCATACCATACCATTTTGATTGAGCTTGTGTTGTTTGTCTGTGTTGACTTGCAAAGATTAAGCCAGCCTTCTATTCCTGGAAGTAACCTCTACTTGGTGATGGTATATGAAGTTCTGTTTGCAAATACTTTGTTTAAGAACTTTGTACCTATGCTCATGAAGGATGTCAGTCAATAGTCTGATCTCCCTCCTCCCTTTCCTTATTTATTTTAACTGAGCTGGGGAGGGAACACAGGTACCTCATACATGCCAGACAAGAGCTCTGTTACTGAGTCACATCCCCAGACCCCCCCTTTAAATTTTTTTTTGTTTTTTATTTTTATTTATTTGAGAGTGACAGAGAGAGAAAGAGAGAGAGAGAGAATGGGCACGCCAGGGCTTCTAGGCACTGCAAACGAACTCCAGATGCATGCACCCTCTTGTGCATCTGGCTAACATGGGTCCTGGGGAATAGAGCCTCGAACCTGGGTTGTTAGGCTTCACAGGCAAGCGTTTAACTGCTAAGCCATCTCTGCAGCCCCCAGACTCCGATTTTTAAAGTTTTTATTTTATTTTATTTGAGAGAGTGAGAGAAATGGGGTCATACCAGAGCCTCCAGCTGCTGCAAACAAACTCCAGATGCATGTGCCCCCTTGTACATCTGGCTTATGTGGGTCCTGGGGAATCAAACCTGGGTCCTCTGGCTTTGCAGGCAAGTGCTATAATGCCTAAGCCATCTCTCCAGCCCCCTCCCCCCAGCCCTTCTGTTTTTTGTTTGTTTTGGTTTTTCGGGGTAGGGTCTCACTCTAGCTTGGGCTGACCTGGAATTCACTATTAGTCTCAGGGTGGCCGCAAACTCATGGCAGTCCTCCTACCTCTGCCTCCCAAGTGCTGTGATTAAAGGTGTGCACCACCATGCCCGGCTCAGCCCTTCTTTTAATAGCTGGTCTAATTTGCCTGGAGGTGTTTTTTTTTCCCCCCCAGAGCATTTTATTTTTAATCTTAATATTTTATTTGTTTGTTTGTTTGAGAGAGGGAAAGAGGCAGAGAGAGAATGGGCACACCAGGGCTTCCAGCCACTGCAAACTAACTCCAGATGCATGTGCCACCTTGTGCATCTGGCTTATGTGGGTACTGGGGAATTGAACCAAGGTCCTTTGGCTTTGTAGGCAAGTGCCTCAACCACTAACCCATCTCTCCAGCCCTATTTTTAATTTTAATTTTAATTTTAATTTTGGTTTTCTAAGGTAGGATCTCACTCTATGCCAGGCTGACCTGGAATTCACCATGTACTCTCAGGGTCACCTCGAAGTCACTGCTATCCTCCTACCGATGCCTCTCAAGTGTTGGGATTAAAAGTGTGTCCCACCAAGACTGGCTCCCAGAGCATTTTAAGCTTATTTGCTTCACAGCAGGCCATACCCATTAGGTTCCTATGGGTCGGTCCCACAGCCTAGCTTGTGTCCTTGCCTATCCCATCAGGAGCTGCTCATATGGCTCAGTCTGGTGACAAGTGTTAAGGCAAGCAGAGACCTGTTGTGCCTTGGTTCTCTTGTCTTGCTCAGCTCTCTGGATTCTCTCCAGTATCTGACCACTAGGGACACTTTAGTGTGCTTCTAGCCTGCTGTCCATCATCTCAGGGAGGCACCTGGCCATCACTTCGCTGCCCTGAACTTAGTGCATTACAGAGAGCCTCTTGCTGTCATCACCCAGTGTCGGGTAGAGTCTCCATCTTAAATCCAGGATGGTGTGGGGTCCCCATCCGAAACCCAAGATGTGGGGTCCCTTTCTTCTTTTTTCTTTTTTGAACTCATAACATTTTTTTTTTAAGGTAGGGTCTCATCTAGCCCAGGCTGACCTGGAACTCACTGTGTAGTCCCAGGCTGGTTTTGAACTCACAGTGATCCTCCTACCTCTGCCTCCAGAGTGCTGGGATTAAAGGCATATGCCACCACCTTTGGCCAGTGTCCTCTTAATTTGGATATCTACATGTTTACCTGATACTGCCCCATTAAACAAGTGTCTTAAAGCAATATTTATGTAGAAAAGTGATTTTTACAGAGAGCTGTGGAGAAATTTCTGGAAGTTTGCCAGTAAAGGTGCAGTTATCACACCTTTGGTGGACCTTGGGTGTCCTCATTCAGTCATTCTAGGGCTTATGTATACATTGTGTTTGAGTATGTGCATAGTGCACATGAGTGGCACAGGTGCCTCCAGGAAGGTGTGTGGACACACAGGAAGCAGCCAGACATGCTTGGTTTTGCAGATGCAGACAGGAAGCGCATTCATGTGTCCATTTCCCAGAGAGTGCTCCTCAGAGGTGCTGGGTACTGGTCTGTTTCCCAGACTGCCTCTGGCCAGGGCAGCCCTTGTCTCCCTTTCTGCTTTAAGGTTTCAATGGTGAAGTGAAATTAGCAATTAAAAGGGTGCTCACACCTTCCTGGCAGTGGTATTGGTGGATAGAGTGAGGCCATGGTTAGGTGTATGTGGTGGACGGCTGGCTGTGCTTCCACAGCTGAGTGCTGTACTCGGTGCTGAGCCCTGTTCTTTGGGAGTGTCCCTGCAGCCTTTCCCAGGTAATGACCCCTGAGGGAGGCTGCACCAGGGCCAAGCCTGCAGTCTGTCATGCATCTGGGCAGTGTGGCTGGGATGTGCCTGGGCCCCTCTGAGGGCTGTGCCCTGTTGCCTTGCAGGTTGTGCAGCATGACCCTCAAGAAGCTGGCAGTGCTCCGGGAGCTGGAGAAGGAGCTCATGTCCATGGTGATTGCTGTCAAGATGCAGGTGAGCCCTTGCCGTGCACCCATAGGTGAGGCTGCTCCTCACTCTTCACATAGTCCCTGGGCAACAGTGCTCCTGAGAATTGTCACCTGGTACTCTGCCTCCCCTGCCCAGCTCCCTCCTTCATACCTCCCCAAGCCGGAGACGCTTGTCTGCAGGAGCAGGTGCTTTCCCTGCTTCTCTCAGGCAGAGCAGGGGGCTTCACACTAGGTTGGTGTGAACTGTGAACGTGGGTGGAGGGAGGGAGGCACACAGCTACTTCTTACTGAACCTTGTTCCCAGCCCACAGTCTGTACTAGTGGATACCCTGAGCCTATGGAGTAGAATGCTCAGACTTGGTCCCCAGGCAGTGCTATTGTCCTCCACTCTGGCTCTTCCCCACATGACCCTCCCCTTTCACACTTAAGATGTAGGCTTAGAGTCTAAGGAGGCAGGGCTGTCTGGTCTCCTTTCCTGAATTGCCTGCCCCTCCCAAAGGTTCTACTTTGATGAGATCATGGAGGCCCCTCCTCCCTGGAGATACTGTTGGGTTTTTAGCATCCAAAAGGGCATGCCTTTAATCCCAGTAGAGGTAGAAGGATTGCTCTGCAAGGACACAGATGTGGCCAAGATGCATGTCAAGCTTCTCTACAGACCAAAGCTCCCCCAGAGTCCCCTCTGGGACGTTACCATAAGGCTGAGTTCTGGGCCCCATGGGTAGGAGAGGTTGTGCCGGCCTGCAGACCCCGAAAGAGGGAGTGGGAATGAATCTAAGACAAGAACACAAGGAATGGAGCCAAGACAAGTTCTGATCAAGGCTCAGGTTTATTCAGGCAGACACAAGCTTATATACTTTCTCGATAATGCCTACGTGCCTAAGGTCAGCTTCACCAGGGCCATGTGGTAACACCCGTCTATCAGGTGCCTATGCTTTATGTTAAATAATGCCTTTGTAACTGGCGCCATCTCACCTGGGCTGCCTTCTCACCTAGCCTGTTGGATAAGGCCTTTAAAGACCACCTGTAGCTCCCGACAGAGGTTATGGCTTCTTCAAGTTTTCAGAGCAATGCAGAAAGTCACACATGCAAAAACTGACCTCCCAGCACTTGGGAGGCAGAGGCAGGAGGATCGCTGTGAGTTCAAGGCTACCCTGAGTGTGGAATAGTGAATTCCAGGTCAGCCTGAGGTAGAGTGAGACCCTGCCTCAGGAAAAAAAAAAAAAAAAAAAGTTGACCTGTTGTAGGGATCTGAATTGATGCTGTGAACATGTGACTTGTGATGTGGCTCACCCTCCCCACACTCTGATCTTGTTCCTCAGGCTTTGTCTTCCACTCCTTGCCTCTGTGGAACTGCCCCAGACCCGTTATTACTGAACCCTCAGCCCTTAAAAGTCAGGGACCCAGAATGCTTTTCATTCCATCATTCTTCAGCCCTCTATGCATGCTACCCTTGTCCTTCCCCTTTCCCTTCCCAGCAGACTTCCAGCCCCAGACTGGGCACTCTTTCCTGTCCAGGTCACCTGATTCTAGTTGGCTCTGTGCCTGCATTTGATAGGCTTGGCAAAACTAGAGAAAACTTCCTCAAATCCTAGAAGTACTACATGCAGGTGTCCAGGCTCCTGCTTGGCTGGCCCTCAAACTGTGCACATATGTCCTTGCTTCCTGGGCAGCTCATATTCTCTGCAGCACAGAAGCTAAGACGTGATGCCAGGTAGGGAGGGGCCTGCCTCTGGACCCCTCTACAGGTGTGTGGGTCCAGCATTGGGCAATTAAGCATCTGAGAAGAACCTTCACATGGCCTCTTTGTGGACTTATCACAACTGTGCCCAAACCCACTGCCCTCCTACATGGCCCTGTGCTTGCTCCCCCCTCTGCTTTCACTTCCCCTCTCTGTAGCCACCGGCTTCCCCTGCTAATCCTAACCCTGCCCTAGTGCCTCATCCACAGCTGCCTCCAGCCATGTCTGCTCGTTTCTCAGCATAGAGAACTCATGCATCCTTGATGGAGCTGATACTCAAAAACCTGTGATGAACATTTTTTTTTTTACAATGGTTTTTAAAACAAGCTCTGGCAAGTTTTATTAAAGAAAAATTTTACATAGTTTACTTTTCACCAGTCTGCTCTGGCATGTTTCTAATAATGTCAGAATCACCTGGATCAATGATAGACAGTGTGCATACTCTGTAGTATTTCCCGCATGCTCTGCCCAATAGTGATGGACACCAGTTTTGGCCAACATAGCATAGTATTCTATCTCAGATTTCCTCAGCACCGGGCAGTTGTTGGTGAGGATGACCAGTTTCACTTTGCCCTGTCTGATCATCGTCAGCGTCTGCTTGGACCGGGTGCGTACTTTCCACTCTTCATAACGAGCCGGAGCCTCGAGTTGATGGGCTCCAGGGACTTTTTCATCTTCTTTGCGGCCACCATCTTCCTGCCTTAGGTGCAGGACGGGCCCCAACCAAGCGCAGCCGCCAAGATGTGATGAGCATTTTTAAATCCAGTTGGAATTTACTTTGCTGTTACGTGGGAGATTGGAGTTCTCTTTTGTTTCGTGCCAAAGAATCGTCATCCACTTGTTGATCAATATTTTCGGTTGGCTGAAACCTACCTGAATGTTGTATCTGTGCAGTTTGGATCTGTCCCTTGATAGTATCTATGTTTTTTGTTTGTTTGTTTGTTTGTTTTGTTTTTTTGAGGTAGGGTCTCTAGCCCAGGCTGACCTGGAAGTCCCTATGTAGTTTCAGGGTGGCCTTGAACTCTGGCAATCCTCCTATCTCCCAAGTGCTGGTATTAAAGGCATATGCCACCACGCCCAGAGATAAGGACATTTTTTAAGGCCTTTGTCCTGACTGTTCAGAGTGCTGGTGTAATTATCCTTGACTGGTTCTGATCAACATGCTTGCCTCTAAACTAGAAGGTGTGTTTCCTCAGGGCTCCAAGCGCGTTCTCCGATCTCATGAGATTGTGCTGCCCCCCAGTGGACAAGTGGAAACTGACCTGGCCTTGACCTTCTCTCTGCAGGTGAGTCCAACACTGGATAATAGGGGATCTCTATGGTCAGGGCCCTGAGTGAGAAATGGAACTCTCACTGCTTGGTGCCCTGGTCACTTACTTTGGGGTGTTGAACACACCCTGGTCAGTGCCCTGGGGAGTGGTGGGCACATTTGCTCTCCAGAGACTTTGTAGATGACCGCAACTTAGTCAGAGCTACCTGTGTCCCTTCTTTATCTTGTGATTATGAGTTTTTTGTTTGTTTTTCAAGGCTTTTTAAAAATTTATTTGAAAAAATAAATGAAAAAGAAAGCTGAGCATGGTGGCACATACCTTTAATTCCAGCACTTGGCAGGCAGAGGTAGGAGGATCACATGAGGGAGTTCGAGGCCACCCTGAGGCTACATAGTGAGTTCCAAGTCAGCCTGGGCTAGAGAGAGACCCTACCTTGAAAAAAAGCAAACAAACAAAAATAATAAAAATAAAAAATTATTTTTATGTATTTATTTATTTTTGTTTTTCGAGTTAGAGTATCACTCTAGCCCAGGCTGACCTGGAATTCATTATGTCGCCTCAGGGTGGCCTCGAACTCTTGGTGATCCTCCTACCTCTGCCTCCCCCAGTGCTGGGATTAAAGGTGTGCACCACCACGCCCGACTAAAAAATTTATTATTATTATTTTTATTTGAGAGAGAGATAGCACCAGGGCATCCTTCCACTGCAGACAGACTCCAGACTCAAGTGCCACTTTGTGCATCTGGCCCAGTGTGGGTCCTGGGGAATCGAACCCAGGCTGTCAGACTTTGCAAACACATGCCTGACCTGCTGAGCCTCTTTATCTCCTTTAATGTTTTGTCTTTTTCTAATATTTAATAGAGAGAGAGGAGAACATAGGTATACCAGGGCCTCCAGTCACTGCAAATGAAATCCAGATGCATATGCAACTACCTTGTGCATCTGGCTTTATGTAGGCCCTGGGGAATTAAACCCGGGTCTAAGGCTTTACATCTCTCCAGCCTGGCAATATTGCTCCCCACGCCCCCAGGTAAGGTCTCACTCTAGCCCAGGCTGACCTGGAAATCTGTAGCTCCAGGCTGGTCTCAAACTCACAGCGATACTTGATACTTTTACGTATGCCTCCCAAGTGCTGAGATTAAAGGTGTGCGCCACCATGCCTGGCCCTAATGGTTTTGTTTTTTCTTTTCAAAATTTTTTTTATTAACAACTTCCATGATTATAAAAAATATCCCATGGTAATGCCCTCCCTCCCCCCACTTTCCCCTTTGAAACTCCATTCTCCATCATACCCCCTCCCCCTCTCAATCAGTCTCTCTTTTATTTTGATATCATGATCTTTTCCTCCTATTATGATGGTCTTGTGTAGGTAGTGTCAGGTACTGAGAGGTCATGAATATCCAGGTCATTTTGTGTCTTGGGGGAGCACATTATAAGGAGTCCTACCCTTCCTTTGGTTCTTACATTCTTTCCACCACTTCTTCCACATTAGACCCTGAGCCTTGGAAGGTGTGATCGAGATATTACTCAGTACTTCAGTCACTTCTTTCCAGCATCATGATGCCTTCTGAATCATCCCAAGGTCATTGCTATCTGAAAAGAGAAGGTTCTCTACCAAAAGTGAGAGTAGCATTAATATAAGGGTGTGAACATTAAGAGAAGTGCTTACTGGGCAGTTTGATAAGCATAGTACGTACATTTAGCCAGACAGCAGCAGACATTACACCCCTAGGGCTCATGACTACCCCTGTTTTAAGTTTTCAGTACCAGGGAGGTATTTCCTCCCATGGAGCGGGCCTCCAATCCAATTAGAGGGCAGTTGGTTTCCACCATGACAGATGTGCCACTATTGCACTCGTTGGCTCATTTGGCCTGGCTGGCCAAATATAAGGCTTGCAGTGCCCGTTGTAGAGTCTTCCCTGGTGATTTCTTTCTCCTATTGAACTGCATGCAGAATGGCTTCTTCCAGCTTTCTCTCAGCTGGTCTACATGGAGGAGGTTATCAACTCTGTTCCAGCAGGATTTCTCAGTGGCCTTGCAGCCCAAGTATGTGGAGTCTTCAGCAATAGGGTCTTCTTACCATCTATTCCTGGTGGGAAACCAAAGGCCTCAACAATGGCCTATAATGTTTGTGGGCATCAGGGACCTCCCTGGCCAACAATTCACTGTAAGGTATCCCATCCCTGGCACTGAAAATTTTCTAGCAACATTTTATGTCTCCTGAGTGTTCCATTGTCCAAAAGAGTAGGTTTCCATATGATTTATTTTTAATTTAATTTTATTTATTTATTTTATTTTATTTTATTTTTGAGATAGGATTTCACTCCAACCCAGGCTGACCTGGAATTCACTATGTAGTCTCAGGGTGGCCTCGAACTCATGGCGATCCTCCTACCTCTGCCTCCCGAGTGCTGGGATTAAAGGTGTGCACCACCACACCCGGCTCCATATGATTTATTTATATCCTCTTAGATTTTGATTAGCCCTCCCTCCACCTTTCCTTTACTCAATCTCTTCCCCTCACCTCACTTTGGGCCTTTCCACCCTCGTTAATCTATTCTTCTACTTACATACATACAGTACCATCCTATTAAGTACCCCCTCCCTTCCTTTCTCTTCCCTTTATATCTCTTTTCTAGTTTACTGGCCTTTGCTACTGAGCTTTCTTCCTACTCACATGGAAGTCCAATCATCTGTAGCTAGGATCCACATATGAGAAAGAACATGCGATGCTTGGCTTTCTGGGCCTGGGTTACCTCACTTAGTATTATCCTTTCCAGATACATTCATATTCCTGCAAATTTCATAATTTCATTTTTCTTTACTGCTGAGTAGAACTCCATTGTATAAATATGCCATATCTTCATTATCCATCCATCAGTTGAGGAACATCTAGGCTGGTTCCATTTCCTAGCTATTGTGAATTGAGTGGCAATAAACATGGTTGAGCAAGTATCTCTAAGGTAATGAGATGAGTCCTTAGGATATATGCCTAGGAGTGCTACAGCAGGGTCATATGGTAGATCAATTTTTAGCTGTCTTAGGAACCTTCACACTGATTTCCACAATGGCTGGACCAGATTGCATTCCCACCAACAGTGTAGAAGGATTCCTCTTTTTCCACATCCTTGTCAGCATTTATGCTCATTTTTTTTTCGTGATGGTAGCCAATCTGACAGGAATGAGATGGAATCTCAACGTAGCTTTAATCTGCATTTCTCTGATGACTAGAGATGTAGAACATTTTTTCAGATGCTTATATGCCATCCGTATTTCTTCTTTTGAGAGCTCTCTATTTAGTTCCATAGCCCTAATGGTTTGTTTTTTAAGTAACTAGAAAATTTTTCTTGGTTTACTTTCTGGTAGTTTTTTTGTTTTTTCTTTTTACCATGATAAAGAAAATGGAGGTGGGCCTTTGTGGTGGTGCATGCCTTTAATCCCAGCACTCATGAGGCAGAGGTAGGAGGATCATTGTCAGTTCTAGGCTACCCTAAGAATTCCAGATCAGCCTGGGCTACAGTGAAACTCTTTAAAAAAAAAAAACAAAAAGAAAAGAAAATAGAGGAGCTGGAAAGATTGCTCAGTGGTTAAAGGCACTTATTTGCAAAGCTTGATGACCTGGGTTCGATTCCTCAGTACCCATGTAAAGCCATATGCACATAGTGGCACATGCATCTGGAGTTCGTTTGCAGTGCCATTAGGCCCTCATTTGCCCATCCATCATTCTACCTATCTCCTTGCAAATAAATCGTATATATGTGTGATTTGTGAGACTTCGTAGTCTCAGGCTGGCTTTAAATTTGCAGTGACCCACCTGTCTTAGCCTCCCGAGTGCTGGGGTTACAGGCTGTGCCACCACACCCAGCAGTAACAATAATTAACATATATGTTTTTTGGTTTTTTTTTTTTAACTTTTCAAGGTAAGGTCTTGTTCTAGCCCAGGCTGACCTGGAATTCACTCTGTAGCCTCAGGTTGGCTTGAAACTCACAGTGATCCTTCTACCTCACCCTCCCAAGTCCTGGAATTAAAAGCTTGTGCCACTACATGCCCTCCCCCCCAAAAAAATATGGAATGGAAAATGGCAGGTCATGGTGGTTCATGCCTTTAATCCCATCACTTGGGAGGCCAAGGTAGGAGGATCACTGTGAGTTTGAGACTACATAGTGAATTCCAGGTCAGCCTGGGCTAGAGAGAGAGCCTAACTTGAAAAACCAAAAAAAAAAAAAAAAAAGAAGAGAGAAAAAAAATGGTGAGATCCAAATATCCTTTTATGCTTGTGTTTAGAAAAATGGACAAGGGTTGGATAGATGGTTTAGTGGTTAAGGCACTTGCCTGCAAAGCCTAACAACCCAGGTTTGATTCCCCAGTACCCACATAAAGCCAGAGGCACAAAGTGGCACATGCATCTGGAGTTTGTTGCCAGTGGCTGAAGCCCCTGGTGTGCCCATTCTCCACCCCCACCCCCAGCCTGGAAATAAATAATAATTTTTTTTTAAGGTAGGGCTTCACTCTAGCCCAGACTGACCTGGAATTCACTATGTAGTCTCAGAGTGGCCTTGAATTCACAGTGATCCTCTACCTCTGCCTCCCGAGTGCTAGAATTAAAGGTGTGAACCACCATGCCCAGCAAAATAAATTTTCTTTTTTTGTTTTTTTGAGGTAGGGCTTCACTCTAGCTCAGGCTGATCTGGAAATCATGATGTAGTCTCAGGGTGGCCTTGAACTCATGGCAATTCTCCTACCTCTGCCTCCCAAGTGCTGGGATTAAAGGCATGCCCCACCACACCCGGCTAAACTAAAATATTTTAAAAGTTTTTTTTAATAGACTTTTCTTCTACTTTTTAGGTTTTTTTTTTTTCTTAATTTAACTTATTTTATTTATTTATTTATTTTTTTTGTTCATTTTTATTTATTTATTTGAGAGTGACAGAGAGAGGGAGAGGCAGATAGAGAGAGAGAATGGGCGCACCAGGGCCTCTAGCCACTGCAAACGAACTCCAGATGCATGTGCCCCCTTGTGCATCTGTCTAAAGTGGGTCCTGGGGAATCGAGCCTCGAACCAGGGTCCTTAGGCTTCACAGGCAAGCGCTTAACCGCTAAGCCATCTCTCCAGCCCTTAATTTAAATTTTAAGATTTATTTTTATTTATTTATTTATTAGAGACACAGAGAGGGGGAGGGGCAGAGGGAGGAAAGGAGAGAGAGAGAATGGGCACACCAGGGCCTCCAGCCACTGCAAATGAACTCCAGACGCATGGGCCACCATGTGCATCTGGCTTACGTGGGACCTGGAGAATCAAACCTGGATCCTTAGGCTTCTCAGGCATGTGCCTTAACTGCTAATGCTAGGGCCTCAGCCACTGATATTGAACGCCAGATGCTTGCGCCACCTAGTGGGCATGTGTGAACTTGCGCTTGCCTCACCTTTGTGGGTCTGGCCCATGGAGGGGATCTGGAGAGTAGAACACGGGTTCTTAGGCTTCACAGCCATGCACCTTAACCACTAAGCCATCTCTCTAGCCCTAAATATTTTTTAAAAAGAAAAGATGGAGAGCTGGGCGTGGTGGCATATGCCTTTAATCCCAGCACTCAGGATGCAGAGCTAGGAGGATCATCCTGAGACTACAGAGTGAATTCCAGGTCAGCCCGGGCTAGAGCGAGACCCAACCTTGAAAGAAAAAAAAAAAAAAGAAAAGATGGGGGGCTGGAGAGATGGCTTAGCAGTTAAGGTGTTTGCTTGCAAAGCCAAAGTTCCTTTCCCCAGGACCCACGTAAGCCAGATGCACAAGAGGGCACATGTGTTTGGAGTTCCTTTGCAGTGGCTGGAGGCACTGGCGCGCCCATTCTCTCTCTCCCTCTCTCTGCCTCTTTCTCTCTCTCTCTCATAAATAAAATTTTTTTTTAAAAAAAGGTGGGCAGGACCATGTGGACACAATATAATAAGTTCAAAGCCCTTTGAGTGTCTCGAATGTGCCTCCTGGAGGTGGACTGTCAGCTCAGCTTATCCACTTTTGTAGTTCATTGTGTACTTGGGTGTTGGGGTTCCAGTTCATTTGAAGTATAATTTACCAAACATACAGTGCTGTGTCAAGTGCATGATCTCTTAGCCCCTGAGAAGTGCATAAAGGTGTATATAGCTTGATACAACCCAGAGTTTACCTACCTCTGCTCCTTAGTCTTATACTGGGTTCTGTGAGCTCTAAGAACCTGGGCAGAAGCCCTTGTCACAATCTGCAGCCCTTGGTGGATGGGAGGAGCAGTGGCCCACACAGGAGGTGTCCTCTTATTCCCACATATAGGATACCAGAGTTAGGACCTGTATATCCTGGACAGAGGCATTGCTTAGCTGTGTCTGAATGTTCCCAGACACATAGCCCATGCCATTAAATCTTGACAAATAGGTCATGTGTACCTGCCATCAATGTGGACATGGAGCCCTTGTACCGCACAGGGTGGGGGGCTCGCTAATGTGCTGATTCCTGGGATGGACCTTGAGGACCCAGGTGACTCTAGAAGGCCTGGGCACTGTCAGCAGCTGCTCCTCACAGACTTTGCTGACGGTGTGGCCTGGGATGCACACTTGTGCCCACAGTATCCTCACTTCCTGAAGAGAGAAGGTAACAAGCTCCAGATCATGCTGCAGCGCAGAAAGCGATATAAGAACCGGACAATCCTGGGCTACAAAACGCTGGCT
Organism: Dipus sagitta; assembly: GCA_036346955.1. Taxonomy (NCBI): domain Eukaryota; kingdom Metazoa; phylum Chordata; class Mammalia; order Rodentia; family Dipodidae; genus Dipus; species Dipus sagitta. Next base: position 154,154,064 of record CM070775.1, read on the forward strand.
GCAGGCTCCATCAACATGGCTGAGGTGAGTGTCTGAGAACACTACACAGGAGGTTTCTCTCATGTATGTGGCTGTCTATACTCCAAGTGACCCTCTCAGGAGCCTGGAGGCAATGGCAGAGTACCACACTCTGGTCTTCCATTCCATGCTGTGCAGCATGGCTGCTCCCATGCCCACAGCTGGGTGCAGCTCACCTTCCAGCAGAGATCCTGGGACAGTCTGTCCTGGACTCCCAAGAAACATCCCTGCAGGTTCCCACTGGTTTAGACTCCTTCTGGGTTCCCCTTGCCCTCACCCTTTCCCTGCCATTCAGATGAGTAGCTGGGCTGCAACCAGCAGGCAAGCACCTCAAAAGAACAGGTAGGGTGGCAGTTGGCCAGTCTGTGCATTGTCCCCTTCCTCATCCTCCCAGGGCTTCTGGGTTGCCTAGCTCCTAAGTGGTTCGGGTGTCCCTAGCTCCTTCTTCACCATGACATAAGCACCTAGGCTTACCCCATCTTCTCTCCTGGATCTTGAAGCTTTGCCCTCCCACCCTCAGGGCTGCTCCTCCTCCAATTCCTTTAGATCATGCTGGAGTAACTATCCCAAAAGTGCATCTTCTTTCCTCTTTGGGGAAAGGCTTATCAGTCCCAAGGCTCCCCTCTTCCAGCCACTGGTGTTCATAAAAGCCTACCTTCTGTTGTCTCTGACCATCCTCCTCCAGGTTCTCCAGATTTGCCTTTCAGCAGAACGTCTGTTTCTAGGTCCTGGTGCCTCTAGGCCCAGCTCAGCCCACCTGACTGACCCCAGACAATAGACCATATTCCTGCCCTTGCAGTATCCTGCCTCCTGCAGTGGCTGGCTGTTTCTCATGGTGACCACTGTGGTCTATGGGTTGTCATGAGCATTGGTGAACTTGGGTGGAAGTTGCGGGAGGTGTTGGGTAGGGACACTGTGTGCTAGCACATGTGCAGCATGCCTGGGGAAGGGTGAGGGCGAAGGGGAACCCAGAAGGAGCCTAACCAGAGGGTACCTGCAGGGATGCTTCCTGGGAGTCCATATCTACATGCTTTTGTTTCTCTTATCCTTTTTCTATGAGGATGGAAATTTGTTTTGGCAAAAAAGAAAAAAAAGAGAGGGTGAGATGGAGAGATTGCTCAGTGGTTAAGGCACTTGCCTGCAAAGACTTAGGACCTAGGTTTGATTCCCCAGGACCCACATAAGCCAGATGCACAGGGTTGTGCATACGTCTGGAGTTAATTTGCAGTGGCTGGAGACCCTGGTACCCATTCTCTCTGTGTCTGTCTCTCTTTTCTACTCTTCTCTTCTCTTCTCTTCTCTTCGCTTCGCTTCGCTTCGCTTCGCTTCGCCTCGCCTCGCCTCGCCTCGCCTCGCCTCGCCTCGCCTCGCCTCTCCTCTCCTCTTCTCTCTCTCCCTCTCTCTCTCTCTTTCTCCCGCCTTGCAAATAAATTTTTTTTTCAAGGTAGGGTTTCACTCTAGCTAATGCTGACCTGGAATTCACTGTGTAGTCTCAGGGTACCTCGAACTTGTGGCAATCCTCCTACCTCTGCCTCTGGAGTGCTGGGGTTAAAGGCATGTGCCACCACACACCTGGCTTAAAATATTTTTGAAAAAATCATTTTTTTTCGAGCCAGGCATGGTGGTGCACGCCTTTAATCCCAGAACTCGGGAGTCAGAGGTAGGGGGATTGCCACAGATTCGAGATACCCTGAGACTCCATAGTGAATTCCAGGTCAGCCTGGGCTAAAGTGAAAACCCTACCTCAAAAAATCAAAACACAACACAACAAAAAAAATCATTTTTTTCGCCATGTATGGTGGCGCATGCCTTTAATCTCAGAACTTGGGAGGTAGAGGTAGGAGAATCACCATGAGTTTGAGGCCACCCTGAGACTACATAGTGAACTCCAGGACAGCCTGGGCTAGAGCAAGACCCTACCTCGAAAAATAAAAGAAAAACAAACAAAAAATTTTTTTCTTGGCAGGGTCTTACTCTAGTCCAGGCTGACCTGGAACTCACTATGTAGCTCCAGGATGGCTTCAGACTCACAAAGATCCTCCTGCTAGCCTTCTGATTGCTGAGAGTAAAGGCTTGTGCCACTATGCTGCCTCTGTTTGGGTGGGGGAAAAGTTTTAAAAATATTTTTTATTTTTATTTATTTATCTCAGAGAGAGAAAATGAATGAGTGAATGGATATGCCAGGGCTTCTAGCCACTGCATATGAACTCCAGACACAGGTGCCACCATGTGCATCTGGCTTATTTGGGTAGTGGTGAATCGAACCTGGGTCCTTAGGCTTTGGAGGCAAGTGCCTTAACCGCTAAGTCATCTTTCTATCCCTGTTTCTTTTTCTTTTTCTTCTTTTTTGTCAACACATTGTTTTATTATTTATTTTTTCTTTTCAAATTTTTTTTATTAACAACTTCCATGATTATAAAAAATATCCCATGGTAATGCCCTCGCTCCCACCACTTACCCTTTGAAACTCCATTCTCCATCATATCCCCTTCCCCTCTCAATCAGTCTCTTATTTTTTTATTTTATTTTTTTATTTTTTTGGTTTTTTGAGGTAGGGTCTCACTATAGCCCAGGGTGACCTGGAATTCACTATGGAGTCTCAGGGTGTCCTCGAACTCACGGCGATCCTCCTACCTCTGCCTCCCAAGTGCTGGGATTAAAGGCGTGTGCCACCATGCCCAGCTCTTTTATTTTGATGTCATGATCTTTTCCTCCTATTTTGATGGTCTTGTGTAGGTAGTGTCAGGTATTGTGAGGTCATAGATATCCAGGCCATTTTGTGTCTGGGGGGAACATGTTGTAAGGAGTCCTACCCTTCCTTTGGCTCTTACATTCTTTCTGCCACCTCTTCCACATTAGACGCTGAGCCTTGGAAGGTGTGATTGAGATATTGCAGTACTGAGCACTCCTGTCACTTGTTTCCAGCATCACGATGCCTTCTGAATCATCCCAAGGTCACTGCCATCTGAAAAGAGAAGGTTCTCTACCAAAAGTGAGAGTAGCATTAATATAAGGGTATGAATATTATACTGGGCAGTTTGATAAGCATAATATATACATTTAGACAGACAGCAGCAGATATTATAACTCTAGGGCTCATGACTACCCCTGTTTTAAGTTTTCAGTGTCAGGGATGTATTCCCTTCCTATGGAGCAGGCCTCCAGTCCAATTAGAGGGCAGTTGGTTTCCACCATGACAGACGTGCCACTATTGCACCCGTTGTCTCATTTGGCTTGGCTGGCCAAATACATATAAGGCTTGCAGTGTCCACTGTTGAGTATCTTCATTGGTGATTTCTCTCTCTCCCATTGAACTGCATGCAGAATGGCTTCTTCCAGCTTTCTGTCAGCTGGTCTACATGGAGGAGGTTGTCAGCTCAGTTCCAGCATTTCTCAGTGGCCTTGCAGCCCAAGTATGTGGAGTCTTCAGCAATAGAGTCTTACCATCTATTCCTGGTGGGAAACCAAGGGCCTCAGCAGTGGCCTATAATGTTTTGGGGGCATCAGTGACCTCCCTGGCCGACCACTCACTAGAAAGTATCCCATTCCTGGCACTGAAAATTTTCTAGCAACGATCTACAGCTCCTGAGTGTTCCATTGTCCAAAAATGGAGGATTCCATATGGTTTATTTATATCCTCTTAGATTTTGATTAGCCCTCCCTCCACATTTCCTTTACTCAGTCTCTTCTCCTGACCTCACTTTGGGCCTTTTCAACCCTGTTAATCTGTTCTTCTACTTACATATATACAATACCATCATATTAAGTACCCCTCTCCCTTCCTTTCCCTTCCCTTTATATCTCTTTTTTTAGCATACTGGCCTCTGCTACTGAGTTTTTTCCTTCTCACACACAAGCCCAATCATCTGTAGCTAGGATCCACATATGGGAGAGAACATGCAACGCTTGGCTTTCTGGGCCTGCTTACCTCACTTGGTATAATCCCTTCCAGATCCATCCATTTTCCTGGAAATTTCATAACTTCTTTTTTCTTTTTCTTTTCTTTTCTTTTTTTTCTTTTTTTCTTTTTTTTTTTTTCGTTTTTCAAGGTAGGGTCTCACTCAAGTCAAGGCTGACCTGGAATTCAGTCTGTATTATCAGGGTGGCCTCGAACTCACAGCGCTCCTCCTACCTCTGCCTCCCAAGTGCTGGGATTAAAGGCATGTGCCACCACGCCCAGCAACTTCTTTTTTCTTTACCGCTGAGTAGAACTCCATTGTATAAATGTGCCATATCTTCATTATCCACTCATCAGTTGAGGGACATCTAGGCTGGTTCCATTTCCCAGCTATTGTGAATTGAGCGGCAATAAACATGGTTGAGCAAGTATCTCTAAGGTAATGAGATGAGTCCTTAGGATATATGCCTAGGAGTGCTATAGCTGGGTTATATGGTAGATCAATTTTTAGCTGTCTTAGGAACCTTCACACTGATTTCAACAATGGCTGGACCAGATTGCATTCCCACCAGCAGTGTAGAAGGGTTCCTCTTTTTCCACATCCCTGCCAGCATTTATGATCATTTGTTTTCATGATGGTAGCCAATCTGACAGAAGTGAGATGGAATCTCAACATAGTTTTAATCTGCATTTCCCTGATGACTAGGGATGTAGAATATTTTTGTAGGTGCTTATATGCCATTTGTATTTCTTCTTTTGAGAACTGTCTATTTTGCTCCATAGCCCATTTTTTAATTGGCTTGTTTGATTTATTATTTAATTTTTTGAGTTCTTTCCATATCCTAGATATTAATCCTCTATCAGATATATAGCTGGCAAGGATTTTTTCCCATTCTGTAGGTTGCCTCTTTGCTTTATTCACAGTGTCCTTTGCAGTACAAAATTTTTGTAATTTCATGAGGTCCCAGTGGTTAATCTGTGGTTTTATTGCCTGAGCAATTGGGGTTATATTCAGAAAGTCTTTGCCATGACCAATATGCTGAAGGGTTTCCCCTACTTTTTCCTCTAGCAATTTCAGAGTTTCAGGTCTGATGTTAGGGTCTTTAGTCTATTTGGACTTATTTCTTGTGCATGGAGAGAGAGAAGAATCTATTTTCATCCTTCTACAGATACATATCCAGTTTTCCCAACACCATTTGCTGAAGAGGCTGTCTTTTCTGCAATGAGTGTTTTTGGCGTTTTTATCAAGTATCAGGTGGCTATAGCTACCTGGACTTATATCTGGGTCCTCTATTCTGTTCCATTGATCTACATATCTGCTTTTGTGCCAGTACCATGCTGTTTTTGTTACTATGGCTCTGTAGTATAGGTTAAAATCAGGTATGGTGATACCACCCGCCTTAGTTTTGTTGCTCAGTATTATTTTAGATATTTGAGGTTTTTTGTGATTCCAAATGAATTTTTGGATTGTTTTTTCTATTTCCATGAAGAATGCCTTTGGAATTTTGATGGGGATTGCATTAAATGTGTAGATTGCTTTTGGTAAGATTGCCATTTTCACAATATTGATTCTTCCAATCTAGGAACAAGGGATGTTTTTCCATTTCCTAGTGTCTTCTGCAGTTTCTCGCTTGAGTGTTTTATAGTTTTCATTGTAGAGATTCTTTACTTCCTTGGTTAGGTTTATTCCAAGGTACTTTATTTTCTTTGATACAATTGTGAATGGGAGTGATTCTCTGATTTCATTCTCTGTGTGTTTGTTGTTAGCATATAGGAAGGCTACTGATTTCTGTGTATTTATTTTGTATCCTGCTACATGGCTGTAGGTGTTTATCAGCTGTAACAGTTTGCTGGTAGAGTCTTTAGGGTCCTTTATATATAGAATCATGTCACCTGCAAATAATGATAACTTGATCTCTTCCTTTCCAATTTGTATCCCTTTTATGTGCATCTCTTGCCTTATTGCTATGGCTAAGACTTCCAGTACTATATTAAATAAAAGTGGGGACAGTGGACACCCTTGTCTTGTTCCTGATTTTAGTGGAAAAGCTTCCAGTTTTTCCCCATTTAGTACTATGTTGGCTGTAGGGTTGTCATAAATAGCCTTTATTATATTGAGATATGTTCCTTCTTTTCCCAGTCTCTGTAGGACTTTTATCATGAAGGGATGTTGGATTTTGTCAAATGCTTTTTCTGCATCTAATGAGATGATCATGTGATTTTTGTCCTTCAGTCCATTTATATAATGTATTACATTTGTCGATTTGCGTATGTGGAACCATGCTTGCATCTCTGGGATAAAGCCTACTTGGTCAGGGTGAATGATCTTTCTGATACATTCTTGTATTCTTTTTGCCAATGTTTTGTTGAGAATTTTTGCATCTATGTTCATGAGGGAGATTGGTTTGTAATTTTCTCTTTTTGTTCTAACTTTGCCTGGTTTTGGTATCAGGGTGATGCTGGCTTCATAGAAGGAATTTGGTAGGATTTCTTCTTTTTCTATTTTATGGAAAAGTTTAAGAAGCAGTGGTGTTAGTTCTTCCCTGAAGGTCTGGTAAAATTCAGCAGTGAATCCATCTGGGCCTGGACTTTTTTTAGTTGGGAGATTTTTGATAACTGCTTGGATCTCCATGCTTGTTATAGGTCTATTTAAGTGATTAATCTCATCTTGATTTAATTTAGGTAGGTCATATAAATCAAGGTAATCATCCATTTCTTTCAGATTTTCATACTTAGTGGAGTATATGCTTTTATAGTATGTCCCTACGATTTTTTGAATTTCTCTGGCATCTGTTGTGATGTTACCTTTTTCATCTATAATTTTATTAATTTGTGTCTCTTCTCTCTTTCTTTTGGTCAGATTTGCTAAGGGTTTATCAATCTTGTTTATCCTTTCAAAGAACCAACTCTTTCTTTCATTGATTCTTTGGATTGTTTTTTTGGTTTCTATTTCATTCATTTCTGCCCTAATCTTTATTATTTCTTCCCGTCTACTGATTTTTGGTTTGCCTTGTTCTTCTTTTTCCAAGGCTTTAAGGTGAAGCATTAGGTCATTTACTTGCGACCTTTCTAATTTCTTAACATAGGCACTTAAAGCTATAAATTTACCTCTTAGGACTGCCTTCGATGTGTCCCAGAGATTTTGGTATTTTGTGTTCTCATTATCGTTTGACTCTATAAATTTTTTGATTTCCTTCTTGATTTCTTCATTGACCCATTTATCATTTAGTAATGTGTTGTTTAATTTCCATGATTTTGTGTATGCTGTATAGCCTTTCTTGCTATTGATTTGTAGTTTGATTCCATTGTGGTCAGATAGAATGCAAGGAATTATTTCAATTTTCCTGTAGTTGTTAAGATTTGCTTTGTGTCCTAATATATGGTCTATTTTAGAGAATGTTCCATGTGCTGCTGAAAAGAATATATATTCTGCAGCATTTGGATGAAATGTCCTGTATGTGTCTGTTAGGTCCATTCCTTCTATGACCTCATTTAGTCCAGATGCCTTTCTGTTTATTTTTTCCTGGGATGATCTGTCAGTTGATGAGAGTGGGGTGTTGAAGTCACCCACTACCCCTGTGTTTGGTGTTATCTGTGACCTTAGTTCTAATAGCATTTGTTTGGGCCCCATGTTACATGCATATATGTTTAGGATTGTAATGTCCTCCTGTTGGAGGGTGCCTTTAATCAATATAAAGTGACCTTCCTTATCTTTCTTAACTAATGTTGGACTGAAGTGTACCTTGTGAGATATTAGGATAGCAACCCTTGCTTGTTTTCTAGGTCCATTTGCTTGAAACACCGTTTTCCAACCTTTCACCCTAAGATAGTGTCCCTCCTTTGTAGAAAGGTGGGTTTCTTGGAGGCAACAAATTGAAGGATCCTGCTTTTTTTAACCCAGTCTGCAAACCTATGTCTTTTGGTTGGGCCATTGAGGCCATTGATACTAAGAGATAATATTGAAAGGTTTGTATTCATTTCTGCCATTTTTTTGTAGTTCTTCCAGTTTTACCTTTGCTCTCATGTTAATTAGTATTTGAGTATTGTTTATTTTTTCCCGGTTCCTTATATGTGTGCTTTTCTTTCTCTTCAGCATGGAGGATTCTTTCAAGTATTTTCTGTAGAGCTGGGTTTGTCTTCAAATACTCCTTTAGCTTGGTTTTGTCGTGGAATGTCCTTATTTCTCCGTCTATTTGAATGGATAGTTTTGCAGGATAAAGTACCCTTGGTTGACAGTTGTTATCTTTCAGAACTTGGAATACATCACTCCACGCCCTTGTGGCTTTTAAAGTTTGTGTTGAGTAATCTGGTGTGATCCTGGTAGGCTTGCCTTTGTAGGTAACTTGATTTTTCTCTCTGCTTTCAACATTTTTTCTTTGGTTTGTGTGTTTGGTATTTTGATTATAATATGGCAAGGAGAGGTTCTTTCCAGGTTTTGTCTGGCTGGTGTTCTAAAGGTTTCCTGTACCTGCATTGGCACCTCTTTCCCAATTTGGGGGAAGTTTTCTTCTATGATTTTGTTGAAGACACCTACTATGCCTTTGTAGTGAAATTCTTCTCCTTCTACTATGCCCTGAATTCTTATGTTTGATCTTTACATAGTGTCCCGAATATCTTGAAACTCCCACTCATACTTTTCTATTAGTTTGTCTTTCTCTTTGCTGGACTGTATTAGATCTGCCATCTGGTCTTCTAGCTTAGATATTCTGTCCTCTCCTTTATCCATTCTACTGGTGAGATTTTCTACAGAATTTTTTATTTCATTGACTGTGTTCTTCATTGCTAGTAATTCTGACTGGTTTTTCTTTATTATTTCTATTTCCCTATTTATGTCTTGTACTGACCTCTTTATTTCATTAAATTGGTGTCCTGTGTCTTCTTTGATTCCTTTGATTTCCTCTTTCATTCCTTTGATTTCTTCTTTGACTTCTTTGAGCATATTTATAATCATTCTTTTGAAATCTTTCTCAGGCATTTTCTCTAACTTGTTCTCACTGGAGGTCATTTCTAATGCATTAATACTTTTGGTGGATTTATATTGTCTTGAGTTTTGGCGTTTCTTGTGTTATGATGTGTATATTTTTGCATCTTGGATTAATTCAATGCTTGGATTTTCTAGGTAGCTGCAGTATTATTAGATGCATCAATAAATCTGATGTTATATATCTTTAGGGTAGGAGCTTAAGGGGCTAGGTGTGGCTCTCAAGACTCGCAGAGTATCTACAAAAGTGACGCTAGTTGTTGGGTTTGCCTGCTATGAGAATATTCAAGTAGGCTGAGTGGAACAAAATACAGGCAGAGTCTAAAGTTTAACTAAACAATGTACACTTTCAATGAAAAACAGCACAGAGTATTTATGCAAGAGTAGGTATTATGACAACCAGATCCTCTAACAAAATCACAGTCCCTTAGGGTGTGTGTTGCCCCACACCCTTAATCCTATCAACTGGGAGGTTAAGGTTTCTGGTTTATTGAGGGTTCCAAGTCAGCTTGTGACCAAGTGAGACCCTTCCCTAATGAACAACAGGAATGGAAACAAAGCCAGTATAAATCAAGAAGCAACAAATAACAAGCCCAAAATACAGCTTATTTAAGAATGGCAAATCCAACCATCCATCAGATTTAACATATAATTTATCCTGATATGGAAGGTGCAATTAGCTCTTCTGGTTCAGGCATATATACCAGGCTTATTTGGCGGGTATTGACCTGGTGTAATCCCAGTTAACTTTTGGGATGATTTTGGTCTCAGTTATGCTGTGCTTCTTGGGTTCCTCTTTGCTGTGCTGTGGGTTCAAGTAGGCCAGATGGGTCACTTGATTGGTGCTCTGGTCACCAGTGCTGGGTGCTGTGAGCTCCCTTCCCCAGGTCTCTGGTGCTTGCTGTTGCTTGTGCTGGCGGTGGAGTGGGGTGAGGCTGTGGATGGTGGCTCTAGTTCTGCTGGTCCACTTGATCCTCTACCTCACGAGCTGCTCCTCCGTTGGCCACTGCAGTCCTCCCATCACGTTTCTTGAGTTTGCGAGGAGCTCCAGTGTGAGTGGAAAATCCCTCACCTGGCTTTTCCTGCAACTCGAGCCGAGCCTGGCAGCTGTGGCCCCGCGGACCTGGTGTCACTGCTGCTGGAGCCGCTTCTGCCTGCCTATGTGGGCTCTGGATGCTCTGGATCTCTGCTACTTCTCTGCTGTTGTTGGTAATTTCTTATACCCCTCACTTTTCAGTAGAAGAGTGTATTTTTCTGGAGTTTTTTTTTGGGGGGGGTTTCTCCTCTAGGCCCCTTTGGTGTTGTTCCTACCCCGCCATCTGAACTGGAGGTTTTTTTGTTTGTTTGTTTTTGTTTTTGTTTTTGATGTAGGGTCTCATTCTAGTCCAGGCTGACTTGGAATTCACTATGTAGTCTCAGGGTGGCCTTGAACTCAGAGATCCTCCTACCTTTGCCTTCCTGAGTGCTGGGATTAAAGGCATGCACCACCATGCCCAGCTGTTTTTGTTTTTTTGAGATAGGGTCTTGCTCTAGCCCAGGTGGAACTGGAATTTACTATGTAATCTTAAGGTAGCCTTGAACTCATGGCAATCCTTCTACCTCTGCCTCTCAAATGCTGGGATTAAAGATGTGTACCACCATGCCTGGCTGTTTTGACAAAATTTTGATACCATTTACAATGGAGCCTGACCTCCTGAGCAGTTTCTCATGACACTGAAATTTTTTGAGACCAAAAGAGGGAGGCTGTGGGGAATACAGATGGAGAGGTTACCACTGGGCTAAGTTGGCTCTAGCCCTTTGCTATGGTCACTCAGCATCCCTGGTTCCTGGTGGACAGACAGTTCTTTACTGCAAAGCCAGATGGCTTCGGAAGGCTGAAGTAGTAACAGCTGTCCAGTACCAGCTCAGGAGAGTTCCAGAAGCCTTACTGAAGTCAGAGGAATCAAGAATTCTGGGCCAAGAAGGGCAAAGCACATAGAGAAAGGCTGAGAGCAGAGCCATGACTAAGAACAGATAGCTTTGAGATAGGACACTAGCCCTTGGGCAGTGCCTAGCCTGTGCTTGCCACCCTGAGATTCCACTGGCACAAGAGGCACTGGTCAGGAAGGGAAGCTGCCAGGTAAGGCAGCTGAAGAGCCTACTCCTGACATTGTGAGCATGACCAGCTCTGGCTCCCCTGTGGCTCTGTCTCAGGGCACTCCAAAGGGTAACAGGCTGCTGGAGTCAGAGCAGACTTGGCATCAACAGGAGGCCTGTTTCTTCTGCACTCTTCCCTTGTAGGAGGCCAAGAAAATAGGCACAGCCCTATCTGGGTTCCTGCAGAAGTGGGTGTGAGCAGTCATGTTGACCATGTCCTACCAGCAGCTAACCCATTTCAAGAGCTGAGGGCTTCTAATTATATCCAGTCTGCCCTGCTCCATGCAAGCCTGAGTGGCTCCTTACCCTGAAGTTCACTTTGTTAGCAAACGCTCAGCCTCCTGAGAAGGCCTTGGTTTCTGAACAGACTTGTTCACACAGTCAAGTCACTTGGAGGTGACAAGAACACAGTGCAGCTGCAGAGACAAGCAAGGGGGGCTGTCTCATGTGGTGCCTGCTGCATGTTTGTCACCTGTGTGCATATAGCACACGAAGGCTCCTGTAGTATAGGAGTGTTGGCACTAAGCTGCCAGCTACCTCCTGATTGAGTTTCCGAAATGATGGTCAAAGCAGATATAAGCTACCCTAAAATTTATTATATTCACTGATTAGAGTTGCCAACACGTCAGACCTGATTTTTTAAAATATTTTATTTATTTTCATTTTTTTTCAAATTTTTTTTATTACCAACTTCCATGATTACTAAAAATATCCCATGGTAATGCCCTCCCTCCCCTACTTTCCCCTTTGAAACTCCATTCTCCATCATATTTTGGTTTTTCAAGGTAGGGTCTCACTTTAGCCCAGGCTGACCTGGAATTCACTCTGTATTCTCAGAGTGGCCTCGAATTCATGGCGATCTTCCTACCTCTGCCTCCCAAGTGCTGGGATTAAAGGCATGTGCTACCACGCCTGGCTGAGACCTGATTTTTTAAAAGCATACACTTCTGACATCTGGATCTGATCCAATGACCCCAAAGGCATCGTTTAGTGTACAAAGGTCCCTTTTGGCAAGAGGTCCAATTGTTTCTGCCTGCTTCTGAGGCAGTGCCAGGGTGATGGCTCTAGGTGGTCTGGCTTCTGGGCTCCTGTGTCCTTGCTGGCTTGCTGTTGCTCTCATGACAGTAGGCCAAAGCCTTGATTCTCCTGTGAGCCAGGCCTGGTGGGCTGTGTGTGCCCTTGGAGACATGGCCTGAGCTGGTAGCTCTTCCTTGTCAGACAGGAGTCTTGGACAGCAGGTCTCCAAGGTTGAATAGTCATGTCAGAGTACCACTGAAGACCCTCAACAACATTACTACACACCCAGCTGGGCAGTGGGTAGAAGTGATCAAGGGGCTGAGACCTGCTGGGTTGGCTTTCCAGGGTGCCAGAGAGCAGGTGAGCTATAGATAAACCTCTCTGCTAACTTCAATAGGAAGTACCTAAGCCTGAGCCTCTCTGCTCAGTCCAGTGTCGTCGTCTTGTGGCCCATCTACCCAACCCCTTCTTCCTTTAGTTTTGTGCTTAGCCTCTGTTCTACAGTCTTGTTGTTTGCCTGATATGTGTTCCCTCCTCACAGATGTTGGAGCTCCCCAAATGGTGGACCTCCCTGCCTGTGAAACTTTCTAGAACTATGTTCCCCAGGTGATGCAGCACCCCTCTGAGGGTGGCCAAGTGCTGAGCCTCTACAGCAACATCAAAGAAGCCTCTGTCAAGGTGGCTGAGATCTGGATTGTCTCCCTGTCCAGTCAGCCCATTGACCATGAGGACAGCGCCATGCAGGCTGGCCCCAAGGCTAAGTCTACAGGTGAGAAACTGTGCCCTTCCTTTCTCTACCCTGCACGTCACTTCCTAAGGTACCTGAGCTGTTGTGGTTAGAGGAAGTGCAGAGCTGTCTCAGCTAGAAGCTTTATGAAAAAGTCATGTGCACTGTTGTGGTCTTGGATTGTGACATTTTGCTCAGGCCTAAGTCCTGTGTGCCTCCTTCAATAAGAAGGTATTATGGAGCTGGGTGTGGTGGCACAGGCCTTTAATCCCAGCACTCAGGAGGCAGAGGTAGGAGGATCGCCATGAGTTCAAGGCCACCCTGAGACTACATAGTGAATTTCAGGTCAGCCTGGCTAGAGTGAGACCCTACCTCAGGGAAAAAAAAAAAGTTGTTACAGGAGCCTGCAATGCTTTTTAAAATATTTTATTTTTAATTATTTATTTACAAGCAGAAAGAAATAGAAGAGACACAGAGAGAATTGGCTTGCCACTTTGTGCTTCTGGCTTACGTAGGTCCTGGGGAATCAAACCTGGGTCCTTACCTCAGGCAAGCGCCTTAACTGCTAAGCCATCTCATCTCTCCAGTCCCTGCAATTCTTTTGATGCTCTGAACACTGGGTTCCTGGTATGAGGCTGGTTGAGCATCTGTCAACTGCTGTTATTATCATAATTGATGTCACTGTAACTCCCACTGTCCTATCTACCATCCCATAGCCACATGGCCTGATGTCCACAGGCTATTTGGTGCAGAAGGCCATGGCACTGGTAACTCTGGTCCCCTTCTTCTGCATAGGGCTATCTCTTCTAAGCTCCCCTCTACTCTCAGGGGACACCTGTGGTTTGTTTGCCACCTCATTGCCATGGCACCAGGCGGAATTTGACGGTGCCCTCCCTTCCATTTGCTTATTCCACAGATAACTACTCTGAGGAGGAGTACGAAAGCTTTTCCTCTGAGCAGGAAGCCAGTGATGATGCTGTTCAAGGGCAGGTAACATGGCCAGCCTGGAGTTTGAGAAGGGATCCACTTTCGCCTCTCTACAGATGAGTGGCATGGGGCTGCAAGGGTTTTCTTTCTTTTTTTTTCCAAATTTTTTTTATTAACTACTTCCATGACTATAAAAAATATCCCATGGTAATGCCCTCCCTCTCCCCACTTTCCCCTTTGAATGCAAGGGTTTTCTTATGCCAGCCCATACAAGGTCTGTGGGGTCCTGAGAGTGCCTCTGTGGGCATCTCTGCAGGGGCTGGGAGAGGCAGTGGCTGCCAGTTGGCCTCAAGATGGCCTCCTTCATACAGTTTGCTGAACTGGGCCTTCCAGGCAGGCACTGTGGTCTCAGACATTGTGGTGTCAGGCACCGTGTTTGTTTCCACAGGATCTTGATGAGGATGACTTTGATGTGGGGAAGCCCAAGAAGCAGCGGCGCACGATAGTAAGAACGACGTCCATGACCAGGGTTGGTGGAAACTGGTTTTACTAACACTGGGGAAGGGCAAGGGCGGGGAGGGGTCATTGGTTGGAGGAGCCTCCTAGGGGGCTGTGGGCAAGATGAGAAGCTCTCCCCCTTTTGTTGTTGCTGTTGTTGTTGTTTTTCGAGGTAGGGTTTCACTTGAGCTCAGGCTGACCTGGAATTCACTATGTAGTCTCAGGGTGGCCTCGAACTCGAGGTAATCCTTCTACCTTTGCCTCCTGAGTGCTGGGATTAAAGGTGTGCGCCACCATGCCCTGCTGGGAAGTGGCCTCTCATGAGGCCTTGGTGAAGACTTCAGTTCAGACGAGCAAACTGCCTACTTGCCCTCAGGCAGGGTGCTATCTAGTCCAGCACCTGGTCGTCATTAGGCAAAATGGACCCAAGCCAGGCTGGGATGTCTTCTGGCTGTCTTCCTCTCATACCACCACATGCCCTGGCTTCAAATTCTGTATGCTCACTGGCCCAGGGAGTCTGGAATAAGGCTAGGATTGCTGCCTAAGGCCCACGGCCCCAATAGCAAAGGCATGGGGTTGATATTCTCCCCTTTGCTCTGTACCCAAATGAACCTTATGTAGGGTAGGGTCCATTTTTGTTGGTGTCTGTCTGGCCTGCTGACATAGGGCACAGGGACTAGGTTGTCAGGCCTTACTCATGGGAGAAAATACGGAGTTGACCCTAGCCCATTCTCAGCCTGTACAGAGACCACCACTGGGCATTGGAGTCCCTTAAGAGTCCAGCACTAGGCTGCACCTCTTTTTTGGCAGGCAGTAACCACGATATGTGAGTTTCTCTGAATGCAGAGAAGTCATGTCTCCCCTGTCTGCAGGCAGTATCAATGAGCTCTAGGACCCTGGACTAGCCTCAGAGGGATGTGTGCAGGAGGTGCCTTACCTGTTTAGGGTCAGTACCACAGGGATGGCAGAGGTCCACTTCATTTGGTGGACAGTGTCTGGAACAGAGGCTCTGCAGCCCACAGTGGCCCAGGGAATAATGTGACCTGGGTTTACGGTGCCACTGTCTTGTTTACTCTGTGTCCACTTAAATACCCTGCAGAGTGCATGGCAGCCTTCTCCTGGTGAGGTCAGAGCATTTCCTGGGAGGTGGAGCTGCAGGAAGGCCCTAGTGAGGCTTCTGTGCCCTGTCTCAGTTCCCCTCAGTGGGGCTGGACTGTTGGCTCCTCTTGAGTCTTTCTGAGTCTTTCCTCAGCTGTGGTTTCAAACACAGGGAATGTGCATATGGCTGAATGTATGAGTTGCATCTAGCCCACCATAGTTGCAGCTATGCCCTCTCTAGTCACCAAGATTGGCTTTGCTGTGTCCCAGGACTGTGGCTTCCACATGGTTTCTGACTGTGCTCCTTGTCTTGCAGCAACAGAACTTCAAGCAGAAGGTCGTGGCGCTGCTACGCAGGTTTAAAGTGTCAGAGGAGGTGAGTGCCTGCCATACTCCCACCTTATATTGTGCTGAACAACTGGGAACTCCAGGCCAGGTCTGGCTCTGTGCTTACCGTCTGTGGGACATTGTTCTTTGCCTGCCAGCCTGGTTGGCCACAGGGGCTGGCAGAGGACAGGGTCACCTGCTGATACCTTTTGAATTCTCAAGTCTTAAGACACCTGGAGGAAGGCTGATATGTTTGTTTTCATAAGTAAACTTTATTTTGGATTGCACTTCTGAGTTTATAGAAAAAAGTAAGCAGAGAGCCTGTGCCCCTTTCCCTGCTGCCGACATGCCTTTAGGTTCTCTTAGCTTTTCTCTAGTTTCCTGATCTCTGCCTTGAGTTTGCATAACTTAAATAATCAAAAGAAAGATACCTTAGTTTTCACAGAACATTGTCATGGTTCTCAGACCACACTACAGAGGAGATGCTTGGGTATTGGGTCCTCACAGCAGCACCATTACTCAACATGTGTCCACACACAATGGCTCTGTATCCACATAGGTCAGGGCCACACCTCAGAGCAGCAGGGTTACAACTCAGCCCTTGTATCTACACTCAGAACTGCTCTTCTCAGGTGCAAGTGCTGAGGGTGGCACTGCTCAGCCACAGGGCTTCCTGTGGGGCCAGCAGTGACCCTGGAACATCACGAACTTATTTCAGTGGGGTGGCCATCAGGACCTGAGTCTTGTTGGTTCCATCTTGTAAAGGAATAGGCCCAGTCCGCCTGAGGTGCATATAGCAAGATGAGCCCCCAGCCCAGAATCATGAGGGCCTCCAGGAAGAAGAGCTGTATCAACAAATCCTACACTTGCCCACAACTTTGCTTAGTCTCAGAACCTGATGTGCACAGGTTTGGTCCTGGCTTCTGGGATTTAGCCCAAATTCAGGAAAGTTTGGCCAATGTCACAGACACTATTCGGGGAACTAAACTTGTCATTTTCGTAGGAATAACCCTCCACCCCATATTTGTGTAGAATTCACACAGGCTTTCAAGCATGTGATCTCTTCCCTGTCTGCCACATGTCACTCCCTTTTGTGTAAGGATCAGTCTGTCTTATCACACACTCTTATCACCTTTGTCTCAGCATTCCCAGTCACTGGGCTCTGCAACAGGCATTGTCCCCAGTTTGTGACCAGCACAGCAACCTTGGGATGTGTAATAACCTTTGTGATGCTGCAAACAATCTTAAACTGTCCCTGCTGCTATAACTAAACATCTGGGGCTAGGTACTTAAGATATAACGAAAACATACTGCCCACGAGGCTGGAGGCTGGAGGCTGGAGGGCCAAGGTCAAGGTACTAGCAGATTCCGCCCCCCCCCCCCCCCCCCCCCCCCGCCGAGGTAGGGTTTCACTCTAGCTCAGGCTGACCTGGAATTCACTATGTAGTCTCAGGGTGGCCTCGAACTCATGGTGATCCTCCTATCTCTGCCTCCCGAGTGCTGGGATTAAAGGCGTGCGCCACCACACCCGGACTACTAGCCGATTCTTGTGTGGAGAAGGCCATTTTTTTCACAGGCTGTGCTGTGTCCTCACAAGGTGAATGGAAGGAGAATGCCTCCAAAGGCCCCACCTCTTAGTGCATCATCTAATGGTTTCAACATACACATTTGAGGCAGGCACAAATATTCAGACCAAAATATTCTATCCATAGCCCCTGTTGCAGTCAGGTTCACATTGCTGGCAGAAATCACCCGATCAAGAGCAACCTGTGGGGAAAAAGGGTTTATTTTGGCTTACAGGCTTGAGAGGAAGCTCCATGATGGCAGGGGAAAACGATGACATGAGTAGAGAGTGGATATCACCCCCTGGCCAACATAAGGTAGACAATAGCAACAGGAGAGTGTGCCAAACACTGGCAAGGGGAAACTGGCTATAACACCCATAAGCCCACCCCCAACAATACACTGCCTCCAAGAGGTTTTAATTCCCAAATCCGCATCAGCTGGGAGCCTAGCATTCAGAACACCTAAATTTATGGGGAACGCCCGAATCAAACCACCACATTCCGCTCCTGGCCCTCATAAACTGATAACCATATATAATATAAAATACAATGTATTCATTCCAACTTTAAAAGTCCCCATAGTTTTTATCAATCCCAATGATGTTCAAACATCCCCATAGTCCAAGATCTTTTAACAGAGCCATAATGGCACAGAATAAACATCCACAGTGCAAAAAATGGCATTGGGCATTACAAAGAAATATTCAACCAATACAAGATTTAAACAGGGCAAACATCAAACTCTTTAGCTCCAAGTCCAGTAACTCTAGTCAGTGATCCGTCTCGAAGTCCAATAATTCTAACCAGCAACAAGTCTTTGGAGTTCCAATCCCACTCCTCCAGCTAGGTTACTCACAGTCCTGGAAAACTTTATTGGGGCTAGCAGCTAGCTCTCTTTAGCAGCCATCTCATGGTTACAGCATCTCCACAGGGTCTTCGCTGCTATCCACGGGTCCATCCTCATGGCTCCATCAGGTCTCCATGCAGGCATCCACCAAACCTGCTTCACACTGCCCATGGCCATTTTCAAAACACAAGACTGTATTGTAAATTCGATGACCCTCTCTTTCCTGTATTTCTTATTCTCCATAATACCAGGTGAGGTGCCAGTTTGTTAATCCAGGGTGGAATCAGACTTTGAAGAACAAGATATTTTGAGCATTCAGGCCCCTTCAGAAGAATCTACATTCTTCCTTTTGCCCCAGTCTTAAAGGTTATAAACTCTCATATGATTGTAGTTGAATGGGCAGAAATTTGAGCCCAAAGAGTTCATTTTTTTCTGTGCCATATCCCTCTGCTCACACCAGTCCATTTCTACACAATGCACCCTTGCACAAATTCTCAGGACACAGGCACAACAGCAAGCCTCTCACACAAACTGCTTCTAGCCCAATCCCGGCAAAGCTCTTTCTCACCCTCACAAGCCATACCTCACAGTCCATAGTTCTTATTGCATTCAGGTCTTTCAGCTCTGATCAGAATAGTACATCAATTATACATGTAATTGTACATGTAATTATAGCACTGCAAGGCATCTCTTAGGCCAAGGTTTCAAATCCTTCCACATTCCTCTTAAAAATCAGCTCCAAATTTTAACCTATACTACAGAGCCATAGTAACAAAAACAGCATGGTACTGGCACAAAAGCAGACTTGTAGATCAATGGAACAGAATAGAGGACCCAAATGTAATCCCATGTAGCTATAGCCACCTGATATTCGATAAAAATGCCAAAAATACTCATTGGAGAAAAGACAGCCTCTTCAGCAAATGGTGTTGGGAAAACTGGATATATATCTGTAGAAGGATGAAAATAGATTCTTCTCTTTCTCCATGCACAAGAATTAAGTCCAAATGGATTAAAGATCTTAACATCAGACCTGAAACTCTGAAACTGCTAGAGGAAAAAGTAGGGGAAACCCTTCAACATATTGGTCTTGGCAAAGACTTTCTGAATACAACCCCAATTGCTCAGGCAATAAAACCACAGATTAACCACTGGGACCTCATGAAAATACAAAGATTTTGCACTGCAAAGGACACGGTGAAGAAAGCAAAGAGGCAACCTACAGAATGGGAAAAAATCCTTGCCAGCTATATATCTGATAGAGGATTAATATCTAGGATATACAAAGAACTCAAGAAGTTAAATAATAAGGAATCAAACAAACCAATCAAGAAATGGGCAATGGAGCTAAATAGAGAATTCTCGAAGGAAGAAATACGAATGGCATATACGCATCTAAAAAAATGTTCTACATCCCTAGTCATCAGGGAAATGCAGATTAAGACTACATTGAGATTCCATCTCACTCCTGTCAGATTGGCTACCATCATGAAAACAAATGATCATAAATGTTGGCGGGGATGTGGAAAAAGAGGAACCCTCTACACTGTTGGTGGGAATGCAATCTGGTCCAGCCATTGTGGAAATCAGTGTGGAGGTTCCTAAAACAGCTAAAGATTGATCTACCATATGACCCAGCTATAGCACTCCTAGGCATATATCCTAAGGACTCATCTCATTTCCTTAGAAGTACATGCTCAACCATGTTTATTGCTGCTCAATTTATAATAGCTGGGAAATGGAACCAGCCTAGATGTCCCTCAACTGATGAGTGGATAATGAGGATATGGCACATTTATACAATGGAGTTTTACTCAGCAGTAAAGAAAAATGAAGTTATGAAATTTGCAGAAAAGTGGATGGATCTGGAAAGAATTATACTAAGTGAGGTAACCCAGGCCCAGAAAGCCAAGCGCCACATGTTCTCCCTCATATGTGGATCTTAGCTACAGATGATTGGGCTTCTGTGCGAGAAGGAAAAAACTCAGTAGCAGAGGCCAGTAAGTTAAAAAAGGAGATAGAAAGGGAAGAGAAAGAAAGGGAGGAGGCCTTTTATTAGGTTGGTATTGTATATATGTAAGTAGAAAGATTGAGATGGGGAGAGGATATGATGGAGAATGGAATTTCAAAGGGGAAAGGGGGGGAGGGTAATACCATGGGATATTTTTTATAATCATGGAAAATATTAATAAAAATTGAGAAAATTAAAAAAAAAATCAGCTCCAAGCCGGGTGTGGTGGCACACGCCTTTAATCCCAGCACTCGGGAGGCAGAGGTAGGAGGATTGCTATGAGTTCAAGGTCAGCCTGGGACTACATAGGTCAGCCTGGGCTAGAATGGAACACTACCTCAAAAAGCAAAAAAAAAAAATCAGCTCCAAAAGGCCAAAACTGCACAGTCAGGTGTCTAGCAGCAATTGACACCACTCCTCAGTACCAACTTTACTGTTGCAATCAGGTTCACATTGCTGGTAGAAATTACCCAACCAAGAGCAGTGTGGGAAATAAAAAGGTTTATTTTGAGGGAAGCTCCATGATGGCAGGGAAAAACGTGAGCAGCAGGTGGACATCACCTCCTGGCCCACATCAGGTGGACAATAGGAACAGGAGTGTGCCAAACACTGGCAAGGGGAAACTGGCTCTAATAAGCCCATCCCCAACAATACAGTGCCTGCAGGAGGCATTAATTCCCAAATCTCCATCAGCTGGGAACCTAGCATTCAGAACACCTAAGTTTATGGGGGACACCTGAATCAAACCACCTCAGCCCCCAAAATTTGTGTTCTCACATGCAAAATGTATTCATTCCATCCCAGTAGCCCTCAGTGAGCCTTCACTCATTCTAGCATCAAATGAAAAATTTAAAGACCAGGTGTCAGTACCAGCTATATCAGATGTAGATGAGGCTCAAGGTGGGACTTATCTTGGGGCAGACTCCTCCCCAGCCATAAGCCCATGACAAGTTTTGGGCTTAAGAGTAGCAATGATGAGGTTAGCATAGAGCAGATACTTTATTCCAAAATGAAGAAAAGGAAAGCAAGACAACCTGGTCCCCAGTAAGTCCAAACCCCAAAGGGTAAATATTGAATCATTTGATTTGGTACTCTGCTCTTTGGACACACTAGGCTAGGAGTTTGGGCCCTGGGATCTAGGTGGTGCACCCAGCATCTCTCAGGTTGTAACCAAATACACATGACTGCTGTTCTGTTGTCTCAGCACACCCAACTGCCATGGTCTCTCTGGACTTAACTGAGTGTAGCCTGTCTGCTGTAGTCCTGCCTCTGGCAGGTCACTTCCTGGGACAGCACATGCAGTGAAAGCTGGTAAAAATGGCCATGCTCATAGCTCTGCAGACTGTGATAGCTGACACACATACACTTTGTCTCACAAAGATTGTTCACCTGTGCCTTCCAGAGAGGTGGCCATTGCTGCCTGATCACACCTGGACCCTGTAGAGCCACAGCTGGGTGGCCAGGGAGCAGTGCAACAGGTTTTATGGAGTAGAACCTTGAAATTGCTGTTCTCATGGCCTCATCCCAGGGCCTGTGATGGGCAAGGTGGCCTGGAAGATTCTAAAGTGTCTTTAGGTCACCCCGTTTTCCCTGTTGAGTAGTTCTTTCTTTACTTCCTCATCCGTGCTACTCCTGTCAGCTTCCTGTGGTAATAGCCTGGTATTCTCCCTAAATAGTCTACAACCTGGCCCACCTGAGGATTTTCTTTCTGATTTCTGTTATATAAAAATTATGTATCAGGGCTGGAGAGATGGCCTAGCAGTTAAGCTCCGGTTCGAGGCTTGATTCCCCAGGACCCACGTTAGCCAGATGCACAAGGGGGCGCACGCATCTGGAGTTCGTTTGCAGTGGCTGGAAGCCCTGGTGTGCCCATTCTCTCTGTCTGTCTGCCTCTTTGTCTCTCTGTCGTTCTCAACTAAATAAAAATGAACAAAAAAATTTTTTTTAATTATGTATTATAAGCCGTCATGGTGGTGCACTCGGGAGGCATACATAGGAGGATCGCCATGAGTTCGAGGCCACTCTGAGACTACATAGTGAATTCCAGGTCAGCCTGAACTAGAGTGAGACCTTGCTTCAAAAAAACAAAAACAAATTATATATCATATATTATAACTTTATATTATATTATAATTATATATCCTATAGTTTATTTCTCTCTAGTATTTTACTTTAAGCAGTTGAGAAGCCACACAGTTCCCTTCACACTGTACCTGCAGGTCTCTTCCAGATACTCTGTTTTGTCACTTAGAATTTCTTCCTTTCCTAGGAAGTTCAAGGCTAGCTTATACTGCATAGTTTGGTCTTCCACAAAACACTTGGACATGACAGATTTACCAAGCTTTCCACTTCATGACAGATGGCCTTTCCTGTAGTCCCCAGAAAGGCACTCTTCCTTCCTGGTAGAGGCCTCATTGGAGTGGCCCTACTCTCTACGTTTTATCAGCATTCTGTTTTTGCATTCCGCTTCTCTGTACCCATTTCTGCCTTCTACTTTGAGGTCTGCCATAGTTGAATGCTCGGTAATTAGGAACAACCAATGTATCCTGCTTATGGTTCTAGAGTCTGAAAGCCCATGATCAATTTGACAGATTTAGTCTGGAGGGGACCTGCTCCTCAAGAACAGTGTGTGTCCTCACTTGGAAACTAGAAGAGCCCATTTTATAAGATCACTAACATCTTTCATGAGATCTCCAACATCATGCCCCAGTCACCTACCCAAACTCCTCAAAACAATTCCATAACCAAGGTTTCTTTTGCCATGAGACCATTACCATGGGTATACACCTTCAGATAGTACAGCCTCCAGGCTGCCTGTGGAACTCAGGCAGAGCTTCTGTGCAGACTCTATGCATGAGGGTGGACTCAGAATGAAATGTGACTGTGGAGTTCTCAACCTCAGTGAAAAGGCTGTCCCCCACAGCCTTCATTTAACTATACCTGTAGGTGACACACCTGTGCTGTTAACTGATTTTTATTTATTTATTTATTTGTTTGTTTATGTGTGTGTGTGTAGGTATTGGTGTGCCAGGCCCTCTTGCCACTGCAAATGAGCACTGGACACTTGTGCCACTTTTTGTGCCCGGCTTATGTAGATGGCTTGGGAATTGAACCTGACTGACAGGCTTTGCAAGCAAGCACTTTCAATCACCAGTTTCCTAGCCCTTGGTAATTGATTTTTAACAGATCATCTTCAACAGAAAACTGAACTTTGATAGTCTATACTACGTGCAAAAGCTGACTACCAATAGGTTATGTTTCTAAATTTAAAACCTAAAATTTAAATCTAGAGTCTTTAAAAATAAAACGAGAAATTTAAATCTTCTAAAAATATTAGAAGCTGGAGCCACTCTAATCCCAGCTATTCGGGAGGCTGAAGCAGGAGGATATCAAGACACAGGAGCTACTGGGGGAAGAAAAGAGGGAGAGTGTTTAATGGAAATAGTTGGGAAGATGGAAGCATCCTGGAACGAGTGATTGCCCCATTGTGATTGCACTTAATGCCACTGACCTGTCCACTTAAGAATGGTTAAGATAGGGCTAGAGAGATTGCTTAGTGGTTAAGGTGCTTGTCTGCAGAGCCAAAGGACCTCAGTTTGATTCCCCAGGACCCACATAAGCCAAATACACAAGGTGGCGCATACAGCTAGAGTGCGTTTGAAGTGGCTGGAAGCTTTTGCACACCCATTCTCTCTCTCTCTCTTTCATATAAATAAAATTAAAATATTTTTTAAAAAGAATGGTTAAGATAGCTGAGTTTGGCAGCAGACACCTTTAATCTCAGCACCTTTAATCCTCAAAATGAGGGCCCAGTACTCAGGAGGCAGAGGTAGGAGGATGGCCATGACTTTGAGGCCACCCTGAGACTACAAAGTGAATTCCAGGTCAGCCTGGGATAGAGTGGGACTCTATCTCAAAAACAAAAACAAAAAAAGGTTAAGATGGTAGATATGGTATCATATATATTGTTTTAGCCCTAATAAAGACACTTTCTCTCTGAATGCTGGTAAGAGAATGAAAGACAAGTCACAGAGTGATAGAAATATTTGCAAATCACATATCTGATAAAGCTTTGTTCCAGGCTGGTGGCTCACGCCTTTAATCCCAGCACTCCAGAGGCAGCATTTGGGAGACTGAGGTAGGCAGATCACTGTGAGATGGAGGCCAGCCTGAGACTACATGGTGAATTCCAGTTCAATTTAGGCTAGAGCAAGACCCTACTTCAAAAATACACACAAAAAAAGGAAGGGGCCCAGGTGTGGTGGTGCATGCCTTTAATCTCAGCACTTGGGAGTGGAGGCAGAAGTTGGAGGATCACTGTGAGTTCAAGGCTAGCCTGGGACCACAGAGTGGATCCCAAGTCAGCCTGGGCTACAATAAGACCCTACCTTTAAAAAAAAAAAAAGCAAAAAAGGAGGGGGAGGGGGACAAGTGGGGCCAGTGGAGAGCCCCGCACACTGCTGGCAAAAGTGCATATTACTGAGCTGGGCATGGTGGCGCATGCCTTTAATCCCAGCACTTGGGGGGCAGAGGTAGGAGGATCGCTGTGAGTTTGAGGCCACCTTTAGACTACATAGTGAATTCCAGGTCAGCCTGGGCTAGAGTGAGACCTTACCTCGAAACAAACAAACAAACAAACAAAAAGACACAGTACTGTAGCCATTGTGAATGACAGTCATTGGACACCTGTAGTTCACCCACACTGTGCCTCAAATTGAGTACATCTACATGGTAACATCTACATGTTGTACACATTTGTGTTGGGACTGATGCAGCTTCCTCTGCATTAGCTACATGTGGGAGTAAGCTCAGATACTGGTCAGCGGGCAGCTCCTGAAACAGACCTGGGTCTCATTTAGAAAGGGATTATCCGCTCTGGGAAGACACAGTTTGGATGAGTTCCAAATATGCCATGTCATGCTGAGTGATAGACAACAAACATAAGAGACTGAATCCTGCAGGACTGCTTTGTGGCCTCTAAAAGTAACCAAGCTTGTAGGGACTGGATCCAGGTTGGTAATTACCTGGAAGAACACGGTTATGGCTGTACCAAGGGAACTTTCTGAGAAATACATGTTTCTTACTAGGTCGAAGGAGGTGGTGATAGGTTCATCTACCCTTTATGTTTGCCTGCTTGTGTACTTTGTAAGGCACATGCTGTGTGTTCAAACCATGCCCTGCATAAGCCCAGTAGCCAGGTAGCATGACCACACTATGCCCAGCACCTGGGTGATATGTCTTTAAGAGATGTTCCCAGTTCTAATGAGAATAAAAACAAATAAAATGGAGCTGGATGTGGTGGTGCACGCCTTTAATCCCAGCACTTGGGAGGAATAGGTAGGAGGATCACCATAAGTTCGAGGCCACCCTGAGATTACATAGTGAATTCCAGGTCAGCCTGAGCTAGAGTGAGACCCTACTTCTGGGGCGGGGGGGGGGGGACAAGTAAAATGGGATGTGTTCAAGTGTTCTTGGTGGCCTTTGTTCTTGCACATTCTGCTTCATTAGCCTTGAACTGCTAATGCATTGGCGGGTATTGCAGGCCTCTGTGGAGCACTCACACACATTGCTATTGCTGCAGGTCCTAGATTCAGAACAGGACCCCGCGGAACATGTCCCTGAGGTGGAGGAAGACCTGGACCTTCTGTATGACACGTTGGACGTTGAAAACCCCAGTGACAGTGGCCCCGACATGGACGATGATGACAGCGTTCTTAGCACCCCCAAGCCCAAGCTCAGGTGAGCTGCACCAGGTGGGAACCCACATTTCTGATGAGCCTGAGTCTTGACAAAGTGACTTCTGAGCAGCCTGGCAGGTTATTTTTGGAATAGCTTTGGATTTTTGGGTTGCTCTGGGACAGCATGGGCTTAGGAAGGCTCCTGTGGGCCAGACTAGCAGGGCAGCCTGTGAAGAGGCAATATGCAGGTGAGCCTCAGCTTGTGGTGGGTGGACTACCATGAACAAGAGGAAAGACAGCTTTGTGGAGAAGCAGATGAGGGAAGGTGTGTGGCTGGCCCTGTGGGGGAGGAACAGTGGGTTTTAACCCAAGCAGTCATGTCTGAAGTCTTTTTATAGGATAGGGTGGTTCTCAGGGTGAGTAATAGCACCATGACAAAACCCTGTGTGCCCTCAAGCCTGTTGGGAAGAAGAGATAGGACTTGAGCTAGAAGATTCTCTGTGAAACCAGAGCTTGGGTCTTGGGGCAGGCACCCAGCACAGGCAGGGCTAGCATATACTGGAGACCACAGAGGCTTCCTGCTGCACAAGGACCCTTGGCTAACACCCATCCTTAGTGTAGCTAGGGGCAGGAAAATCGAGCAGGCAGGTCCACATGCAGATTTGCTATGGACATGTGGGGCTAGGGGAGGCATGGCTTTCAGGACAGATGGTATAGAGGCCTGGGCTTTGGTTTGGCTGTTGCGGGCAGAAAGCCCTAAGGGTGATGAGAAGAGTTATAGACACTTCATTTTTAAGCTTTTAACCTGGACAATACAGAGAAGCACAGATGAGAAAAATGGGCTTCCTGCATTGTTGGAGGCAAGTTATAGTTAACCCTGGCTCTCTCCCCTTGACACCACCCCACATGATGGTGTGTCAGTTCCTAGTGGCTGCTGTAACAAGTGACAGCTGTTGTGGAGCTTACAAAATGCAGTACAGCTGAGCTTGGTGTATCACACTTGTAAAGCTTAGCACTTGGGAAACTGAGGCAGGAAGATCATCCTAGACTACTTAGTGAGACCTTGTCTCATCCAAAAAACAAACAAACAAACAAAATCCAGTATCTATTATACTCCCCATTCCAGGGTAACATCCTGAAAGCTCCGTGTCATTCTCTGCTCCATGTCTTGCTAGACTCGGGTCAGAGTGGCAGGCTGCTGGCTCTCACCAGACCGAGGGGATACCTCCAGGTCCAGCATGCTAATGATCACAACTCAGTTCCTCATGCCTTCCTTCTCTGGTCAAGTCCCCTTTCACACACATGTCAGTGCTGGTCTCTCCTGCCTCATATCTCCTGTTCTCGCCTGAGCAAGTTCTCTGTGGAGTCTCCTGAGGTCTACCCACATAGTACAAGTCCTCCCCACTGTGAACTCTATGACATTGATCAACCCCTGGCCAGCTCAAGCCCACAGTTTTGGGATGAGGTGTGGGCACCTTGGGGCCATGACCCTGAGTAGTCACACAAGTGATAACCTACATCTCTCAAGTCTATACAGTCTCATTACCTGTGGGTGCTACCAGCCGTTCTGAAGGTATCCTGCCAGCAATTACAGCTTGAGTTGTTTGACAACATCTCTACTCTCCCCTTCCCTTAACTTACATGTTATCTGATACGTTGGTACAGATTGGTCTAGCTAGAATGACATGGTTATTCTGATTGTTCTGGCGTGTCCTTGTTGGTCAGGCCTGGTATGGTAGAACCTGCTTGGTGCAGTTAGTCTGGAAATATCTGGGTTGGTTTGGAATGGTCAGGTTGGTTATAAAGGTCTAGACTTGCTGGTGGTACCAGTGTTGGGTTGTTAAGAACGTTTCTTGTGGTAGAGTTGGAATCCAAGCTCCTTGTGTTGCTGACAGCCCTGTTCTGGGGTAAGGCCATGAGCAGGTGGAGGATCTTAGGATACATGTTTTCTGCAGTTGATCTCATGTAGGAGCTGGGCCTACCTGGTGCTCAGTCACTCCAGAAGCACATCTGGTGCCAAATGCCCTCTAGGTGGGTATGCACTCTTACGGCTCCTGTATAATGCCAGCTTCTTTTGGTACATCTCTGTTCTACCCTTGAGTTCCCTGCCATCTGCCCTTCCATGTGTGGTAAGGGAACCTCACTTTCAGTGTGAGGTACTCTTGGAAAATAATGCCTGCTCCCTCCTTGAGCCAGGCCATACTTTGAAGGACTGTCACACTCCAGCTCACAGACAGAGATCGGGAGCATCCACAGCACTCGGAGTCACAGGGAACCTCCAAGCCCGGTGAGTAGGGGCCATGTTATGGAGTGATGGTGCCATTGGGTATGGCTTAGGCATTTTCATTCTTCCTGCCCTATGAGTCACAAATACCAAGCCAGCATGTCTCTAGTTGGGCTGTGTTATGTGCAGGCTCAGGGCTGTGCCATATGGCCTGTGACTCATGACTCTTCTGGGGTGACCCTGAGTCCTTAGTCCAGTAGACTCCCATCCCATTTCCCCAGGCTTCCTCTTGTCCAGAGCAAGGCAGCCTCAGTACCCAGTGTATAATACAGCCTGATTCCTATCTTATCTCCTCAGGCGGATGTGCCCGAGAAGATGCGATCTCTGGGAGGCAAGCAGCCAAGTGACAGCGTTTCCGACACTGTGGCCCTTGTAAGCAGGCAGGAGGAGGTATTCACCTGTCCATGTGCACCAGACCTCAGACATACAAGGCTCCACACAGAGGGCCTGTGCTCACATACCCTGAACACATGATGTGTCAAGGCAGGCTGGCCCTCAGGGGTGGTCAGGCTGCCAGGTTATCAGGCCACACTTGCCTCACCCTTCTTGGGGGTTGGTCTGGACAATGGGATGGGACACTCTGGTGGATGTATAGCCATGTCTCCAGCCTCACTATCAAGCACATGGCCTTTGGGTGGTGGGTTCACTACTACTGCCCTTGTGAAGTCGTGTCAGATAAGGTGCCTGGGCACTGCAGGGAGGGCAACATCTTAGCATGTTTGCTGCTAGTCTCACTTTGGCAGTTGGACCAAGAGCTCTCTGACCTCCCCATTGTAGGCTGTGTTGTACATCCCTCCCTCCCCCCACACATAATGTAGGGCTGTCATATGCAAAACCTTGGGCCAGAAAAGGCTTAGACCTTTCCCCTCAGCTAGGGCCACATGGGCAGGAAGAACCCTGGGAGGATGTGTTAATGGCCAGGTAGGTGCACACAGCTTCCTTCTCTACCCACCAGAGTACACCAGCCCTACGGGAGCCACCAGGGCAGCCCGAGGACAGCCCAGAGGCTGAGACCTCTACCCTGGATGTATTCACCGAGAAGCTGCCACCCAGTGGGAGGATCACCAAGACTGAATCACTGGTCATTCCCTCCACCAGGTGTGGACCTGTACTAAGTAGCCATGTTCTCCACAGGGCAGGGATGTGTGAAGCCAGTTTTTTGGGGAACCACTCCAAGAGCAACAGGTTGGATCCCTATGTGGTCACTAGTTGCTGCCTCTGTCTGGCTTTCTGTTGGCCTGCACCCCAGAAGCCAGTGTTGCGGAGAGGTACTACTCACTCCCACACTGAAGTTCATGGGAACGAAGCTGCTGGGGTCTCAGGACACTCAACCACACTTGAGATTGTTTGTGAAGACAGACACATCATAGGGGTCTTCTGGGCATAGCTGGTGGTAGCAGTTGCAGGACTGACCATCCCCAGTGAGCATAGGGTCTGAGCATGGTCAGCCTTTGGTCAAGCAAGAGGCCATGACAGGGTCATGGCCTCACTTCTCTGAGTGTCATTTGCATTAAGGTGTGGGAAGGTCTTGAGGTCCCAGCGTCAGTACTAGGTGGCGCAGCCTTTAATCCCAGCACTTGGGGGCAGAGGTAGGAGGATCGCTGTGAGTTTGAGGCCACCTTTAGACTACATAGTGAATTCCAGGTCAGCCTGGGCTAGAGTGAGACCTTACCTCGAAACAAAC
Organism: Dipus sagitta; assembly: GCA_036346955.1. Lineage (NCBI taxonomy): Eukaryota > Metazoa > Chordata > Mammalia > Rodentia > Dipodidae > Dipus > Dipus sagitta. Next base: position 154,183,760 of record CM070775.1, read on the forward strand.
AAACAAACAAACAAAAAGACACAGTACTGTAGCCATTGTGAATGACAGTCATTGGACACCTGTAGTTCACCCACACTGTGCCTCAAATTGAGTACATCTACATGGTAACATCTACATGTTGTACACATTTGTGTTGGGACTGATGCAGCTTCCTCTGCATTAGCTACATGTGGGAGTAAGCTCAGATACTGGTCAGCGGGCAGCTCCTGAAACAGACCTGGGTCTCATTTAGAAAGGGATTATCCGCTCTGGGAAGACAGTTTGGATGAGTTCCAAATATGCCATGTCATGCTGAGTGATAGACAACAAACATAAGAGACTGAATCCTGCAGGACTGCTTTGTGGCCTCTAAAAGTAACCAAGCTTGTAGGGACTGGATCCAGGTTGGTAATTACCTGGAAGAACACGGTTATGGCTGTACCAAGGGAACTTTCTGAGAAATACATGTTTCTTACTAGGTCGAAGGAGGTGGTGATAGGTTCATCTACCCTTTATGTTTGCCTGCTTGTGTACTTTGTAAGGCACATGCTGTGTGTTCAAACCATGCCCTGCATAAGCCCAGTAGCCAGGTAGCATGACCACACTATGCCCAGCACCTGGGTGATATGTCTTTAAGAGATGTTCCCAGTTCTAATGAGAATAAAAACAAATAAAATGGAGCTGGATGTGGTGGTGCACGCCTTTAATCCCAGCACTTGGGAGGAATAGGTAGGAGGATCACCATAAGTTCGAGGCCACCCTGAGATTACATAGTGAATTCCAGGTCAGCCTGAGCTAGAGTGAGACCCTACTTCTGGGGCGGGGGGGGGGGGGGGACAAGTAAAATGGGATGTGTTCAAGTGTTCTTGGTGGCCTTTGTTCTTGCACATTCTGCTTCATTAGCCTTGAACTGCTAATGCATTGGCGGGTATTGCAGGCCTCTGTGGAGCACTCACACACATTGCTATTGCTGCAGGTCCTAGATTCAGAACAGGACCCCGCGGAACATGTCCCTGAGGTGGAGGAAGACCTGGACCTTCTGTATGACACGTTGGACGTTGAAAACCCCAGTGACAGTGGCCCCGACATGGACGATGATGACAGCGTTCTTAGCACCCCCAAGCCCAAGCTCAGGTGAGCTGCACCAGGTGGGAACCCACATTTCTGATGAGCCTGAGTCTTGACAAAGTGACTTCTGAGCAGGGCTTAGGAAGGCTCTGTGGGCCAGACTAGCAGGGCAGCCTGTGAAGAGGCAATATGCAGGTGAGCCTCAGCTTGTGGTGGGTGGACTACCATGAACAAGAGGAAAGACGCTTTGTGGAGAAGCAGATTGAGGGAAGGTGTGTGGCTGGCCCTGTGGGGGAGGAACAGTGGGTTTTAACCCAAGCAGTCATGTCTGAAGTCTTTTTATAGGATAGGGTGGTTCTCAGGGTGAGTAATAGCACCATGACAAAACCCTGTGTGCCCTCAAGCTGTGGAAGAAGAGATAGGACTTGAGCTAGAAGATTCTCTGTGAAACCAGAGCTTGGGTCTTGGGGCAGGCACCCAGCACAGGCAGGGCTAGCATATACTGGAGACCACAGAGGCTTCCTGCTGCACAAGGACCCTTGGCTAACACCCATCCTTAGTGTAGCTAGGGGCAGGAAAATCGCGCAGGCAGGTCCACATGCAGATTTGCTATGGACATGTGGGGCTAGGGGAGGCATGGCTTTCAGGACAGATGGTATAGAGGCCTGGGCTTTGGTTTGGCTGTTGCGGGCAGAAAGCCCTAAGGGTGATGAGAAGAGTTATAGACACTTCATTTTTAAGCTTTTAACCTGGACAATACAGAGAAGCACAGATGAGAAAAATGGGCTTCCTGCATTGTTGGAGGCAAGTTATAGTTAACCCTGGCTCTCTCCCCTTGACACCACCCCACATGATGGTGTGTCAGTTCCTAGTGGCTGCTGTAACAAGTGACAGCTGTTGTGGAGCTTACAAAATGCAGTACAGCTGAGCTTGGTGTATCACACTTGTAAAGCTTAGCACTTGGGAAACTGAGGCAGGAAGATCATCCTAGACTACTTAGTGAGACCTTGTCTCATCCAAAAAACAAACAAACAAAAAAAATCCAGTATCTATTATACTCCCCATTCCAGGGTAACATCCTGAAAGCTCCGTGTCATTCTCTGCTCCATGTCTTGCTAGACTCGGGTCAGAGTGGCAGGCTGCTGGCTCTCACCAGACCGAGGGGATACCTCCAGGTCCAGCATGCTAGTGATCACAACTCAGTTCCTCATGCCTTCCTTCTCTGGTCAAGTCCCCTTTCACACACATGTCAGTGCTGGTCTCTCCTGCCTCATATCTCCTGTTCTCGCCTGAGCAAGTTCTCTGTGGAGTCTCCTGAGGTCTACCCACATAGTACAAGTCCTCCCCACTGTGAACTCTATGACATTGATCAACCCCTGGCCAGCTCAAGCCCACAGTTTTGGGATGAGGTGTGGGCACCTTGGGGCCATGACCCTGAGTAGTCACACAAGTGATAACCTACATCTCTCAAGTCTATACAGTCTCATTACCTGTGGGTGCTACCAGCCGTTCTGAAGGTATCCTGCCAGCAATTACAGCTTGAGTTGTTTGACAACATCTCTACTCTCCCCTTCCCTTAACTTACATGTTATCTGATACGTTGGTACAGATTGGTCTAGCTAGAATGACATGGTTATTCTGATTGTTCTGGCGTGTCCTTGTTGGTCAGGCCTGGTATGGTAGAACCTGCTTGGTGCAGTTAGTCTGGAAATATCTGGGTTGGTTTGGAATGGTCAGGTTGGTTATAAAGGTCTAGACTTGCTGGTGGTACCAGTGTTGGGTTGTTAAGAACGTTTCTTGTGGTAGAGTTGGAATCCAAGCTCCTTGTGTTGCTGACAGCCCTGTTCTGGGGTAAGGCCATGAGCAGGTGGAGGATCTTAGGATACATGTTTTCTGCAGTTGATCTCATGTAGGAGCTGGGCCTACCTGGTGCTCAGTCACTCCAGAAGCACATCTGGTGCCAAATGCCCTCTAGGTGGGTATGCACTCTTACGGCTCCTGTATAATGCCAGCTTCTTTTGGTACATCTCTGTTCTACCCTTGAGTTCCCTGCCATCTGCCCTTCCATGTGTGGTAAGGGAACCTCACTTTCAGTGTGAGGTACTCTTGGAAAATAATGCCTGCTCCCTCCTTGAGCCAGGCCATACTTTGAAGGACTGTCACACTCCAGCTCACAGACAGAGATCGGGAGCATCCACAGCACTCGGAGTCACAGGGAACCTCCAAGCCCGGTGAGTAGGGGCCATGTTATGGAGTGATGGTGCCATTGGGTATGGCTTAGGCATTTTCATTCTTCCTGCCCTATGAGTCACAAATACCAAGCCAGCATGTCTCTAGTTGGGCTGTGTTATGTGCAGGCTCAGGGCTGTGCCATATGGCCTGTGACTCATGACTCTTCTGGGGTGACCCTGAGTCCTTAGTCCAGTAGACTCCCATCCCATTTCCCCAGGCTTCCTCTTGTCCAGAGCAAGGCAGCCTCAGTACCCAGTGTATAATACAGCCTGATTCCTATCTTATCTCCTCAGGCGGATGTGCCCGAGAAGATGCGATCTCTGGGAGGCAAGCAGCCAAGTGACAGCGTTTCCGACACTGTGGCCCTTGTAAGCAGGCAGGAGGAGGTATTCACCTGTCCATGTGCACCAGACCTCAGACATACAAGGCTCCACACAGAGGGCCTGTGCTCACATACCCTGAACACATGATGTGTCAAGGCAGGCTGGCCCTCAGGGGTGGTCAGGCTGCCAGGTTATCAGGCCACACTTGCCTCACCCTTCTTGGGGGTTGGTCTGGACAATGGGATGGGACACTCTGGTGGATGTATAGCCATGTCTCCAGCCTCACTATCAAGCACATGGCCTTTGGGTGGTGGGTTCACTACTACTGCCCTTGTGAAGTCGTGTCAGATAAGGTGCCTGGGCACTGCAGGGAGGGCAACATCTTAGCATGTTTGCTGCTAGTCTCACTTTGGCAGTTGGACCAAGAGCTCTCTGACCTCCCCATTGTAGGCTGTGTTGTACATCCCTCCCTCCCCCCACACATAATGTAGGGCTGTCATATGCAAAACCTTGGGCCAGAAAAGGCTTAGACCTTTCCCCTCAGCTAGGGCCACATGGGCAGGAAGAACCCTGGGAGGATGTGTTAATGGCCAGGTAGGTGCACACAGCTTCCTTCTCTACCCACCAGAGTACACCAGCCCTACGGGAGCCACCAGGGCAGCCCGAGGACAGCCCAGAGGCTGAGACCTCTACCCTGGATGTATTCACCGAGAAGCTGCCACCCAGTGGGAGGATCACCAAGACTGAATCACTGGTCATTCCCTCCACCAGGTGTGGACCTGTACTAAGTAGCCATGTTCTCCACAGGGCAGGGATGTGTGAAGCCAGTTTTTTGGGGAACCACTCCAAGAGCAACAGGTTGGATCCCTATGTGGTCACTAGTTGCTGCCTCTGTCTGGCTTTCTGTTGGCCTGCACCCCAGAAGCCAGTGTTGCGGAGAGGTACTACTCACTCCCACACTGAAGTTCATGGGAACGAAGCTGCTGGGGTCTCAGGACACTCAACCACACTTGAGATTGTTTGTGAAGACAGACACATCATAGGGGTCTTCTGGGCATAGCTGGTGGTAGCAGTTGCAGGACTGACCATCCCCAGTGAGCATAGGGTCTGAGCATGGTCAGCCTTTGGTCAAGCAAGAGGCCATGACAGGGTCATGGCCTCACTTCTCTGAGTGTCATTTGCATTAAGGTGTGGGAAGGTCTTGAGGTCCCAGCGTCAGTACTAGTGGAGTGATCGTGAAGATATTTCTTTAAGCCAGGCGTGATGGTGCACGCCTTTGATCCCAGCACTCGAGAGGTAGAGGTAGGAGGACTGCCATGAGTTCAAGGCCACCCTGAGACTACATAGTGAATTCCAGGTCAGCCTGGGCTAGAGCAATACCCTATTTTGAAAAACAAAAACAAACAAACAAAAAGATATTTCTTTAGTCTGCCCACAACTTTCTTGGTCAGATCAGCCCTTTGGGGATTTGTTTACTAGAGGCATGTGACATCCCCTGCCTTCTGTTGGACCCTCCTTGGCACTGGTCCTCCCCAGGCCTTGTCTGCTCCAGGATAGGTAGCAGCCACTGGGAGTCAAAACCTGCCTTGAGCCGGGCATAGTGGCGCATGCCTTTAATCCCAGCACTCGGGAGGCAGAGGTAGGAGGATTGCCATGAGTTCAAGGCCACCCTGAGACGACATAGTGAATTCCAGGTCAGCCTGAACTAGAGTGAGACCCTACCTCGAAAAACCAAAAAAAAAAAAAAAAAAAACTTGACTTGACTTGACCTGGGTGGCAAAGGAGGTGGGCAGTTCCTTTGCCCAGCCCCTTATCTAAGCATTACTGTCCTGGTGGCTGAACGTGTCAGAGGGATGGCACAGCTGTCATGGATGCCCCTGCAGCTCTCCCAGCCTTCCCACCAGCCTTTGGGCTATGGCTCCAGTGTCACCTGCTTATGTGTAGTGTTGAGATGTCCACTCAAGTCTTGAAACCCATGTTTATAGGGTCTTGGGGTGGAACTGTTCAAATGGGACTGGGTCTGGGCCACCCTCCTTGCTGTGCACCTGTCTTACCACTCTGTTCAGATCTGTTCCTAAAATCCCAGCTCTGGCATTTAATCCACAATTCTAGATTTCTCCCTATAGGAGCCTCTGCCTCTAACCCCAGTTCAAAGCCCCAGGGTCAGAGTTCTGCGCCCCCCCCCCCCACAGGCTCCTTTGTACATTCCTTTGGTATTCCAGATGGTTTGGGAAACACTGAAGTCTATGCATTGTCATTTGCCCAGTAGGGGCCTAGGACCCGACTTAGGCAGCAGTCACCCAGTCCTCCTGCCTTCCATTTACATCCCTACCTGTGTGCAGATGAGGAAGCAGAGCCAAGTGCTGAGTGCTGTGTAGACTCCCACATCTCAGTCTTGTGCAGCTGTCTGGGTCCTCACAGGGTCCTGATTTTGTGTGGCCCAGAGCTCTGCTCCCCTTGGGGTGATTCTTTGCTGCTCTCTGCTGCACATTTGTCTTTCTTGGAGCAGCACAGTGTGAAACCCACAGTGAACCCACAGCCTACTGTACCTGCCCTGCTGTCCCAGCTGCCCCCTTCATCCTTCTCTGGTCCCCAGCAGGTCAGAAGCAAAGCCAGCTGGCCGCCGGGGCCGGAGCACATCACTAAAGGAGCGGCAGCCAGCTCGACCACAGAACGAACGGGCCAACAGCCTGGACAATGAGCGCTGCCCAGACACACGGAGCCAGCTGCAGGTGTGGGTGGGAGCTGAGGGAGGGTGCCCCCTTGGCCAGGCAGAGAAGCCAAAAGGCCCTGGAGGCTGGGCAGACCTGAAGTGCCTGCTGAGAAATGTCCCCTGCAGACAAGGGGATGAGTCAGAGGTTCTCTTGTCAGGAAACTTGTTGCCTTTGGGGCTCATTATGGCTGTCCTATTGCCTCCCTGGACCATGTCTACCCAGGGTGTGACTGACTCAGCTCAGGGCCCCTCTGTGTTGGACACTTTCCTACCTGTTCCCAACCTCTGTAGCTGGGGTACTGAGGCCAGGGCTGGGAGGTGAGAGCACTGGGTGCTGCGTCTTTCCCGGTGTGGACACCCTGGTGTCCCCAGATCCCCAGGAAGACCGTGTACGACCAACTGAACCACATCCTCATCTCTGATGACCAGCTCCCTGAAAACATCATTCTTGTCAACACTTCTGATTGGCAGGGTCAGGTAGGAGGCGCCACCTTGTGCTCTGCCCTGGGGAGAGGTGTTGAGGGTTGGTTTGGCCTTCTGGAATGGAAGTTCATGCAGGAGCTGTGGGGTTATGGTCCGGATGCCTCACTGTTCATGGATCTCTCTGGTCTCTGTGAGACCCAAGCTGAGGCGTGCATGGTAACTGCCAGACTTAGGTCACCATCTGCCTGTCCACTCCTAGTTCCTCTCAGACGTCCTGCAGAGGCACACACTCCCTGTGGTGTGCACATGCTCTGCTGCTGATGTGCAGGCAGCCTTCAGCACCATCGTCTCTCGGATACAGAGATAGTGAGTCTGCTGCCCCTTCCCTGTGTGTCCACCCTTTGGCATTGCTGCCTGAATAGTTACTGGGATCCCTATACCCCAACCCTGCCTACTTCTCTGAGATAGATATTTTGTCCATGGGTAGTTCCATACATGCTGTCTGCAGTCTCCTTGAAGCCCAGTGGGTGTCCTAAAATTCATTTGAGGTGATGAGGGTAGCAGCAGCCTCTGTTAGGCACCTGGGCTGTTTGCAGTGATCTCAGCAGAGGCCATGAGCACTATCTCCCAGCCCAGGCACATCCAGTCACCTCCCACCCCAAGCTCTCCTGCTGGTAGGACATTCTGAGTTTGGTGGTTCCACAGGAAATATGGCAGGAGCTGCAGCTAGAGGCAGATTTCCCAGGACTCAGCAGGGCGGTTCTGGGTCAAAGACTGTGAGGACAGATCCACTGAGGTGTGTGTCCCCTCCCTGCCCCTCCTGTCTGGGGTCGTAGCTGCAACTGCAATTCTCAGCCCCCGACCCCTGTGAAGATCGCCGTGGCTGGAGCGCAGCATTACCTCAGTGCAATCCTGCGGCTCTTCGTGGAGCAGCTGTCCCACAAGACGCCTGACTGGCTCGGCTACATGCGCTTCCTCATCATCCCGCTGGGTGAGGGGCCTTTGCTGTTTGGCCACTGTGACTAAACCTCAGGGACTTCAGAAACATGACAGCCCTGTGGTGAGGGCATAGGTACCATTGTTATATGAAGGGACACAGCCTTGTGGAGGTGCTAGTGCAATGTTCTATTATTTAAAACTTTCATGTGTTGCAATTCACAGCTTAGTAACTTTATTTAAATGAAAAATAACATGGAGCCAGGCGTGGTGGCGCATGCCTTTAATCCTAGCACTCGGGAGGCAGAGGTAGGAGGATCGCTGTGAGTTTGAGGCCAGCCTGAGACTACATAGTGAATTCCAGGCCAGCCTGGACTAAAGTGAGACCCTACCTCGAAAAACAAAAACAAAAAACCATGGGCTGGCTGTGATGGTACATACCTGTTATCCCAGCATTCAGGAGGCATAGAGAGGCAGGAGGATTGAAAATTTCAACCCTTAAAAAGAAAATTCCAAGCCAGCCTGGACTAAATAGTGAGGATCTGTTAATAAATAAAACTGCAGAAAAAAATGAAAGTGACAACAGTCCTAATCATGGTTAGAAGGCAAAGCTGTCCCCGAAGAGACCTGTGCTGGGTGCCTTGTCACAGACCACACAGTGCTTATAAATGCAAAGCTCTCTTTGTAGCTTGTCATAGTCCAGATGGACTTGAACTCCAGCAGGCTTTTGGGTAGTTCCCTTGGCTACAAAATGAACTTGATGAGGCCTTATATGTTGACAAGTAGTGAAGCCTAGAGATGACAGCTTGTCCATGGCTCACCACTTTCCTATTGGGCTCCCTTGATGAAGCAACAGGGAAAGACTTGATCACAGCTTCTCCTGTGGGTTTTGGCAGCCCACTAAAGAGGGGCCCACAACAGTGGGGTGGAGAAGCCAAACTGCAAATGGTGACAACTCTTCCTGGGCTTTTAGGCTCCCATCCTGTGGCCAGGTACCTGGGCTCCGTGGACTACCGCTACAACAACTTCTTCCAGGACTTAGCCTGGAGAGACCTGTTCAACAAGCTGGAGACCCAGAGCACTGGTGAGGACTGGGCACTGTGCTCCTCAGAGGAAGGCTGTCCTTCCCATCTACAGCTCCCCTTCATTGGAGAAGGGGACTGCTTGTCACCCAAGACCTCCCATCCTAATAGACCCCTGTGTGTCTGTCTGCCTCTTTCTCAGGCTGTGCTATAGGATGGAGGGTGTTGTGGAAGCTTCCCTTGCCCAGCCTGAACCTCAGCCTTGATGTGGACTGTGGGGCCATCTGGGAAGGGGTGGGCACAGGGCCCTGGAGCAGACCTGCAGGATTTGGGGAGGAAGCTTTGCACCTTCACCCTTGGACCACTGTGGGCAGGCACTCAGGCCCAAGACAGCTGGTTGGGAGCAGAGGAACTTCAGTGATGTGCCTGAAATATCATGGCTCAGACTCTAGCAGATCCTGCCTAGTGGTTTCCACCCAGCCACCATGCTGACCTGCCACCACCTTTCTTTGTGCAGTGCAGGACACGCCTGACATTGTGTCACGCATCACACAGTACATCTCTGGGGCCAACTGTGCTCACCAGCTCCCCATTGCAGAGGCCATGCTGACCTACAAGCAAAAGAGGTAACACAATGGCTGGGGCTAAAGGTCCTGAAGGAGGTGCCCAGCCCCTCTACACTCTGGGTGTGGGGTGACCATGCAGTGGAGCTGGGTTGAAAGGCCAGAGTGACTGTCATTGGTAGGCACCTCTGCTGCCTCCATGTCAGATCAGAATGCTGTCTCTTGGGTTCTTGGAAACTTCTATTTCTGTGCACATTGAAGTATTTCTGTGCACATAATGCCATTAATGGTGGTAGTCCCAACAGTTGGGTCCCCAGATCTAGACATGGTTCTCCCACAGCCTGGTTTTCCTAGGCTGGAGACTTCAGGAGTCTCATTGTCCTGGTCTTGGCCTTGGTGCTCAGCTCATTCCCACCTTCCCAGAGCAGAGCAGTGCTTAGGAGCTCTGGGCAAAAGACAGGCTGGGCAGAGCGGGCTTGGAGCTGGGTCCTTTCTCCCAAGGGCTTTTGCACAGGCATGAGCAGGGCCCGCCCTATGGATTCAGAGGACTAGAAATTCCCCTCTTGGCTCAGACCTCTGGATATACTGTCCTGCATGAAGTCAAGGAGATAAAGGCACAGAGCCTGAGGCACCCTCATCCAGAAGAGGCAAAGATCCTGCAGCCAAGGAGAACAAAGTGCAGAATCTCTGCTAACTCATACATGAGACACACCACCTTCTCTAGATGGAAAGAGTTAAGTTCAAGGTCTGTGTTGCAGTAGGTCAGCAGAGATAGCCAGCTCTGCTCCCCCATTACCTGGTGCTCCAGGACTTCTGGTGGATGGAGCAGCTCCACCCCACACAGGCCTTGGACCAAACTGAGTCCTCAACTGCTCCCAGAATGAGACAGGTTGAGAGTCACTTAGACCCCAGGAGCTGGAACTGTGATGCTCTCACCTCAGTATGTGGAAGGCTCATTGCAGTTCCTGATAGTGTCTTAACACGTCTGTTTTCTCTCTTGGTGGCTTTCCAAAAAGGAAAAAGCACTTTCACTTTGACTTTACCTTGAGGTATAGCTCTCTGGTCTGTGCCCCCTGTCTATCCCCAGGCTGGTCTTTAAGGCTTATTTAGCAGGGTCAAGTACCTTTCCCTTAGTGTCCTTAGGCAGGATCTCTGTTCCCTGAAGAGCAGGTGTGGACCCTTTCCTGGAAGAGCCCAACAGACTCACAAAACCACTCTTGGGGAATCTGCTTTTGAAGTCTCTTGTTAAACTAGAGGCAGTGCTGGGATCACATTGACACTGTTGTCAGGGCTGGCTGTTGTCAGGGCTGCCCTGTGCTGGCTATTGCTCTTACAGTGCTTAACATTGGTAACTTGGCCACATACCCCCCCCCCCCAGCCTCAAGGAGTGGTCTTGCTTATGAGAATGTGGAGGTAGGAAGCCAAGAAGATGGCAAAGGGTAACACATGCCTCAGCCATCTTCTGCATTATAGAATCTGGCTCCAAGGACCAATGGCACAGGGGGGCTTCCAGTGTCTTTTCTGGCTTGCTGAGAAAGGCAGGCAGACCCCTGAGACCTCAAACAGAGGTTAAGATGCTTGTCTCTTGGTGAGCTCCACCTTCTGAAAACTTAGCCTACTGCCAGGCACCCACAGACATGCCCCTTTCCTTGCTGGGAGAGTCCTGCCTGTTATCTTCCACGCCTGTCTCAATATCTACTATCCTGGGAAAAGTGTCCAAGACAAGGTGGTGGAGCCAAGGCCCTCTTTGTTACAATCTGAGCAGGACATGGGGCTCAGAACACCAGTCCTCCCTGCTAAACAAGCCTTCTGAGGTAGAGAAAGACCAGCCTTCATGTCTCTCCCACCCTTGAAACCTGGCCTGTGCTGCCAGCTGTGGCAGGAGGAGCCTGCAGCATGCTCTCCCGCTCCGCACTTCTGTCTACCAAATCAGGCTTGAAGAGACCCTCTCCGTTCCCCATGCCTCTCCTGCTCATGATACAGTGGTGACACTGGCACTGGGTTAGCATAGCTGCCTGTAAGGAACCAGTGAAGGCCCAGAGTCCTGCCTGGCCCTCCCAGGCTGGCTCTGTGAGAACTCTGCAGGGTCATGCCCTCTCTCACAAGGTGGCTCCTGCCTGCCTCGTCCCTCCACTGCACTGTGGCTGACTGACTAGGACTGGGATTTGTCTTCTAAGGGTGGCTGAGCCCTGAGTTCAGACGTGAGCAGCATGTACCCCAGCCTTCTGTTCTGGTGCATGGACGTTAAAGGGGCCCTGGGACCCCATCTCTCTGCCTTGGGCACCAAGGCAAGTCTTTGCAACAGACTAAGGGCATGCGTGGTCCCTAGGCTGCTGACTCTCTGGTCCTCCAGGAGCACATGTGCTGTGGGTACTGAACACTTCTGCGTCCAGGGCTCTCGGCCCCTATCAGTCAGTGTCACCGCTGTTGCACACATGCTGGGGCTTTCTGCATGGCCCAGGATGGTAGTGAGGCATTGGGGTCACTATTGCTGGGGCTGTCTGCATGGTTCAGGGTACAGCTTTCTTTTTAGCTCTGGTGGCTTCTCTGTGTTGCAATGTCTCCTGCGTCTTGGCCACACATGGTCTTGCCAGCCATGCTGTGCCCTCGAGTGTCTGAGTGGAGCACACATAAGAAGTTGCTCTGCCATGGTCCTGGAGGGCCCCATGGAGGGTAGGTGGCCCTGTGTTGGAGCCTTCCCATTGGGTGCCTGCATGGCTTCCTGCCTTCTGTGACCTTTTGGGCCCAGGACTCAGTGTTACCTGAAGGGAGCAGGTTGGACCCCATGTGAATGGCCACTGCAGGCAAGGGTAGGACAGATCTGGGCTCAGAATTTGGATTATTTTCTATTTGGAATGGACAAGGGGAAGAGATTGAAAGGGAGGCTGGACCAGGCATGGTGGCACACGCCTTTAATCCTAGCACTCAGGAGGCAGAGGTAGGAGGATCGCTGTGAGTTCGAGGCCACCCTGAGATTACATAGTGAATTCCAGGTCAGCCGGGGCTAAAGTGACACCCTACCTCGGAAAAAAAAAAGGGGGGGGGAGGAGAAGGAGAAGAAAAAAAGAAGAAGAAAAGAAGAAAGACAGACTGGGAGGCTGTGAATTAGGTCATCTTCAGAGGGAAGGACATAGTCTCTAGGTGTTTCCTCCTAAAGCACCTGACTGGTCTTTAGGGAGGTGAAGACAGAGACCACTCCTGATGCCTTTGGGCTGATGCCAAGCACAGGCTTCTGATCCAGCCTGTGGGCACACTGCATTTGGGGAGCTCTGGGCACAGGCCTCTGCCTCAGTAGGGAAAGGGACTGCTGGTCCTGGAAGATGGTAACTAGAGCAGGTAGGCTGGTCACATACTTCTCCAACCTATTTCCTGCAAAGACATCTCTCTAAAGACTTTGTGCTGGGCAGCACCTGCTACAGGGTAGTACCTGAGGATTTCCCCCTATGACCTGGATTCAGAGAGAAGCCTGCCCCTGCCCACCCCATCTGTTGGCCACTGTTTGGCCCCATGTACAAATACATATCTGTGGAGAGGTGGTGCACTGGCATCCTGTGCTGATGTGAAGAATCAAGACAGAAAAAGTGGGCACGACACTAGTTGCTAACAGGCTCTGGGCTCCAAATGCAGACAAGGAAGCTAGCGTGTAGAGGAGGCTGGCCCCACCCAGCCCCAGGCCTAGTCCTGCCCTCAGACCTTTCTAGAGGCCTGGAAGAACACTGCTGCTAAGGGACCCATGTGACCCAAGCTGATGTCATGCCCTGTTGGAGAGCTCCTTGGGCCACTTGGAACTGGAGTGGTTAGCAAGAGACAAACTACAGGGCCAGCCCTTCAGGGCTGTGGAAGAGAAAGACAAGGGTTTTCATCTTGTTGGTTTCTGTACTTGGACCTGTGACATCCATGGTAGATGAGCTTGTAATGGGGGAAATTGCGGTTCTGGGTGCTTCCTGAACTCCCAAGTTTGTATCTGCAAACTATCAAAGAATTGGCAATTCCAAATTCAAGAAAATAATATTTAAATATATCACGCTTTATTCAACTCTTATAAAAATGCGGGGAAGTGCCAGGCGTGGTGGCGCACGCCTTTAATCCCAGCACTCGGGAGGCAGAGGTAGAAGGATCACCATGAGTTCAAGGCCACCCTGAGACTACATAGTGAATTCCAGGTCAGCCTGAGCTAGAGTGAGACCCTACCTTGAAAAAAAAAAAACGTGGGAAGAGAGAAAATGGAGGTGGGGGAAGGGAAGGGAAAGGAAGATAAAGTGGGGAGAAAGGAGGTAAGTCATGTGGAACCCAGGAGCCCGTGTAAACAAGCATTGATCTTAGAGGGGGAAAAAAACAAACATGAAAAGGGATTTTTTTTTTTTTTTTTTTGGTTTTTTTGAGATAGGGTCTCACTCTAGCTGAGGCTGACCTGGAATTCACTGTGTAATCTCAAGGTGGCCTCAAACTCACGGCAATCCTCTTACTTCTGGGATTAAAGGTGTGCACCACCATGCCTGGTGAAAAGGGATTTTAAAATATGTGGTTTCAAGAAGATTAACAAGTGAAGACAGTAGTAAAAAAGTGTCTCTTCCCACCCCACCATGGATTACCCATTTGAGGACCCAAAAATGTTATTGCCAGTTCTGGAGAGAGAAAATGCACACCTCTGTCTGTGGGTCCAGGAGGTTATACTTTAGAATTTGTGCCACCACACCTGGCACACCTATATCAGGTGTCCCAGCCAATCAGCCTGGGCTTAGAGGAACAATTTACCCACACCTGGGCAGGGTATGCATCAAAAGAGAGATCTAGGGCTGGAGAGATGGCTTGATTAAGGCACTTGCCTGCAAAGCCTAAGGACCTATGTTCGACTCTCCAGAGTCCATGTAAGCCAGCTGCACAAAGGTGAGGCAGGCACAAGGTTTCACATACCCGCTAGGTGGCACAAGCATCTTGAATTCGACCAGTGGCTGAGGCCCTGGTGCGCCAATTCTCTCTCTCTCTAAAAATAAAAATTAAAAAAAGATTTTTTTATAGTTATGGAAAATGTTAATAAAAAATAAATTAATTAATTTAAAAAAAAGAGAGATCTAATTGAATAAGATAGGCAAGCACTAAATCCCGCTACTGATGCAGGCTGGCCAGCTGAAATAGGTGAGGCCAGCTGGATTGGGCGTGGTTAGGGTGTGATGTAAGATTTCTCAAGCTGGGTATGGTGGCACATGCCTTTAATCGTAGCACCTTGGAGGCAGATGTAGGATTGTGGAGAGTTTGAGGCCAGCCTGAGACTACATAGTGAATTCCAGGACAGCCTGGGCTAAAGTGAGACCCTCCTTCGGGGGGAAAAAAGGTTTCTCTAAAGGCCTTCCTGCCTAGTCAGATCTTCTTATTCTGGAGCCCCCCTCACACACACACACACACATTCTATGACCAGCACTTCCAGGAAAGGCTGTGGTTTTGCCAGGTGCTGTACAGAGCCACATTCAGAAACCTCATCCTAAGTGTGGTCAGTTCCTCCAAGCATGGGCCCAATAGGCTGGCCTAGCCCTCAGACTACATTTGAGTATTACTGTTAGGACCTGGCATGTCCAAAGCTAGTGACATTGACATCTTTGGGGAGGCCACCCCCAACTGTTGGAGAAGGTCCAGTCTGTTCCTCAGGTCTGGACTCCATAGGACATACATAGCACTAGGCCAAGCAGGGAAGCAGCTTGGTGGGGCTGGCAGCAGGCTGATGGGATGAGGAGCTGTACATCCTGGTCCTCCCAGTTACTAGACTGTACCAGCCTCCTCCCAGGGGCACAGAAATCTGGGGCTAGGGATGGGTAGGCCAGGCCCTAGACCAGAAGAGAGCTGTAGCTTTGCTGGGAGGGAGCATTAACTCTCTGCTTTTCTTGCTCTCAGCCCTGATGAAGAATCCTCTCAGAGGTTCATTCCTTTTGTTGGGGTGAGTATTACTAACTTCATTCACCAGAAAAGTGGGCCTGCTAAGATGCCTGTCACAACAGAGTGCTTTTACATTAGCACACATTTCAAAACTCTTGCCCATGGGAACCAGCTAAGGACTGCCTGCTTTCTTATTTAAGCACCTTGCTTCTTTCCAGCATTTGAAAGACAAGAGCTATAATTTCCCATAATGGTTACATGGGAACAACCCTGTCTTGTGGGGTCCAGTATCAGACAGTGCCAGCCCAGCACCTAGGAGAGGGGAGGCTCAGCCCTATTTGCCTGGAGTTAAGAGATAGGGTGGGCCTCCTGTTGGGTTTCTTCTGCTTGGGCTGGATATGGCTGTGAATTTGCAGACTTCAGTTCCTCTATCTACCCAGGACTCACCTATACCCTGGCTCTCTCCCATCTCCGTTTTTATAACCTTTTCCTCTCACCTTATCTCCAGTAGAGATGTCTTACTGTGAGACCTCTATAGCTGTCTGGCACACAGTCTCCAGGCAGGATGAGATTTTAGAATAGCTATCCCCTGCAGGGGATAGTACTCTCTACAGTCCTCAGGGCCTTTCTGTAGTGATAAAAATGTCCTGTGAGCACTTAACACGTGGCTCAGGCCCTAATTTGGTCGGGTAATTCACTCTAAAATCACACAGCTTCATGTAGCTGGTGGCTACCATACTGGACAGTGAACATACTGTCCCCATCAGCTTGTGCAGTTTTCTGGAACTGTTCCTGCCTTTACATCAGTGTAGCAGTCAGCTTCAGGTTCACTGAGATGAACTTCCAGACCAGGCACAGTTATGGAGGAAGGGATTTATTGAAGCTTACAGATCCAGGGGAAGTTCCATAATGGCAGAAGAAGCTGGCCTGCCTTCACAGGCCCAAGCAGAGAGAGAGAGAAGTACAAGCCCAAAAAGCCAAAAGCCACAGCACACTTCAGGAACTCCAGCTAGGCACACTTTGCCTATCTTTAGATTGAAATCTGAAACCCACCACCACACAATGGCACTGACTCCAGCCAGGTGGCTGCAGATGCAAACTACAAACAAACAACTGAATATATTGGGGGCCATCTATTCTATTCAAACCACCACAATCAGCATCTTTCATGCCAGCATCCTGGTCTTTTTCTTTTTATTAACAACTTCCATGATTGTATATCCCATGGTAATAGCCTCCCACCCCCCAACCCCCTGCTTTCCCCTTTGAAACTCCATTCTTCATCATATCCCCTCCCCCTCTCAATCAGTCTCTCTTTTATTTTGATGTCATGATCTTTTCCTCCTATTTTGATGGTCTTGAGTAGGTAGTGTCAGGTGCTGTGGGGTCATGAATATCCAGGCCATTTTGTGTCTGGAGGAGCACATTTTAAGGAGTCCTACCCTTCCTTTGGCTCTTACATTCTTTCCACCACCTCTTCCTCAATGGACCCTGAGCCTTGAAAGGTGTGATAGAGATATTTCAGTTCTGAGCACTCCTCTGTCACTTCTTCCCAGCACCATGATGCCTTCTGAGTCATCTCAAGGTCACTGCCATCTGAAAACAAGGTTTTCTACCAAAAGTGAGAGTAGCATTAATATATGGGTATAAGCATTAAGAGAAGTGCTTAGTGGGCAGTTTGATGACCATAGTATATACATTTAGCCAGACAGCAGCAGACGTTACATCCCTAGGGCTCATGACTACCCCTGTTGTAGGTTTTCAGTATCAGGGATGTATTCCCTCCCATGGAGCAGGCCTCCAGTCCAATTAGAGGGCAATTGGTTTCCACCATGACAGATGTGCCACTGTTGCACTGGTTGGCTCATTTGGCTTGGCTGGCAAAATAAAGGCTTGCCATGTCTACTGTTTCATCTTCACTGGTGGTTTCTTTCTCTCTTACTGAACTGCATGCAGAATGGCTTCTTCAAGCTTTCTGTCAGCTGGTCTACATGGAGGAAGTTATCAGCTCAGTTCCAGCAGGATTTCTCAGTAGCCTTGCAGCGCAAGTACAGCATCCTGGTCTTGCTGGATGTCTGAGCTTGGCCAGTCATGGGCTGTGCCCCACAGATGAGATGGGGCCTGGACCTGGCCTTCCTTGCTGTAGGCATAGAGGCTTGACAACAGCAGGGATATTGTACCCTGCCTTGACTGAGCTCCACAGTGGGTCCCTGAGCAAGGCAGTGGGGCAGGCCAGCAGCCCCCCCCCCTATAGCCTCTAGCGAGTGTCTGTTGCTTCCTAGGTTGTGAAGGTTGGAATTGTGGAACCATCCTCAGCCACATCAGGTAACCTCTCCTCTCTGAGGCCCTTTGGATAGGCAGTCTCTCTGGTATTGGGGACCAGCATGGTTCTGCTGCTTCTCGGTGTGGGGCTCCTTTCCCACAGAGCCCTAGGTCAAGGCAGACAGGGTGTTCTCCCAGCCAAGGAAAAGATTCTTTTGCCTTCTATACAGGGCACTGCCCCTGAGGCCCTCTCTCTGATCCTGGTCCATCTCACCTGAGGTTTATCACAGAAGGTCTCACCCTAGCTTGTGACTCCTCCCTAAAGGTGACTCAGATGATGCAGCTCCATCAGGCTCCAACGCGCTCTCTTCCACCCCACCTTCTGCGTCCACATCTCCTGCAGCCAAGGAGGCTTCACCCACTCCACCCTCCTCCCCTTCTGTGAGTGGAGGTCTGTCCTCCCCCAGGTAAACAGCTCTTCTCTTTTTGTTTTGTTTTTTAAGGTAGGGGTCTCCCTCTAGCCCAGGCTAACCTTGAACTCACAAAGATCCTCCTATCTCAACCTCCAGAGTGCTGGAATTAAAAGTGTACACTCTATCTGGGTGTGGTGGCCCACATGCCTTTAATCCCAGCCCTCAGGAGGCAGAGGTATGAGGGTTGCTGTGAGTTTGAGGCTAGCCTGAGACTACATAATGAATTCCTAGTCAGCCTGGGCTTGAGGGAGACCCTATCTTGAACCCCTGCCCCCCCCAAAAAAAGACTATCTGGCACTTAGGAGACAGAAGTGGGAGGATTGCTATAAATTCAAGGTCAGCTTGGGGCTACAGAGTAAGTTCCAGGTCAGCCTAGGCTAGAGTGAGACACTACCTCAAAAACAGTTTACACTTTTGTCTTACTGTAAGGTGATGAAACACCCTTCATATTCCTAGCCTGTCAGAGTTGTGTGGGCAGGTGCAAGACCTTGTGAGGGACTCTTGATGGCTGAATGGCTGGATACATCTGCCATATAGCAAGGGGGCCTTATGTTTCTGTTGAGCACCCCTGGGGTCAGGAGCCATCATAAATGAACATAAGGCCTCATTGAGCCTGCACAGCGCTTTGTATAGAGTATGCTATGCAAAGAGGAACTGAGGGAGGAAGTGCAGGAGACAGGTTCTTCAGACCTTGCATGGGTCAGTCACGTCCTGCCAGGCCACCTGGCTCTTGAGCTGAACTTAGCCAAGCTGAACAAAGCTGCACCTGAGCAGGAGTGTTAGTCCCTTGGGGCCATAAAGATCTTAAGTCCAGTCAGACTGCCGGCTCCTTGTCAAGAATCCTTCAGCCACTAGCTCACACTAGTTAGGCCACTTCTAATGGAGCCATTCGCCAGGGCCCTTGGAAAGTAGGTTTGTGGGCTGCCTGGGCACAGCAACTGCACCAGGCCCATGGGCACAAAATGTATTTTAGCAAACAACTCCATTGTATTTCTTGAAATTGACTTGCCAGCAAGTTGGGATAGGTACTGGCCACACCTTTTTGTCTGTGACAGGATAGTGACATGCCATCGTCATGGGCGTGAGCAACCTCCCTCTGCCTTTCTCAGCCAGGGCATAGGTGCTGAGCTCATGGGGCTGCAGGTGGACTACTGGACAGCAGCACAGCCCCTGGACAGGAAGAGAGATGCCGAGAAGAAGGACCTGCCCACCACCAAAAACACGCTCAAGTGCACTTTCCGGTCCCTCCAGGTCAGCAGGCTGCCCAGCAGCGGCGAGGCCGCAGCCACAGCCACCATGTCCATGACCGTGGTCACCAAGGAGAAGAACAAGAAGGGTGAGGTGGGGGTACAGAAAGCAGACTGGAGAGTGGGAGATGGGCAACCATGGTGATTGCTGGGGATGGGAACGTCACTCCAGGAAGTTCCCAATAAACTCAAGTCCCCACTGTTCACCTCTGAATGGGGGGGGTGGTCAACATGCTTTCATAGCATAGCCCCTTAAGCCTTGGGGACACTGAGGGTCTGAGCAGCTTTTGGTCTCATGGGCAGAGGGGTAGTGTCTCGGTCACACCAGGAAACTGGCATCCCATTCTGAGGGTGGGGCCAGCTGAGTTCCCATGGCTGCTGTTCTCCTGCCATGCTTACTGTGGGGCCTGGACAGCCAGGCCCTGAAAGGAGCAGTGGAACAGCAGGGCCCTTTTCCTCCCAGTGATGTTTTTGCCCAAGAAAGCAAAGGATAAGGACGTGGAATCCAAGAGCCAGTGCATCGAAGGCATCAGCCGTCTGATCTGCACAGCCAAGCACCAGCAAAACATGCTGAGGGGTGAGCGAGGGCTCGGGGGTACTCCATGGGGTGCTAGGGGAGTCAGTCTATGTCCCATTTGGTTCTCTGTTAAATGTGAGCATGGAAGAAAGCAGACTGCTGGCTTTTCAAACCTAGCACAGGAACCAAGTGTTTTGCTATGAAAGGCGTATTACAGAATTCATGCTCAGAAAACTTTTTTTGTTTTTTTTCGTTTTTGTTTTTCATGATAGTGTTTCGCTCTAGCCCAGGCTGATGTGGAATTCACTGTGTAGTCTCAGGGTGGCCTTGAACTCATGGTGATCCTCCCATCTCTGCTTCCTGAGTGCTGGGATTAAAGGCGTGCGCCACCACGCCCGGCTCTCAGAAATCATTTGCATGTATCTAAGAGCCTTTCAAGTTCAAGTGCTTTTTCAACTTTTTCTATGTTCTTACTGATAGATTTTTCTGTTTTTTTTTTTTTTTTTTCTTTTTTAAGGGGTGTAGGGGATTGAATTTAGGACATTACACACGCTAGTCAAGAGCTTTACTACTGAGCTCAGCTTCTCCTTTTGCAGTTTTTCTTTCTTTCTTTCTTTCTTTCTTTTTTTTTTTTTTTTTTTTTTTTGATTTTTTTTCAAGGTAGGGTCTCACTCTAGTCCATGCTGACCTAGAGTGCTGGCCTTGAAGTCACAGTGACCCTTCTACCTCTGCCTCCTGAGGCCTGGGATTAAAGGTGATTGATGTGTACACTTGTGTCGTTGGAGAGTGGTCTCCTCACAGTCATCTCTGGAAGTGCAAGTGTTATAAATGGGACTGGCCTCGGAGAGGAGGTGATATGGATGAACAGTGCCTGGCTGAGGTGTGGCCTAAGCTGCCCTTGCCACCAGTTCCCCTGGGAGATGAGTCCCTATGGCACTGAGTCTTCAGAGGGTAGGATTCCTGTAGCCTTGGACTTGTCTTGCTCCCTGGCTGGCAACTCACCAGACAGGCAGGCAATCAGGTGGCCCTCTCCCACAGTCCTCATCGACGGCGTGGAGTGCAGCGATGTCAAGTTCTTCCAGCTGGCTGCCCAGTGGTCCTCCCATGTGAAGCACTTCCCCATCTGCATCTTTGGACACTCCAAGGCCACCTTCTAGCTCTACCCATGGAGGGAGCCGGCGCAGGACAGTGGAGGAGCCCATTTCCTGTCCTGTGTTGTCCACTGTTGGAGGGCAGCTGTGTTTCTGTTAGCACTTGGTTACTACAGAGACAGACTCTTAAAAACACAAAGAAACAGTCAAGTATGAATGTGCTTACAACCCAGAAACTAAGGGGAACCTAGCTCCCTGTAGGGTGCCAAGTAACTTTGCTCTGCTTATTAACCAGAATGTCTGGCTGAGAGGGGAGGATGGACAGTCAAGCAAGGCGCACTCTGATCTCAGGATGCCCCAGAACCACAAGCAAGAAATGGTTCTTGGCTTCATGTTCTGTCCTTCCCTGGAGTCAGGACTCTGCTTCCTCAGGGAGCCTGGAGCAGGCAAGGCCTGGGAATTTGGTAGAAAGAGGCTGAGGGTTATGAGCATACTCAGTCCCCTAGCTAGGGACAGCAACCCCCAACACCATCCAGGCGTGGCTCCCAATAAACTCCAGCCCTGTGGCAGAGGTTTTATAGAAGCAGACCTTTCTAATGCTCTCAATATATGTGCTGACATAGCTGCCAAACAGATGTTGCTCTCTCCTGAAGTTCCCTTGGGCTGGGAGGAGCCAGTAAGCCCTACCCATCCACCCCTCTGCTCCAGTGCAGAGGCATACTAGGCTTCTACAGATCCTGCTGCACACCCCCCTCCCCATTAATCCTCACAGATCTACGTGGTCCTTGAAATGTCCCAGTGTCTGTTCTGGGAAACAGGAGATGCTGCTGGGATCTGCCTGAGGCTTGCCCTGCTGTGCCCTCCTACCACTACTATGCCTGCTGGAACAGGAGCATCCAGGACTGGCCATGTGGGTCTTTGGGTTGTGAACTGCTGGGGGACAGGAGATAGGGGTGTGTGTGTGTGCGAGCGCACGTGCACATGTGTGTGGTACCTACAGCAAAAATGTAGCTAATAAAGGCTCCAGCAGGCTGGCCTGACTGCAAGTGCCAGGCAACCCTTTCAAGGCTAGGGCCCATTCAGGCCAAGTTCTTCAGTGCCATCTGGGTCCTATCCTGGGCAGCAATCTTGTCTCCACCTCCTTCCCACCTAGCAGGAGAGGAGTATGCTAGCCTTCAGCCAGGGTCATTGACCACTTGACTACCTGGCACACCCAGACCCATGAAAGTGGGAGGCACTGCCTTGGTTCTGTTATCAACATGCCCCTCTTCCGTAGGCAGATCCCCTCCATCTCCTGCCCTTGGAAGCTGTGGCCCTCCCCGGTACAGTGGCCCACCTGGGAGTTCTGGGCTTGGTGTCCTGAGATTGAGAACTGTATGAGGCTGTGCTTAGAAAACTGCCAGGAGCAGGGGTAGGCTGAGTCAGAGGAGTCCTCATCTTTCCTAGGGTGAGAGGACCCATTTTTCTTTCCTGTGACATACCTGCTGAACAGGGTACATTTGTCTAGGGTGAGGACTTGGCCATAGGCCTCAGGGGCAGTCTGTAAGCACAGTGTTCGGCAGAGGCTGAGATACACTGTGAAAAGGGCTTGAAGTAAGGAGTCGGGTAACTCTGATGCTTGGAGCTCCAGAGCTTGGTTTACTTGCCCCTCCAGTTTTTCCATAGCTAACCCTTGGTAGGAAAAATTTAGCCTTTTAGACTCAAGGTCACAGTTGGCTCAAGTCCATGGCTATGTGGGCAGACTCTTTCTGGGAGGCCTCATCCCCTGCACATGCTTCTTTGATTGGCTCCACAGCTCCAATCACACACATGCAAGGAGAGGGCAAGAGCCATCTGTCCAGCAGCTAGCTCTGGGCCTGGTCTACAGAGCCTAGCACCTGAGCACCAGGTATCCACCACAAAAGGCTCTATGCCAGGTGCAGACAGACCTGGGCAGCAGTCACCCCTCTCTGTGCCTCAGTTTCCCATTTCCCCTGCCTACCTCATGGAGCTGTAATGAGGATTCCTGGAAAAGCACTTTGTCCCTTTGAAGGATGACTAGAAGCCAAAGCCATCTGACAGGGCAGCAGTGAGGACAGTGAAGATGGGTGTGTGTTGGCCTTAACCATCAGTCACTGCTGGGCAACACTGGGTCACACTGCGCAGGTTGGTCCCTGTCATCCTCTCCTCTGACATGCTAGCCAGTGTCCTGGAGCAGGCCTCAAACAGAGCTGATAGAGGAACAGAGCTGGTAGAGGAACAAACGGGGCCTAGAGCACATGTGAAGGGGCTTGTCACTCCCCCTGTAGGTCTTGCTCCCAAGCGGAACCCCAAGACTGCCTCTAGCCTTCATCCCAAATGAACTCCTCATGGATATGTCCCATCACTTCTAGGGCCAGGCCACTGGACTCTCCTGCTCTGGAATTCCCCATACTCCTTACTGGTGAGGGGCCAGCAGGGGCTGTCGGCTGGGGAGCCTGGCCTTCTGCAGTCTGTCCTGTACGCTGTGATTGGTTTCTAGGGTGTGTGTGTGTGTGTGTGTTGCTAGTACTTTTAATGGAAGCAGGATTCGTGTAAATAGCTTTTTCGGGAGCAGATGTTAATCTGTTCCATGTGACCATGTGGACGATTTCAAGGTGCTGAAGCGACACTAATAAACTGACGGCACTCTGGCCGCCCACAGCTGACTTCCTCTTGGTGTGTTAGGGTCACGAGAGCGGCTCAGCACCGGAAACCAGACGAGGGCCTCGCAGAAACGGGGCGCAAGCCTCGAGGGGCGGAAATGAAATGTGGTGGGCGGGGCCTGAGAAACGGAAGTTCCAGGTCTGGGCGTGTGAGGTGTGTCCCTCGTCCCCCTAACCTCATTGAGTCCAAGCCGCCCCCCAACTCCCCTGAGTCGGCCTGCACCCCGCCACCCTACTAGGTCGACCCTGGCCCAAATAAGCTGAGGCTTCTCCTGTTGGGGCGTGCGTCACGCCGGCCCCCAAAGCGCAGACGTGGGGAGAGGGTGGGATCGGGGCTCAGCTGGGCCTGTCGGGGTGTGGGGGTGGCCAGGCTGGGAGTTCACAGTTCTTGAGAGGCAAGGTCACGGGAGGCTGAAAGAGCGGCTCTGTGGGGAGGACAGGGACATACAAGGGCGGCATCGGCTTCGGTTGGGGTGCTGATGGATGACTGTTGCCGGAGCGGGGCAGTAAGGTCACCCAGAAGGCCCCCGCCGGCGGCTTAGTGGCTGAAGGAGCCTTAGCAGAACGTGCTATCTGATTCAGGGGTCCTGGGAGCCGGAGTAGGGCCCTCCCTCTTCCTGCACCTTCCTCCTGAGTCCCAGAGGTGAGGACTGCCGCCTGCTGGAGAGAGATGGACAGCAGGCAGCTGCGCCCCCAGAGGATGCCGCAGTCGCAGCGATCACGATCGCGTAGTCAGCCATCGACCCCTAGTGTGCCTCCTGCAGCCTGGGGACGACCCGACACTGAGAGCAACCCTCAGGAGGAAATGCAGACCCAAGACTGGGTAAGCAGAAGGTACTGCTGGAAAGCCTGCTTTAGGTGGGCTGGTTGGGAAGGAGCATGGAGAAGGGGCCTCTCGGGCCGCAGGAGGTCGCCGGATGGGACTAAGAAGAAACATGCTGTTGGGGCCCCTGGCTAAGCTCCAAGGTGAATATGAACCCCCTTGTTTCCCTTTGCTGGGCACCATGAAGGGGTCAGCCTCAGTACTCCCCAGTGCCTCTCACTTCTGGCCGAGGTGACACTAGCTGGGAAGGTGAACTAGGTCCCCACCGCAGGGGGGTAGCAGCTATCGCAGAAATGTGCATAGCAGGTGTGCCTGTGAGGTCCTCAGGCTTGAGCAGCACACCCTGGTCAGCAAGCAGCGAGCTCCATTTGTGACCAGGAAAGTCTTTGCATTCAAACCCTAGGTTCGTTTCTAGTTTTAGTCACAGAATTGAATAAAAAAGAAAACTGAACCGAGCATGGTGGCACACGCCTTTAATCCCAGCACTCAGGGGAGGCAGAAGTAGGAGGATCACAGTGAGTTTGAGGCCACCCTGAGACTACATAGTGAATTCCAGGTCAGTTTGGGCCCCAGGGAGACTCTACCTCGAAAAACTGAAAGAAAAAAGAAAACTCGGGACAATTATTAAATTATTATATTTATTGAGGGAAGTAGAGCCAAGGAAAGAGATCCCATGTAGAGGGTCTGAGGGAAAAAGCATGGAAAGAAAAGAGAAAAGAAAATTCAAGGAGCTCCTGCCATGGAGGGGATAAAGGACCCATGCAGAGAGTAAGGGCTAAGGGCCCTTCCCGACTGGGCCTGGGTCTGGCCAGGGCCAGCCCAGGCAAATAAACTGAGGGGTGCCCAGATTATATGCCTAATGTGACTGACCAGCACTGGACATGTGAAGCTAGTCCCATGGAGACCCCATGACTCCTAGTGTCCAGAGGAATTGATTGGATTCCTTACACAGTAGGAAAGTTCAGAAGTCAGTAGCCTCTAGCTGTGGCAGCAGGCTGGAGGATCAGCAAAGGAAGATAAAAGGCTTGGGAAATAAGCAAAACCTATTTGAGGGGGATTTTCAACACCCCGGAGAATTATAGAGGTCTACCTGAAGGATGGAGAAATGATGTCTTCTGGAGAGCAATACTCAACAGGGTTCTCCAAGACATTTATCTCATAGCCCACCAATCACCATAAAGACTAAGTGCTTGTTTTGTCTTTCAACTCCCAAGCAGCCAAAGTTCATCTGGAAAATAAGAATACCCACCCCAAAAAAGCGGGGCATGGTGGCACACACCTTTAATCCCAGAACTTGGGAGGCAGAGGTAGGAGGATTGCTGTGAGCTCAGGCCACCCTGAGACTACATAGTGAATTCCAGGTCAGCCTGGGCCAGAGTGAGACCCTACCTCGAAAAACCAAAATAAGAAATAAATAAAAAGGAGGAGCAGGGCTAAGGAAATGGCTCACAGGTCAAAGTCATTTGCCTGCAAAGCCTGCTAGCTCAGTGTTTGATTCTCCAGTACCCATGTAAAGCCAGATGCACAATGTGGCGCATACATCTGTTGATTTGGAGCAGTAAGAGGCCCTAACATGCCTATTTTTTTTCTTTTTCTCGCTTCACAAATAAATATATAATTTTTTGAGGTAGGGTCTTGCTGTAGCCCAGGCTGACCTGGAATTCACTATGTAGTCTCAGGGTGGCTTCAAACTCACAGCAGTCCTACAACCTCTGCCTTCCAAGTGCTGGGATTAAAGGCCATGTGCCATTATGCCCAGCTATAAAAATATTTTTTAAAAAAGGCTAGTTATAAACCAAGGAAACTTACTAGCTTTAATATACTAAAAATAACCCACCAAAAAAATTCCAACCAGAAAATGCAATGGAGAGGATCCCATTTTGTACTCTTTAGTAACAGAACTATGAACTAAACTGTTCATCCTTAGAACTAAACTGTTTTGTTTAGGGCTTTATATGAGGAACACATAGAGGTCTCCCTGAAGACATATTTTAAACCTACCACTTCCCCCAAAATAATTTGGTGTGATCCCTATTTTTTTCTTTTTGGGTGTATGTTTAGTGTGTTCGTGTGTGTGTGTGTTTGTGTGTGTGCACACGTGTGCAAGGCCAGAGGAAGTCATCAGGTGTCCTCCATCACTCTTCTTTTTTTTAAAATTTTTTTTCTTTATTTTCTATTTATTTATTTGAGAACGACAGACACAGAGAAAGAGGCAGATAGAGAGAGAAAGGGAATGGGCATGCCAGGGCTTCCAGCCACTGCAAATGGAACTCCAGATGCATGCGCCCCCTTGTGCATCTGTCTAACGTGGGTCCTGGGGAATCGGGCCTTGAACCGGGGTCCTTAGGCTTCACAGGCAAGCGCTTAACTGCTAAGCCATCTCTCCAGCCCTCCATCACTCTTCTTTTTGGTGTATGTTTTGTGTGTGTATGCGCGCACATGTGTGTAAGGCCAGAGGAAGTCATGAGGTGTGTCCTCTGTCACTCTTCTTTTTGGTGTATGTTTAGTGTGTATGTGTATGTGCACATCTGTGCAAGGCCAGAGGAAGTCATTAGGTGTCCTCCATCACTCTTTTTTGGTGTATGTTTAGTGTGTGTGTGTGTGTGTGTGTGCACATGTGCAAGGCCAGAGGAAGTCATCAGGTGTTCTGTCTTTTGCCTTATTTTCTTGAGACAGGGCATCTCACTGAACCTTTTTTTTTTTTGGAGGGGTGGGGTTCGAGGTAGGGTCTCACTGTAGCCAGGCTGACCTGGAATTCACTGTGTAGTCTCAGGGTGACCTTGAATTCTCAGTGATCCTCTTACCTCTGCCTCCCAAGTGCTGGGATTAAAGGTATCTACCACCATAGCTGGCTCCTAGTCATCCTGTTTCTACCCTCATCAGCACTGGGGTTTCAGACATGTGTGGCCACACCTGGTTTTTGGTTTGGTTTTTTTTTTTTTTTTTTTAGTTTTTCAATGTAGGGTCTCCCTGTAGCTCAGGCTGATCTAGAATTCACTGTGTAGTTTCAGGGTGGCCTCGAACTCTCAGATATCCTCCTACCTCTGCCTCCTGAGTGCTGGGATTAAAGGCATGCGCCACCATGCCCGGCTCTCACACCTGGGTTTTTATGTGGGAGCTGAGGATTGAACACAAGGTCTCATGCTTGTACCACAAACACTATTACACACTAGGCCATGCCTCTAGCTGGTAACCCCTGTTTAAAAAATAATAATAAATGAGGCCGATGCGGTCTCTGCATGCCAGTGTCAGCCTGGGAAGGTGGCTGAGGTAAGAGTTGCTGGTCACCTATTGCAGAAGCAATTTTCAAAAAACTAGTAACTCATGCAGACGTTTGAGATAACTGGGCTGTTGACAGCGGCGCTGTTTCTGACTGGAACGTAGGCCAGACCCTGGACCCAAGAGCCATGAGCCGCCTGAGAAATCATGGCACTAACACAGCCCATACGGCAGGACAGGTAGAAAAGAAGCCCTCCCCACCTTTGATTGCATACTGTGTGTTGCAGTCAGGCTTACATTGCTGGCAGAAATCACCCAAGAGCAGTTTGGGGAGAAAAGGGGGGGGTTTATTTTGGCTTACAAACTCGAGGGGAAGCTCCATGATGGCAGGGGAAAACAATGGCACCAGCAGAGGGTGGACATCATAAGGCCAACATCAGGTGAACAATAGTAACAGGAGAGTGTGCCAAACGCTGGCAAGGGGAAACTGGCTATAACACCCATAAGCCTACCCCCAACAATACACCGCGTCCAGGAGGCATTAATTCCCAAATCTCAATCAGCTGGGAATTTAGCATTCAGAACACCTAAGTTTATGGGGGATACCTGAATCAAACCACCACACTATTTATGGATCAAAGCAATCTGAGAGATTTTAATAGGAAAAGCCCAGCATTTGGGAGGCAGAGGTAGGAGGATCTCTGTGAGTTCGAGGCCACCTTGAGATTACATAGTGAATTCCAGGTCAGCCTGAGCTAGAGGGAGACCCTATCTCAAAAAACAAACAAAAAGCTGCAAAGCTAAAATTGAGCTACTTGGGAGCTATGATCCACAGAAACAAATCATTGTTGAAGATCCCTATTACGGCAGCGACTCAGACTGCGCTGGTGTACCAGCAGTGCCGCAGGTGCTGCCGGGCCTTCCTAGAGAAGGACTTCCAGCAGCTGGCAAGTTGCCCACTAGTCCTGTGCCCAATGGATAGTGGTGGTCCTAAGCCCCAGGCCCCATGTGCCTCTTCAGCTGACTTACTGTTTTCCTTAAGAATAATTATAGGTGGAAATTACTTGTATTTACAGAAGAATAAAAATGTTTGAGTCAGCCGGGCGTGGTGGCACATGTTTTTAATCCCAGCACTTGGGAGACAGAGGTAGGAGACCTCTGTGAGTTCGAGGCCACCCTGAGACTACATAGTGAATCCCAATTACAGGTCAGTCTGGAGTAGAGTGAAACCCTACCTCAAAAATCCCCCCCCCTGGTCCCCCCCACCCTGGGCTGGAGGGATGGCTTAGTAGTTAAGGCGGTTGTCTGCAAAGCCGAAGGACCCAGGTTTGATTCCCCAGGACCCATGTAAGCCAGATGAACAAGGGGCCTTACGTGTCTGGAATTCATTTGCAGTGGCTGGAGCCCTGGCCCACCCATTCTCTCTCTCCTTCTCTTTCTCCCTCTTTCTTTCTGTCAAATAAATAAAAATTCCCCCCAAAAAAGGTAGAGGAGGGCTGGAGAGATTGCTTAGTGGTTAAAGCGCTTGCCTGCAAAGCCAAAGGAGCTAGGTTCGATTCTCCAGGACCCATGTAAGCCAGATACACAAGATGGTACATGCATCTGGAGTTCATTTGCAGTGGCTGATGGCCCTGGCCCATCCATTTTCTATCTGCCTCTCTCTCTCTAATAGATAAAATCAATGAATAAAAATTAAAAAATTAAAAGGTAGGGGAGGTAGGGTATGACAGGGCATGTCTATAATTCTAGCACTGGGAAGGGTGAGGCAGTAGGATCATGAGTCCCAGGCCAGCCTGGGCTACGTTGTCAGAACCTGTCTCAGAATGAAAAAGGAGCCACAGATGTTAGAATTACTCGTTCCTATCTCATCCAACTTTGCTCTAAAAAATGTAATGACATCCAGAAAGGACGCCTGTGGTTTATCTGCGGGTTTATCTATGGTCAGAGGGACATATGTTTTGTATGCACATTAACACAAATGTAAGTTGTCTTAGGTGTGAAAAAGTAGTTCAGAAAGTTGGAAAATGTCCCATTATGTTAAAGTGCTTAAATACTGATAACATTCTTTTGTTGTTGTTGGGTTGTTTTTTTTGTTTTTTTTTTTTTTTGAGGTAGGGTTTCACTGTAGTCCAGGCTGACATGAAAATAACTATGTAGTCTCAGGGTGGCCTTGAACTCAAGATGATCCTCCTACCTCTGCCTCTTTTTTTTTTTTTTTTTTTTTTTTTTGGTTTTTCGAGGTAGGGTTTCACTCTAGCCCAGGCTGACCTGGAATTCACTACGGAGTCTCAGGGTGGCCTTGAACTCATGGTGATCCTCCTACCTCTGCCTCCCGAGTGCTGGGATTAAAGGCGTGCGCCACCACGCCCGGCTCTACCTCTGCCTCTTAAGTGTTGGGATTAAAGGCATGCATCACCACGCCCAGCTGTTTTTTTGTTTTGTTTTGTTTTGTTTTTTAGGTAGGGTTTCACTCTAGCCCAGACTGACCTGGAATTCACTATGTAGTCTTAGGGTGGCCTTGAACTCACAAGAGATCCTCCTACCTCTGCCTCCTGAGTGCTGGGATTAAAGGCATGTGCCACCACGCCCGGCTGTGATGACATTCTTAAGTATTTTTTCATCAGCTAAAAAGCTATAGGCAGGCATAGCTAATTTCAGTGCACTTCACATAGCTGACCTCAAATTCATGTAGATGTATGTCAGAGAAGATGGCTTTTTTTTTTTTTTTTTTTTTTTCTCCTCTCAGTAGGGTTTCACTCTAGCTCAGGCTGACCTGAAATTCACTATGTAGTATCAGGGAGCCCTCGAACACATGATGATCCTCCTACCTCTGCCTCCCAAGTGCTAGGATTAAAGGCATGCACCACCATGCCCGGCTCTCAAGAAGATTGCTTTTTAAATAAACTGAGAGTTATAAATACAAAAAAAAAAAAATTATAGCTGGAGAGATTGGCTTAGTGGTTAAGGCGCTTGCCTGCAAAGCCAAATGACCTGTATCCAATTCCCTAGTATGCATATAAAGCCAGATGTGTAAGGTGGCCCATGCATCTGGGGTTTATTTACAGTGGCTAGAGGCCCTGGTATGCCCATTCTCCCTCCCTCCCCTCCATCTCTCTCTCAAATAAATTAATTAATTAAAAATTTCCAGGGATTGGTCAGTGGTTAAAGGCACTTGCTTGCAAAGCTTTATTCCCTGGGTTTAATACTCCAGTGCCCATATAAAGCCAGATGCACAAGGTGGCACATGCATCTGGAGTTTGTTTACAGTGGTAAGAGGCCCTGGTGTACCCATACTCACTCTATTTCTGTTTGCCTCTTTCTTTCTGTCTTAAATAAGAAGAAAACAAAACAAAACAAAAATTTGGTAGGGTCTTACTCTAGCCCGAACTGGCCTGGAATTCACTATGTAGTCTCAGGCTGGTCTCCGACTCATGGCAGTCCTCCTACCTCTGCCTCCTGAGTGCTGGGATTAAAGGCATAGGCCACCACACCTAGCAAAAAATATATATTTTTAAAAATAAATTGGGCTAGAGAGATGGTTTAGTGGTTAAGGCACTTGCCTGTGAAGCTAAGGACTGAGGTTCGATTCTCCAGGTCCCACATAAGCCAGATGCGCAAGGTGGCACATGTGTCTGGAGTTCATTTGCAGTGGCTAGAGGCCCTGGTGCACCCATTCTCATTCTCTCTCTCTCTCTCTCTCATTCTCTCTTTTACTCTGTCTCAAAAATAATAAACTAATTTTAAAATAAATTATATCAGGCCTGACTGAAAACCTAGTCAAAAGCCAATGGTGGTGGTGGGGGGGAGGTTCATGAACCCTAGGGGAGTAACATTTTATGTTATCTGGCTAAATGAATATATTATGCCCACCAAACTGCCCTGTAAGCATTTATTTATTTTCATTTTATTATTTGAGATAGAGAGAGAGAGAGAGAGAGAATAGGCACACCAGGCCCTAAAGCCATTGCAAACGAACTCCAGACACATGTGCCACCTTGTGCATCTGGCTTATGTGGGACCTGAAGAATCGAACCTGGGTCCTTTGGCTTTGCAAGCAAGCATCTTTACCACTGAGCCATTTCTCCAGCCACCTTAAGTACTTTTCAAAAATGTTTTTACTCATATATTAATGCTACTCTCACTTTTTGTTAGAGAAGCTTCTCTTTCAGATGGCAGTGACCACTGGGTGACTCAAAAGCAACCAGCCATACTGCTAAGAAGTGATAGTGGAGTGTTCAGCACTGAGACATCTCTATCACATCTGCCAAGGCTCAGGGTCCATTGCAGAAGCAATGGAGAGAGAATATAAGAGCCAAAGGAAGATAAGACTTTTTATGCAATCTTCCAGTCACAAGATAGCCTGAATACTCATGACCTCACAGTGCCTGACACTACCTATACAAAGCCGTCACAATAAGTGGTGGCACACGCCTTTAATCCTAGCACTCTGGAGGTGAGGCAGGAGGATCGCTGTGAGTTTTAAGGTCACCCTGAGACAACATAGTGAGTTCCAGATCAGCCTGGGCTACAGTAAAATCCTACCTTGTATTTTCTTGGACTATAGTGAAACCCTACCTCAAAAAAACAAAACAGAACAAAAATCTTTTTATCAACTGAGGAGATGACTCAGTGATTAATGGTACTTTCTTACAAAGCCTACTGGCCTAGATTCAATTCCATAGCTACTCACATAAAGCCAGATGGTGGGCTCTTATAGCAGCATGTCCCCTCCACACACACATGCAAATAAATAATTAAAATATATTTTCATGAGCTGGGTGTGGTGGCACATGCCTTTAATTCCAACACATGAGAAGCAGAGATAGGAGAATCACTGTGAATTCCACGCCAGCCTGAGACCACAGAGGGAGTTCCAGGTCAGTGTGGGCTAGAGTGAGACCCTACCTCAAAACAAAACAAAAATTTCATGGATATTGAAAACTTTACTCTTCTTTTTTTCACTGACAACTTCCATAATTGTAAATGTTATCCCTTGGTAATTCCCTCCGTCCCCTCACTTTCCCCATTGAAACTCCACTCTCCATCATATCCCCTCCCCCTCTCAGTCTCTTTTATTTTGATGTCATGATTTTTTCCTCCTATTATGATGGTCTTGTGTAAGTAGTGTCAGGCACTGTGAGGTCATGGATATCCAGGCCATTTTTGTCTGGAGGAACATGTTGTAAGGAATCCTACCCTTCCTTCGGCTCTTACATTCTTTCTGCCACCTCTTCCACAGTGGGCCCTGAGCCTTGGAAGGTGTGATAGAGATATTTCAGTGCTGAGCACTCCTCTGTCATTTCTTCTCAGTACTATGGTGCCTTCTGAGTCATCCCAAGGTCACTGCCATCTGAAAAGAAATGCTTCTCTAGGCTCCTGAGCAGGCATGGGCTTGCTCGCCAGCTGCCAAGGGGAAACCCAGTTATTAAAATTGATTACAGAAGAGAAAACCTGACAAGCTAATAACAATGGAAGAAATTGGTAGTTACCAAAAAGCTGTCATCCTTAACACCAGGCTTAGCTGGTGTCATATGCTAAAAGAGTCCTTCCTGAAGAAGAAAAGTCTTAAGCAACATGATGGATTCAGAAGCTTATGAGAAGAGATCACAGATCCTAACATCTTCAAAACAAGATCTGTCTCCACATTACAAATGTTGGAGAATTGAAGCATTACTTGTGCAGCTGCTGTGTAGCTTTCAACAATGGAGCAATCACATATCCCATTCAGAAGATCCTCTTTGGGCAGCAGCTGTGTGGGCTCAAAACCGGGCATGCAGTCCTCCAGTTGAGGAGGGATGGATTTTGAAACCTGTATCGTGGAACCCTCCCCCATTGATGCAGAAAAGGACTACCCTGGCCCTTGTGTTTGGTCTCTATGAGGATTTATCTTGCCTTCTCTGGAAGCACGTCAGTGCCCCTGAGTTTGTAACCTGTGGCGTGGCAGCAATACTTGCAGGGACAACAGAAGCCATTTTCACTCCATTGGAAAGAGTTCAGACACTGCTTCAAGATCATAAGCATCACGACAAATTCACAAACACCAGGCTTTCCAGGCACTGAAATGTCATGGGATCAGGGAATATTATTGAGGCTTGGTGCCTATTCTTTTCCAAAATGGATTTAGCAATGCCCTTTTCTTTGGCCTTTGAGGACCTATTAAGGAGCATCTGCCTATGGCAACGATGTATTGTGCTCATCTGGTCAATGACTTCATCTGTGGAGGTCTTTTGGGTGCCATGTTGGGATACATGTTTTTCCCAGTTAATGTTGTAAAGGCTTGAATACAGTCTCAGGTTGGTGGGGAACTTTAGTCCTTCTCCAAGGTTCTCAGAAAAATCTGGCTAGAGCAGGACAGGAAGCTGGTGAATTCAGAGGTGCTCATCTGAATTACCATTGGTCTCTGGTCTCTTGGGGAATAATCAATGCAACTTATGTGTTTTTATTAAAAGTTACATGACAAAGTCACTAGCAAAATGTGATTTATTAGCTAATTATACCAAAGAACAATGCAATTTGGCTATGTTCCTAATTGGCCTAAATAAATTGGTGTCGTTAAGTCAGTAACTTATGGACAAAGCATCAACAAAAACAGAATGAAAGTTTTTAGAAGGAAAATCGAAAGGTTTTTGTTTTGACCACTACTCAAGAGCTTTAAGGCTGCTGTCTGGTAACTACCTGTGAGTCTCAGGGCGACTGACAGCCAGGATGTGATCCCTTTTCCTCCTGGAAACAGTCTTTTGACCTATATGGAAGCATCCTGGCCCTGCACAGCTACAGCACGTGTTCTTGGGCCCCAGGACCCATCAGGCATACTTTGTTCCTCTTACCTTGGCTTCTCTGCTTTCAGAGGCAGCTGCAGAAGGCAGTCTGTTAGACTGAGCATCTGTAGGATGAAGGAGCAGAACAGAGGAAAACCAGCTTATTAGAGATAGGCATTATACAACGAATACTGCTACCAGTTTTGAAAAGAAGTGCCTTGGGTTAATCATCTGAATTATTTCTGTTTAGACTTGGTAGAATCAAGCAGCTAATAAAAGTTTTCATTTTGCTTTGAAAAAAGAAAAGAAAAGCTTCTCTAACCAAAAGTGAGAGTATCATTAATATATGGGTATGAACATTAAGAGAAGTGCTTACTGGGCAGTTTGGTAAGCATAGTATATACATTTAGCCAGACACCAGCAGACATTACACCCCTAGGGCTCATGACTACCCCTGTTGTAGGTTTTCAGTATCAGGGATGTATTCCCTCCCATGGAGCAGGCCTCGAGTCAAATTAGAGAGTGGTTGGTTTCCCCCATAACAGATGTGCCATTATTGCACCCGTTGGCTCATTTGGCCTGGCTGGCCAAATATAAGGCTTGCAGTGTCCACTGTGGAGTATCTTCACTGGTGATTTCGCTCTCTCCCATTGAACTGCATGCAGAATGGCTTCTTCCAGTTTTCTGTCAGCTGGTCTACATGGAGGAGGTTTTCAGCTCAGCTTCAGCAGGATTTCTCAGTGACCTTGCAGCCCAAGTATGTGGAGTCTTCAGCAATAGGATCTTACCATCTATTCCTGGTGGGAAACCAAGGGCCTTGGCAATGGCTGGTAATGTTTTGGGGGCATCAGGGACCTCCTTTGGCTAACAACTCACTGGAAGGTATCCCATCCCATCCCTGGCATTGAAAATTTTCTAGTAACAATCTATGTCTCCTGAGTGTTCCATTGTCCAAAAAAGTAGGTTTCCATATGACTTGTTTATATCCTCTCAGATTTGATTAGCCCTCCCTCCACCTTTCCTTTACTCAAGCTCTGAAAATTTTACTCTTAATGCAAATAATATTTCTGGCAAACTACCCCAACA
The DNA here is from genome assembly GCA_036346955.1 of Dipus sagitta. NCBI lineage: Eukaryota > Metazoa > Chordata > Mammalia > Rodentia > Dipodidae > Dipus > Dipus sagitta. The sequence continues at coordinate 154,219,026 of CM070775.1, forward strand.
TAGCAGTTTAAAACAAGCTAGGTGGGCTGGAGAGATGACTTAGCAGTTAAGGCATTTGCCTGCGAAGCCAAAGGACCCAGGTTTGAGTCCCTGGGACCCATGTAATCCAGATGCAAAAGGCATCTGGAGTTTGTTTGCAGTGGCTGGAGGTCCTAGCACGCCCATTCTCTCTCAAATAAATTTAAAAAAAAAAACACTAGGCATTCATTCATTATTAACTTTTTATTGACAACTTTCTTAAATATAGACAATATGCCGTGATCATAATCCCCCCTAAATACTCCCTCCAGTGAATCCTTTCCTTCCAACTAGTCTCTCTTCTATGTTGATGCCATCATTTCATTTTTTCCTCTCCTGTTATGCAGGTCTTGTGCAGATAGCATCAGCCACATGAGGTCATGAGTATCAAATCAAGGCCATTTTATGTTTGGAAGATTGCATTGTAAGCACTCCTCCCCTTCCTCTGGTCCTTACATTCTTTCTGACACCTCTTCTGCAATGGTCCCTGACCCTTGGAGGGTGTGATAGAGATGTCTCACTTAGTGCTGAACACTCCACTGTCACTTTTCAGCATGATAGTGACTTTTTAGTCACCTCAATGGTCACCACTGTCTGAAAAGAGAAACTTCTCTAACCAAAAGGGGGAGTAGCATATGTGTTTGGGCATAAACACAAGTGTTTAGAGGGTAGTTTACTGGGCATAATATATCCACTTAGCCAAACAGTAGTTTCCCCCTTAGATTGTATGATAGTTTCAGCCGTAGGCTTTTATTTGTTATTTGTTTATTTATTTTCATTGTTTTATTTTTGGAGAGAGAGAGAGAGAATGGGCATGTCAGGGCCTTTCAGCCACTGTGAACAAATTACAGATGGTTATGCCCCCTTGTGCAGATGTGCGACATTGCATGCTTCCATTACTGTGTCTGGTGATGTTGTTGGTACCTGGAGATTCAAACTTGTGTTCTTAGGCTTTGCAGGCAAGCACCTTAACTACTAAGCCATCTCTCCATCCCAGCCATAGGCTTTTTAAAAAAATATTTTATTAAACCGGGTGTGGTGGTGCACGCCTTTAATCCCAGCACTCGGGAAGCAGAGGTAGGAGGATTGCTATGAGTTCGAGGCCACCCTAAGACTACAGAGTGAATTTCAGGTCAGCCTGAGCTAGAGTGAAACCCTACCTCAAACAACAAAACAAACAAACAATATATATATATATATATATATATTATTATTATTATTATTATTTATTTATTTATTTTTATTTAAGCCAGGTGTGGTGGCTCAAGCCTATAATCACAGCACTTAGGAGGCAGAGGTAGGAGGATCACTGTGAGTTCAAGGCCACCCTGAGACTACACAGTGAATTCCAGGTCAGCCTGGGCTAGAGTGAAACCCTACCTTGAAATCCCCCCCATAAAAAAATTTGTATACATACATATATATATATAAACTTATTTATTTGAGAGAGTGAGAGAGAGAGAGAGAGGGGGGCAGATAGAATGGCACACCAGAGTCTCTAGCCACTGCAGATGAACTCCAGACTCATGTGCCACTCTGTGTATCTGCCTTTATGTGAGTACTGGGGAATTGAACTTGGATCCTTAGGTGTTGCAGACAAGTGCCTTAACCTCTGAGCCATCTCTCCAGACCAGCCATAGGCTTTTGACTAGATTTTCAGTACCAGTCAGGAATTTCCTTCTGTGGAGCAGGCCACAAATCCAATCAGAAAGCAGACGGTTTCCCCCATAACAGACATGCATAGTTGGACTAGTTGGTACATTTTCCTTAGCTGGCTAATGGTAAAGCTCGCAGGGTCCACTGCTGGTTAAGGCCATTGATTACAGTTCTCCCCGAAAAGGCTGCGTAGTTCTTTCCAGCATCCTGACAGCTAGTCAACAGGGAGGAGGCTTCTAGATCAACCACAGCTTGATTTCTCAGTGACCTGAAGTCTGAGCATGTTATGCTGCTCATCCCTGCTTAATGTGGGAGAGTTGACACTGGTGTATGACTGCTGGGAGGTCAGAATTACTAGGTGCCATCCTGGAGCTTGGCTGTCACAGGCAGCAATTTAAGTATAGTCTTGAGGCCCCAACAAAGCCCAGAAGGATAAATAAAAGGATTGCCTACCTGGAGGTATCATAGGGAAACTGTAGGATGACAGAGATACTGAAGGCTCTCAGAAGCACTGGAAGGAGCCACAGAGAGGTCATAGGTACCACCTTACCTGCAGCTCTAGAGGTTTGTTCCAGAGAAGGGCAGCACACTTGCTAAGAAGAAACAGTCAACCTTTTTGTATATTTATCTGTATCCCAAGATGACCTGAAACTCACTCTATAGCCCAGGCTGGCCTTGAATTCATAGCAATCCGTCTATCTCAGCCTCCCACCTATTTGTTTCTGAGACTTTGAGACTAAGCTGGCCTCGAATTTATAATCCTTCTACCTCTGCCCCAGTTGCTAGAATCACAGTTATCTGCCACACTAAGCATTAAGTCAACTTTTTTTGTTGTTTGTTTCTCGAGGTAGCGTCTCACTCTAGCCCAGACTGACCTGGAATTCACTATGTAGTCTCAGGGTGGCCTTGAACTCATGGTGATCCTCCTAGGTCTGCCTCCAGAGTGCTGAGATTAAAGGTGTGTGCCACTAAACCCGGCACAACAGTCAACTTTTAATTTTATGCCCAGTAGAAAAAAAAAAGTTAGAATACTAGGGATGTAGTTCAGTGGGTAGAGTGCCTGCCTAGCATGCACCAAGTCCTGAGCATGGTCCCTAGTACTGCATAAACTAGGGATGGTGGCACACACCTGTAATTCCAGCACTCAGGAGGCAGAGGCGGAAGGATTAGAAGTGCAAGGCCATCCTCCACAACATAATGAATTGGAGGCCATCCTGAGTTTTTGGGAAGGGTCGGGGTGGCACACACCTTTAATCCAAGCACTTGGGAGGTGGAGGTAGGATGATTGCCGTGAGTTTGAGGCCAGCCTGAGACTTCATAGTGAATTCCAGGTCAGTCTGGGCCACAGTGAGACCCTACCTCAAAAAACAAACAAACAAAACAAAAAAAGAAATGGAAGAAGCCTGACAGATTTTTAAACTATGGCACAAAATGTTAAGTGACAGTCTAGAAGAAAATATAATATTTCTATAATTTTAAAGTTTACACCGGGTATGGTGGCACACACCTTTAATCCCAGCACTTGGGAGGCAGATGTAGGAGGATCACCATGAGTTCAAGGCCACCCTTGAGACTACATAGTGAATTCCAGGTCAGCCTGGGCTAGAGATACCCTACCTCGAGAACAAAAACAAGAAAGGAAGGAAGGAAGGGAGGGAGGGAGAGAGAGAGAGAGAGAGATGTTTAAAACGAGGATGCTGGCATTGTAGCACACACCTGTGATTATGAGTTTAAGGCCAGCCTGACTGATCTACATGGCAGGATCTTACCTGAAAAACAAAACAGCAATGAGTAAAATATCCTGAAAGCTGAGTTGGAGAGATGTCTCAGTAGATGAAATGCTTACTACACAATTTTGAGTTCCTGAGTTCAGATCTCCAGACCCCATGTGGAAGCCAGAAGCTATGGTTTCTGTAATCCCAGTGCACCTATGGTGAGAAGCAAAGCAAAGACAGAAGGACTCCCCAGAAGTTCATGAAGAGATCAGTGAACAACAATGAGAGACTCTGCCTCAAAAAAGTTAACAAGGAGGGGCTTAAGCCAGATGCACAAGGTGACACATGTATCTATAGTTTGTTTGCAGTGACTAGAAACTCTGGTGAGCTCTCTCTCTCTCAAATAAGTAAATAAAATATAATAAAAAAGGTAGTCGGCAAGGACCTACTGAAAGTTGTCCATGCCATACATATGCTGTGACACATGCATATGCACACGTACAATCACACACACACACAATTTTGTTGTTGTTGTTGTTTTTCAAGGGTCTCACTCTAGCCTAGGATGACCTGGAATTCACTATTGTCAACACAAAAAGCACTGCTCTCATCTCAAAGGGGATAAGAGATTATTCTGGAGCCAAATATGAATGACCATGGCCAGGGAACACAGATTTTGGCTAACCCAAATTCCATGTTCCAACATGTTAACAATTTCCATCTGACCATCAGTTAGGTGAGTTATATATAGTAAATTGAGAACTCTACACCATAGGCTTCAGATGTTATCTGATAACATTCTTAGCCCTTGGGTGGGTGGAAGCTGGGTCTGTTCTTACATTCCAAAAGGATCACATCTGATCAATTGATAGTCACCAGGATGTTAGTTCAGTCACAGAAGTGGCTATTAAGGGGCTAAAGATAGCCCAAGGTAATTTGGCTCTGACTTGCAACATTCCATCTCTGTGATCACAGGAGCTTTATCAGTCCATTCAAACTTATCTGAGAGATGCAGCACTTTCTGGGAACTTCAGCTCACACCACATAGTCTCAGGGTAGCCTCAAACTCTCTGCAATCTGCCTCTTGAGTGCTTGAGTTAAAAGTGTGCACCTCAGCTGGGCGTGGTGGCGCACACCTTTAATCCCAGCACTTGGGAAGCAGAGGTAGGAGGATTGCCATGAGTTCGAGGCCACCCTGAGATAACATAGTGAATTCCAGGTCAGCCTGAGCTAGAGCGAGACCCTACCTTGAAAAAAATTTTTTTTAAAAAGTGTGCACCGTCATGCCCGGCTAAAATTATTATTTTTAAAATGCTGAATTAGGGGCTGGGAATATAGGTCAGTGACAGAATACTTGCCTAGCACGTATGAGATCCTGCATTGGATCCTTAGCTCATAAAAGAAACAAACTGAAGAGTGGGTAATCTGGGGACTTTCAGTTCCCAAAGAAGCAGCTAAATGAACACCAAACATGAGGAAACTAACAAAAATGATGAAGACGAGTATAGTGGATCCAATGAGTGTGTAAGGAAAGAGTAACGCTGTTCAATTGGTTTTTCAAAGAATTCATTTATGGTCCTTGTTCACTATTTTTTCTTTCATTCATTCACTGATCTGATTCCTGATTCATTCACTGATTTCCTAATCCCTTCCTTAAACTGCTGGTTATTATTTTTGTTGTTGTTCTTTTTCCAGCTTCTTAGCCGATTTCCTTGGGAATTGTTTTGGGAGTTACTTATTTGGACTGTATTGTGCTTTAAGCTATAGATTGTCTTCAGAGGACACAGGTCACTGCTCATCTATAGAGAGGATTGATGTGTCCTGTTTATCTAAATAAATTTACATTTCACTATTGATTTTCTTTTTCACTAAAGCATCAATTAAAAGGATGCTTGGGCCACGCGTGGTGGCGCATGCCTTTAATCCCAGCACTCGGGAGACAGAGGTAGGTGCATCGCCGTGAGTTTGAGGCCACCCTGAGATTTTGTAGTGAATTCCAGGTCAGCCTGGGCTAGAGCGAGATGCTACCTTAAAAAAACAAAAAAGTTCCAGTTGTATCACTGTGTAGTCACAACCTTGTGTGTTACAGGTATCTGTTAATACATTCATGTACAGTGTGGGGCAGTGGTCCCAAAGGTCTGCTATCAGCTCTCTTGTAGGTGGTCATGCCAACATGTGATGATAGAATGTGCACATGTAGCTAACGCTGTTTTCCTCTTACTCCTCAATTTTAGATTTAACTCGCAGCCAAAAAAAAAAAACAAGGAATTAGCACCCTGCCGCCTCCTGTGCAGTCTTCCTTTCTCCACCCTCCCACGAAGCCCTGTCTATGCCTTAGGTCTGCTTCCGGCGTCAGCTGTGCAGTGATGTTAGTGTTGCCATAGCTGAGGGGTGACGTGCTGGGTGTTTCTTTTCTCATACAGCTTTGTTTTAACTTAGCAATAATCACTCTCTTTTCTGCTTCCTCTTCTTCCTCTCCACTTCCTCTCTTTTCCGTCTTCTGCAATTAATTATCTTTTCTGGAACCTACGTCACATACGTGTTTCTTCTTACAAATGGACAAGCACATTGAGTCACGTAGGAGACCCTTTTTTCTCTTGGACAGTGGCCCTCCTGAAGCCCTGGCCTTCCTTCTTCATTTGGTCTGCTGCCCTCAGAGCCATATGCAAGTCTCTCCTGTCTGTCTCAGATTCTCTGAATTCTGTGTCCTTGGTTTTTCTATTTCTCTCTTTACTGCCAGAGCATCTCATCTGACAACTTCCTCCAGAACGATTTACAGGATGTTAAGGTTATTGAGACTTTAAGGACTGAAAAGATGTGAAAATATCTTTATATACTTGTACGATGAGTTGCTTAGGAAAAATTTTAGGAAGAATTTTCTTTCAGGCCTTTTAAGACCTCACCTATAGTTTCCACTGCTACTATGTGACAGTGGGATTTCTGATGCTTTGTGCAAGCATCAATTTTAATTTTACTTATTTGTGTATTTTATTTATGTGTGTGTGAAATGGGGTGCTAGGGGTTTAGGAAGGTCTTGAACCCCAAACCCTGGGTTCGTGTCTACTTTTAACGAAAGAATTGAATAAAGTAAGACTGAGTAATAAATTGTTATATTATTAATTAATAATAATAATTCATTAATTATTAATTAGTAATTGATTATTATATTTATTTAGGGAAGTACATAACCAAGGGAAGGAAAATAAAGACACCAGCATGGCTTGAGAGCCCACGTGGCAGGCCTGGAAAAACTATGGAGAGGACAGAAAAGAAAGTATGAAGAACTCCTGCCATGTGGAGAGCAGGAGGGGGAAAGAGCCCATGTGGGAAGTAGGGCTAGGAAGTTTTCTTCTCCACTTGGCCAGACCCTGCGTAGGAGACTCACAAGAAGCTGGAGGTTCACAGGTGGTCAGGCAGCCTGGAGACCTTGCCCTTTCCCCACAAATATATTTATAACCTCATGGTGGTGGGCCCTGCCTTCCGGCTCAGGTGAGCTGAGGGACAGCTGATTGGTCTGGGTCTAGGGCTGTCTCTGGTAGAAGCTAGCCATGATGCCAAGTTCTGGGGGCTGAACTTGACCACAATATTAGGACTAGATTTGAATCCTAGCAAAAACCTCCCTGCCAGGAGGGGCCCAGGTTGCTTGTGGAAAAATAGACCTAGGGAAGAGATAAGAAGTGAGATCATACTTTGATCTCTAGTGAAGTAGAGACTGCAAGGATAGGCCCAAAGAGGCCCTGCTTCTTATTTCAGGGGCCCAGTCACCCTAACCGCCTAAGAAAGCTGACTCCCTCTCATGTGTGTATGGACATGTGTGCCACAGTGTGTGTGTGGAGGTCAGAGGACAACTTGGAAGTGTCTGTGCTCTATCTTCTTTGAGACAGGGTCCCTTGCCACTTCAAACAATCTGCCAGACTACAAGTGATATCACACTAACTGACCTGATAGCTTTGGAATCTTAGCTTTGCATAGACTCATGCACTATTTTGCATTTGGTTTTATGTGGGTACTGGGAAATTGAACCCAGACTGACAGGCTTTGCAAACAAGTGCCTTTAATCACTGAACCATCTCCCCAGATGCCATGCTCTGGTTTTGAGTGTGGTGTCTGAGATCAAACCCAAGGCCTTAACCATGCTGGTAAAGCATGCTACCATCAAGCTACAATCCATCCCTTGGTGCCATTTTAATTTTGGAAAGTACTTTAACAGCCCCTGTGCTGCTTTTCCTTTTTTTTTTTTTTTTTTTTAGAGGTAGGTTTCACTGTAGCCCAGGCTGACCTGGAATTCACTATGTAGTCTCAGTTGGCCTCTAACTCATAGAGATCCTCCTACCTCTGCTTCTCAAGTGCTGGGATTAAAGGTGTGTGCCACCAAGCATAGCCAACCTGTGCTTATTTCTTAAGGTTGAATAATGTTCCATTGTCTGGACAGACCACATGTTGCTTCTCTATCCCTCAAGCACTTGGGTTGTTTTGATTGTGGAAATAACGCTGCTGTGGGCAACATGGGTGTCCACTTCCCAAGTCCCCGACTTCAGTTCTTTTCGGTATGTTGCAGAAGTGGAAGGGCTAGGTAAAATGTTATTTTATCTCTTATGATTCAGTTGGAGTTATCTCATCCCTCACTTTTAGCCTAGCTTCCTGGAAGGCAGCAGGATGTTCCCCTAAGCAGGGCAATGTCTAGAGGGCCTTCAATAGATAGATAGTACATCTAGGCAGTGCCCCTACAAGCCGCTTTGGTGCTAGCTCTCTCATTCTCTTTTTTTTTTTTTTTTTTTTTGAGGTAGGGTTTCACTCTAGCTCAGGCTGACCTGGAATCCACTATGCAATCTCAGGGTAGCCTTGAACTCATGGTGATCCTCCTACCTCTGCCTCCGGAGTGCTGGGATTAAAGGCATGTGCCACCACGCCCGGCTCTCTCTCTCTCTCTCTCTCTCTTGGTTTTTTCAAGGCAGGGTCTCACTCTAGCCCAGGCTGACCTGGAATTCAGTATCGTAGGGTGGCCTTGAACTCACGGAGATCCTCCTACCTCTGCCTCCCAAGTGCTGGGATTAAAGGCATGCGATGTGCCACCACTCCTGGCACCATTTTATTTTTTGTCGGTGTTGGGGTTAGAGCCCAGTGTTTAGGATCACTTTAGAAGCTTGGACAGCAAGGATACTGGCTGGGGGCTGACCGTTAAGACCCTTCTTGCTGGGGACACACAACAGACTGGTTCCTTGGTCCCGCTCTTAGAGGGCAGTGGTCGTACCCTTGGAGCCGCGCTGATCCCGGAGCACCCAGGGATCGGTGACGGAACGTCCGCTCTCCGGAGCCTGCCTGCGCTGGAGGCCGGAGGCCAGGTCAGGTCCGCGGTGCTGGGGAAGGCGCGGCGCCGGCCAGCCGGGCTCGACCCGCGGTCTGGTTCTGTCCCCGCAGGTGAGCGAGCCCCCGGAGCGCAGGCGTTCGGGCCGCCGCTGGAGCTTCAGCATCGACGAGCGCCGGCGGCTGGCGGCGCTGCGCGGACGGCAGAGGCGGGACTCCTCCGGGGCCCCGTCCCCCAGGCCGGTGCGTGGCAGCCCCGGGGCGCGGGCGGGAGCCGGCCGTCCTCCCCACCGCCCCGGCCCGGCCCGCCCTCCCTGCCTGACTGCGAGGCCCCTGACGTCGCCGTCGCCTACAGGACATCACGCAGATGGTGGCGGAGCTGGTGTCTGAGGACGTGGACAGGGACGTGCTCCTCCCCCGCCCGCCGCGGTGCGCGGCGTCCACCAGCGCCTTCCAAGACTTCCTGGCTCGGAGCCCGCCCTTCTGGCAGAGCTCTACTTTTGAGGCCCAGACCTCGAGGTCACCCCCTTCCTAAGAGCCCGGCTCAACCCAGCTATCTGTCGTACCGTGCTTTCCTTGGGGCCCTCCCCTCCACACTCTTCGTGTCCCATCAGGGGGTCAATAACCCACTGTCTGGAGATAAGCAGGCCCGGATGGAGATTTCAGGACTCCTAAGGCTCTGGTTGGGGTGCGGAGTGCCCGGGGAGGGGGTAACCCAGCCCAGCCTGAGGCTGCCACTGGAGAGGGAGGGGCAGAGCCTTCCCGGAAAGCCTGCATTCTGTGCCACCCACGCCACGTGTTTTACTGGGGAGGTGGGATTCCCACACAGGCCCTGGCTCATAACCTGGTGATTGGCTGGCCCCACCAGGGGCGGGGCTGGAGAACAGCAGCTTCCTGCGAAGGTGGTGAGAGGCCCCCCAGGACCTTCTGACAGCCATTTGAGCCAATACAGGCTGCAGGGACAACTGGAGTGCGACACTGGACAGAGGGATGTGGTACTGGTTTCATTCTGGATAGTGGGCTTGGTGAAGGAGGGCTGGGAAGGCAGTATGCAGAGGGGTCAAGGGTGGTGTGAGGAGCATTGGCCTACAGCCATGTCTACCTCTGTTTGAAAGTTGGGGGCCTGAAAAAGTGTTCTAAGCTGGGGTGACAACACATGCTACATTTGGGGGAGATTAATCTAGAAGACTGGAATGGAAGACAGAAAAAGGAGGATGGTGACCTCAGCCCTGACAGGGTAGCAGTGTGAGGTAGTGCCTTGCACTGTTTGGGGTGGACCAGGCTTCTCTGTGGGTGTTGCTGGGTGGAGGAGTCTTTTTTTTTTTATTGTTGTTCATTTTTTTGTTTTTTTGAGGTAGGGTCTCACTCTAGCTCAGGCAGATCTGGAATTCACTATGTAGCCTCAGGGTGGCCTCAAACTCGTGATGATACCTGTGAGTGCTGGGATTAAAGGGGTGCGCCACCACGCCCAGCAAGGAGTCTTTTTTTTAAATTATTTTTTTATTGACAACTTCCATAATTGTAGACAATAACCCATGGTAATTCCCTTCTTACCCCCACTTTCCCCTTTGAAACTCCATTCTTCATCATATTCCTTCCCCCTCTCAATCAGTCTTTTATTTTGATGTCATGAGCTTTTCCTCCTGACTCCTAGAGGAGTCTTTTAGTCAAGAGGAAGTGATATATCTGAGACCCTAGTGAGGGCAGGAATCAGGCCTGTGCTGCCAGATGTGTCTGGCAGGTACCAGCCAGGTGGTAGTGCTGTCCCAGTCTGGCTCCCTCCCCGCTTTCCCACCTATCTTCCTCCTCCAAGAGGCCTGCCTAGATCACCTAGCTGGACAACCCCTCTCAGTTCCCTCTAGTGTGTGCTGAATGTCATTTTTGTCCAGTCTTGGAGTCTTCACATTTGTAAGGATACTAAGAATTGAGGGAGGGTAGGCCATGGAGCCACAAAGACTGGGGCAGGAGTTAGTCTTTAGGAGTGGGGTTTGGCTAGGGCCCTGAAGAACACCACTGTCCCTACGCAGACTCAGAGGCCCCTGAAAATGACCTAGAGGGTGAGTTTCTCTGGGTGGAGCCCCACACAGTGTGCAGAAAGGTAAAGCGCCATGCGCTCTGTGGTTCTCAGCTCACAGTGGCTTTAAAGGACTCTGTCGTGAGTTGACAAATCTCCTTTTGACCCTTGTTCCTTTTTATTTATTTATTGTTTTGGTTTTACTATATAGGGTCTCACTGTAGCCCAGGCTGACCCGGAATTTGCTATGTAGTCTCAAGGTGGCCTTGAACTCACAGTGATCCTCCTACCTCTGCCTCCCAAGTACTGGAATTAAAGGTGTGCACCACCACGCCTGGCTCCGGCATTTTTAAAAAAGTATATTTTGGGCTGGAGAGATGGTTTAGCAGTCAAGCGCTTGCCTGTGAAGCCTAAGGACCCTAGTTCGAGGCTCAATTCCCCAGGACCCATGTTAGCCAGATGCACAAGGGGGCACATGCATCTGGAGTTCATTTGCAGTGGCTGGAGGCCCTGGCGTGCCCATTTTCTCTCTCTCTCTCTCTCTCTGCCTCTTTCTCGCTCTGTCACTCCCAAATAAATAAATAAATGAAACAAATTTTAAAAAGTATATTTTATTTACTTATTTGAGAGAGAGAAACAGGCAGAGAGAGAGAAAAGAGAGGGAGAGAAAAGGCAGGCCAGGGCCTCCAGCCACTGCAAACGAACTCCAGCTGCATGCGCCCCCTTGTGCATCTGACTTACATGGGCCTTGGAGAATTGAACTGGGGTCATTTGGCTTTGTAGACAAGCACCTTAACCGCTAAGCCAGCTCTCCAGCCCTTGACCCTTGTGCTCTTATCTGGATGTCTCCTGAAGCTGCAACCAGATGGAGGGATGTTGAGGTGGCCAGTTTGGTCCTCTGTAGGGGTTTCCTTGGAATCTTCCTAATCACAGGTGTCAGGCTGAGGCCCTGAGTTGATCCTGGTCCACTGACTAATTGTTGTGGCTAGTGTGGTTACAGGGCCAGCAAGTTTAGTACAGCAAGGACCCTGAGCTTGGAGGGGTGGCAGTGCCACACTGGGGCCAGACATTAGTTTTAGTGGCTGCTGTAACTGATTGACACTAGTTTTTGTTTTGTTTTGTTTTGTTTTGTTTTTGTTTTTTTTGAAGTAGGGTCTCACTCTAGCCCAGGCTGACCTCGAACTCATGGCAATCCTTCTATCTCTGCGTCCCAAGTGCTAGGATTAAAGGCATGTGCCACCACACTCTGCTGTTTTAATATATTAAAAGGACACATCCTCATCAAATTCTGTAGCAGTCCACAGGGAGCCTTGCTGGGCTAGGTTCAAGATGAGAGCACAGCAGAGTCTTTCTGAGGCACTAGGAAGATCCTTGCCTTTCTTTTTCCACCTGCTGCAGCAGCTCTGGCTGTACTCTGTTGTCACACCTCCTCCCTGCCCTCCTACAGTTAGGAAACCTGTGACCATTCTGGGCCCACCCAGATGACTAGAGTAACCTCCCAGTTTTAAGGCCATGTTGTTAGCAACTTTGATTCCCTTGCCCTGTCACCCAGCATATTCTCAGGCCCTGTGGGGCAAAGACAGGACATTCTGGGAATGGTACCTTCCCCATGTTGCTGTTGGCTAGCGGGCAGAGGGCCAGGTGCTGCCGAAATCCTCCAGCACACAGGACAGCTCCCCACAATCACAGTGGCTCAGTCTCCAGTGTCCACAGCATACTGCTGGGAAAACCTGGGAACAGAGAAGGATCTGGGGAGCTCACAACAAACAAGGGTTCATTCTACCATGAGCAGAAATATCTGGGGAGGGCTGGAGAGATGACTTAGCAGTTAAGGCTTTTGCCTGCAAAGCCAAAGGATCCCAGTTCGATTCTTCAGGATCCATATAAGCCAGATGCACAAGGGGCTCATGCATCTGGAATTTGCTTGCAGTGGTTGGAGGCCCTGGCGTGCCCATTCTCTCCCTGTCTCTCTCTCTCCCCCCCCCCTGCCTCTTTCTCTCAAATAAATAAATAAATAAAATATTTTTTAATTAGAAATATCTGGGGAAAGGGTTTATGGGCATTGGAGCTTAAGGCAAGGCTGGCCAAGCCAGCTGGGGAGAGGAAAAACTCCTGAATACAGGAAGGGGGACCCAAAGTTTCCAGCATTAGTGTACTTAGTTACTATATACACAGCAGCAAGACTATCACCATGCTTCTAGACTGCCTTCATTTCTTGGACACCAGGTCAGCCGCTGTCCCTCCTCAAGATTTAAGGGACACCCTCACCACCACTGGCAGCACAGCTCAGATTTGCCCAGGGCTGGCCCTGAAGCCTGCCCGAGCAACAACTCCCTTCTTATTGTGAGACTCTGGCTGGCTCTGAATGGGGAGTAGAGGCCACTGGACACCTGATGCAGAAGGGGACTCTCTGGCGACAGATCCTACCCAGTGCAGTGCCACCGGGGCACCTAGGAGATGTAGTTCATGGCTCTCTGCTGCCACACAGTGCCCAGCACTGCCTCCTCTGAAGAAACCTCATTGGCTTTGCAAAAATACTTTCATATAATTAACACAACAAAGAATGTTTTTGTTCATCACTGAAGTGACAGCTTTTAACTCTGGGTGGAAGATGTTTCAACTATCTCTAAGGGATATGGGGGGATGGAAAGGTGGACATTCTGAAGTTAAGAGCTACTTTAACATTTAGGGCATGGTCCCACGTGCCTTTAATCCCAGAACTCAAGAGGCTGAGGTAGAAGGATGGCTGTGAGTTTGATGCTAGCCTGAGACTACATAGTGAATTCCAGGTCAGCCTGGATGAGCAAGACCCTACCCTGAAAAACAAAAACAAACAAAAAACATTTAAGGGCTGGAGAGATGGCTTAGTGGTTAAGGCATTTGCCTGCAAAGCCAGAGGACTCAGGTTTGATTCCCCAGTACCCACATGAAGCCAGATGCATAAGGTGGCACGAGCATCTGGAATTTGTTTGCAATGGCTAGAGGCCCTGGTGTGCCCATTCTTTCTCCCTTTCCCTTGCTCTCTCTAAAATAAATACATTAATAAAGATTTTTTTAAAAATTAGGCTTGTGCCAGGTGTTGTAACTTTGAGGCCAGCCTGAGACTACATAGCGAAGTCCAGGTCAGCCTGGGCTAGAGTGAGATCCTACCTCAAAAAACCAAAAATAAATAAATACATCAATTAATCAATTAAAAAAGACATCTAAGGGCTGGAAATATGGCTTAGTGGTTAAGGCATTTGCCTGCAAAGACAAAGGATCACGGTTCGATTCTCCAGGACCCACGTAAACCAGATGCACAAGGGGCCACATGCATTTGGAGTTCAATTACAGTGGCTGGAGGCCCTGATGCACCCATTCTCTCTTTCCCCCCTCTCTGCCTCTTTCTCTCTCAAATAAATAAATAAATAAAAATATTTTTAACAAAAAGACATTTAAGCTTGGGCTGAGGAAATGGTCCAGCAGTTAAAGGTTGTTGCTTCCAAAGACTGCCAGCCGTTGTTCAAACCCCCAGATGTACAATGTGGTGCATACATCTGGAGAACATGTGCAGTGACAAGAGGCCCTGGTGAGCCCATGCTCTCTGTCTCAAAAAAAAAAAAAAATTATGCTGGGCATGATGGCGCACGTCTTTAATACCAGCACTTGGAGGCAGAGGTAGGAGGATTACCATGAGTTCGAGGCCACCCTGTGACTCCATAGTGAATTCCAGGTCAGCCTGAGCTACAGTGAGACCCTACCTCAAAAACAAACAAACAAAAAAAAGTACATTATTTGCCAGGCATGGGGCGTGGTAGCACATGCCTTTAATTCCAGGGGAGGAAGAGAGGCAGAGATAGGAGAATCGCCTTGAGTTCGAGGCCATCCTGAGATTACACAGTGAATCCCAGGTCAGCCTGGGCTAGAGTGAAACCCTACCTCGGAAAAAAAACAAAAAAAAAAAACAAAAAAAAAGAGGAGGTAGGAAGGATAGTCATGCCTGGGCCTTTTGCCACTGCAAATGATGCTTGTGCCCTTGTGTATCTGGCTTCACATAGGCACTTGAGAATTTGAGAATTGAACCTTGGGTCCAGCAACACTGCTGCAATCACCTTTAACCTCTAAGCCATCCCCCCAGTCCAATAAAATGTTTTTAAAAGTATTAAAAAACAATTTTTATGCATTTTATTTATTTGAGAGTGAGAGAAAGGGACAGAAAGAATCAGATAGGAATGTGTGGGCCAGGACCTCCAGCCATTGCAAATGAACTACAGGTGCATGCGCCACCTTGTACATATGGCTTATGTGGATACTGGGCAATCAAACCTGGGTCCTTAGGCTTTGCAGGCAATCCAAGCACTTGAGAAGCAGAAGTAGGAGGATCACTGTGAGTTTGGGGCCACCCTGAGACTAACTTCAGGTCAGCCTGAGCTAGAGTGAAACAGTACTGTATCAGACAGATTCAGGTTCACTGAGATGAACTTCCAGACCAGACACAGTTATGGAGGAAGGGATTTATTGAAGCTTACAGATCCAGGGGAAGTTCCACAATGGCAGAAGAAACTGGCCTGCCTTCACAGGCCCAAGCAGAAAGAGAGCACAAACCTAAAAGTCAAGAGCCACAGCACACTTCAGGAACTGCAGCTAGGCACACTTTGCATATCTTTAGAAAGAAATCTGAAACCCACCACCACACCTTAAGATCCACACAATGACACTGCCTCCAGCCAGGTGGAGATGCAAACTACAAACAAACAACTGAATATATTGGGGGTCATCTATTCTATTCACACCACCACAAGTACTTAGAAAAAAAGAAAAAAAAAGTGTGTGTG
The DNA here is from genome assembly GCA_036346955.1 of Dipus sagitta. NCBI lineage: Eukaryota > Metazoa > Chordata > Mammalia > Rodentia > Dipodidae > Dipus > Dipus sagitta. The sequence goes on from CM070775.1 coordinate 154,234,547, forward strand.
TGTACATCAGGGCCTCTTGCTGTTGCAATTGAATGCCAGTCTAGCCTTACATTAGTGGCTGGGGAATTAAACCTAGGCCTGTAGGATTTATAAGCAAACACCTTTAACCACTGAGCCATCTCACTCTAGACTGACCTGGAACTCACTGTGTAGTCTCACGCTGGCCTCGAACTCACAGCAATCCTCCTACCTCTGCCTCCCAAGTGCTGGGATTTAAGGTGTGTGCTACCACATCTGGCTTTTTAAAAATAACTTTATTTTTTGTGCTCTACTATATCCAATTTTTCCTAAGACCTTTATATTTGCATGAAAAATTAGATGGGGACGGTTGGAGGGATGGCTTAGTGGTTAAGGCGTTTGCCTGCAAGCCAAAGGACCCAGGTTCGATTCCCCAGGACCCATATTAGCCAGATGCACAAGGGGGCGCACGCATCTGGAGTTCGTTTGCAGTGGTTGGAGGCCCTGGTGTGCCCATTCTCTCTCTAATAAATAAATAAATGAAAATAAAATATTTTAAAAAATTGGATGAGGAAATGACTGTTAACACCTCCTAAGGATGAGGTCTCTGAACTTTGGATGATGCTGGAGAAATCACAAGCTTTTTAAAAAAATTATTTGAGAGAAAGAGACAGATAGATAGATGGGGGAGGAGGGAGAATATGGGCACACCAGGGCCTCCAGCCACTGCAAATGAACTCTAGATGCATGTGCCACCTTATGCATCTGGCTTACATGGGTACTGGGAAATCAAACCTGGGTCCTTAGGCTTCTCAGGTAAGTGCCTTAACTGCTAAGCCATCTCTCCAACCCTGCAGACTTTCTGCCTCCAGAACCAAGTTAGGAATCCTTTTGAACAAAAATAGGCTCAGGGGCTGGAGACATGGCTTAGTGGTTAAGGTGCTTGTCTACAAAGCCAAAAGACACAGATTCAATTTCTTAGGACCCATGTAAGCCAGATGCACAAGGTGGCACATGAATCTGGAGTTCATTTGCAGTGGCTAGAGGTCCTGGTGCACCCATCCCCTATTTACCTCTCTTTGTCAAATAAATACATAAAGAAATAAAATATTTATAAAAAATCTATTAAAGCCAGGCATAGTGGCGCACAGCTTTAATCCCAGCACTCAGGAGGCAGAGGTCGGAGGATCGCCGTGAGTTCAAGGCCACCTTGAGACTACATAGTAAATTCCAGGTCAGCCTGGTCCAGAGTGAGACCCTACCTCGAAAAACCAAAAATAAATAATTTATTAAAAAATAGGCTCAGAAACTGGGCATGGTGGCACACGCCTTTAATCCCAGCACTCAGGAGGCAGAGGTAGGAGGATCACTGTGAGTTCAAGGCAACCCTGAGACTACATAGTGAATTCCAGGTCAGCCTGGGCTAGAGTGAAACCATACCCTGAAAAAAAAGAAAGCTCAGGACACTTGAGCCCCACCCCACCCCCTGCAGTCAGAGCCAAATTCCCAAGACCCACAAGGTCCTGCAGGGGACATAGCCCTATCCAATTGTCTTTTGGCCGCTGTTCACCTACACCTCCTTCCCTGATCTCAGGAGATCAATGGTGTCCCCTCACTATTATGGCTCTGTCCCTTTATCCCATTCTTTGCCTTGAAAGCACTTAACACAGGACATTCATACTTTTTAAAATCTCTTTCCCCCTGCTAGCTGTATACTCCTCAGGTCACAGACTATAGTGTTTAGACTGGTCTATAGCATGGAGAAGATGCTCAGAAAATGTGAATGGGCCCAGTCAATTGCTTTGTCTTTACGAAATGATATGAAGCTTTTCTTTCCATAATAGTTTGACAATCTCCCTCTTGCTACTTCTTATTCCAGCAAAGGTGTGCTGTGACCCTTAGCATGCTCCTTGGCTCTGATTTTTCCTTTGCTGCTTTGTCATTGAGTTCCTGACCGTTTCATCCAAGTTCTTGCCAGGATATGAGCAGGCAAAGCTCTCCTGTTTTCACGTGCCCTGTGCCTCCCTTCTTCCAATGTTACTTTCAGATTATATGACGATGCAGTCATCATGCCAGCATTCATACACTGCATAAGCATCCCCCTCTCCTGAGTCTCTGCTACCGAAGGCACACAGCCATCTTACTCCTTTTTGCCACTCACTTGGTATCTGTTTGCCTCTAAGCTAGGTTGAGGGTAGGCAACACATCCAGTCCACCTTCTCTAGTCTGCAAAGGGGAAGGCAATGAGCTGAACTGTATTTCTTCTAAGGCTGTACTGCATACCACCACTCTCCTCTCAGAGGTGTGTCCTCAGCTGTGGCCAGCACTGGCTTGGAATGCCGAAGCCTTTACAGAAGTCAGCGCTGGCTGTCTATGCTCTGGCAGCCATTTCTGCCCCCCTACCCCACAAGGAAAATGATTTGTGTGGGAGGGTTCTCTGGAATGGAGGCAAATGCAGATATAGGATGTACCCATTCGGTCCTCTCCACCTTGACCACTGTTTGGACATTAAGCAGTCTGTAGCGATTCTGTGTTGCACATGAGAGGAGGATGAGAGGAGGGGTGGGCCTGTCGGGAAGAACCACTGTTTCTCTTCCCTACGCCTGTGGGGACACTGCCTGTATATATCCTATCCTCATGTGCTTCTCTTCTTTACCCTTCCTATCAGTAACAATCCAAATGAAAGCAAGCACTGGAGATCCCGCATCCCTCTACTCCCTTATAGCATGTATGCTAAGTTCCAATCCCAATAAATAAATAAATAAATGTATGCTATTTATTTGAGAGAGGGGGAGGGAGGGAGAGGAAGAGAGGCAGGTGGAAAGATGGTTGCACCAGGGCCTTTAGCCACTGCAAATGAACTCCAGATTGCATGCACCACGTTGTGCATCCGGCTTTATGTGGGTACTGGGGAATCGAACCTGGGTCCTTTGGCTTTGCCAGCAAGTGTCTTAATCACTGAGCAATCTCTCCAGCCCCCAAAGGAGTTTTCTACTACTTTTTTTTTTTTTTTTTTTGAGGTAGGGTCTCACTCTAGCTCAGGCTGACCTGGAATTCATTATGTAGTCTCAGGGTAGCCTCAAACTCACAGAGATCCTCCTACCTCTGCCTCCCAAGTGCTGGGATTAAAGGCGTGCGCCACCATGCCCGGTTTTCTACTACTCTTGATGCACAGTTCTGTGGCTTACACTGTCCTTGTGACCCTGCCTGGCTTTGGTCCAAGTGTCATGCAGGTATGCCACGTACCAGCCTGGGCCCCTAACCACCTGCTCAAACCCTGCTTGGTGGCCCAAGATGCTTGATCTCCAGTTCTTCTTTGCTCCATTTTACGTCCCACAGGGACGCACAGTTATGGCCCTTTACTGTTTGAGTAACCGGTAGCACCACAGGCTTGCTAAAGCCACCTTCGCTCCCACATACAATGCCTGTTTTACTGTAGCAGGGTCATGATTCTGTATTAGGGATATCACCTGTTCTCTGCCCCTGGGGGCATGTTTGAGCAGTCCACACTCCACAGACCTTCGATAGAGGCAAAGGGAAGCCCACTGTCACAAACGCTGATGGGTTCTGCTGAGAGAGGAGCCCTGAAAGCTCCACAGAGGACCCTTTCTCAGCACTCCAGCCTAAAGCCTGTGAACTGCCAGCTTCAGCTGGGGTCTGTCGAACGAGAATTCTCCTCTTGGCCTTCTCACTACAGGGGAACCTGCTTTTATCAAGGAGGAGGGCAAACACACAAGGTTCAAGGATGACCAAGGAGGTTGGAAGATGAGAGGCATCCGGAGGACCCTTAGATGGCTTGGGGAGACAGGATCTGCAGGAGGCTGCAAGGGCCACAAGGAGGACCCAGGGCACTCGCGGAGAACCTCCCAGGGGACGCTCAGAGGGCCTTCGGGCTCTGGCCCACCTAGGCAGAGGACTGCGGGAGAATCACTCGAGGATTTAAGGAGCACACCGGGCAGAGGCGCAGGGGAGTCACGATGTTAAGGGGCCCAACCTGGGCGGGGAGCACAGCACAGTCATCCGGGGATGCCGAGGGCTCACCTCGGCAGGGGCGCGGAATAGACACCCGGGGATGCTAACGGGCCCACCCGGGCAGGGGAGCGGGAGAGGCCCCGGGATGCCCAGGGCCCACCCGGGCAAAGGGGAAGGAGCGGCCGCGCGGGCAGAGGAGCGGGGGCCACCGGGGATGCCCTGGGCCCAGCCGGGGAGGGCGCGCGGGCCGGCGCGGCGCGGGGTCGGGTAACGGCCCGCGCGGTGGGCGGCGGCGCCCGAGGCCCCTCCCCGCCGCCCGCGGCCGCTCCTCCTCTTCCTCTCCCGCCCGCGCCGCGGCCCTCCCGTCCCTGCGCGGCCACGGCGGCCTCGGAGGCGGCGGCGGCGGCGGCGGCGGAGCAGCGCGGCCCCTTTAAACCGCCCGCCGGCGCCCCCGCGCCCGCCCCCGCGCCGGCCCGCGCCCGCCCCGCGCCGGCCCGCGCCCGTCCGCCCGCCCGCGCCCCGCGGCCCCGCCGCCGGCCCGGACATGGCCGCCAACATGTACAGGGTCGGAGGTAAGGCCCCGCCACGGCCTTTATGCGCCGCGGGCCCGCCGTCCGCGCCTGCCCGGCCCCGCCGCGGCCGCCCGCGCCCCTCCCCCGCGCCGCCCTCGCGCGCCCGCGCCCCTCCCCCAACGCGCCGCCGCGCGCCTCGGTTCTGGACGGCCCAGGGCTCGCCCCGGCCCAAAATGGCCCCTTGGCCGGCACCAGCCGGAGTGGGTGCTTGGTGGCAAGCTGCCACCGGGAGGGGGATCTGCCCACCTGTTGGGGGCCGGGGGTGGCCGTGAGAGGCGCGAGGAGGCTAAGGGCATCCCGGTGGCCGGTGGGCCCGGCGGGCCAGAGGCCTGGGCCTGGGTCCGGGCCGGAGCCCCCGAGCAGGAGCACGTGGCTCTGAAGCGCTGGCTGCCGTCCCGCGAGTAGGAGTTTGGGGCTCCCGCGGACGAGGGGTTTCCTCCGGGGCCGTGCAGGGCCAGCTCCGTGAGCTGGGACCTGGAGTCCCATGGCAGGGTCCACATTCCTATCCAAAGCCTCTCCCACGCGGCCCTGGGGCTGCCCCTACCAGGGATTCCCGGGGGTCGGCCTCAGAGGGAACCTTTCTCCCAAGAGCTCTCTGAGTCACCCCAAACTTTTCTTTGCTGCTGCTCACCTTAGCCCAGCTACGAGGTGCTTTACAGGCCTTGGGGAGAATGAGAGGTCTCCAATGAGCTGGTCTTGGGGGAGAGCTGCCCCCTCGGGCTGGTCCCCCCCCCATTGGTTGGGACCCAGGAAGCCCCCAACTTTGAATCTTTCCCCAGTTTGTGTGTGTTGGGAGGCTTTGGGGTCCTCTTGCACATACCTTATCCATGCTGATCCCCTTCATTTCATCCCATGGTCTTCTGACTCGCTTGGCTTGTTGACTCTCTAGGATCACAGGGTTAATGTGGATGAGCCTTCCCAGGTCTCTGATACTATCTTTTTCCACCAGCAAAGTGGGCTTCTGCTCTGGGAATGCAACGCTGTGGGACAGGACCAGGGGATACCTGTGCTTGGTCCCCCATATGATCCTGACCCCTGAGTGCCCAGGATGTATCTTTCTCACAAGAGCATGGTCAGGCCATGCCTGCTATAAGGCCTTGGGCACATCCTTGCAACTGTTGCCACTTGAATGGGTGGTCCTGCCCCTAGGGGTCTTGTGGGAGCCCCACAGGGCTCAGCCTTGGGTAGTGGTATTCTGCAAGGAAGGGACCACCATTGCCTTTCCAGCATTGCCAGTCCCAGGGGAAATGGGTCTGAGCACTAGATGGCTGGAGCTCACTGGCCTTCGTGCAGGGCAGTTCTGCTGTGCTCATGGCTACCCTAGTGATGTTCCTGCATGTGCTGGGCCCGTAGACCACCTTCCTCCCCCAACATATGTCCCCAAGGCACCTGCTGACCTTGCAGCTTCTTAAACTCCAGCATCCTTGTTCTGGAAGGTTCTCCCTCACTTGTGCAAAGCCTCCATGATCCACGTCTTCAGACTCGTCCCTGTGTGGTTTCTCCCCATGATGGTCTGTCTCATGCCTTGACGAGAGCAGTGAGTGATAAGCGCATGGAGGCCTGTATCTATTGCCAGGAAGAGGGTGGTAGTGTGAGTGAGATGGGGTTTAGGACTCTGGGTACTCAGCTCAAGCACTTCAGCCAGGTCCTGAGGGTCTTAGCAACTCCTGCCTTGCAGGGGGATGCTTATGAGGGCTTGGAGTGGGAACTCTAGCTAGGACCCCAGCACACTGGCAAGGAAGGCCTGAGCCCTGACTTGGGTCTCTCTGCTGCCTTGCTTGGCTGGCAGGCTGCTTGTGTCTCAGTTTCCCTGTGTGCGTAAGGATCCATTTCTGTCCTCATTTTGTGTCCTGCAGCAGCTCCCACAGGGGATGCCTGCCATCCTGGCCTGTCTGGGGTCCCATGGGGGCTGATCTGCAGTGCCAGGAGAGAGACCTTTCCCTTTGTGTAGTTGAGGATCAGCAACAGTCAGGGTCCCTCTTCATGTGCAGCCTCGAGTACGGGGTGGTGAACTTACAGGAGCTGTCAGTCCCCAGCACCTACCGTGTGTCCTTAGCAGGTGGAGGGTGGGCCCTAAAGAAAGACCTGCCTCAGTCCCTGCTTGCTTACAGGGACTCCTGGTGCCACTTAGGAAGTCCTGGTTGGCTCTTGGCCTCTTACCCTGATACTGCTGGCCAAATTCTCAAGCGCTATCTGAGCAGGCCTCTCAGTTCAGGGGTCTGGTCCTCTGGGCAGCCTGCCCTGTCCTGGTAGGGTGGCTGGTGGAGACCTAGGTTGGGACCTCTGTCAGTGGGTACATGTAGCAGAGAAAAGTATAGATGCCCATTCAGTCTTGAATTCCAGATAAACAGCCATGTCCCACTGTAAGTATGCTCCAAGTGTTACATGGGTCATATGCTAGAAGAGTGTGGTCTGCTATGCAGCATCTGGGTACCCTGTGTCCTCCCTGCAGGTCAACTGGAGGTCCTACTAGGGTGGGCTGGGTGGAGTGAAGGTTCAATGGCCAAGGTTGTGTGCCAACTGACTGCCTGGGTGAAGTGGTCAGCCAGGGAGAGAACATGGCCTGCTTCTTCCTTGGTAAATTGGCTGGCTGTACAGAGGCCACATTCCAATGCCTTGCAAGTGTGATGGGTGGTGGACTCAGGGTCTGTCCCTGCTGAGACTATCCTGTGAGACTGTGAGGGCTGAGGAAGGCCTGGGACAGCTGAATTTCTTTCCTTTCTCCTTCCCTCCTTTCTCCCCCTTCCCTCCCTTCTTCCTCCGCCCCTTCCTTCTGTCTGTCTTCCTTCCTTCCTTCCTTCCTTCCTTCCTTCCTTCCTTTCTTTCTTTCTTTTTTTTTTTTTTTTTTTTTTGAGGTAAGGTCTCACTCCAGCCCAAGCTGACTTTGAATTCACTATGTAATTTCAGGGTGGCCTTGAACTCACAGCAATCCTACCTCTGCTTCCTGAGTGCTGAGATTACCACCACGCATGCCTCCAGTCTTCCTCCCTCCCTTCCTTCCCTCCCTTTTCTTGATAGATAGATAGATAGATAGATAGATAGATAGATAGATAGATAATTGAGAGAGAAAAAAAAATGGGTGCACCAGGATCTCCAGCTGCTGCACATGAACTCCAGACACTCCAGGATCTCCAGCTGCTGCATATGAACTCCAGTCCTTAGGTTTTGCAGGCATGTGCCTTAACCTCTAAGTCATCTCTCTAGCCTGCTTCTGTGTTTCTTAAAACAAACAAAAAACAAATATATATTTGATAGAGTGTGTGAATATGGGCATGCATGGACCTCTTGCCACTGCAAACTCCAGATGCATGTTTCAGATTGGGGGACTGGCTTTACGTTGATACCGGAGAATCAAACTCAGAGTAGCAGGCTTTGCAAGCAAGTGCTTTTAATTGTTGAGACATCACCAGACCTTTGAGTGTTTCTCTCTCTCTCTCTTTCTTTCTTTTCTTTCTTTCTTTCTTTTTTTTATTTTTTTTTGAGGTAGGGTCTTGCTTCTGCCCAAGCTGGCCTGGAATGCACTAGGTAGTCTCAGGCTGGCCTCAAACTCATGGCGATCCTCCTACCTCTGCCTCCTGAGTGCTATACAGGTATGCGCTACTACACCTGGCAGCATTTTCACTTAAAAAAATTTTTTTTAAGCTGGAGGGATGGCTTAGTGGTTAAGGCATTTTTCTGCAAAACCAAAGGACCCAGGTTCAATTACCCAGGACCCACGTTAGCCTGATGCATAAGGGAGCATGCGTCTGGAGTTCCTTTGCAGTGGCTGGAGGCCCTGGCATGCCCATTCTCTCTCTCTCTCCCCTCCCTCCCTTTCTCCCTCTTTCTCTGTCAAATAAATAAATAAATAAATAAATAAAAAATATATATATATAAAGCCAGGCGTGGTGGCGCACGCCTTTAATCCCAGCACTTGGGAGGCAGAGGTAGGAGGATTGCCGTGAGTTCAAGGCCACCCTGAGACTCTACAGTGCATTCCAGGTCAGCCTGGGCCAGAGTGAGACCCTACCTTGAAAAACCAAAAATAAATAAATAAATAAAAATAAAAAACAAAAAAAAATAAAAAAAAAATATATATATATATAATTTTTTTAAGCTGGGGGTGGTGGTGCACGCCTTTAATCCCAGCACTCAGGAGGCAATGGTAGGAGAATCACCGTGAGTTCAAGGCCATCCTGAGAGTGAGACCCTACCTCAAAAAAACAAAACAAACAAAAAAAAAAATTAGCTGGATATGGTGGCACATGCCTTTAATCCCAGCACATGGGAGGCAGAGGTAGGAGGATCGCCATGAGTTTGAGGCCAACCTGAGACTGCATAGTGCAATCCAGGCCAGCATGGGCTAGAGTGAGACCATACCTTGAAAAACAAAACAAACAAAAATGTATATACACACGTACATATATATTGCAGTGCTGGGGGATCAAACCCAGGGCCTTGACAAGCATTCCACTGCTGAGCTGCAACTTCAGTCCCATCATTTTCAGTTCAGTTGAAATTTGCAGGCAAGCGCTTAACCGCTAAGCCATCTCTCCAGCCCCTCAGTTGAATTTTTTTGTTTATTTTTATTTATTTATTTGAGAGCGACAGAGAGAGAAAGAGGAAGAGAGAGAGACAATGGGTGCACCAGGGCCTCCAGCCACTGCAAACGAACTCCAGATGTGTGCGCCCCCTTGTGCATCTGGCTAACATGGGTCCTGGGTAATTGAGCCCTGAACTAAGGTCCTTAGGCTTCACAGGCAAGTGCTTAACTGCTAAGCCATCTCTCCAGTCCTGAAATTTTTTATCTAAGACACTCCCAGAATGAAAATTTCAGACCTAAACCATGAGCCTGTAATGTCCTGGTCTCTGGTCTTCTCCAGTGTGTGATGACTTTGAGTGGCCACATTGAGGCTTTTGGGTCCTGCCCAGCTTTTTCCTATTGCAGCACATACAACAGGGAAGACCGGAGAAGTCATGGCTCTCCCTTCTGTGAGAGAGCATCATGGGTAGCAGGTGTTGTAAAAGTAGGCCATGGGCTCAGGGGTGAGAGTGTCATTAGAGGAACATGGGGTTGCCCTACACAGCTTGTGAGAGAAGGCTCCAGGGCATCCTCCCCCCCCCCCCCCCCAGAGGTAGAGTCTTGCTCTAGCCCAGGCTGACCTGTAATTCACTATGTAGTCTCAGGGCAGCCTTGAACTCAGCAATCCTCCTACCTCTGCCTCCTGAATGCTGGGATTAAAGGCGTGTGCCACCACACCCGGCCAGGGCACCCTTTCTTAACCCTCACAAAGACTTGCTTCTTGCCCTGCCTTGTGCTGAGCAGAGCTAGATTGCTTTAGTGTGGGGTGGGAGGTGAGGCTGGGTACCTGCTTTTGGCCTGAGTTGCTACTTTTTTGTTTTGTTTGAAGGTAGGGTCTTACTCTAGCCCAGGCTGACTTGAAACTCACTCTGTAGTTCCAGACTGGCTTCTAACTCACAGCAATCCTCCTATCTCTCCCAAGTGCTAGGATGAAAGGTATGTGCCAGCATGCTGGACTAAATCATTTTGTTTTGAGAGAAAGATTTGGTCATTAAACAACTCTTGGATTAACAAACAGAGAAAAAAAAGGAACCTGGAGTAAATGATCCAAAGAAGCTGCTTTTGTGGCTAAAGCTCCCATAACAGGCTCACTGGGTCTGGTGCCGTCTGCAGTGACCATCAAGGTTGTTCTATGGAGCAGGGCTGTGGGGTTCTGTGATCAGAGTTTCTCTCAGGGGTGTCACATGGGAAGACAGGGATGCCCCGTGCTTCTTGGGGGGGGGGGTACAGGCCCTTATCTGCCCTGTCTGCCTCCAGCTGAACTTGGGTGCTCAGCCCAGATTTTGAGTTCAGCTTTGCCTGACTGTTGCTCCACTCCCCTAAAGTCTGAGGCTTTGGCCCACCCAGTCCATGTGCAGCCTGACATCAAGCTGTTCTCAGGAAATTAAAAGTGTTTCTTGTTGCTTCCTTGCCTGGTACTCTCTCCTTGGACCCTGCACCTCAGTGATATCCCCCTGACTGCCCACAACTGAGAATCACCAGCAGGGATTCCTTAGTGGCACTGGGTAAAAAGTCTTTGTGGGCCCCTCTTGCTGGTGTGACAGTCTGAAGGGTGTTGGGGTTGCCTCCACAGCTGTGGTTCTGGGTGTACCATAGGTGGAGGCCTGAGAGAGGCTTTGGCTGGCTGTAGCCACCAGTCTGCAAGGTGATATCAGGTGTGGCCCTAGCACCTTATCCTGGTCACCTATGTGCTCAGTTGGGGTCTAGCCCCTCCCAGGGCTTGCCGCAGTGGGGTCCTCATGACCATAGGATGTAACCCCCAAGGCTGGAACTTCAGGGAAGTGTCTTGCACATAGTCCCCATGTCGTTGCTTGCTGACCAGGGTTCTGGTGATGCCCTCTGCAGTTCCTCCCAACCCAGGCCACTGACTTCTTGGGGAGATGATCCTTCTGAGCAGCAGATCCTGTCTATGCCCTCGTTCCTGCTTACAGCTGCTTAGATTGGGCCTTAAAGGGCCTGTAATCTGGCTTCCTGCTTTCAGGCTCTTCTGTCCTGTCCCGTAGGGTCCCTGTGGCCCAAAGCACTTGCATGGCTTGCCTATATCCCAAACAGCTCTGCCTCAGCCCAAGGGATCGGTGCTTGAGCTATTGGTGATGGCTTTAGGCTGGGGCATCTGGAAAGCTCCTCTAGGCTCCTGGTTAGGGGTTCACAGGCAAAGGTTCTTTCCTTACCTAAGAGTGGAAGGAAATGGTCAGTGGCAGGGCCTGGCTCAGTGCTATGGTAGGAGTCTTCATAGTGGACATGACTAAAAACGACACAACTGAAAATGAGCCCTAAGGCCTGTACTGGTGAGTCAGCAGAGTCCCTCACCCCCACCCCCACCCCCACCTATTGGGCCACCTGGTTCCCTGTGCACACTGGACACTTACCCTCAGTAGTTGTTTATCACATGCTCTTACAGGTAGGATCTGGTCACTCCCATCCTTGAACTTTGTGGGAACAGTGAGGTGGTTCCCTGTACTGGCTGCTCTCCAAGGTCATCACTGTTCCCAGGGGCCCTCCAGTGTGGAATGGAGTCCAAGCTGGGCTGAGAGACCTATGGGGACTACTGAGGTGCCGATAGGGAGGCAGGACCTGGATAAGGATGGAGGACAATGCCCACAAAATTGGTTGAGGCCATGACTATCGGAGTGTCCAAGTCTAGTAGGCCAAGGCATAGGACACAGAGTGTGGCTGTGGCTCTGGAGCAAGCATGCGAATTGTTTTCTTGAGGACTGGTCTGTTTCTGTGTATTCTGTCCCTAAACTGGAAAAAGGAAAACACTTCTGCCTCTGACTATACTGGATCTGACTTAGAGTGAGGTGTGAGCTGTGAGCTGTGGGAGTGGGACCTGGAGGGTGGTCTGCGGATGTCTTTTACATCTGTCATGCTATGATCCTCTACATTCATATAGCTGCTGCCTGCCTTCTCTACCCTCCGGTAAGCAGGCTTCTTTCTCTGTCTTTAGTGCTGTGCATTTTGTTTCTTTGCTGGTGACCTCTCTGTCTGGTGACCCCCACTGCACTGCTGACATGCTGTCTAGTGGTCCTGAGTGCCAGGCTCTATTGGTTCAAAGGTGTGAGTCACCATGCTGTGAGCCTGAGTTAGGCATTAGTGAATTTATAAAACAGGACCACTAGGGCTTGCTTTACAAAAATGCCCTGACCAGAGGCTCACAGGGCCTTGCCTGTTCCTGGAGGAAGGGGGTCTGTGTTCAGTAGTTGGTGACCATGGTGATGGAGAACTAAGCTGTTGTAGAACAAGTGTGGGCCCCACTATGTATATGTATGTATGTATATATATTAAGATGTCTTGAAGTATACTTTATGTAAGCAGAGCTGTGGTTTATTTTTTGTTTGTGTGTGGTATTCATTTTGTAGTGTGTGGTGTATACATGTATGTGCATGCAAATGTGTGCTCCCATGTATATGCATGCAGAGGGCAGAGTCCCTCCCTGATTATGGATCTTGAGGCCACCCTGAGACTACATAGTGAATTCCATGTCAGCCTGAGCTAGAGTGAGACCCTACCTTGGAAAACCGGGGGGAAAAAAAAGGTCCTGGGTTTTCATTTCTCCTATATAAAAATGCCAAGTCTCATGGTTTAGGTTGAATGGCCAGTCTACATTTAGCTTCGTGAGAAATGGGCAAGTGATATTCCAAAGTTCTCCGAGTGAGAATCAGCCCCTGATTTAAAAAAGAAATAAATTAAATACATATATTTTTTGGTTTTTCAAGGTAGGGTTTCATTCTGGGGTTTAAAGGCATGCCCAGCTATTTTATTTATTTGAGAGAGGGAGGGGGAGGCAGATAGAGAGAATGGGTGCTCCAGGGCCTCTAGCCACTGCAAATGAACTCTAGACATGTGTGCCACCTTGTGTATCTGTCTTTATGTGGGTACTGGGAAATCGAACCTGCATCCTTTGGCTTTGTCAGTAAATGCTTTAACCACTAAGCCATCTCTCCAGCTCTGACTGCCTGTTTTTAATCTATCTATCCATCTATCTTTCTCTCTCTTTCTTTCTTTCTATTTTTTTTTTTTTTTTTTTGAGATAGGGTCTCACTCTAGCCCAGGCTGACCTGGAATTCACTATGTAGTCTCAGAGTGGCCTCGAACTCACAGCGATCCTCCTACCTCTGCCTCTGGAGTGCTGGGATTAAAGGCGTGTGCCACCACGCCCGGCCTTCTTTCTTTCTTTTTTTAGATAGAGAGAGAGAGAGAGAGAATTGGTGTGCCAGGGCCCCCAGCCACTGAGATCGAACTCCAGATGCTTGAGTCACCTAGTGGGCATGTGCAACCTTGCACTTGCCTCACCTTTTGGCAGGCAAGTGCTTTAACTGCTAGGCCATCTCTGCAGCCTCTTTTTTTTTTTTTTTTCGTTTTTCAAGATGGGGAGATAGGGTCTTGCTGTAGCCCAGGCTGACCTGGAATTCACTAGGTAGTCTCAGGGTGGCTGCGATCCCTTCTACCTCTGCTTCCCGAATGCTAGGATTAAAGGTGTTCACCACCATGTCCGGCTTTTAATTTATTTTCTTATTGGTGAGTTGTGAGTGGTTTATTTATTTAATTTTATTTTTGGTTTTTTGAGGTAGGGCCTCACTCTAGCTCAGGCCAACCTGGAATTCACTATGGAGTCTCAGGGTGGCCTTGAACTCACAGTGATCCTCCTACCTCTGCCTCCTGGGTGCTGGGATTAAAGATGTGTGCCACCATGCCTGGCTATTTATTTGTTTTTGAAAAATGAATGATGTATTTATTTTTTCCTCATCTTTTGTTTTGTTTTGTTATGCTTTTGTTTTTGTTTTTGTTTTTTCAAGGTAGAGTCTTACTGTACCAGCCTGACCTGGAATTCACTATGTAGTCTCAGGCTGACCTTGAACTCACAGTGATCCTCCTGAGTGCTGGGATTAAAGGTGTATATCACCGTGCCCAGCTTTTTTAAAATTATTGTTATTATTTTTATTTATTTATTTGAGAGCGACAGACAGAGAGAGAAAGGGGGGGGGGAAGAGAGAGAAAGAGAGAGAATGGACACGCCAGGGTCTCCAGCCACTGCAAACGAACTCCAGATGCGTGCGCCCCCTTGTGCATCTGGCTAACATGGGTCCTGGGGAATCGAGCCTTGAACCGGGGTCCTTAGGCTTCACAGGCAAGCGCTTAACCGCTAAGCCATCTCTCCAGCCCCTTAAAATTATTATTATTAAGAACATACTTTGTATGGATACGTTGTGTGTTTGTACCATCTTTTCCCTCCTTCCTGCCCCCATTCTGCTGGAGCCCTCCTCAGTGGGATTGCTGGTGTTCTAACCCATGGGGTTGTGGGGTACATGTTCTTGGAGCAACATTCAGTTACTGGATGGAGGCAATGCCTCTGGGCATGATGTCTCCCAGCCTGTGGCTCTTACAATCCCCCGACCCCCACCTTCCCCGCCCTTTCACAAAATTCCCTGAGCTGCGGTGGGTGAGTTTTAAGTCTGCTTCAGTGATGAGCTCTCAGGAGCCTCTGGATCTGTGCTTTGGTAAGTGTTGGGTGTCCTCAACATCTGTCTCCTTCACCCTGGCACTGATTGTCAGGCTCACCATGGAAGCAGCACTCTTGCTTGTCTACTCAATTCCTCCGTGGTTTCACCTGGGCCTTGGCTGAAGTATGAGGGGTGATTTATCTCCTCTGGTCTCGCTACCTTTCCTCGTGCGCACCCTCCCATGCAGGGCATCCTATTTATTTATTTTTGTGAGTTGGAAATCTAACTTAGAGTCTGCTTATGCTGGGCAAGTTAAGTACTCCATAGCTTAACTACACTCTACCCATGGATTTGTTTTTTAATCTGGATTTGAGACCTTTTTCAGAGGACTGAAGTTGAGTATTTTGTGACTAAGAAATCCACTTAATTCAGAGTTACAAAGTGTCCTTTCTTGTTACAGATTCCTTGTGGTTTTCAGTCTTATTTTAGCCTCCATTTAGGTTAGTGTCTATGAGAGGGTCAGGATTTTTTTTTTTTTGCTTTTGCAGGTGCATGTCCAGTTGATCTTTACCATTTGTTAAAAACACCCCTTCTTCCCACTGAATTGTCTTCATACTTTGTCAGAAATCAGTTTGCCCCACGTTGTTGCCCTGTTGGCTGTATGCTTTCCCATGGGTCTGTGTGTCTCTTTAGCTAGTACACATTGCCTTGTCCATTATTACAGCTCTATCCTGGTGGTTTTGGAAATCAGGTAGAGTCCTCCAACTTTGCTCTTTTCAAAATTGTACAGCTTCTCTGTTTTATTTATTTATTTTTACTTTTTCTTAAAACATGTTGATTTCTAAAAAAAAAAACAAACAAGCAAACAAACTAATGGGAGGACTGGATCATCACTGTGGGGGAGGATTGACATCCTGGCCAACACCAACGCCTCTGAGAGGCTTGCACACTGCACCAACTGGGTCTATGTGACTCATGAGCCAAGAATGGCATTTATATTTTTTTTTACATGGTGGAGAAGGAAAATCAAAAGCATGCTTTATAACATGAGAAAATTTTATGAAATTCAAATTTCAGTGGCCATAAATAAAATTTTATTGGAACATGGCCATGTTTAAGTCAACATGTATATTCTGTGGCAACCTGAGCTATTACTACCCTGTTTTTTCTCCTCACAGCAGCACAGAGCACTGCAGCCCTGTTACCAGTGTTGTGGGATAGGAGGGGGACTCTCCCATCAGCAGCCAGTCAGGTCTCCAGGGGACACCATCCTGGTGGCTTGTGATTAAACAGGGCTCTGATGTCAGACCCTACAGGCCAAGGACTCAGCTCCACAGGACATCCCACTTTACAGCCACATACCTTTAGTTATAGGTCAGGGCTTCTGCTGCACCCTGTTCAGGTTCAATTAATTTGCTGGAGCAGCTCACAGCCTGAACACTCAGTGTGTTTGATGGTTTATTACAAGGGATGCCATAGGATGGGGGGGGGGGTTGGCTC
The DNA here is from genome assembly GCA_036346955.1 of Dipus sagitta. Taxonomy (NCBI): domain Eukaryota; kingdom Metazoa; phylum Chordata; class Mammalia; order Rodentia; family Dipodidae; genus Dipus; species Dipus sagitta. The sequence goes on from CM070775.1 coordinate 154,250,551, forward strand.
AGTAAAATACTTGCCACATAAGCATGAGGATCTGAGTTTGGTTCTCCATCCCCAAGTAAAAATGCTGGGTGTAGTGGTGCACAGTTGTAACGGTAACATTGGGGAGGCAGAGACAGAAGGATCCCCGAAGCTCTCTGGCCAGCCAGTGCAGCCTGACTGGTGAGCCTCAGGCCAATGTGAGACCCTGTCTCAAAAGGATGGGTAAGTGACTGAGGAGTGACACATAAGGTTGTTCTGTGGCCTCTACGTGCATGTGCATCCGCACAAGCCACAAATACACACAAATCACAAAGCAGACAGATTAGTAAGTGGATAGGGCATACATGAGGCTTCCATGCCTCTGGGTGGCTTTCCCTCCTCCTTTAGATGCCTCCATATATTCAGCTGCACAAAGTTCTCTGAACCAAGGCTGTTGGTCATTTATGGAGTCTCCAGTACATAGTCAGGATCAAGTCCAGTGGCTACTGGTGACCAGCTCAGTTTATAAAGCCCATCCCCTCCCTGAAGGTGGTAGGCTGAAAGACCCAGCCTTCTGATCCTACTTGATCTTTTTAGGTCCAGCCTCACCCTGTGGCCTCAGAAACCCTAGCACAGCCATCACACTAGCATCCTGTGTTAGTCAACTTTTTGTTGCTGTGAGTATTTGAGATGATTAACTTACAAAGAAGAAAGATTTATTTTGGTGCATGTTTCTGAGGTGTCTGTCATAGCTTCATGCTGCTGGGATGAACCTCCAAACCAGACATAGCTTATGGGAGGAAGGGATTTATTTCAGCTTATAGATCCAGGGGAAGTTCCATAATGGTGGAAGGAGCTGGCCCCTTTCACAGGTCCTCACAGAGGGAAGGAACCACCATCAACACCACCAAAAGCAAGCACACTCTGGGAACCCCAGATAGTGCTCAAGCACTGTGCATACCTTTCAGACCTGCCCATAAGGACACACACCTCTTCCAGCCAAGTGGCTTGAAATCTAAGTTACAAGCTTTCATAAAGCATTTGATTCTATTGGGGGACATAAATTGAAACTACCACACTGTCTGTGGTCACTTGCACTTGTTGGCACATGTTTCTGAGGTGTCCATCTGTGGTCACCTATCCCTGTTGTCCTTGGGCCTGTGGCACAGCAGGATATTGGAATGGAAGTGGGTGGTGGGGCAAAGTTGCTTCCCTTATGGCAGCTGGGGCAGTAAAGAAAAATGAGAGGGCTGGAGAGATGGTTCAGAGATTATGGTGCTTGCCTGTAAAGCCTAAAGACTCAGGTTCAATCCCCCATAACCCATGTAAGCCAGATGCATGTGGTGGCGATGCATGCATGGGGTTTGTTTGCAGTGGCTCTCATGAATAAATTTTAAAAAATATATTTTAAGACAATAGGAAGAGCCTGGTGTAGTATCTTACACCTTTAATCCCAGCACTTGGAAGGCAGATATAGGAGGATCGTATGAGCTTGAAACCAGCCTGAGATTACATCAACCTGGGCTAGAGCAACATCCTACCTTGAAAAAAACCAAAAAAAAAAAAAATGTTTTTTTTAAATAGGAAGAGACCCCAGGCCATACCTCTTTCTTCCTTCCTTCCTTCCTTCCTTCCCCCCCCCCTCTCTCTCTTTCTTTCTTCTTTCTTTTTTCCCCGAGGTAGTGTCTCACTCTAGCCCAGGCTGACTTGGTCGCGGGGTGGCCTTGAACTCATGGTTATCCTCCTACCTCTCAGTAGCACCACCTCCCAGTAGCCACATGTTGGGGACCAAGCATGAATATTGAGGGCACTCCAGATGAATTGCAGCCATATGTGCCAGGCAATAAGGACAAGGACTGAACAGCTATTTTTTTTTAATTTATTTTGTTCATTTTTATTTATTTATTTGAGAGTGACAGAGAGAGAGAGAGAATGGGCGCGCCAGGGCCTCCAGCCACTGCAAACAAACTCCAGACGCCCCTTGTGCATCTGGCTAACGTGGGTCCTGGGGAA